>JAVLUX010000023.1:17200000-17877500 GCA_032164185.1 Moxostoma hubbsi
TGCAAGAAGAAATTCAATAAGTTCCAAGAAGATTTAATGTGATGTTTCAGAGGTCACTGGAGATATATTTTGATTCAGATACTCTCCAGTGAGGTCAGAACATTCAAATTTGCTGACTGATTTTATAGTTTCACACACAAAGATAAGTGATTAACCACATCAGCTTAGCGGGATGTAGGCATGTTTGTGTATGTGTTTGTGTGTGCAGAGCTGTAGAATGGGCTCAGAGGTTTTTAAGAGAGTGTAATGCAGCCAGAGTCTAAACCGCACTTAATAGAGAACATCTGTATGAGGAACAGTGTGACACACACACACATTTACAGAGAAACACACCCTTTCTCTTAATCAGAATCACACACTGTACTTCAGCTGTCAACTGATCTGATCCTCTCAGGGCATTCCTTCATCTCATGTGCTCTCGGTGTCGAAAAAAGGACACACATATATATATATATATATATATATATATATATATATATATAACTGCGCACACTGGGAGGTGTATGGAGAGTGTTTCCAGAGGAACACACAGAAACACCATGTGATCTAAAGCAAACAGTAGCTGGGCATTGCATCATGTCTGGAAAACCTTGAATAAGTTATGTTAATGAAATTGAATAAGGGGTTTGTTGTTTTTTTGAGTGTTGGGGGGTTGAGGTATAAACTTATTGAAACTTCTCAACTTTGTAAAGTAGTTGCTAAAGTTTGGAAGTTTCAATGAATATGCATCTTGACTCACCCATCGCTTTTCTTAAGAAGAAAGCCAGATTTCTCTGTGCCATATTTCTTATTGCCTTGAGGCTGATGGATGCTATATCCATGGCTAGAGTTCTTCTTGTTTAGAAAATCCTATGATGAAACAGAACAACACATTCATCATCACCATCATTATTATTGCTGAACTTCTCACTGGGGTTTCAAATTATGGCCACATATAGGCCTTTTTCTAGTACATCGGACTACAGTCATGGAAATACATTACTTTGAACAAGAATTCTTAACATTCTGTGACTCATAGTGTTGTTACCTCTTTGCCATCCACCTGTAGTTGTGTTCGAAGACTGTCACGAAGTTGAGAGAGCTGCTTAACTTCCTCATCCTGTTTGTGCCGAACCTGTGAAACAATCACATAAAGATGAGCCAGGCTGTGATTCTGAGCAGCTTGTTTGTTGTATCTGGTTAGTGAACATTAGTTATGGACATAAACTCAAACAGTGGTGGCCAAAAATATTGGCACCCTTGGTAAATATTAGCAAAGAAGGCTGTGAAAAATGTAAACATTTGATCTTTCATTCAAAATATTAGCAAAAATATATCCTAATGGATACCAAACAATTGCAAACACAACAAGTTTTATCAAAAAACTAACATTTTTGTCAAATATATGTGTGGCACAATTATTGGCAGCCTTTTAGCCAGTAATTTGTGCAGCCTCCCTTTGCCAAGATAACAGCTCTGAGTCTTCTCCTATAATGCATAATGAGGTTGAAGAACACATGGCAAAGGATCAGAGACTATTCCTCCATACAGAATCTCTCCAGATCCACATGGTGGACTCTTCTTCAGTTCACCCCACAGGTTTCCTATGGGGTTCAGGAGACTGGGATGGCCATGGCAGAACCTTGATTTTGTGGTCAGTGAACCATATTTGTGTTGATTTTGATGCATGTTTTGAATCATTGTCTTGTTGGAAGATCCAAACTCAATTTAAGATTTCTGACTGAGGCATTCAGTTTTTGATTTCTTTTTATCTTTCTTTTAATTAATGACATCCCCATCACCCAGAATTCAGAGTCTGGGGCAAAGTGAAAACAAAATGTCCAACACATCACACATAAATCCCTGAATCTTCAACTAAAATTCCTGTATTTTAACACATCCCCAAAAAACATGTGTCCCTGTCTTCTGATTGGCATCGCCAGCAGGTGGTTATGTCTTTAAGACCAAGCCTATACAATCTAGAGGAGGGCCAATATAATCGATTCAAAATCTTAAATTGCATCAGACGTACCCTTGAATCCCTAGATGTAGACTTGACATTTTTTTAGACTCTTAGCCCACACTACCTCCTCCAATACCAAATATAAATCTCTCTCTCCCATAATCTCTTGAGAGAAGTTGAAGCTCCATCCCCCAGACTCTGAATTAACAGGGAGTAATACACTGATGCCTCATGACCTTTACTAAAAGCAGTTATCACCACTTCTAGAGTATTTGCCCTTTTAGGGGGTATATGCTACTCCCAAAAATAGTACAGACCAGGTGGCGCAGCTGTAAGTACCTGAAGAACTGAGATCTAGGAATCCTAAAATGTTGGACCAAATTTTCAAACGATCTCATATAGGTCACCGAGTGTATTAACACCCCTCTCAATCCACACTGACCAGCAGAAAGTGGACTCACCAATACGCAACTTTGGGTTTAGCCATATGCTTGAGACAATATTTAAATAAATGTCTGAATTAAACACTTTGGAAATTTTTGTCCATAGCGCATGAAGATGCAAGATAACGGGGTGCGACATTACGGATATGGATATTTTCAATGCTTCAGCTATTTTCATACACTCACCTAAAGGATTATTAGGAACACCATACTAATACTGTGTTTGACCCCCCTTTCGCCTTCAGAACTGCCTTAATTCTACGTGGCATTGATTCAACAAGGTGCTGAAAGCATTCTTTAGAAATGTTGGCCCATATTGATAGGATAGCATCCGTTCCCATTCCACCACATCCCAAAGATGCTCTATTGGGTTGAGATCTGGTGACTGTGGGGGCCATTTTAGTACAGTGAACTCATTGTCATGTTCAAGAAACCAATTTGAAATGATTCGAGCTTTGTGACATGGTGCATTATCCTGCTGGAAGTAGCCATCAGAGGATGGGTACATGGTGGCCATAAAGGGATGGACATGGTCAGAAACAATGCTCAGGTAGGCCGTGGCATTTAAACGATGCCCAATTGGCACTAAGGGGCCTAAAGTGTGCCAAGAAAACATCCCCCACACCATTACACCACCACCACCAGCCTGCACAGTGGTAACAAGGCATGATGGATCCATGTTCTCATTCTGTTTACGCCAAATTCTAACTCTACCATCTGAATGTCTCAACAGAAATCGAGACTCATCACACCAGGCAACATTTTTCCAGTCTTCAACTGTCCAATTTTGGTGAGCTCTTGCAAATTGTAGCCTCTTTTTCCTATTTGTAGTGGAGATGAGTGGTACCCGGTGGGGTCTTCTGCTGTTGTAGCCCATCCGCCTCAAGGTTGTGCGTGTTGTGGCTTCACAAATGCTTTGCTGCATACCTCAGTTGTAACGAGTGGTTATTTCAGTCAAAGTTGCTCTTCTATCAGCTTGAATCAGTCGGCCCATTCTCCTCTGACCTCTAGCATCAACAAGGCATTTTCGCCCACAGGACTGCTGCATACTGGATGTTTTTCCCTTTTCACACCATTCTTTGTAAACCCTAGAAATGGTTGTGCGTGAAAATCCCAGTAACTGAGCAGATTATGAAATACTCAGACCGGCCCGTCTGGCACCAACAACCATGCCACGCTCAAAATTGCTTAAATCACCTTTCTTTCCCATTCTGACATTCAGTTTGGATTTCAGGAGATTGTCTTGCCCAGGACCACACCCCTAAATGCATTGAAGCAACTGCCATGTGATTGGTTGATTAGATAATTGCATTAATGAGAAATTGAACAGGTGTTCCTAATAATCCTTTAGGTGAGTGTATAACCATTTTCCATTTTGTGAAGCTCAACAACCTTTTGCCGCACATCATAAGTTCTTTGGTCTTACCCATTGTGATAGATGACTTAGGGAATTTGTCTTGAGTGTTACTTCATATATTTACTCTTCTGAAACAGACAGTCATACATATAATTCAGATATATTTTGCTCATAAGAATTTCTAGGGATGCCAATAATTGTGCCACACATATATTTGACAAAAATATTTGTTTTTTTGATAAAACTTGTGTTGTGTTTGCAATTGTTTGATATCAATTAAAGGATATATTTTTGTCAATATTTTGAATGAATGATCAAAAGGATTAACAATAGACATTTTTCACAGCCTTCTTTACTCATATTTAGCAAGGGTGCCAATATTTTTGGCCACCACTGTAAAACATTTGATACAGGAGCCATTATAGATCACATCGATAAGTCCAGATCACACACACACTGTTCTGGGTAGAATATATGAGCTTTTAACATCAGTTTACACCTATAAGGAGGGCAGTGAGGACAGGCTCACTTTGGAACACATTCCTCTATTTTTCAGAATCAAACCAAACTGCCAGGCATCATTTATTGCTTGAAGGCAGTTGGAATTATGGCTGAAAATTATGCCTTGGCTCCCAGTACAAATTTCTTCAATTTCCATTGGTTTCTTTTTCCTTTTATATAAAAGGAAATGTTTCCTCTGAAAGCTGGATTGTACTGGTTTCATTTTTTAGTTTAATATCCATTTTGTTCTAACTGCTGTTTGTGATTCGTTATAGTCAAGTGAGGACAAGTTAAAAAACAAAAAATGTCAACTCAGTACCACTACCAAACCAGTTATATCATAAAACACAGTCATCTCAACATCATTTCTACATGTCTCAGCCTGCATTTTCGTAACAACCCAAAACACACAAAATATCTAGGAAAGCAACAAACTATAGTGCATGAAGTTAATTTTATCAACAAGGTTATTGTTGTGTGATATCTCAAACTAATCCAGATTTAAAGTTATAAAACAGATAGTTCCAGCCCTTGATGCTGACTGGTTAATACAATGCTCCAGTCATGCTAAAATATACAATAACCACTACGGCACAAAACCACTGTTCACAAACCTACTGTGTATATCACTGTACAACACATCTTCCATTATTGTTTACATGTCAGGGATTATATCTTCTAGTGGAAAGATAGTGCTTTAATTAATTTTCTTTATAATATAAAATTTTTGTGTAAATGTTATCCTTAATATTTGTATCATTTAGTAATTAACAAGCAATAATTTCACTTGCGGCTGTGCTAAATTGTTAATATCAAATCGCAGCTGAAGGGACTGCAGGCACTCTGCCGAGTGTCATCCGTAACAAAAAAAACCCTTATTGCTTATTTCTAGCATTCTTTATTTATCATACCTGGAAGATTCTTGAACATCAGAAGGTAAATATTGTTCAGTAGGCTCTAGAACTGAAAGAACATCTCTACAACCAAGACTTGCACACATTTATATCATTATAACCACCACTTTGCTGCTGTTAAACTGATGGTTAATAATGGTAAAGACAGTTGAAAGGGTTTTATGATGGTTCTTGGTTTATTTTTTTAGGAAGGCTGCAGGGAGAGGAATCGAAGAATCTAGACTCAATCAATATAATGTGTGTGCGGTCACCAACACAATGTGGAAAAAAAATGTTTCCCTGATATTCAAAAGAAAAAAAATACTCAAGGAATGTAACAGGGAATCTTTTAAACTAACAGCTTCTACCAGACCAGACATGTAAAATCCACAATTGGGCCATGACTAACATGAGAAAAGAGATGTTTCAAAACATAGAAAGTAAGTGTGTGTGTGTGTATTACCGAATGTACAGAGGCTGCCAACTTCTCCACAAATGGACCAAGATTCTCTGCAGCTTTTAGGCCATCCTGGAAAAAACTGAACAAACAATACCAGAGCTTAGCTATCTTACATAGAAATGACACCACTATACACACCCTCGAAGCCACAGAGAGATTTCAACATTTTGATTAAAGACTATTGTTGAGTGAAGAGCAAGATTTAACTCTTCAAAGACCAGTCAATCATTCTGGTCAGTGAATTTTTTTTAATATAAAAGAGATGAAGTGCGATTTTCTCTGGAGCCAGTTTTTCCCCACAGCTTGGTGATATACTAAAGCCAAGTTGGGTTGAATTTGGTTCTGAAAAGAAAGCAAGTGGTTCTGGGTCCAGTGGTTCTGAATTAATTAGTACATACTTAAGTTGAGCTTGGAAGTACTTTATCAGGCTCTGCAGCAGGTCTGGACTTTGACGGACTTTCATCTCTTGAAGCTTCAGTAAGTACTGTCAAAACAGAGAAATAAATTTAAGTCGGTCATTTGTCAATGATGAAGGTTAATTGATTGTCCCAGTGTTCTGACTCAGCACAAACAAAAAGTAGATGAATTTAGCACAAACATGAATTAGGACCCGAAAGAGGAACTAAATGATCTGGTGTTTATTAGTTTTCTAGAAGTCATCATACATTAGTATATCGTAATAAGATTTTAAGAGGAAACTAATTTCTGCTCCAAGCTCCTCAAAGTGGTCAAAGGAGCTGCTGGAGGTCAAATGTTATCTCACATTCCATGTTATTTCTAAAACACCACTTTAAATAGGTGAGAATTTACTTTGTGTAGTAACACATACTAGAACTTTCCAAAGGTAAAGATGGCCACGTGGTCAGTTAGTTTTTGGAAGAAATAATCACTCCACTATAAAAAGAGAACAAAGTGAAAACATCTGGAGCTCTGTGGCTGGGGAAAAGAGCACTATAGGACACTCAAAATCCCCCTCTCCCTCCCTCTCTTTCATTATTCCTCAACTTCGCTCTTCCCTTATTCTTTCTATTACCACAGCTGGGTTCAAGCAGTGCAGCCCAAATTTCCCCTGCCCTGGTAACTGCCACACACACATGCAGTATTTGGAACTTGGACGTGCCACCAACAAGACATATGGTAAGGTAGTAAGGTTATTAATGACCAAACACACACATTCAAATGTTTAGCTGGCTATCGAAATGAGCATATACTATAGACATCTATTGATTCATAAAAAGCTATTTATAATTACTATAAGAATCAAAGGTTTCTTTTAGGGGTAGGGTTTGGGTTATGGTTAGTTCAGAGTAAAAAATAAATGCTTTTATGTATGAATAATTTTTCCAAAGGAGTACATTCCCAAAACTTCCTAAAGGGTGGTTTTGTCAGATTTAGCTCACTTCTGGGGACAAATTTGTCCTCAAACTATCATTAAGTATACACACAGACAAGATTTGAACAGGATCACATCTCAACTACACACAAGTTTCTTAGTTTGAGATGAGTTCAGACACCACAATAGACTTTTGAATTTATAAGTAGAATGACCTGCTTAGACACACACACAATGTGCATAGCTGTACAAACCGCACTTACTCTCCATAAGGTGTTCACACAATGTGGTCTTGGTCCGGTTAACTGTGCACGTTTTATAGTCTGTTAACCAGCCACCATGGCTGAGGTGAAATGCACACACAAAGCATTACCTCACACATCTGCAACTGGAAGATCCTCCTCTCTCTTTCCATGTCCTCCACTGTGTCTGTCCCTTCCAGCCGGATCAGCCCATGTTTCTGTTTCTCTCTCCTCTCCTTCTCCAGCTTCCCTCTGATAAATACAGAGAAAGAGGAATGAATATGAAAAAGCGAAAGGGATTTTATAACACTCTTAGTTTTGCATGTGGGAATGTCTTTCAAACACCAAACTGAAGTCTTAAGGCCTGAGTATACTTTGGTTGTCTGCAATGCTGAACGCTCCGCTCACAATATGCGTGACGCAAAGTGCGGCCCCGATTTTCTCTACTTGCGGATGTGGCAAATTTCTGTACGCATTGCCGGCCAGTGTCTGTACTAATAAAGTATCACAATGCAGCTGTATGCTGGGAATGCGTCAAATGCGTTTGTCTTCACTCACTGTAAGGAGAGTATATGCAGAAAGACAACGCGGTCGACCATGCGTGATCTGATATACCCGGGCCTTTAGGTTCAATTCAAGTGCTGGTCTTGGACTGAAGGTCACAGGAAGTTGTAATCCATGAGTAGGATCTGTCTTTGAGAGTCAAAAAAGTCATTAAAACTCACATTTTAGCATCATAATCCTTCCAGCTTTTCTCCATCTGTTTTTTCAGCTCCTGAGAGAGAGAGAGAGAGAGAGAGAGAGAGAGAGAGAGAGAGAGAGAGAGAAGTGAGAGAGAGAGAGAGAGAGAGAGAGAAGACAGACAGCATTATGGATAGTGGGTTTTGTAATGATATGATTTCTAGAGAGCAGGTAGGCCGATGACCAATTTAAAGATTGATTTAAAATGAATGCCCATTTTCCACATTATTTGCTCACATTTTACAAAAAAAATAAAATAATAATTACATTATCAATGGACAAGGCTCTCAGTACATATTGGAACTGACGTAGGGCAGAATGTCCACTTCATGTTATCGGCCAAGTGGACACAATTACATTCTGCAAGTTAATTGGCCTGGGCTGCATTTCCCAAAAGCATTGTAAACTTAAGTTGATCGTAGAGACCAATGATTTCTATAATCTACTTAGGTTTACCATGCTTTATGGAAATGCAGACAATCGGACAATCATTAAATTCACAGTGTCTATGGACACAAACGCACACAAATACCCTGTGTTTACGGATACGTAAACACACAAATTGAAATGCTTTGCGTCACCCTAAAAATTAATGCAATATTGCAAGCAACCTTGTTGTGGAAAATTGATAATTGTGTAATATGACTGTAATGATGTCAGGGTGTGTATCCTACATTCTTAAGGTGCAACTGCATCTAAGAGAGCTGTATGTCTCACTCAACCTACAGGTTAAACTCATAAAAAAAGGTGTGGTGCAGGTATTGTCTGACACATTAGAAAATACAATACTCCAAAAACAAACTTCTTCTTTAAAAACAGCTGCCATATGCCAAATTTAGTCACAACACTTCATCCAATGAACAAAACATGACACATTGTTTTGGAATCTTTAGAAGCATGACTCAAACTTCCTGGTCTTGATCAGCCTCTCTAACTGACTTTAATGATGCTGAATTGGTGCGGTTGGTAACATTTTTGACACATTTAGTCAATAACATTTAGACACATTATGCAGTAGTAATCCAGTAGTAGTAGTAGTAGTAGTAGAGTAATGTGACGCAGGTGTCAGTATCACTCACCAGCCTGCTGTCTTTCAACTCTGCCTTCAACATGTTTTCAAGAGGGAATGAGATGATGTTGTTAAGGTTATGTACCTACAGAGAGAGAGAGAGAGAGAGAGAGAGGCAGAGAGAAAAAGTTATGTTAAAAACCAAACAGACCAGCAGATATAGTGTAACAGAGACAAAAGCCAAAGAGAAACTGAAATTCCTTGAAGTCAACAAGAACATAGTGCACACTAAACTCCTTTTTCAAAATGAGTGCTCACATTTTTAGATGGCAAAACGTATATGTTTCTACCTTTTCTATGGCTAAATGTTCTACAAGTCTGGGTTTCAGGAGAGGTGAATGGACACAAATCATAAATCTGCATTTTAACATTTCTAAATCTAGAACTCTGTTTGGGATTTCTCCTCTGCCAAGCACAATAAAGTGCTGAGAGTATAAATCTTCCTTTGGAAAGAATGTGTGAGGAAAAACCAACTGCAGGAAGAGAGAGGAATCAGAGCGATTAATTTAAAGAGGCACTATTATGCTTTTTGGGATTTTACCTTTCCTTTAGTGTGTAATATAGCTCTTTGTGCATGTAAAAGGTCTGCAAAGTTACAAAGCACAAAGTCCATGCAAAAGGGATTTATTCTCTCCCACAAAAAACACTGCTCAAGAACTATAAGAAACGTCTGGATTGTAGTCCAGCTACGTCACTATGTAACACATTTGCATAATGCCCGCCTAAGGGCTACTTTGGCCCACCCTCAAACAAACATTGTTATAACCGAGGCCAGATGAAATTAGGTAAATGTTGTCGCCATGTCGAGAAGACACTTTTTTCTTCACTGCAAAAGCAAAACCTCTTTGACAGAGGAATTGAAGAATCAGTGGTTAAAAGACAGTTACACCTGAAAGATGGCACAGTTCCCACTTTACTGGGACAATCTGGCGCTTCAGAATCACAACCTGTATGCATGCTTGATTATTTGTGGATTTATCAGCTACCGAGAGTTCAAATGCAGAGTTTTGTGTTGTAGCTATGGTGTACACCCAGTGCACAGCTGTAGGCCTCTGCTAACCTGCTAGCTAATGTTATTGTGTTAAAATAGTTTTGCTAATCAGCTCCAGGCCCACTTAGCAACAATTCTGTAGAATTATGCAGATTGTTTGTCGTTCTTACTGTCATGAATAGTGATCAAGTGTGGAAATGTTTTTTTCTTTTTACAAACAGTCATTTCACATCTACAATCCACGGTAGTGCTCGGCTAACTTGCGATGTAATGTTATTATTTTGGTAAAGGTTTACTATTCAGCTGTGGGCCAGATTTGACCTAAAATGGTGTAAAAAATGGTCGATCTTAAGAGTCTTATATAATTCTATAATTACGAGCTGTAATGTTATGGCTGCTATCAATGATTGTCCACGGCTAACATGCTCACTTACAGGGAGTAAGCCTCTGTTCTTGGCTACACCCACTCCAGCAAAAGATGACTAACTTAGATGCACTATGTGTCTTCTGCTTGAAGCTTTCTTAGGTTCATGAACCTGTAAAATTAGCATAATATGGACACTAAGGGTGACATTTCCCAAGAGTTCTAGTAGATATTCAAATCACCACATGCAATTTCAGAGACAGGATCAGTAGCTGGGTTTCCATCAAAATTATTAAAACATTTTAAGCACATTTCTAGAAATTGAACCGTTGCGCGTTTCCAACCACTACTACATGCGCATTATCTTCAGGGGGCCACCTTGTTAAATGGAGCAGCTGAATTACCTCCTTGCTTTGGGGAGAGTGTTATTTGCAGAACTGGAGAAGTTGTACCCATTTATTAAATGGTGCCAGGAAACCATGCAGAATAATTTTAATAATATGATATTATGAGGGGTGAAATTGCTGCGATGCCAATAGGAGGGAGCCTACCTGGGAGCACCCACTCTCAAAACTGTTCTGGCAGATTGTGAGAACAGCTGTGGGTTAAACAGTTCTGAATCTCAATGGCTATGTTCAAGGAATTAAGTGCCAAGGTCTCACATCAAGCTATCAGACACATAATATGCGCATGAATGGTCAAAACACATCATAGTTTTGCGAATAAACTATTTCTATCACCTTAATGCACATTTTAACGAATGCAAAACTTCAGAAAATCACATAGATGAAGCGTTTCTATTCAAGATTTCTTACGTACAATTTCAAAATGCACATAAAAATATTGGTCAACTTCAGGTAGTGTGAAGAGGCAGGTAAGGAATGAGGATCTACACGCAGCTTTATTAAACTGAAAAATAAAGAAGCTAACTCAGAATAAAAGAAAAAGAAAAACACAGGGAACCTAGCACAGAACATAGACAAAACATGCAAAAACTGATAAAGTAAACAGGGAAAACAAGGGCTTAAAAACAAATCAGGGAATGAGAAACAATCAGGGAGAATCAATCAAGGAATAAAACTACAAGGACTACAAAACTAACACAGGAAACAGGAAACTAAACAAAAATTCCAACATAAAAACAAAAACAAGATTGCCAAATTGGCTCAGTCAACCGCACACACCTCACAAATACAAGCCGTCAGCTCCCAAAATTTTTAGACAGTTTCAAAAATGATCGGGAGGCTCGATGTGAGCCACGACCACACAAGCACCAACAATTTCTACACAATCTCTCCCGACTAGGGCTGCACAATTAATCGAAATTAAATCGAAACCGCGATATGACCTTTTGCGATTATTAAATGGCAAAGGTTGTGATTTAAATAAATTGTCTGCTCCCTTTAAAGTTTATTTGCACTGCTCAGTCCAGTCTATATTAAATTAGTGCATTTTACAGTGTTTTCAGTGCGGTTCTGTGCTCCACAACTGCCTTTCATGCTTTGAGTAACAGAAGTGCTCTGAGTTTGGTTCCATTTGCTTAAGTGCGCTAAACTCTTTATTTACACTTACGCGTCCTGCGTGAAGTGCTTTTTATTATTATCTGCGATAGCAGCATCTCAGTCTCCACAAGGCACAGGTATCATAATAATAACGCAGAATACAAGATGGGGTACAATTCAAACATCTTTATTAAATGATTGCTGAGCTCCCTTAAAGGCTGGCACAAGATCATTTTTGAGTTGATTCCCCTGGAGCGCCTTGCCTATGTATTACATGGGAAATCAGGCCAGTTTTACAAAGTCTGGTCCCCATATCTGGATGCTTTGGAACCTTGTCTTCGCCCTATTATATTACAAGGAACATTGTAACTGTGTAATTTTCTGGACATTTAACCTTATTTTTGTCATCCTCTTCATCTTCTGGAAAATTTGCCATGTTGTGGTATGTCCTGTTTTATATAAAAATCTGAGCTCTTTTTTTTTTTTTTCCTTCTTATAAGTTTATGTCTTGTTGTATTTGTATGTTAAGAAAAATCTAATAAACATAATTATAAAAAAAAAAAAAATGATTGCTGAGCAAACAGAATTAACAGAGTCCAGAAACATGCGCTCTTCATTCTCCTGTCATTTTTTTACCTCTCACGATAGAGTGTGTCGCACTTATTACACTCCCCACGGAAACAAGGGAAAGTGGAACTAATATTACCAACATCCAACAAAATGAAAACGAAGGAACATACATATAATAAATCTATATCAAATATTTTATTACTATAATATAATTAATTTCTAAATTAAATATAATGAATAAAAATAATTAAATGGTGACAAACTAACCAAAATCTTCAATTTAAATTGAATTATATCAATGGGTTATCAGTTCAACTTCAGTTTGACATTAAGCCTCATTCTTTAGGACTATCTTATATAC
Source organism: Moxostoma hubbsi (assembly GCA_032164185.1). NCBI lineage: Eukaryota > Metazoa > Chordata > Actinopteri > Cypriniformes > Catostomidae > Moxostoma > Moxostoma hubbsi. The sequence goes on from JAVLUX010000023.1 coordinate 17,212,770, forward strand.
AGTAAAGACTAGTTTACATAAGCCTACTAGTTTTTAAGGCCTAGAATAAAGAGTTACATTTATATTTTAAAATTGTTTTTCGTTTATACTGAATTATTCAATCAACCAACATTATTTTTGTCAGCAAAATCTAGGCAACAACTATGGTTGGGGACAGGGATCCACAGGGAAATTGAGTTAACAGTGACATTGAGCAGATTGCTTCCATATAACCAGTTTTGACAGGGCTGCTGATGAAAATGTAAATGATCAGCATCGATTGATGAGATGAAAATTGGAGATCTGTATCGGATGTTAAAATCCTGATTGGAGCATCCCAAATATTCAAGTTGACTGTTTAAAAACTAATGATGATGATTAGTGTGCCGAGACCCTGTCACAAAATGAACAAAAACACTTACACAGAGGATGGTAACATTTGGATATGAAGAAGACTTTGTTTCACAGTTTATTTATTTGTTTGTGGGTGAACTGAAAAAAGGTCTCAGTTTGGTTCTTTTTAAGAGGGCTCTAGTGTGAAAACCCCAGTAGCCTTTTTGCAGTTGAACATGTGAAAAACATTACCATCATAATCGAAATCGCAACATTTTGCTAAATAATCGCAATATGACTTTTTGTCAAAATCGTGCAGCCCTACTCCCGATTGGGAAAAAAAATGGTCAGGAGCTTGAACGACAGCTAAAAAAACGTGTATGCCTGCCTTAAGGAGTACATAAACAGCTGCCTACCAGTATTGAACACTACCACATTAAGTGTTATACTTTTACTGTCTTTATTTCTATACTCTATTCGTCCAAGCAGTTCATAGCGTGAAGTTGCTTCTGCAAACTGGCTGCTTCAGCACTGTATGCATGTCAAACAGCTCTCTATGACTGTTCATATGTCCTCTTATCTAAGCAGTCCATCACATAAGCCTGCCTCCCTGAATGGGCGATTCTCTTGCTTCATGCCACCTGAGCTCTATTACAGCTTCATTTGGATGCGAGGCAAACAAAAGATTAACCATTTAATTCAATCATCATTTCAACACTGCCCAGCATTTCAATCTTGTTCTCCTGCACAGGTGATTCCTGTCAGCCTAATTGCCATTGTCAAAATAATTGGATTACAAAATTTTACTTAAAGCTTGTCCATACAACTTAAATGCTGCATGATTTTAAAAGCCTTCAACAATCTGTCATAATTTTACGCTCCACCCAAGTTTAAAGTAACAGCATGGATTCATCTTGATATCTTGCTTATATACCAATATTTCAGTTTTTCCAATAGAATTTATTACAGGTCATCAATATTAACATATAATTTACCACAATACTGCAAACAGCACCCATATTGTATCTATTAAATCCAACCCTCAGGCGCAAACTTCAATCGACACCATGCCAATAATATAAAATTATTGGAATTATTTGCATTATGCCGGAAACAATCTACAAAGCTCCAAACCATAAGCTTAAGTTAAAAAAAACACCAGTCTATGGTATTTAGCTTGGTATTCAGTTTCAGGTGCCTTCTATTTCATGACAAACCACAACTTTATGACATTGTTTGCATGTCCACGCAGAATATCTTCTGACATTGCTTCACATCCATCCCGACATTTAATCTAGCAATTATGTTCAACGCATTTGCAGATGCTACGTTTACCATGTTACCACATTTATAATAGGCTAAATATATCCATCACAAATGGGATGACCAGGTGCCACAAATGAGGCGTCTTTCAGGTCATGCGACCAAACCTCCTACTAGCGCAAATACTCTGTTCAACCACTACAACTGTGGCGTCTTTAGGGCCATACGACAAACTCCCACTACTTAAGGTCGGTCTGGGCGGCTAGGATTCCCTACCGGGGGGCTGCCCCCCGCGTTTGAGCGCAACTATCTGTCCAGCGCTTCACAGCTCTCTCTCTCTCACTCTCTAAACAGCATTAGAGAGTGATCTACTTATGGTGCTGAATATGGATTTATAAACTTTTACTGTTCAAACAAGTGAAACGGACGTAATACGTATAAATCTTCATGAATATGAAAAATGTGTCGGACGCTACATCAAACGGAGTTTATTTTCTTAGCCAAGTTACTGATGTATTTTTTAAGCTGAGGTTCCTGTCCCTGGTGATCATTTGAGTGACAGCTCTGTGGTTAGGTCCAATCCACTCATGCTCTTAGATCTGGAATAAATTACTATCACCATGGAAACTATCAGTTGGAGGGTTTCGGTTGCTGTGGTTTGAGGGGCCCTCTCCTGCAGCTGTTGAACCCATGCAGACACACACAAACGCTACCCCTCCAAGTCCCCTGAGTAATTTGTACAGCTGTAAATCTGCTTCTTATTCATGAATTTTTAAGAAAAGCCACACAGACACACACACCCAATGGTGCTTTCTGAACTGTACTGAAAGTCAGAGCAGCGCTTGGTTTGTTAAATCTTGACTGAAGGTGGTAAAATTGTCATGTTGGACTTGAATTATACAAGTAATGCTTCACTGAGCTTTATGCTGCACCAGTAAGGGTGTTCAGACTGAACTCGTTCTTACATTGAAAAAGCTAGATGCAGCGCAACGCATGAAACAAAATTCAGGTGTCTCAGGATACCTTTTTAAAAGCTGAAGTTCTATTAACTTGTCACAGACCAGTGCTCCTACACAAGATGCTAAAAAAAGAATTAAGCAGTGCAAGTCAAAGATGTCTGTCAAGCATGTTTGCATAGAAAAACAATAAAAAAACAGGGCAGACAAAGACAAAACATATTGGGTGTGTGAATGCCCCCTAAAATGCTCCCAAAATTACAGATTTAAGATCCTGCAGAGACCAGGGGTGCGTTTCCCAAAAGCATTGTTAGCCAAATATGGTCACATGTTCCATACTTACCAACATAGTTCAACGATTTGGTGTTTCCCGAAACCGTAGTTCCAATGAACATTTGCAAACAGCATCTCACAGTTGTGAAGTTGGAAATATAGCTCTTTATCTTTTGGTTGGAAGCATAGTTTCTTGTAAGTTTGCATTGTGGACATCATTTGACTTCGCAGAGGCTTCTATATCTTTCATTCCATATATACCTTTCATTTTTGTCAAGACTTATACCACATTTACATGCATTTAAGAAAATGACTAATTCTGGGGTTTTGCAGAAAGAGACGTTCTGAACATGTAAATGTAAATGAGCTATTATAATTTAATTCACGGAAGCTCCACCCCCAGCATAACTTCATTAACAAGTAATAACGACAACTCTATATTGTTGAAGCAACGTGGTTCAAATGATGGATATACAACAGTGCTACAACCGTTTCGGGAAACAATCATGAATAGTTATGTCATTTCTCCAAAGATGCATCGCACTTTGGTGGTTAAGCGGTGAGTTAACTCATTGTACAGGAAACGCACTCCAGGTCAGCTGATGTGATCCAGATATAGAATTTAATGAAGGCAAAAAAAACAAAAAAAAACAATAAAAAAAAACTATACAATTTACTCAAAATTCACACAAAATTTTTAAAAACAGAAACCGCATTATCAATTGATAAGGACATCAGTAGTTTTTTAAACTGACACAACAGAGAATTACCAGTTTTGTTAGCAGGTGCCATTATCGGCTGATGCCATTATCGGCTGATGCCGATAATCTCAAAATATCTGCCGATGAATTGACTTTTTCAAAGTTCGCAGCTTTAGCTCAGGATAGCATCCTGCTCACCAGGTTTTTGAAGAGCGCAGTGATCTCTCGTGTGAAGACGGCAAGGTTCAGGAAGCCTGTGGAGATTTCATTGCTGTCCTGTGTCAGGTGACTGTTTCCCAGATTCTCCAGAACCTCAATGTACTGCTCCTCATTCTCCACGTGATCTGAGAACACAACATCAGATAAATGAACATCAAGACAATCTAGCCATTGAGCAAACAATCCATAGAAAACATATATAAGCATTTAAAATGCAAAGCTATTCCCAAATTCTCCAGAATAAATCAGGATAAAAAAATTATCAGAAACTGTTATATAACCTAATTGTTCACACTTTAATTTGAACTGTGCCAACTTTTAACTCTCTTTTAAAACATGTAAACCCCTCAGTACATAAAAAAAATGAATAAAGTAAAACAGGATTTTGAGATACTGAGGAGTGACACTGAAAGCATCTGAAGCACAGTGAGCTCCTGGCAAAAACACCACAGATCAAAGAATTCTCAGATCCATGGTTTTAAAAATAAACAGGTACATTCAGATCAGAGCCAAAGCAGCACAGGCATACCATCTTCACAAATGATGATCTGTAGGAACACTTGCTGGGCTTTCCGAGGGAATTAATGAATTTACTCTGAATGGTGCCAAAAACAAAAAACATCCAGTGAGCAGCAGTTCTGTGGACGGAAATGCCTTGTTGATGAGAGAGATCAACAGAGAATGGCCAGACTGGTTTGAACTGACAAAGTGATAACCTCTCTGTACAATTGTGGTGAGAAGAATAGCATCTCAATGCTATTCTGAGATGCGGGTTGCCGCTGTTTAGGGGCATGAGGGGGACCTACACAATTTAAGGAAGGCGGTTTTAATGTTGTGCCTGATCGGTCTACTTATATAAATGTTCAACCATTTTTGATCTCACAACCCTTTAAAAGATCTATAAAAATATCTTGTTATACTTCTCGCCTACTAAAATGTGATTTTTAATTTATATTTTTGCAGACTTGCATTTCAAATTAGGTCGTTTGATTATTAATTTCTATTGGTAAATGTCCTTTGCCCATATGATTATTAAATAAGGTTCTTGGTGAAACTTGCTGTTAGTCAGGTGTGATATGTATCCCTAAAATACACCTCTTTGTGTTTTACAATGTAGTTGTCACAGTTGTTTAAAATTACTTGAGTTGTTTCCATCGCTTTGCAATTGTCCAAGAGAGAGATGGATTACACAGACAATCGTTTGCTCTTACTTGTATTCCCGGATGTCATCCTTGAATTTTGCCACCTGAATTTCTCAACCCATATTCAACAACCTGAATATTGAGACCAGAATTTCACAACCTGAAATCCACCACTAACACTTGAATAATTAACACTTGAATTTCACAACCTGGATTTTTTGTTAGGTAAATTCAAACCAAATATTTTCAAATATATAAATTAACAGCAACATTTTTGGATAACATCCAATTACACTATTACATTAAATTACACTACACTTTTTAAAACATCATGAATTCTGTGGATTTTTCAAATTCAAGATCTGGTGATGTAATTCTGATGTCATACGTTTGGACCTAAAAATAATCTTTTCAATGTCAAATCACTTCTTTAATTAATGGACTTGCAGGAAATGGTGTTAGTTTCATCTTTCAAGAGTGGAGAAAGGGGGAAAAAAAAGGATTTTTCAAGAGTTGGTTAATCGAACATCTAGCAGTCGCTTCCTCTTCTGTGGACTTCAATCATCAGTGTTTATCCAGTGAGTCAGTATGGCTCGAATAATACTCCACTTTGGCTTTGGAGGTTGGCGATCTTGTGGTACTGGAGCAGTTTGTCTCCCAACTTCCTCGAGGAATGTCCAAGTAGTTCCAGTGCCAACGCTTCCAGGCGGCTCACTATAACCCAATGGTAGGTCACGAAAAGACTTTGAACCGTATAATTGCCCATTTTTTTGGCTGGGCATTCACGGCAACGTGCACAAATGGTGTGTGGCATACTGTGAATGTCAGCTGGTGAATCCACCAGCCACCCCAAAAGTGTCATTGCACCCTCTGCCATTGATCAAGGTCCCATTCAAGAGAATTGGAATGACCTCGTCGGGCCATTAGTGCGGACTGCACGCTGCCATCACTTTGTATTAGTTCTGGTAGACTATGCAACGTGATATACGGAAGCAGTGCCTCTACACAAAATCTAAGCATGTAATGTTGCAGAGGCGCTTTCGAAAATATCTCCCAAGTGGGGATTCTAAAGGAAATCCTCACTGATCAAGGCACAACATTCATGTCACGTACACCTCGCGAACTGTACAAATTTGTGGCATGGGGGGCGTGGTAATGTGTCGGTCTGTGGGAGAGACAGGCAGCGGAAAGCCTCATCACCTGGTTCACAATTATCCCCAACACCTGTATATCATTAAAGTGATGCAGAGGGAGACCTAAAAGGGACACCAGAGCATCAGAGAGGGAGAGAGTGACCCATCAAGTACAACAGCCACGCACCCCATGCCACAGAATTATTAGGCATTAAATCCATTTGCACCACCATTTATCACCCGCAAACCGACGGGTTGGCCGAACGATTTAATAAGACCTTGAAAAACATGACTCGTAAGATCGTACACAAAGATGCTACAAATTGGGATAAGTCGCTCGAACCCCTGCTGTTTGCATTACGAGAGGTCCTGCAAGCCTCCAATGAGTGTCGGTCACGTAGCATGCTCGATGTCATATGGGAAGCTTGGGTGGGCAGACCTTCAAATAGCAAAAAACTAATTCAATACGTTCTTGACCTTAGAGCAAAACTAAAAATGGAAGTAAATGGGCCAATTTGTAAAGGGTTTAAAATGGCAGAAATGTGATCCTTATAATTTTATAAAAGTAAAGTGGTAATCAACACTACACCACAAAAGCTGTCGATTGAGCTTAACTTGTTTTGAACCCAGAATATTCCTTTAAGAAAATTCAGCACAAGTTCAACATTTGAAAGCTCCTGCCACATCTGTTAGTACAAGCATGTCTTCAGGAACATAACAGTCCACTGCCAACAAATCTGTTTTAAACTGTGTCATTGTTAGGTTACAGGGAGATGCACACAGACAGACACACAGACTAAATATAAATAACCTAGGCAGCAGATCCATTCATTAAAAAGACAAATAAGAAACGGATGTACAATTAACTGAATGTAAAGAGTCAAAAGAGAGAGAAACTCAAAATCTAATCAATTTTTTGCACATCTCTACTAAACAAACCATGATATTTGACATATTATTCATGTCTGTGGCAAAGTTTATTACTTGTTATGTAGTTTAACTCTTCTCTTTATTGGTTTGTTCAAATCTCAAAGTCTAATCGCGAGCAATAGTAGTGATGCTTGTCATAGCAAGCACAATCAATAAAAGAGCAGATTTTTCTGACCCAAAATCTCCACAGAATCTGGACTCAAACATCGCCAGATAGAATTTAGTTTGTTTACATATTTGTTTCCACCAGGATGAGTTAAGATATTGTTGCACACTCTGAAGAATTACATCTGCTTGATGCAGTACAGAGCTAAAGATTTACAAGCTCTGAGCCACATAACAGCATTTGCAATAGGTACAAATCGCAGCTCTATTTATGGAAAGATGAGGATGGAGGAAAGAGTTGAATCAGAGAGCGTGGTGATTTTATCAGGTTCAGGTAAGAGCTTGCTCATTCCTGAACAAAACTCCCTCGCTCAGGGGCAAGAAATTGAGGCCCCTCACTAGTAGTGTTACATGAAGCATCTGATTTTGGTTAAAAGAGAAAAAGGAATAGAGAGCATGCGGGGAATCTATGCTAAAATGTATGGGTCTCATTTGCTTTTAACTGAGCGGCACAAGCGGCGTCAGAAATGAGAAGCTGTCAGATCTGAGACGCATTTCCCAGAAATCATGATCATTCCAGTCAGTACTTTTGTAAGCACAACAAAACATCATAAATTGTGTTCTAGCCAGGTCTGCGGTTCACTTACTCATTTAAGAGAGGAAGAACAGATCTAAACAGATATCCCCCTTGATGTTTCAGTGTATTTTAAAGACACTGGTTTATATGAAGTAAGAGAGTCCAGATGTGATTTTGCGATAAGTTTCAATGTAATGGTCTGAGTGAGACCACAACTTACAGCCAAATTGCTAACGGAGGTCAAACCAGTGGTAACTGCATCATGCAGGATCAACAGACTAAAGGCCAAAGTATACTTTGGTTTCCCATGTGCCAGTCTGTCTTGCACAGTGCACGTGATGCAAATTTCTTTATCAGCACAGACAGTGCAGACAGTCCTTGTCTGTGCGCATCATCTGCGCATGTGCCTGCCGTTGACAGCACATCACAAATCAGATGTTGTGTGCATGTGTCAAATGTGTCCATATGTGCTCACGGTCAAAAGAGTATATTTTAAAAGGCTGAGTGCTCGACCGTGTGCGAGACAGAACAGCATGCAAAAAACAAAGTATACCCGAGCTTGAAGGGACAAAAACTGAACTGTGCATGTCTGTTTAGGTCTATAACACGTTTGTGAACTCAGGAGAACACTTGGGTTATAAAAAAAGAATGAAGAAAGTTTCAGTGACTCTTTATTTCACACTCTGACTCGGAGTCAAAAACAGGAAAGGCACACACATACACACAATCTGCTTTTTATTTGAGCCCAGTGGCTCTGATGTCATTGCAATACTGGGCCCCACTTTCTGTCATCTTTAATTTGTCTGACAGAGAAAGAGAGAGAGACCTCAAAAGCACATTTTTGACAGGGAAATATATTTCTTAAATCTCGCAACAAACTGTGAATCTGAAAAATGGTTATAGTTCTCCATTTTATTTGCATATTATAAAATTTAAATGTGAAAATATGGATTGTTATGCTGCCTCATGGCCATGCAAAGATCAGGGTGTGATGTAATGGATGAAAGGTCCGACCTAAGCAGTCTCAAGGTCTATACAGAGCAACAGAGAACCAGACGTTCTAAAGACTTTTCCAAAAACCCACCTCAAATTTTGCCACAAACTCCCAGAATGAATCTTTCTGTGTATCTTTCTTATGTACGTTGTTTAATTGCCATGTATGGGTTCATAACATCTATATCTTAAACAAGGAACAAAAAGAATCAAATGATAATGCAATGGCACTCACTGAGTCCAGTGTTGTGGATTGCCTTTACAATTTTCTTCATCCGCTGTAGGGACATCTGGTCCTGTTCCAAAGACTGGTGCAGGTGAACAGAGAGATGAGAAAGACAAAAGTATAGACATTCATCACTATTTAGATGAGCTGCACAGAGAGCATTTTAGAATGAATGTTTTGTTACATTAACTACTGATATGGGACAACATTCAACTGTTTCTAGTGGAAAAAGCATAAGAATAGTTCCATCACATGTCATGCAGCTGTGATGATGCCTGTTATGCTAATCTGTGAGGCAAAGGTGACTGAAAGCAACCCAGCCTTCCAAAAGACAACGGAACCTCCTAATGACTCACAACAGACACTGTTTACAGTAAATAATCGGTGTAGGAGCCACACCTCCGTGGGAATCAATCCTGTGATTTATTTAGGGTTTATGGAGGAGGATGGCTAATAAAAATATTGTTTTGGTCCACTAGGTTCACGCTAGCCACTTTGGTAAGAAATTAACTGCTCTGAAAGTGAAATGAATGTAAATGAAAAGCTTAATCAGAAATTCTAATAATAAAAACTGAATAGTTTTAAACTACATAGATTTCTGACATGGCAACATACTGAAGTCTACGGTTTTCAGACTTTGTGAAATTGTTTAGTGAAATAAATCAGTGCCATGACAAAAATAAAATCGGTTGTGTTCTGCTCTGTTGCTGTCTATGACTATTTGGGTAACATCCAGGACACATGGACTCATGGGATCTTGCAAATTATTAAATCAGTTTCACACTCTAAACTCGAGACAGGTTAATGCTTTGTTGACAGACAGACATGTGGCACACACTTGAACGCTTGTTTGCATCATTAACAATCTTTTTCCTAGTTTCTTGCACATTCAAATAACAGAATATGCTCTTTGTTTGTGTGCACTCAGAGACATTTGTACATTCATGTTCTTCCAAAGAAAATTGATGACCTGCTTTAGGCCTATTTACTTCCTTATTATTTTTCCTGGTTTCCTGGTAAATACGTACATTTTTCCAGTTTATCCAGCTGAGGTCAAAAACTCACCAACACTTTAACCTTATCAAGCGTTCATTCAACAACGCTGATGAAATAAACAGATTGAGGACAAAACACTTCAAAGTGCCAATCCCATGTACACTCTCTGAGTGCCAGTCAAAAGAAAGCCACACATTTTAGTCACATGGTATGTACTTTAAAAAAAGTGCCCTATGTGTGTGCGTGTGTGTGTGTGTTAGTGGCCATTGTAGGTCCAGAGCACTACAATCACCAGAATATAAATGGGAAAAGACTGCATAGAACACTACAAGTAAGTGGTGAGACATAGAGTACAACTTCATAACATCAAACACTCTAAAACAGTGGTTCTCAACTGTTTTTGCTATTAGGACCCACATTTTCCATTGGATATCAAGTGGAGAGCCAACACAGTAAAAACGTAAACTGTATTAAACACAGCCTGGGTTGCATGTTCTTTTTCCTTGCTTAGATTTGTTCAATAATTTACAAGTAAGGATATGTAACAAGTGACATAATTTTTTTCATTACAGTGCTGTGAGAACCAGTGAGAAGCATGGAACGACTTGCGGAAACCATTTGAATTCGGTACAGAATTCTCGCATGCAAACTAGTTAAAAACATTCTCAACATACAAAACATGGTGACATGCATAGACAGAAACTTACACACATCACCACCCATAAAAACATTTAATGAATTTAGTAACACTAACCAAGGAACTATAAAATACAGACACAAACTGTATTAACTATAGTATTTTATGCAAAAATCTATTTATAATCAATATTATTCTACTACTCTAACTTGCTACATTAGGGGAGTGAGGAAATATCATTAATTTTTGCTACAGATATGGCAGTTTATAAATGTTTAGATTTTGTATTTATAGTTTTTAAGTGTTTCGGGTATTGTTTTCAATTACAAAAATGCCATAGTTTTTTTTATATAGAAATCATGTTACATCTAACTATGGTAATGAAGATCCATGCTTCCTTGTGGTTAACATGATCTTGTTACAAATAACACTGTTAAAACTATTTAAAAACTATGGTGCATTTTAATAAGGGCAAATGCAAAATAGAATAAAGGCCTTTAAGCTTGGAATTTTGTTTATCATGGACATAGCTAGAATTATTTCTGCATAAAATCTGTTCTTATTTAATGCTTTCACTGACTTTTTTTAACCAACATCATTCCTGATCACAACTACCAATATTCAATCATTTTCAGGATTTTAACCCTTTAAATGTCAGTTTGTTTACATAATCCCACTGTTGTTTTACAAACACACACAAATTTCTCAATACACACATACAAATCACACATGTTGGTATGACATCCATACTAACACACCCACACAATTTAAGCTGCATCATTTATTCAATACGCCTGCAGTGCTCTATAATGGAGTACACAGAAAATAGGAAAGAAGCATGTATTTTCTCCATAGGCTAAACATGAGAAAAATGGCACCATCTGGTGTAAAATATAAAAACAAATTAAGCCAGGGTTCTGGAATGAAAGCATAATATCATAGAATTCAAGATTTTATTCTTTAATGGCACTGGGATCAAATAATGCAGTTTTAATGGGGAAATATTTGTCCTGATGGTTCTGAGTGCAACTATTTTGTGTTCACAGTATATTATAGATTTTTTTAGGAACTGAGGTTGAAAAATCAAAATTCCCTCCAAAATACAATTCCCCCCAAAATGTATGCTGTTGCCATAAACACAGCCAAAATTATAAAAATGAAAAAGACAAAAATACGTGATAGCTGTGCAAAGTGTAAACCTCACTCTTCTGTCCTTGAGATGCACTAGCGACCGAACAGTACATAGCCTCCTTGCTAACGCATCTGTCTTCCATGCCGGGGATCGGCGGTTTCAATCCCTCTCAGGCGGGTCAAGTAGGACCAGTGACACTTCTATGAAAATTCCAAAACTTCATAACCATGCCCATTGACTGCGCTTATGATTTTTCACATAGCGCTGTGTTAGCACTAGTGTTCTTAAAATAGGACCCATAATGTTAACATCATGTGGCTACACTTTAAAACACTGTGTATTTTAATGTTTATGACCTGGAACATTCACTTCCATTGTACGTGCCATACTGTAAATTCAATTGTTTTTGTTTTGTTATTTAAACAAATGAGGGAATGTCTGAATAATTTTTTGTGTTAGTTAACAATATGTCTTAAATGCTGCGGATTGAGCTTAATATTAGCCTGAACACATATTGACTCCGTGGGCGGCACGGTGGTGCAGCGGTTAGCACTGTCGCCTCACAGCAAGAAGGTCGTGGGTTCAAAACCCCGGTTGCCCTGGCCATTCTGTGTGGAGTTTGCATGTTCTCCCCGTGTCTGCGTGGGTTCTCTCCAGGTTCTCTGGCTTCCTCCCACCATCCAAAGACATGCAGGTTAGGTTAATTGGTGTCTCTAAATTGCCCTAGGTGTGAATGTGAGTGTGAATGTGAGTGTGAGTGTGTGTCTGTCTATGTGTGGCCCTGCGATGGACTGGCGACCTGTCCAGGGTGTACCCCGCCTTTCGCCCAATGTTAGCTGGGATAGGCTCCAGCCCCCCGCGACCCTGTACGCAGGATAAGCGGTTGACGATGGATGGATGGATGGACATATTGACTCCTTTAATGGAACAATAACTCGTGACATCATGGGATGTGCAGCACCAAGGAGCTCCGCAGAAGCAACAGAAAATAGACACAGCTTATGTATGGCTGTATACAGCTTTATCTACGGCACTTTGAAGAGTTCAAGTTTCTTTATAGTGTTGCCTGCACTGTATGGTAGCAAACACAAAGACACATGCTACAAGCAGACAGAGACACACATATACGCCATGTTTTAATCTAATTAATATTCTATAATCATAAGTGTTTGCCGCAATCTCATCTGTCCTTGTGTGATCCGAAGAGTTTCTGGCTATATTAGGCGCCACCTCCTCCAGATTATTCAGCATGCTGCAAGCCAGAGCGTCATCAAAAACAAACTCTTCCTCTCAAACCAAAACTGTCCTTCAAGAGCTCAACTTCACAAAAACACATAAATTCACACACATGCATTGCCCCTGGGCCTCAAACAAACTTAAAACCTCCACTCCAAAGCTTTGAAAGACTGTAACACAAACACACTCAGAACTCTATATTTACACAAGTAATCTGAACACATCCGAGATATCTGCCCCATTAGGACCTGAGCAATCCTGAAAAACAATGACTACCACACACACATCTCTGACTCATTCAAGGAAAGCTCTCCCACACCACAAAATTCCCAAAGAATAACTGAGGGCAAGTTGTTCTAATCGTGAAGTGTCCTTGGAACCTTAAAATTACTTTATAAACGACATTTCCACAAACTCCTAAAGAGTTTCAGAACTCCTTGTGCTATGAATGTTGGTTAACCAATAGTTCTAGAAATAGTGAAACTCTTTCAGCAATACTTTCGAGACAGAACTGAACACCAATATTAAATGATGAGAGAATTTTCATTTTTGGGTGAACTAGTCCTTAACACTACTGCTCAGTGAAATGGTGCAGCTGCACAAGACTGTGGGGTGATTTCACTGAAGAGTCTGTTTGAAGTGTGTTTGTTCCCCTGCCATTCCAGTCTCACTATTAAAGACTGAAGTATTGCAGCCAACAACTCTGCACATTCCCCAAGGCTCTGAATGTCTTGCTCCCCTTTCCTTGTTGTGACTCCTGTACTGTCCCATACCAGGAGCCCATTCAATGAGCAATTGGGCAATAAAACAACTGGTGTTGACTAGCAACAATCTGTTGAATGGCAAGAGGTCAATTTTGTTGTCATGCAGTATAGCACAGATTTACTATTTTGTTTACACACAGCTCACAGTTGATATTATGTGATGCTGTTAAGTCAAATGTACCTCAGATATTGATATATGGTGCAGACACAAAGCATATTTATTACTATTAAAGTAAAACCTTCGCTGTAAAACAGTGGAGGCATGTCATTCTACAAATCTCTATGAGACTAGTATTATTTCAGTAGTAAACCCGTTCAATCCTGTAGTTTAATTAATATAAACTCTTTGCTATTAGCTAAAATCTCGATAGGATGCTAAGTTTAAAAGACATGCTGTCAACATCTAAAAAAAACAGTCTTTAAATATGTGCGCGTGAAACTTTCGTATTTCACTCTCACATATATTTAGCTTGTGTCAGGGATTTGTCTCCGTAAACACACTGAGACTGGCACTCAAAAGGTGTCGTCCACCTGCGCAGGTAAACATGCGCGTTCACGCATCCTCACCTCCTCAAGCGCGCTCACAGAGCTCCGACAGTCGTTCATTTTTGACTGAAATCCAGAGCTTCCCGGGGACGACAGGTCCTCTTTCGCCAATGAAACGAAATCCGAAATGCTTATTTTCTCCGGCATGTTTCGTCTTAATATACAACAGTAGCAACCGACGAACTTGAAAACTGCAGAAAAAAATAAAAAATAAAATAACTCCAAGAAACAAGTTCACGTGCAGTTTATATAAAATAGTTTAAATCCACCACTGTGCGCGAATTCCACTGAAAGATAATTAAACGTGGTTTCATTTCTGCGATAAAAGGTATGAGCGTCCGTCCGCCGTGTTGCTGAAGAGACTCTCGGGAATGTTCATCTACTGTCTTTCTCTGGGCTGCACGTGCAGTCAATAGCGCGTCCGATTGCGCGCGAGCGGGGAGGGAATTCATTCCAGCATCACGTGGGAGTGTTTGTACTCACTGGGTGCGCGGAGAAAAAGTGAAGTCTAGTGCAGTGGTTCTTAACCAGGGGGCCAGGACCCACTAGGGGGCCTCAGCACACTTCCAAGGGGGCCTCAAGATGACTTGAAATTAATTAAAAATAAGAAATATAAAAATAATCCTACCTAACTAAAATGCAAAAAAAAAAAAAAAAAAACCTTTAAGATTTATGCATACAAATTATAAACAGACTTTCTGAAACTTCAAGAATCAAATTATCCATGATTCATTATTTTTTCAGACACGTCTAGTTTCGGGCGAGGGGGCCTTGTAGCAGCCAATAATGTAATAAATGCCAATAATGTAATACATTTTCCTTTCTTAATGTAATAAAAGTCAATAATGTAATAACTTAACAATAATGTAATACATTTTCCATTCTTAATGTAATAAAAGCCAATGATGTAATAACTTTTTGCCCATAGTGTAATAAGTTCTTACATTAGAGGTAGGGTTAATAATAATAATAATAATAATAAAAGTTAAAATGAGTTATTACATATTACATTATTGGCAGCTACAGGCCTTCAACATTGTCTTGGACAGTGGGGGTTCTTGGAGTCAAAAAGGTTGAGAACCACTGGTCTAGTGGATTCATTATATTGATGTGATATCATAGAATATTTATTATATTAAAACTTAAGCTGTCCATTTCTTTATTTTTCATGGTCAATCTTCTTTTCTTTTTTTTGACACTCCTTACTTTAACTAAAAATTATGAATGTGACAAGGTTGTTTTATACGGCTACATGCATTTTTTGCTTTTCTTTGTGATTAGGTTTTTGTGCCAGTGCTCATGAATGTTTTCCTGAAATTTTATATTTTTCTTTTTCTTCAGTTAAAATAAGTATTTGGGTTGTTGTAAAGACAGTGTATTGTGAGCTCTATTCAGGGGCTCTAAATGGAGCAATGGAATATAATGGTGCCATTGGAAAAGACTGTATTCTTTCCTTCTTTATTCAGGTGTCAGCAGCAATAAGCTATTTCCTTAAGACTCGCCCTTAGTATGCATGAACGAACCTGTTTAATCTATTTCATTCTAGAGTTTAAATAAAACCCACCCCAGAAAAATAAAACAAAAACTTCACAAACACAATTGCTGCCTTTTCACATTAATTTGCAGTCGTTAGATTTGAAAAGGCACATTGAATACTGCTGCTTTGTTGCTTTAGAGCAGCTTTACAAAGTCCGGATGACAAAAAGTCAGGCATTATTTTCCACATTTCTGTAGGACAAAGTTATGTGCCACATTTTGCTGAACACCACAGCCTTTTTTATATAAAAAAAACATTATCGAGAATTGTCTTTCCCACCTCCCCTACAAGTATGACAGAGCCATACCTGTTACCTTTTCCTCCCAGGGCCTCAAAATAGATGTGCACCTTACCATATGCTTTAACAATACAGTATAATATTACATCTGATGCATTGTGCTGGAGTTTATCCCCCTAGGTATGCATAAGAATTTCACAGTTTATAATTGGATTATTATTTCAAATGAGTAAATTAGACTTATATGGACACTATAATTTGCCTCAGAGTATACAGAAAATGCCATGAAGAATCACAAGGACATTTTTCTGTACACAGACTTGGGGAGCATGAAAATTGCAAGCTTTGACAACAAGTTTTGATTAGAAAAATCTAAGTGTGTCTACTGCTTTAAGTCTAGTTTTTTCTTAAGGAAGGAGTATTGGTTTGGTGATCCTAATTTCTGTCAGAAATACTCCATCCTGCCACACTCAATGTTTCTCCAAAACACACACACGATTTTTTCTTCATATTGTATACTGGTTTCATTATTGTTGACGTAATAGAGATTTTATGGCCAAACAATACTCTCTTTCTCCCTCTGGCTGTGGCCCCTCTTTGTGTGGCTGCTTGTGTTTCTGAAAGGCTCTGAGATGAACTCTTGAGTTTAACTGGGTGGACGTCACTACTCTGGGGGAGGAAGGCTGGGGTCAGAGAAGGAAAGTGAGTGAAAAGGACAGAAAAGATGTTTGTGTGCATATGGAAGAGAGATAAGTGAATGGTAGTGTAATGCACAGTATGGAGCAATTGAAAAATCAATTTAGAGGACTTCTAAAACAGTTTCTTGTGTTGTTCGGCAAGATATAACTAGTCCTCTAAACTACCCTTGCATTATTCCTCTCACTTCCATATCTTGCAGTTGCATTCAGTGTTGCCACAATGTGCTGCATGTTCAACTGGCTGGCTTTTGTCCTTCCTCTATTGTTACGTTTCTTCAAAATCAGCCAATAACCTGTGTCAAGGGGCTTAATCTGGAATGCAGCTGATCCAATGAGCCGTGGAATGGGGCGGAGTCTGCTGTTGCTGAAAGAAAATTGAGGCGTGTTCCAGGAAAGGTTACAGCACAGACCAAAATGATTCCCAGCAGACCACCCCTCCCATCCAAACTGACCAAGATCTATTGACTGTAGAACAGGAGAAGGACTATCATTTATCCAGTCATGTCAGCTCAGGGAGGCCATATGTATGATAAAACACTGTAAAAGATAAAGATGGAGGGAAGACAGTGGAGAGGAGGGATGAGTTCTTGATTAAAGATGATAGATATGTCATCTCTCAGAGAGGGAATAGAAATGCTCAAATTATCAGTGAAGAAATGATGTGGTCTTTAGGAAAACAATTTAAACAGTTGGACTTTGCCTCCCCAGTAGGTTAGCATACACAGACGTACCACCCAACATATACATAAAACAAGTCACAGAACCTCCCTTTCAAGCCTCATTTCACCACAGTCTGTTTTCAAACTGGTTAGGAAGCAGTTCCTGTTTCTAATGACTTACTGGTAAAAACTGTTATTTTACTTCATGGTTTTTGTGAGGGAGTGACTGTCTTTCTGGGCAATTCAAATTCCTCCCCTGGAAACTCTCTTGTGTAATGCTTGTGTGCAAACCTGTTTGATGTAGACCCCCCCACACATGAATCAAGGTTGTACAATACTTCCTAAGAATGTTGTTGTAATATTATTGCCATACTAAGGCTTAACAAAGTGACTACGCATTTAGTAAAAACTGAGTTATGACCAAAATAGACCCTTTTGTGAGAACAATAGTAACGTGATATTTTAAAGACAGGCATGATTGCAAAATTAAATAATTGGCTTTTATATTGTCATTGTACTGAAGCCAAAAGAAATTATAAAAATATTACATGGAAAATATTTACTTTTTAGTAAAGCAATACAAGTTAAGCTCAATCAATAGCATTTGTGGCATGATATTGATTACCACAAAAATGTATTTCGACTTGTCCCTCATCTTGGTTCCAGTGAGACATTTACAATGAAATTGAATTTGTAAAATTTTTGGAGGGTTTAAAGGCAGAAATGTGAAGTTTCTAATGTTATAAAAGCATATACATTTATTCTTCTGTTAAAACTCATGTATTATATGAGCTGTAAAGTTGTATAAATTGTCATTTTTACAGACATTTTAGGTTTTTTTTAACATTACATCGTCATGGTAACGAAGTTGGAAAATTAGCTATAACTTTACAAAGAAAAGGTGATGAAGAAAGTGATTTAATCACTAAAATCATGTTTACACGCATTCCCTTTATGTCTTGTGGCTATACTTTTGAAGTGAGAATTTTAAAGTTAACAAATTGGCACCCATTCACTTCCATTGTAAGTCCCTCACTGGAACCAACATTTTAGCTTTCTTTGCTTTTCACAATTAATTTCAAATTTATTTGTATAAATATTTGTTAACTGATAAATAAATATTGTGGCTAGTAGTGGCTAGAGCACAGGGCTGCTAATCAGAAGGTTGCTGGTTCGAACCCCACGGCCACCACGATTGTGCCCTTGAGCAAGGCACTTAACTCCAGGTTGCTCTGGGGGGATTGTCCCTGTAATAAGGGCTCTGTAAGTCGCTTTGGATAAAAGTGTCTGCCAAATGCATAAATATATAAATATAATATATAAATATAAAAACATCTGACCTCCCTGGTTAGATGAAACATATCAGAAAACTTATATTTTCTGTGTCAGTCTTGATGTTCCTGTCACTTTCACATCTTTATGGAAAGTTAACTAACTCCCAAGCTCAATGACTGCAAGCAAAAACAGTTTTCACATAATACAAGATCAAATCAGTAACTTTTAACAGAAACTCCTTTATTAAAAAGAATAAAAACATAACACCAGGACTTTCAAACATCACAATATATCAAAAGCTAAGTGCTGCCTGTTAAACAGACGGTCTTCCAAAAATGACATCCTGAGACAATTACCAATTTCCTTCAAATACAAAAACTATAAATACAAAATTATTCTGTACAATTTTAAAAACATAATGCTTATTTAAAAAGCGAAAACACAAAAAAAAAAGAAAAGAAAAAGAATCCAAAACGTTTCATTATAGACTACCAAATGCACGCAAGTCTTAGTACACACACATCATGCATATATACACACACACACACACACATTTTTCAAGTTTTTAAGGACAGGACAGTTGTCCACATGTGGGACAGTTGCATAAAGCAAAACCCAGACAAAAGTTTTGTACACCCTCCCACAAGGCATAAGTTATCCATAAGTTAATTAGATAAAGATCAAATCTGATTACTACTACTCTTAAATCCAACCCAAAGGCACCTTGACAAGTGCTGTATAGATCTTGGGAAATGATAAGAAATCCAGGCTTAAAGTTCTAGAATCCTAGGTTAACAAATATAGGTGTGTGTGTGGTAAAAATCTAGAGTTTTAAGGCCAAGGTTCCAGCATCCTACAAGATCTTTGTCTTTTTATTTATTTCAGTCTGACTGAGAAATGATTGTAGAACACACTTAAACTGGGTGTGGGAATGAAGCTTTAAAAATGTCCTTGTTCAAGTTTTTTTTTTTTTTGCCTCCCAAACCAGACATGTTCTGCATTTTTACATTGTAGTCTATCTCTGCAGAAATAAAATCTACCATTCAGGGGAGGTAAGAATCCAAACTCCACACACACACACACAACAAAGTTTTCTTTGTATTCCCAGCAGTTCATGGAGTAGTTCAGTGTTCAAACAGAAGGTTTCTGCCAGATCCCCTTAAACGTGTCTTTACTACAAGAGTGGAGCAGAACTTCACCTTAACGTCACTGGGAAAAAATTATTCTAGTCATTGAACAGACCTAAAATGTATCAATTTATCAGTTTGAATAATTCATTTGGTAATGTAAAATTTAGCTGCCAAATATGTACATTCTCTGAGGTTTCTACTAACATACATGCATGTCAGTGCTTAAAAATCAGGCATTATATAGTATCTACTTCAAGACCTGGGATAAAGCCACTGCTACAAGTACAAGGCACTACCTCACTGTGGTTTAACTCATCAGAAAATGGAGGTAGAATGAACAGACAAGCACCCATTTCTAAAAACCCAAGCACTGCTTTCAGTTTGAATAGATGATGACTAAATCTGAATAATTTTTTAGAAACAGCTTTTCAAATCTCTGCTTTACTTGAGTCTAGATTTCTTGAGTCTGGTTATGGAGCTAAGATACAGAACTTATGACAATTCACAAGTCTTCAACATACACATCTTCAGAAGCACATTTGACTGAGGGCAGCTAGAAATGGTCACACAGCCCTCTACTGGCAAACTGTACACCAATTGTTAAAGCTCAATAAAAGCTTTTAAAATGACCTGAGTTCAATTCATCCCATTTAAGAATTACTCACAATAGATAAAACAGTATGTTCTTGCTCATACCTAGACACAAGGCAATTAGAAGTTATTTTGGTCAATACTAAATAAAGTTACAAAGATCAACAATTTGCCAATGGGAAAAAATACAAAATAGATTGTAATGTCACCTGACAAATAATTGTTTTGTCCAAAATATCTATAACTAAACAATACACACAAAAAATACCTTACTATTTGTATGAGTCACAGAAAAAATATGGCTTCATAATGTATCTGAGTGACACAGATATCCACTAGAGGGCACATGCTCACTTTTTAATTAAAAGTATTTCTAATCATAAACATGGGAAACTCCATTAAAAACTCCATTCCTAATTCTGTAGTGCACTTTATGCTACAACATCCTTCTATGTCAAATTGTGAAGGTGTCTGTTGTAATGAGGATCAGTGTCTGAATTCAACTAATTCACACAATCAATTATTGTTTAATCACACTGGAACAAGACCCCTGATATTAATGCCTCATGTTGAGCAGATCTCCCAGATCATATGTGTCAAAGAAGTCAGATACACCTTCTCCATCATCCAGACTCCAGAGGTAGTCATCATGAGTGAGCTGAGGAGAGAAACTAACAAAGGGGACGGAGGAGTCAGACGAGAAGGCCGTTCCAGGCAGCTGGTCATCTGTGATTTGCATAAGGCCAGGAGGCAGACCCAGGATCCCTTCCACATCAAGTAGGGAGGTGCTACCACTGGTGCCTGTCATTGACGGCTGTGGCTTTGACAGCAAACCTGTGAAGAAGTAGTAAATCATCAATTGACACTTTGATCAGCCTGTCATGTTTGGTTTGTTCTCAAGTGAAGTGTTTAGCTTTGTATTTGTCTTCAAACTTGGAAAATATTCCAATATATAAGAGTAAACTTTTTTTTTTCCCAGTGTACAGATCTTGGGGGCATAAAATCAAAACATTTTGTCCTGTTTGCTGCCTTTCATAGCTGAGGATATTAGTTAAATGAAGGGCTTAGGATTGTGTGCGCTCTTATGGTGCCATCAACCGATGTTATGTAATTGTTACTAAATGGCCCAAATGACAATGCTCAAAAACAATGACACACATAACCATCTCTTTAGTCTTACAACTCTTGCACACAATGTCACCACAAGCACTTCACGGGCAGTACTAAAGCCTGTTTTAGGTACTTTTCTCCGAGTCTATTGCTTTTCATAGCTTTCGCATCGAAGGTTCTATAGTTCCTCGAAGCCGTTTTAGGGGACATTTTTAGCGCCTACTCCGGGGTAAGTACTTTGGCCGTATAGGAACTGTGGGACTCTCTGTGGGACACACTTTTTTAAGTCAACGAGTGAGTATTTTACTACAGTAATTTATGCTGAGTCATAAAAGCTTTTATTGTAAAAGGTTGTGTTGATAAACAGGCTCTGTGGTTAAAGCGCACTTTTGCTGCCTTGTCTCACACTGTTGTTTACACAATTAACTGATAAGGCAGCTGCCTACCTTTTCCAATAAACAGTCCTAAACAAACAAAAGTGTAGCTTTGATCCCCATGTCCTCCATCAGTGTTGTTGATTTTGTAGTTGTCGCTATTGAAATGAGCAAACAAATAACGTCAGCAAATGGTCGAAACTAGATGAAGTCACTACGGTGGTTCCTTTTTTGAATGTGAATTCAACAGGGGGAAGGTCTCCTCAGGTTTTCTGTTCCTCGTAAGAATTCTGATTTAGAAATGTATTGAGGGAAAAGTACCAGAACTGTAGATGGGGAAGGGCCTAAACATCCAGTTGTGTTACATTTAAAAGTACAGTTAATTTGGCACATGCCAGACCATTTTAACATTTTTCTGCTGTTTGTTTTCCTGTCCTTTAAAAAAATAAAGTAAGCTCAGGGGAATTGTCTCACCCTCTGCTGGCTGGCGTTTGGCAGGTGGAAAGAGAGAGGGTGTGGTGGCACTGGGGGTTTGTGGGTAATCCTTTCTGGGTGTGACATTCTTGATGGGACTAACATCATCCAAACATTCTTCAGGACACAAGTACACCTCGATTGGGCCATTCTGGCTCTTCAGGTAAATCTGCAGCGACCCCTGATGATGAAAATTAAAATGTCAAATAAACATTCCTCGCAGGCAGAAATAACTGAATTTTGAACATTTATTGGGTGAAAAATGACTATTTTATGGTTTCTTGAAAAAAAAAAAAAAAAAAAATAAATATATATATATATATATATATATATATATATATATATATATATATAAAAAATAACTGTAGGAAAGCAACGCCTCATAATTCCATGTATGAGGAAGTATAAGCACAATCAAGATCCTTATGTTCTTGAATTTAACAACTCAAACTTATTTTAAAAAATAGACATAAAGAGTCGGACCCTCACAGAACGCAAATCGGCCCTGACATTCAAGGCCTTTTTAAATCTGCATAGCGAATTATGCCGATTGCTACAGAACCAAATCACACCAGAAGATAATCATTTGAATCAACATAATCAGGTAGATTTATTAATTTTCAATAAAAGGAAATACTATTACTGACCCCGGATGCCTCTGGGATTTCCAGTTTGGTTTCAGACGGAGCTTTTACAGCGATCACAGTTTCATCCTTCAGGCTGGCTATGGAGCGAATGTCCTGATGGGTCACATATCCTAATGTGCGCTTGAGTTAAGGACAAAAAGTTTTATTGGAACTGAACTATAAAGATTCTAACTTGAAGATAACTGCAAAAATTCTGATAGTATCTATATTTATGCTGTGTGAATATTAGCAGCAGAGATGCAGGTAGTTTGCACAGCATGTCTGAGCAGGTTCACAAGCGTTTTCTTTACAAATGACAAAGTGACAAATCGCTCCTTCACATTTCTTCACTGTACAAACACACACACTTAAAGGATATCTTTGGTTGTCCTTGTTCTCTGTGAGTTCTCGTAGCCATGCTGAGCTGGACTGAATGAGGTCGTCCAGAGCTTTTTCCTGCCTGTCTAGCTCAGAGAGTTCTTTTCTCAGAGTGCTGGCCTTCTCTGTACCACTGGCTGACCCCTCAAACACACCATTGACCCTACAGCACACAGCACAGGACAGACTGTTTGAAGCATGCATAGACAAGCATGAAACCAGGCTGATCAAGAAAAACACAGCATCAACAAAGGCCTTAACATGAATAATAATAATAATATCTGTCATTACGTAAAACAGAAGAAGCACTCTGCACTCAGTAAGAGGAAAATTAGGGTTCAGACCTTTAAGAAATCATGTCAAAAAGAAAAAAAGGGCCCTTTAAGAATGACACTGTACCACCTTAAAATAATAGTTCACCCAAAAATTATAAATCATTCATTATTTACACACCTTTGTGCTGTCTCAAACTCATTTGACTTTCTTTCTTCTGCAGAACACAAACAAACATATTTTAATGGAGATATGAGGTGTTTTTGTCCATACAACCAAAGTCACTGAGCTCCAACACTTTTAAACTCCAAAACAGATATAAAGGAAGCATAAAGGTAATCCATACAATTCTTTAATTTCAATTGGAATTCATTTGTTACCACAGCAAATAAGAACAGTGCTGCGCTGAGCAGTATGCAGTGTGCATTGAGTAGTGAATAGGTGAACAGGTGTAGCGTCATACGGTGGCACATTTGTACTGATTTAACGCTATAAGTTTGTTCATGATTGCTGCTCAAGTGTACAAGTAAAAGAATAAGTAAGATATATTATTTACATTATTGTTTGCTTATATGAATGCTTTAAAGGTTTAATGTAATAATCATGTTAATTATAGCTGTGATATAACAGGAATGTGTAAAACAGGTAATGTGTTCAGTGAAGATGTTAAAGGTGTCCATAGAAATGATTAGTTGTTGTTTTTACTGCATATGTGAAAATATCACATTGAGGGACAGGGGGATGACAGCAGCCAGGCAGGCATTTCAGATGAGTAGGTAAGAATTAAAATTTTCTGATAGGGAAGAATGTTTGATATGATACATGTACACAATATAGAAATATTTCAGAAAATGAATTTTATTTGTCTGAAGATCAATTTGACAGTTTTTTTTTTAATGCAATTTGTTTTTATGCACTGTGTAATGTTTTGTAATTAAGCATAATCTTTTGATCATAAATGCTTGGGGACTCAGTCCTGTTTTTATCATTATAGCCTAAGGTTAAATTACTTATAGCCTAAGGTTATAAATTATTATACTGTGTATATATATATATATATATATATATATATATATATATATATATATATATATATATACACATACAGTGTTTCCCATTTATTGACTAGAATATGACGGCCCTCCACAGTCTAATTTGCCCTGCCATGGTCTCGTAATGAACCGAAAACATTTTTACACTTCTCTTCTAAAATATTTTTGCACTTCTCAGTCTCATAATAACAAAATAAAAGGTTGTGGTTTGTGTCTCTCGTGCGCCAATCAGTTCAGTCTGCTCCTCCCCCGCTGCTGTAAACTCACGCATTCAAACACACATTCACAAATATCTACACTGGAGTATTCCTGGAGCCCTCTAACGTTATTTGGTTGAGGAGGATGACACATTTTTGAGGTAAGTAATGTTAACCAGCCCTCTACATTGCGAGTACATCACTCGTAAATTTCGCATTATGCGACCAAAATGTCTGTTATTATCCACTGGCAACAAGTAAATATTAACATTTCACTCGCCAGTGAGAGTTGTGTAGTTTCAAAGCACCGAGGCCCTTTTACTAAATAAAGAGCAATTGATTAAGAAGCTGGATTCAGCCTCATCTCTCCCTGCATGATGTCTCATGCATGCAGGAAAAAAAAACTTGTGTCTCGTTCAGTTCAACTCCGAGCACCTCAGGGAAACGCACCGCAGACGTCATGTGAAGATGAACCACTTCTCAAGCACACTGATGTGCACGCCGTCTACAGAGACTTGCGCCAAACTCCCGTGAAAATATAAACAAGGTATAAATGTATTAATTTTGTGAACGCAAAGCACTCCAGTTTCACTTAACAGCCGTGTAATGTAAAATATCCTTGAACATTGTGGGTTTATTCATGCAGTGTTAATGTACGCACATTTCTGTGGAGAGGATAACATCCAAGAAACAGAATCTCAAAATCTTCCTTCATGAGAAATAAGGGCTTGTGAGTTCATCAGAGAGCCTTAAAATAATGTGTGAAAGTGAAGAATTACTAGGTTAATTGGCATAATGTTACACTGCTTATGGCTTCACTAGCTAGCTATAGTTAGCAGTCTGAGGTAACGTTAAAAGATTAAAAGCTGAACTGACATCACTAGTTTTTACCCTGCTTTTTAGAATGGTTAGAGCACAAAATTGTTAAAGCTACAGTAGGAAGTATTTATTCATTTATAAATTGTAAAAAAAATTACATTTTTGTAAATATTTGATTACAACTTTTCATGTGACAACACTGAAGAAATGACACTTTGCTACAATGTAAAGTAGTGAGTGTACAGCTTGTATAACAGTGTACATTTGCTGTCCCCTCAAAATAACTCAACACACAGCCATTAATGTCTAAACCACTGGCAACAAAAGTGAGTACACCCCTAAGTGAAAATGTCCAAATTGGGCCCAAAGTGTCAATATTTTGTGTGGCCACCATTATTTTCCAGCACTGCTTTAACCCTCTTTGGCATGGAGTTCAACAGAGCTTCACAGGTTGCCACTGGAGTCCTCTTCCACTCCTCCATGACGACATCATGGAGCTAGTGGATGTTAGAGATCTTATGCTCATCCACTTTCCGTTTGAGGATGCCCCACAGATTCTCAATAGGGTTTAGGTCTGGAGACATGCTTGGCCAGTCCATCACCTTCACCCTCAGCTTCTTTAGCAAGGCAGTGGTTGTCTTGGAGGTGTGTTTGGGGTCGTTATCATGCTGGAATACTGCCCTGCGGCCCAGTCTCCGAAGGGAGGGGATCATGCTCTGCTTCAGTATGTCACAGTACATGTTGGCATTCATGGTTCCCTCAATGAACTGTAGCTCCCCAGACAATGCTGCCCCACACCATGACACTCCCACCACCATGCTTGACTGTAGGCAAGATACACTTGTCTTTGTACTCCTCACCTGGTTTCCACCACACATGCTTGACACTATCTGAACCAAATAAGTTTATCTTGGTCTCATCAGACCACAGGACATGGTTCCAGTAATCCATGTCCTTAGTCTGTTTGTCTTCAGCAAACTGTTTGCGGGCTTTCTTGTGCAGCATCTTTAGAAGAGGCTTCCTTCTGGGACGACAGCCATGTAGACCAATTTGATGCAGTGTGCGGCATATGGTCTGAGCACTGACAGGCTGACCCACCACCCCTTCAACCTCTGCTCCAATGCTGGCAGCACTCATACGTCTATTTCCCAAAGACAACCTCTGGATATAACGCTGACCATGTGCACTCAACTTCTTTGGTCGACCATGGCGAGGCCTGTTCTGAGTGGAACCTGTCCTGTTAAACCGCTGTATGGTCTTGACCACCGTGCTGCAGCTCAGTAGCTCAGTGTCAGTGCCTAGGCCATCTTTATGTAGAGCAACAATTCTTTTTTTCCAGATCCTCAGAGAGTTCTTTGCCATGAGGTGCCATGTTGAACTTCCAGTGACCAGTATGAGGGAGTGTGAGAGCGATGACACCAAATTTAACACACCTGCTCCCCATTCACACCTGAGACCTTGTAACACTAATGAGTCACAAGACACCGGGGAGGGGAAATGGCTAATTGGGCCCAATTTGGACATTTTCACTTAGGGGTGTACTCACTTTTGTTGCCTGCGGTTTAGACATTAATGGCTGTGTGTTGAGTTATTTTGGGGACAACAAATTGACACTGTTATACAAGCTGTACACTCATTACTTTACATTGTAGCAAAGGGTCATTTCTTCAGTGTTGTCACATGAAAAGATATAATCAAATATTTACAAAAATGTGAGGGGTGTAAATGTGAGGCATATATATATATATATATATATATATATATATATATATATGAAGAAGCATGCCCTGGGTTACCTTTATGCTGCCTTTATGTCCTTTTTGGAGCTAGAAAGTGACCCAAATGACTTGCACTGTATGAATATAAACACATCCTACCTCTATGAAAATATCTTTGTTTTCTGCAGAAGAAAGTCACACAAATTTGAGGTGGCATAAGGGTGAGTAAATGATGACAAAAATTTAAATTTGGGTGAACTATTGTCATCTGAGCCCCATCATATGTATGAATTTTGTCTTTTAACCAAACGTTGAACCTACGACACACTTACAGCCATTGGATGTTGTTCTTGGATTTCTTGCGTATGAGCTGCACTCCCTCCAGAACATTTGTTATGTCATAGATGCGTCTCTTCTGAACCTCCAAAACCTCCGTGGCCCAGTTCAGATCTAGAACCCCATCAGCCGATTCACTCAATAAGGCAACAAATTTCTTTGTCAGCAGCCCAAGAGAAGTGTCATAACGAGTGCGGTCACCAGGAGACTTGGGAGCTACAGAAAGAGAGAGAGAGGGCAAGAGAGAGAGAGAGACTGAGAAGCAGAAGGGTTATTTAGCTGCTGTTCTAATCAGGGGAGCAAGATGCTTGGACAGGTGTTGAAGGGCCCTAAAACATTCAACATGTGGAAACTCAAGTCTTAAATAAATAAAAGTACCTTTTAGCACTGAATTTATCTACATCAATACAAATATTTTCAATGAAATGCAATCAATAGTGGCTTTGTTCTAGATCAGTCTGTTTTACTCACTTTTGGGGCTTGGTACCCTCACAAATGCCAAGTTTCCTTTCCCTTTTGGTGTGCGAAATTCAGGGAGATACTGTGGCTCTTCCAGATCTAGCCTCCTCTTGGCCTGAAACACACACCACCCACAAACACAAAAGAAGACAAGAGAGCAGTGAGGTGGTTTTAAAGTAAAGGTGAAAGTTAAAATACATGGGAAAAAACGATTATCAGCATTTGAAAATGATTAGTGTAAAAGGTTAAATGATTAGCCTAATGTGACCGGTTATGAGAAACATCTCATTCTTCATGCTTTTAACTATCTATTAGATACATAAGTAAATGTCGTTTTTACTCCCAACTATTTGAGTGAATGTAGCTACTGAGGTTCAGCATTGTGCCATAGTTTCCAAGAACGTTGCATTGCATTTACTGTTGTGGTTTAGATTATTTACATTGTGATTTAGACCCCGAAAGCTCCTCAGGTCAGCCAGATGTGCTGTTGTCCCCCTAAGAAAGGAAAGAGCGTGTTGAAAAGCTCTGGCAGTGAGACAGTTGAATGAAAGTGTAGTTTGAATTGTATGTAGGGCTGGGTGATATATAAAATATTAATGATGTAAGCGAGATAATTTAGCTGACGATTGACCAATATTGTGAATAAAGCGATTATTTTAATATGCTTTAATTTGTCTATTAAGTTTCATAAAGAGTGCATTAGTAGACTCATTTCATGATCCCTCAGGGCTGCACAATTAAACAAAAGAACATCAAAATGGCGAGATGGTCATATGTGATTATTAATCCACAAAAGGTTGTGATTTAAAGACAGATAAACATAAAGCAATTCAGAACAAAACAGTGATGCGCCGATCTGTGTGTACGCACGTGGCGGCGCTCTCAGATCAGTTCACATGCATCCTGAAATCAAAGTACTGCAGGTTGAAGCATTTGCGCAATTCTAAACGATAGTAACAGTTACGTGTTATTATACAAATCTACAAACGTGGCACAGAATAACAGAATAGGAGATTACAGCATATCAGGAAATGCAGAACATTGTAAACTGTCAAATACAGGCTCCTTGTGAAGTTGAAGTAAATACAACAGGACTTTCGGTGTCAAAATAAAAGCCCCATATTAAAATGAAGTGAACCAGAGAGAAATATATTACTTTTGTATAACGCAAATCTAATAAACCGAATAATAACAATAATTCAGCATTATATTATAATCAACCTGACTTGCCCACAGTAATCATTTAGTATTATGCAATGTTCAACTGGGGTTTAAAAAATAAGTCAGATAAGTAACTTTACATTCCTTCTAGGGCTTAAATCCCAAGAATCGATCTTTTGGTCTGGGCTGTTTTCAGTTGATGCATGAACAAAACTTCACTAAACATTATTTGTAGCACAACTCCCATATAATAATTGCAATAAGCATTGCGCTTTGTTACTTTTGATATTAAACAAAGTCTCAGCTTTCAAATTCTGTAAATTTTATCATGAAATTCAAACAACAAATACTGTTTTGATGCTCTTTAATGTGGCATGACAGATCGCTGTAGCCGATCATCTCTTCCTCTTTACTACTAGTTATAGAGCGAAATAAACATGAATGAACATCAAAGGTATGTTGAAAGATACAGTACAACTTACTAAAATGTATTAGCTCTCATGTAATCCCCCAATCGGTGTTTCAACCACAAAAAGACATCAATAAAACTGCTTGTAAACAATATGTCACGTAACCCTACATTTACCTCAGTAAAGTCATGTCCATAGCTCGATAGTTAGCTAGAAAAAAACTCTAGAGGAGCATTTTGCTAAATATATGCACTATATTACATATTCATTATATTCATCCTTGTTAGTGATGTCTCAGTTATTGTATGTTTGAATAAATCTGTCATGAAAACAAGTTATGACAGCCACCGTTTAAATGTTTATATTTCTACAACAAATTCGAGTAGAAACATAATTATATAATTAAAACGTTGATATAAAAACTGCCTTATTTAAATGTAAAATGTTTGTATACAAATAAATTTGTTTTTATTTGAGTGATGATTACTATATCTAAAATAAACAGAAACTGAATTTGGAATCAAAATCTAATCGCGAGCTTATGAATCAAAATTGAATCCAGAAATCTGTGTCAATACCCAGCCCTACCTTGTTCATTACAAAATGTATTAGTAAAACATATGAAGGTAAATAACGCTTTTTTATTAAGCTACAATGTACAGGTATCATTGTGTATGAAATATAAATATTAAGTGCATATCAATGAAAATTATTTAATTTCATTATCCCTTATTTTTATTTAAAGGTGCAGAATGTAACAATTTTCATGTAATATTCGCTTTTTTTTACCAATGTGTGAACGGCTAGTAACGTAACTTAATAAATGAGCCCTTCCCGGCCTTCCTAGGTTTTCTATTAAAGCCTGTAGACTGGTTTTCATGCGAAGGGAAGGGGTCGATTTTGCCGGGAAAATCCAAAGGATGTGACATTTATGCGCGCTCCGAGAGCCTTACCTCAGGGCTTCTCTTCCGCTATTCAACAGTCTTCAACAACAGGTAACGTTATCTTAGAGATGGAGTCCAGCAAACGGCTGGCTTCCAGCACAACACTGACTCCTACGCAAACTCTGACTAAGCCAAAAAATTTAAATAACAAATTTATCTACTGAATCCCATCTCGCTATGTGGGAACTTGATCGTGCTCGAGCGAAAACTAGAGAGAACATCGGCAGGGCATTTGATTCCTAGAGGGACCTTTGTTCAATTTTGGGGATCAACACCAACCCTGAATTGGTGTTCTTCTTATTGGTCAGGTAAGCTTGCATAACTGCAAAGCATGTAAAACATAGTGCATAAGGATTGAACTATGTACTTTTAGCTAAACTACAATAACACATGAAATGAATACTAGACAATGCTCAAGATAATGAAAAAACCTCCATTCATTAGTGTAACGTAACTTGGCTATACAGAAAATATATACATTATATTATTATAAAACAATAGTGCATCGATATATCAAAATGACAGTTGTGATGGAATCACATCAATACTGAATTGTGTCAACATATTTATAATGAACAGACTATTTTATAAACCGCTTCTGTCATCATCCACCAAATTTAGCTAACAGCTATTGATAAAGCTGGCTAGCTAGCTAATGCCTACATAGGCTATCGTATAAATGCAGTTAATGTTTCATGCAAAGAAAAGCGATTACTTCAAACTACAATCTCACATAGTCAGACCAATATCCACACTTTGTTTTAACCCTGTTCCAGCACTGGAGAGTCAAATAAAATATATAGTCTCAAAGTTTGTAGTAAAACAATCAGAACTGTGTAATTTTAATTATGCTACCTCATCTGTCAGCATGATGCCGGTGAATCACGTTCAGTCTCTTTATACGTTACGTCATTGTTTTGGCCGATGCTCGCTCGCGTTCCTATGGAGTGTGTGCATGAGCAATGAATTTGCCAAGTCTATGAAACCTCCTCCTATAAAACTATATAATATTTAATAAAAGCTGTACAAATAAATTAATGTTCAGCTTTTATTTGCACTTAGCCTTCATACAAACAAGAAATGTCAAATAAACATAAAACTCTAACCTTTGTCAATATCAAAATTTTTAACTTGAATCTACAACATAGGCTGTTTACCAAACCCATCTGAGGGTTGCCCTCCCTCCTTAAAATATAATTAAAAACCATGCTGTGTATTGTAAAAAATATAATGATATATACTTAAAATAACTGTAAGGAGTAAAACAATACAGTACAAATGGGCCAAAAACTGCATTTATGTTCAGAAACATTTTGAATACCCCTTCCCTTGCACCACAGTAGTTTGGTCCACTGCCTGCTTTCCCCCCTTTATGTCGCCTACATTCAACTGATAGCATTCAACTGATCACAAAAGTGGCATTCAACTGATCACAAAGTATTGTCAGGACATTACTGGTGTAAAAAACAGCACCAACACTATTTGAAAAAAGTTATTGTTTTTTATTTATCCACTTTTATCCCAATTTGGAATAACCAATTCCCACTACTTAGTAGGTCCTCGTGGTGGCACAGTTGCTCACCTCAATCCAGGTGTCGGAGGACAAGACTCAGTTGCCTCCGCTTCTGAGACAGTCAATCCGTGCATCTTTTCACATGGCTCGCTGTGCATGACACCGCGGAGACCCACAGCACTGGAGGCTCATGCTACTCTCTGCGATCCATGCACCACACACCCCACTGAGAGCGAGAACCACTAATCGGGACCACAAGGAGGTTACCCCAAGTGACTCTACCCTCCCTAGCAACCGGGCCAATTTGGTTGCTTAGGAGACCAGGCTGGAGTCACTCAGCACACCCTGGATTCGAACTCGTGACACCAGGGGTGGTAGTCAGCGTCAATATTTGCTGTGCTGCCCAGGCCCCCTGAAAAAAGTAATTTTTTATCAAATCTAGACAGTCCCAATTTCCAGCAGCCATCACTCCAACATCTTATCCTTGAGTAATCATGCTAAATTACTAATTTGGTACTAGAAAATAACTTGCCATTATTTCAAACACATTTGAAAGCTCTTTGGTTCGTTAAATGAAACATTGTCTTTGTGTTTGTTTTTGAGTTGCCACAGTATGCAATAGACTGGCATGTCTTAAGGTCAAAATTAGGTAAGAAATGGATAAAAGAAACAGCATTCTCTAAAAACTCATCAATCAATCATTGTTTTGAAGAATGAAGGCTATACGATGCTTGAAATTGCCAAAATATTGAAGACTTCATTCAAAGTTGTACACTACAGTCTTCAAAGACAAAGGACAACTGGCTCTAACAAGGACAGAAAGAGATGTGGAAGACCAGATGTACAACTAAACAAGAGGATAAGTACATCAGAGTCTCTAGTTTGAGAAATAGACACCTCACATGTCTTCAGCTGACAGCTTCATTGAACTCTACCTGCTCAACACCAGTTTCATGTACAACAGTAAAGAGAGGATTCAGGGGTGCAGGACTTATGGGAAGAATTAAAAAGAAAAAGACACTTTTGAAACAGAAATCAAAAAGAAAAGGTTAGAGTGGGCAAAGAAACACTGGACAACAGATAATTGGAAAAGAGTGTTATGGATCTTAACTCCATTGAGGTTTTGTGGGACCAGCTAGACTGTAAACAAGACAGCAACATCTATGGCAAGTGCTACAGCAAACGTGGGGTGAAATATGGAGGATTTTTTGATGAGAACTCTTTGAAGTAGTTTAAAAAGTTCTGAACATTTTTTTCAAATTGTAATACCAATTTATCATAATAGCAAAATCTGTACATTATTCAAAATTTTTGGCCCCCAGTGTATATCGAATATCATCAATAGGCTGAAAAATATAGAGATCAATTTTTTTAAGACATATTGCCCAGCCTTAATTGTATTGCATTGATCAAGATCAATCCATCCCCTTGAGTTACACTGACTCACTGCTTCCTCAAGTGCCCAAATGCAACCTGACACTTAAAATACATCCCTATACAAAAAACATTAAGATCTTACCCATTTCTTGTATATCTTTAGTGGAGGGAGACATTCAAACCAATCACACTAACACCACAGACGCTTTACTAACTGCTAATCCTGTTCATTCAATCATAGAATGAGTTACAAATAAACACACATACAGTACACACCTTTAATACTGTATAAACAACTGGAAAATTAAGGACGAGTTTTTGAGAAGTATGACAGAGCACAAAAAAAAGAAAAATCATTTCAAGATACAACTGCGGACAATATGACAACAAGATGTTATAATTCACAGTTGAGTGTGATAGATTTCAAAGTATCTTAGAGCTTGACATGACTATTTGTTTTTCTGAACTTTTAAGGAGGACATGCCCTGAACAAATACGCTTTTTTTTTTTTTTTTTTTTTTTAATCTTTAGCATTTCAAAGGTGGGCTGTGACAGCACAACTCCACAAACTGGTTAAGAAGTCAAGTTTGATCTCCAACATTTTTCAGTCCACACATACATTAGACACAAACAAATCCAGCAGGCAAGCTGTTATTAGTTCTAATATGCATATTGCCAAGATATTTAAACAGTTCCTTTAGATGCTGAAAGTTTATGAACTCAAGATTACCTAATTCAATACCAGAAGTTAATCTGGATATTAATGCCTGTTGCAAAATGCAAACTTATGTGTTTTTCCAATAGCCCAATTCATCCCTATTAGAGAAGTGCAGGAAGATCTAATAAGAGTGAATGGAACAGGCAGTAACACAGCTGTTGCTCACATATCATGTCCCTCTGTAAAGTAATTGCAGGCATTTCAATTCATGTTTATACATCAACTTTTTAAATCCGCCTGGAAATTAGCCGTAACAGAAGCTTGTAGCATGTTATGAATATTTTATAGAGTAACCTTCTTAAAAATGCTAGAAAAGGTGGTAACTTAAGTAATATATACACAATATATATTTAACAGACATTGAGCATGTGCTAAGAGCTGCCTACCCATCTTGTGTGTCTTTAAAATGCTTGCATTGTTCTGACCTAAATGACATCTACACCTGTCACTGACATCTGGAACTGCTGAGCAGGTGGTTGAGTTTCCTTTACTCATTCATTTTCTTCTGCTCTTTTTTGGCTTTTCTGTCTTACACACACCTGCCCCCCTTTACTTTTATGTATTTTTGCAAAGGGATAGTTCAGCCCAAAATTCTGTTATAATTTACACAACCTTATGCTATTGCAAACCTTTTGCATTTTGTGGTTTGGTTTCTCAAAACAGCATCTCGTATGTGTAAGAGATTGTGGTCGGTTCTGCCTATTTCCGGTGTAAGTGGGAAATGAGAAGTGAGAAATGTTGGCTCAGATTGCGTGGAGTTGAAGCTGAATCATTCACTTCTGAGCACTGGTCTGAGAGCAGCTTTACCTTCTACAATTCTAACTCTAATCACTATTAAGATTGTTTGCTTTCTGATCACCAGATCTATATCAAATCTGGTGAAACCTCTCCAGGCCAAGGAGTTACCTAAAGATATGTAAATCCATTGTCTAAGCTACTATCATAAACCACAGCACAATTGGGTGAAAGGTATGGGTGTATGTTTGCGTTTGTGTGTAGGCACTAGAGAAAACAGGGCTCCAGAATAAAAAAAACGACTAAGGAGCCATTGGCTCCTAAACTGAAACATTTAGGAGCCAAATGGCTGTTTTAGTTGCCACATCACAGAATTTCACGATTTAGATTGCTCTTGTTCAAGAACAAGATAGAAAGCCAAAGACAGATGATAGCTCATTAATCTGGTTGAATATATATAGTTTAGTTAGTTTAGTATAGCATAGTTGAGTACACAAATTTTCATTCCCACTTTGTCTCATAAGTTTTCACACCCCTGTCTGAATTTATACAAATATAAAAGATATTTTTTGTTAAGTACTGCCCTTCAGAATCTACATAACAGGTATTTACATTAAGTGTAATATGCATATTTTAGTGTGTTGCCTTCTTGAGCATCAGTGAATGTTTGCACCTTGTGTAATAGTTTTGGATGAGTCCCTCAATGGTCCTAAGTATCAAAAGCTGGATCTCACATCAAATAAATTCTATATATATATATATATATATATATATATATATATATATATATATATATGTGTGTGTGTGTGTGTGTGTGTGTGTGTGTGTGTATGGGAATGCAAATATTACATTGTGTATATATATATATATATATATATATATATATATATATGTATATACAGTATTTACTGATCAGCCACTACATTAAAACCACTGACAGATGAAGTGAATAACATTGATTATCTCGTTACAATGGCACCTGCCAAGAGAGGGATATATTAGGCAGCAAGTAAACAGTAAGTTCTTGAATTTAATGTGTTGGAAGCAGGAAAAATGGACAAGTGTAAGGATCTGAGGGACTTTGACACGAGACAAATTGTGATGGCTAGATGACTGAGTCAGAGTATCTCCAAAATGGCAGGTCTTTTGGGGGTGTTCCTGGTATGCCGTGGTTAGTACCTAACAAAAGTGGTCCAAGGAATGACAACCGGTCAACCGGCAAAAGGTTCATGGGCACACAAGGCTCATTGATGCGTGTGGGGAGCAAAGGCTAGCCCATCTGGTCTGATCCCACAGACAGGGCGGCAACTAACGATTATTTTAATAATCGATTAATCTAACGATTATTAGAACGATGATTCGACTGTTCTGTGATTATTGCAACAATTAATCGTTAGCTCTTACCCGATTATTCTGCTTGTGTCCCGATTTAGAAGGTTGTATTAAATGTGCTTACTAGCAATAAAAGGGGGGGGGGGGGGGTAAGCTTTTAAAAATACCTCTAAATGACATTCACTGAAATGTTTTCCATTTAAAAATGTCTAAAAATCCTTAAAACAAGATACATTTAATTGAGAAGCAACATATATGATATTTAGACTTGCTTTAAGAGAATGGATCTTAAATATACAGTAAGTGTATTTAACATAAGTGTATTTTTTACTTGGTTATACTTCTGCTAGTGCAGTAAAGACAAAATATACTTATACTCAAGATCTATTCTCTAAAAGCAAGCATACATACCTTATAAGCTGCTTCTCAGGTGAATGCATCTTTTTAAAAGTATATTTTTAGATATTTTAAAATATGTTTATTTTTAGTATTATATCCAACATTACAGATAAAACAAAATTATTCTGCAGTATAGTTGCTAAAAAAATTATGTTGTTTTAAAAGTTTTACATATTTATATTGGAAAACAAGCCAAAACAAAGACTTATTAAAAATATATTTTGTTGCAGTGTTTAAAGGGGCAAAGACCACCCTCTCTCACCTTTCTGTTCACTTCAATCCATCTTTAACTTGCAAAAAAACAAACTCTCTCGTATTAATAAAGCTGTATATTCCCAATTTTCTTAACGATAAAAAATGCACAGTGACATATTATAATTCAATAAGTCACGAGCCATCACGTTATAATCTAGCTGCATTCAGTGTGTGCTTGAGGGATGAGTGTACCCGCGACAGAGTGTACATCCTGGCATTCATTTGGATGTTATTTTGACATACCACCTACCAAAATATTGTTGCAGAGCACGAACACCCCTTCATGGCAACGATATTCCCTGATAGCAGTGGCCTATTTCAGTAGGATAATGCGCCCTGCCACTCTGCAAACATTTTCAGGACTGGTTTGAGGAACATGACAAAGTGTTCAAGGTGTTGACTTGGCCTCCAAATTCCCCGGATCTCAATCTGATTGAGCATCTATGGGATGTGCTGGACCAACAAGTCTGATCCAAAGAGGCCCAACTTTGCAACTTACAGGACTTAAAGGATCTGCTGCTTACGTCTTGGTGCCAGATACCACAGGGCAACTTTAGAGGTCTTGTGGAGTCCATGCCTTGACAGGCTAGATTTGTTTTGGCGGCATGAGGGAGACATACACGATATCCAGGTGTTTGTAATGTTGTGGCTGATTGGTGTATAAGTATCCTGTGTAGATCTATTGATAGACAGACAAAGTCTATTGGATTTGGGGAATTTTTGATTGTCTACAACTAGAAAAGCGTCAGAAGACAAAGTGTCAAAACAGCTTGAAGTTTTGTGCCAAATTTGGTGGATAAAGCTCTAGCAGGAGATGCAATCAGAAATGTTGGTCTTGGTTTAGGGATTTGGGAAACAAAACAAAAAAATAAACTAAACCAAGTCTGTAGAATAACAGTATGTTGGCTTTGTCAAGCACAAATAATTAAACAGACCCTGACTGAGGTTGATCAGCCATGTAACATGCACCTGATGAGGCTAATCTTTGTCAGAGGAAGTACTTCTTAAACTAATGCTGAGTTTTAACACTGCTCTGTTCATCTGGAACGTGTTTCATGTTTCCGGAGATGTTCCAGTGAGGGAAAGATGGATAAATTAAGATAATGAAATGAGATAAACTGACCTGGGGGACACTTGAATGGGAGGAGGGAAGGGTAGTCACCAGGGTCTTCAGAAACAAAGCCAATTCACTTGTACTTCATTGTAGTGATCACAGACCAGTGGCTGATCACTTGATCTCAGACATGTGAGTTTGGAGTGAACCAGAGACCTAGTGGTCTCTCTGACCTTTTCTAGTCTCAAGGTTTAGCTGTCAAGAGATTTCTTTATTTCCCTTCTCTTTAGCTTGCAGAAACCACATTTCATTAACAGCAGTTACTGCTGCATTCTATATTGTTGTGCATTTTCTAAATAAACTTTGACTTGACTTAATGACACATTAACATAACCTATGATAAGAGAAATATAATCTGGGAGACTTTATAAAGTCTGAAATATCCTTAACTCTCTCAGACTTTATTAATAAAGGATATGAAACCCATAAATCAAAAGGTTGGTTTTACTACGGCACATGATTTGTGCAAAAACAGAGAACACTGACATACATATCTACGTATAAGAATGTTAGTTACTGTTAATGACCCTGAACTAGTATAAATGAATCAGCTTAAGGCATTAACTGATTTATATTTACTACTTACACAAGGCGAGTTAATTTTAGAAAAGTTAGCCTTAGGGGAACTGTGTTTCTGCAGGATTCAAAAACATTATTTATAAGTTTATGAAGATATCTGAACAGAGGTTCAAAGGTCTGATAGCAGAAGAGAGAGCTTCAGGTTTGGCTGTCCTGTCAAACTGAAAGGGGGAAAATATCATTCAAGGGAGGGGGAAAAAGAGTGAAACTCTCACAGCAGGAGATATGACTGTAGCACACCGCTGTGAATAAAAAACCACTGAAGGGAAAATAGGGGCTGTTCATGTCATGTGCAGATTCACTAGATAC
The DNA here is from genome assembly GCA_032164185.1 of Moxostoma hubbsi. Classification (NCBI taxonomy): domain Eukaryota; kingdom Metazoa; phylum Chordata; class Actinopteri; order Cypriniformes; family Catostomidae; genus Moxostoma; species Moxostoma hubbsi. Next base: position 17,251,701 of record JAVLUX010000023.1, read on the forward strand.
ACGGCTAACAATTAAGCATTATGTATTTTAATAATACAGCCTACATGGGGAAATTAAGGAAGTTTGGAATCATGGAATAAGTTAGTAACAAGACCAGCATTCTGCCCTAATCTGACCACAAGATTTCATAATTGAGAAACCATTTTGAGTTGATCAGGTGTCATATCCAACCCAGAGAAGCTTCTTAAGATTTATCTCTAGAGTTATTAAGGCATGTGCATTAAATCCTCCATGCAGACGCTTGGCCTGTTATCAGCACTGCCCCATACACTTCAGTGTGAGCCTGTAATCATTTCTTTGTTTATCAGCTGGAAGCATAAGCAGCACACAGTGAAGTTTCCTTTAAATGTTCACTTGGACGGTTCCTGGAGCAGATAGTGTTACCATGACCTTTTCAACAGGTTACGCTTGTGAGACAAGTGTACCATGAAGAAAGTGACATCATAATGATAACTACAGCTGCATCATCTAAAAGCATTCTCTGTAACGTGGCAGGCTTTTAACAGGTGGTTTTTAAAGGAACGTTCCGTGTTCAATACAAATTAAGCTCAAATCTACTGCATTTGAGGCATAATATTGATTACCACAAAAATGCTTTGAAACATCCCTCCTTTCTTTAAAAAAAAGAAGCAAAAATCTTGGTTCCAGTGAGGCACTTACAATGGAAGTGAATGGGGGCCAATTTTTGAACATTAAAATACTCACTGTTTCAAAATTATAGCCTCAAGACGTAAACAATATGCATGCAACATTTTAGTGTGATAAAATCACATACTAACCTTTTCTGTGTAAAGTTATAGCCAATTTTACAACTTCATTACAATGACAACGTAATGTCAGCAAAACCTAAAACCATAAAATGACTGTAAATATCACAATTTAAATAACTTTACAGGTCAAACATTTTAAAAGTTTTAACAGAAGTAATGAAAGTGCATTTATAAAATTATAATCTTCACATTTCTTTGTTTAAACCCTCAATAAATTGGCCACATTCACTTCCATTGTAAGTGTCTCACTGTATCCTCGATTTTTGCTTCTTTTCAAGAAAAGGAGGGATGAGTCGAAATTAAATGTTGTGGTAATCAACAATATGCCACAAATGCTGTCGATTGAGCTTAACTTTTATTGAACCCTCATTCATGTTTAACAAAATAAAGAGGGGCACGTAGGTACGTCTTGGCTCCAAATATCTGAATACTTTATGTTTTGATAAATCTGTATTTTCCTGTCAAATCTGAGGATCATCGCTTGGGATACCCCCGGTCAGCCCATATAAATATATTGTCGGGGTAACGCACCCTCCCCATCCATCAGCCTCTACCTACAGGTCCTGTCTGTCCACAATGACTGAAATATACATGCAGTGCTGTGGTCATGCTCTCCAATTACTGGCCTGTTTTACTCATTTAGCAGGAACTGGTTATAAAGAGTACAACATAGTTGGCACAAAAACCTCCTGGTGGGGCCACAAACGACGCTTTTACGTTCAAAAATGGATTTTATAGTGTGATTGTTGCTGTGGGTTAGTAACTGATATATTATTGTATTAGTACTTGAAATAGCAAGCATGTATATTCATGATGTAGCAGTGAGAGCTTGTGCATGAGTGGTGGTGGAAAGAGGCTTACCGGCAGCCGGCCGGAGGGGGTTCGCACAGGCTTAGCTTCGGGCCCGTGAGGGGTCGCGTACAGGCAGTTGGCTCTCTGCTCCGCAGCTGTCGTGTTGCCGATTTGAGTGAAGTATCCAGCCGGTATCGAATTCATCGGCGGGCTCGCAAGTCCAGGGTTGAAAAAATCCGTCTTCATACCGGAGAACATTGTTTTCTGCTGACACGAGAGTCCAACGACTGCACCTCTTCCTGAAGCAGGAGAAATCCCTCTGGGTATCCGAATCATTTTGCACGCGAAATGAAAGAAACCCCGCGAAAATTATGCAGTGTTATATTTAACAAAATAGGCTATATTAAAACTTCGCAAATACAACAGACAATTTGCACTTAAGTATAATAAATAGTGTCAAATACTGAAGATAAATAATGCGTTCAAAATAACGAAAACAGAAATATTACTGCTTTGGTACCAGTTCTCTCTCCTAGGGCTCTTTGTTGTAGTTGGACGAGAGTAACTTGCACATAAAATAACTTAAAATTAAATATATATTAAAATGTCCAGCTTTCTTAAGCTTTATATATCCACGTTTCAAAAAAACAAATAAAGCTAGGAAATAATGTTCTTCTTTTTGTTTTTGCGCAAAGCCGGTGATGGTGAGAAATGTGTCTATCTATCTATTTGTCTGTCTGTCTGTCTGTAATCCCTCTCCGGCAGAAGAGCTTTTCTTTTACATTAGCTTAACAGAGGAGGGCTATTTTAGCGCCAAATTACGTCGCGCGAAATTTGGATCTCCCGCGGTTTGAAGCGCTCTGTGATTGGCTGACGGCACGCCGGGGCTCTTTCGATTCTGAATATATTAACATGCAGTTGGTGCCTTCCTCTTAAAGCGACAGCGCGGATTTATTATATCCCTTTTGGAAACAAGGTCGTTCATACGCAATAACAGCGTTATCAAACATCACCTAGTTATATTTAAATTTACTTTTACAACTGAATTATCATATAAGTTAATCGCTTAAAATGCCCTAAATGCCCATGATCGCTACAGTTGAATTCTGTAAACAACAACAAATATAGAGAAACAAACATCAAAGCATGAACACACATTAAAAACAAATAAAACACAAACATATACTATTAAAAGAATACCTATATTGTGTTTCTATGGTTTCTAGATGTGTCACTGTCACACACAGATCTTGAATGTCAACGATTTTCAACAGCAAAATGGGAAAATTGTTGACACTGGTGTAGCCTGACTCAGTGAAAAGAGAATTTGAAGGAGAAGACAAGCATTCTGAACTCATAAACAGAGCCACAAAAAGAAACAGAACACAGCAGAAGCCTTGTGCTTGAAAGGGATCTTATCATCTGGCACAAAGACTAAACCCCCGCCATGCTTCAGACGATTATTGAGACTCTCCCACCCAGCCATTTGCCCAGTGATTCACTGATGGTTTTACAGTCCTTCCCCCCAAATATAATAGTAGTAGTGAAGCAATCATCCCCAGCTTTATAAACAAGTACAAATTGGTGACATACTGAATAATCGGATGTTCATCATTCATGAAATGTAGAAAAACTAAACATTCAAAGGGTCCATATACTGCATAGTTTAATCTCTGTTGCCATGTCCATTACCCAGACCTCTGAGTGTTGCATTTAAATAGATGACCCAAAAATGAAAATTCTGTCATCATTTACTCACCCTCGTGTTGTTCTAGACCCATATGACTCCCAGTCTTCTGTGGCAGACAACAGGATATATTAGACAGCAGTGTTGTGTAACGTTTCTTTTAAAAGCAACTTTTTAAGTACTTTAAAAAAGTAACATCATTAATTAAAAAGTTATTTTTATGGAAAATAAAACATTACTTTACTTTTGCATTATCTTTTCCTCTGTGTGCATAGCTGTGCTATGCATTCCATACAAATAAGCCATGCATTGCACATACAAGAGACATTACAGATCATGCTAGCTACTGTACAACACTCATGTCAAAACAACATATTAAACAAACACATATTTAGAAAATAGGTCTTCAATGTCACCTGATATTTAAAATAAAGAATCAATAACATGAATATGCATGATTTGTTTTTCCATAAACATGGCAGCCAATATGAAAAATGAAGAATAACCACTGACTTACCTAAAGCAGCAAAGTCCAACACTTGAACCTGCATCATATCTGTCATCATGTGTTGACAACGAGACAACATAAGATGTTTTTCAGAAGTCAGGATAAAATTCAGTGGGGAATTCCAGCACAACATGTTCAAGGAATATGTCTGATGAATAAATTAATATTTCATCTCAGTGCTGTAACGTTCCATGTGGTCTCTTGTTTTTGTACCTTCACGCTTAAGTTTCTGGCACCTGTTTAACTCCATATTGTCTACGTTTTTGGCACTTGTCTAATTCCATATTGCACTCTTATTTTGAAACCATTCTTATGTTCCTGTTAACCAGTCTTGTCATGTCCTGTTTCCCCTCCTTGTTCATGTGTCTGTTTTTCATTGGTTCATTGTTTGATTGCTTGTTTATCAGTTCTAGTTTTGTCATTGGCTTTAGTTTATCACCTTATTATCCTGTTTAGGTCCTGTTTATCAATTGGCTGTTGTTTCCCCTGTTCATGTATTTAAGTCCTCATGTTTCCCTTGTACCTTTGTCAAGTATTGTATTGTTGTAACCCTTACCCCTGCCTGATGTTACCCTGATGTTCTCTAGTCCAAGCCATAGCCTGTCTTTGTTCCAAGTTCCTGTCTTGTTCCTGTTTTACCACTATCTTCAATAAAGCTGCACTTGGGTCCTACTCCTCGCCTTCATCCTTGCCTTGACTGCCTCCCCAAATCGTTACAGAATACTTGACCCAACCATGGACCCAGCAGCCCTGACAGCGCAGCAGGCAAGTTTCCAGCTTCTCTGCCTCAAGCAAGAGGACCACCCAATTGAGGCCCACGTCTGTAAGTTTCTGGAGCTGGCAAATATCAGACTTCCCGGATTACCCCTTGGCCGTCTTCTTCAGGTCTAATCTTAATAGTCAGTTTAAGGAGCGGTTGCCACCAGCGACCCCCCCCCCCCCCCCCCCCCCCCCCCCCTGCTGGACGCTCCTCGACTTCCTTGAGGAGACACTGAAGATCTGTGGCTCGTCTTTCACTGTGGGTGTTGTGGAGGAGGACGCTACCTCTCCTCCCACAGTGGTCACCCCCCAGCCTTCTATAACTCGTTCCTCCACGCCTGCCACGGCCAGCGCGCCCACGCCTGCCACGGCCAGCGCGCCCACGCCTGCCACGGCCAGCGCGCCCACGCCTGCCACGGCCAGCGCGCCCACGCCTGCCACGGCCAGCGCGCCCACGCCTGCCACGGCCAAAGCGTTGACAGCCTCGCCTGCCAGAAGGAGGAGGAGAAGAGGAAGGGCTTCCGCTCGCCAGTTTCCGCCTTCCATGATCGTCCAAGAGCCAGAGCCAGCGCCTGTAGCCTCGACCGTCCAAGAGCCAGAGCCAGCGCCTGTAGCCTCGACCGTCCAAGAGCCAGAGCCAGCGCCTGTAGCCTCGACCGTCCAAGAGCCAGAGCCAGCGCCTGTAGCCTCGACCGTCCAAGAGCCAGAGCCAGCGCCTGTAGCCTCGACCGTCCAAGAGCCAGAGCCAGCGCCTGTAGCCTCGACCGTCCAAGAGCCAGCACTTCCTGCGCCTCCCACGGCTCCGCCTCCAGAGCTTCCCAGAGCTCCGCCTCCAGAGCTTCCCAGAGCTCCGCCTCCAGAGCTTCCCAGAGCTCCGCCTCTCGAGCCTTCGAGACCACAGTCACCAGAGCCTGCCACGCCTCTGTCACCAGAGCCTGCCACGCCTCTGTCACCAGAGCCTGCCACGCCTCTGTCACCAGAGCCTTCCATGGCTCCACCTTCCACGCCTCCGCCTTCAGAACCTTCCACAGCTTCGCCATCAAGGCCCCCAGAGCCATCAAGGCCCCCAGAGCCTCTCAAGTCTCCGCCTCTGAGGACTGCCTCGGCTCTGCCTGCGCCTGCTCCGCCTCCAGACCTTTCCACGGCTCCACCCCCAGACCCTTCCTCGGTTCTGCCTTCAACGGCTCTGCCTGCTCCGCCTTCTACGGCTTTGCCAGCGCCTGCTCAGCCCTCAAGGCCCTCAAAGCCCACAGAGCCTACCAAGCCCACAGAGCTTTCCAAGCCCATTGAGCCTTCCGTGGCTCCGCCCGCCTCCCCTGAGACTCCCCCCAGGCCTTCTGACCCTGCCTTGTGGCCTCCTCCCAGGCCTCCTGACTCTGTCCCTGCCCTATGGCTGCCTCCCTGCCCCCCCCCCCCCCGACCCAGTCTCGTACCTCCCAGACTTCCCGGCCCCCGCCTTCAAGTCCTCCCCTTGGATCCCTGGGCATCTGCCTGTCCTCCATGGTCTCCTGGCCGCCCTCTTGTTCTGTTATGGTCTCCCTGTCCCTGTCTTGTTTCTCTGTGCCTATGGTCTAAAATAAAAAAATATTGCATTACTTACCTCGTAAAAGTAATCTGATTATGTAAAGTGTTACTTTTATCACCTTACCCTCAACACTGTTAGACAGTAACTGTTACTATTCACTGTGACGAGGAGGAGGGTGGTCAGGCCACGAGGCTGCACAGCCAGCGCTGAATTAGCTGATCAGCGGGAGAGCAAGACAAAGGGGAGCCAGAGACCAGTTGGAGAGAGAGAGTGAGCACGTAGCGGCATTGTGTGTGTCTGTGTTCATGTTTGTTTATGTTGTTTTAAGTTTAAACATTAAACTTTATGTTTCCTGTTGAGCCAGCTCCCGCCTTCTTCTTGCCCATCCTTTAACTGTTACAGCCACTTTCACTGATTTCCCCCAATACATTTAAATTGAAGGTGACAGAGGATAACATTTTTCCTAACAACCCTTTTGTGTACCAGTAAACATTCAAGTAAACATTCATCAACACATTATGTATAATGAACAACAGTTTATACTTTTATACTTTGTTAGTTCATGCATGTATTATGCATTAATCAAAATTAAGAACTGCTGTAAAAGTATTGTTCTTCACTAGTTCATGTTCACTTTGCATTAACTACAACCTTATTGTAAAGTTTTACTAAAGTGTACGTCTACATGGATAAGTCCATGGGATAAATGGTTGTCTGTCAGTCATGGTTGTCAGTCTATATAGACAACACATTAAAATAAATCTATATATGTGTCCATATAAGAAAGTCCATCAAGTAATTTCTACAATTGCTAATTACTTTTTCGTTTAAGATGATTGAATACAGTCAGCGAGTTGGTTCATGAAATAATTAAATGAAACTGACTGACGTAACGTACATTTTCGCCACAAGCCGACACAAAATTTATTTACTTAAACGCCACACGGGAGCGCCAGTGCTCTGTCTGCTGTGCATGTTGATTCATCCTTGAACACTAGGTGTCGCTATAAGACATATTATGTTTGATAACACAGAACACACACGTTCTTAATAGGCTAAATCATAATTATTGAGATGGTCAGCGGCTTTAAGATGAAACACTAACTGAATTCTAGGTCTGTGGGCAAATCGGAGTCTTTTTGAGGGAGAAAATAAGAAACCACAGACACTCAAAGGACAGTAGTGTTCTATATAAATACATAGTGACTCACATTTAGACATTGTTGCATAACCCTGTAACAAATCATATGCTAGACATGAAAAAGTACATGATGACTCTATGTGGAAAATCAATAGTTATTTATATCGTTTTGTTTAAACTTTTTTGTTTTATTTAACTATTAACTGCTTCTGTTTACTTTCATGTAGATTCCTGCTATTATAGTTCTTAAACACTATCCCATGTTTTGTTTTAATCTGTTATGATGTGCCATATAGTAAATTAACTATAAATCCAAACAGTTGAAGGGGAGAGGGAGTGCAGGCCATCAATTTGACTCTTCTTTATTTCAATAGAATAATTCTAGTAGTAGCAGTAGTAACATATATTATCCACAAGGTATTTATTCAGGAGACCTGAAGCTATAAAGACAGTAAAGAGTCTACAATCAGTCATTTATGAAAAACTACTGAACTCATTTTATTTGAATGATTTATTTTCTTGTGTAAAGAGTGTGTACAAACAAAACACATAAAGGAGTTTATGAAACTCGTTGATTTGACAGTCTGTAGAAATAGACAATCCCCACAAACATATACAATCCACTCTATATTATAGAGCTCAAATTATGATCTGTGTGTGTGTGTGTGTGTTTGTGTATATATATTCCCATTGCCTAAAACCCTTCCCACCCCATAGGACAAAAATCCCTCAAGCACAATATGTACATCATCCCAGTAATTGAGTCAATAACTGAGACCAAATGGCAGCCATGCTGAAATGTGGAAATGTTTTCAAGAAAAAAAGGGGGAGGCTATTCTCCAAGAATGGCTGGGAAGGAAGGGTGTGTGAAGAGATATTAGTTAGTCCAAATAGTCAGGAATGTAGCCAGTACAAAATATACAATGTTTGATTGCTGCCACAAAAAATAGGAATGATTAAGAAAAAAATCTGAAGGCTTTTCTTTTTTGTGATCTTCAAAACTCCACGGATTTGGTTTGTTCAAGTGTCCAGTGACCAAAGAATAGACATCTCGAGAGGGGCGCAGATTGCTTTCCCACACTCTGAATAGAGCCTCACTCCTTCACCCGACTCACCCCTTCACTCTCTTTTCTTCCATAAGTGGAGGAGAAAGTTTCTATCCCGCACCTGCAGCATATGAGAGGGAGAATGTTAACTCAGCTCTCTCTCTCTCTCTCTCTCACACACACACACACACACACACATGTTGGTGCAGCTATCATTATGAGGACTCTCCATAGACATAATGATTTTTACACTATAAGAACTATAGATTCTATCCCCTAACCCTACCCTTAAACCTAACCCTCACAAAAAACTTTCTGGATTTTTACATTTTCAATAAAACTTAGTTTAATATGTTTTTTAAAGCTATTTATATTATGGGAACACTAGAAATGTCCTCATAAACAACATTTATAGCATAATACCATTGTAATTACCAGTTTGTAACCTAAAAAAGTCCTCGTAAACCTGCCCACACACACACACACACACACACACACACACACAGTGGATACAGGCGGACAACAGACAGTCTGGCGCCAACTGAAAAACTTCAATTTGCTGGAACTGATACGGGAATCCGAGCTTGTTTGCTGATTGGCACGATGAGCAAAAAGAAATGAGGGCGGTGGACAGACTTTGTTATAGCTGTCTGACTCTATCGAAATGAAATTAACGCAACAAATGACTACCTTATTAATTAATAACTGTCTACTAGCAACTAGGCCTACTGCTTTCACTGATACAACTTTGCAACATTTGACTAATGTAATGAGTTAAAAATAAAAGTCAAACAAACATAGTAAATCTATTTCAGATTATTAAAAAGAAAGAAAGGAAGAAATCAAGAAGTAAAAGTGTACCGTTGACGTTGTCATTCATCTGTCCTAATGGCACAGAGCTCCATCCTCTTTGGAGAAATTACGGGTTATCTCTGAATTCTAATGAGGGGGGAAGAGTATATTTATTCATATTGATTTCGACTTGATTACTATTATTAAGTCATAATCGTTATAAGCAATAAATACATTTTAACGACTTGTGATGACGCGCTCACCTTCATTGACATGAACAAGTCGGACGCGTTGTTTGTGTCCGTCTCGTTTTCCAGTGCTATCTGTAAGTCGAAGATGTAATCTATTACATGCTGAAGAATCTCCACCTGGCTCACGGACTTGTTCTGAGGGATGCTGGGCACCAGCTCTTTGAGTTTAGAGTAACAGTCATTCATGTCGGACAGCTCCTCAGAGGGACTCTTGCAACGGCTGATGGAGAGGCTCTGCTCTGAGACACAGCAAACGGCCTCATAACAGCTTCTGACAGACCGAACGGGACAGATAGCCTTCATTCTGGGTACGTGGTCTGAGGGAAATTTTGGCTTGCTAGTAGAATCCAACTGTAGCCGTATCTCAAGAACTCCTAGGTCCGGAGAGTGAGATAAATGTATGTAGTTGTCCTGCTTTGTTGATATCTAACGTTCGTCTCCTTCCTCGTCTCGCGCTCACTGAACGATGGCAGCGTGCGAAGGCAGGCGACTCGTTTTAAAGCGCTGCTTCGTGTAGCACCGCCCCCTACACACATAAACAAACCCTCATGTTCGGCTGAGCCAATAAAAAGAGGCGTATGAGACTATGAGTCCCGCCCTATGCAAATATTAACTAGTCATTGGAAGCATTGGCATGTCACTCAGAGAGAAATTGGTGGAATGAGGAAGAGCTGTCAGAATACCACATATTTCTGAATGTTGATTTTGGGTCAGTGAACCTAAACGGAGCTGGGTCATTTAGAGCATTAAATTAAATATAAACTTAACTTAAAGCTGAAAAACCTTTTGAAAAATAAAATGTAGATTACACTGTACATTATAAACGTGTAATTTATGCAAATACACAATATAATTGAATACAAAAATTAAAATCAAGTGGAAACGTTTGGGTTCAACGAGCCAACATTTGTGGGAGGAAAATGCAATCATCCGCTTAGTTTAGGCAGAAGTGCATGATATGGATCAAATCCATAAATAAGGTAGCCTGCCCTACTCCCGTGACCAGAAGACACACTGGCGTCGAGAATTACATCCTTAAGAGACTGTAACACACACACACACACACACACACACACACACACACACACACACACACACACACACACTAGATTAAACTTCTTTACCTGACCGTGCAGTATACAGTCTTACGTAGTTGGCAGACTACTTCTCTTTTCTCGTGCCTGGCAAAGAAAGCGTACATTTAGATCTCGTTAAATGTAGTAAGTCCATAGCAAACATTTCCAAATATTCTCACGATGATGGAAATATTAATAACTAACCTAGGAACATCTCAAAACAAACCACTGCGCTCGCGGTTTGCCTACATTCTAAAAGTGACACTCGTTATCTATAAATAGATCATAACTATACTTGACTCTCATGCCTCTTTATCATATAAAGAGGAAGCTTTGCAAGTTACAATCAAACTACAGACTGACGCTCTTTCCAGTTTTAACCCAGTGCATTTTTAGTTTACATCAAAAATGTGTCTCCTCTTTTCTCACAGTGCTGTTTTTGTGAAGGAATGCGCTGGCGGGCCAGCTGTGTGTCCTGTCCCGCTCCAGCTGTGTTGATCTAACGCGCGAGTCCCAGACAGCCTGGCGCCGGGCTCCCGACGTCATCCATTCACGCGCTCCAGCGCGCACCCCCACGGGCGAGATAGTGGTCTCGGCCATGCAGCCGCTCTCATTGATCAGTACAGCTGTCAATCAAGATGTAAGCTACCACCATATCTCTCGCGCAAGGGATCTAGACCTGCCCTGCCCGCACAATTTATCTGCGGCGCACAGCTGGATTTACATTCAGTGAAAAGTTGCGCGTTTAAAAGTCCTTCAGTTTGGCTAGATTAGTTAAACTAATACAAAAATATCTCTCTGTTTTCTCAGACTGTAATAGCAATAGACCCAAGTAAGAAAACACATTCCTGTTTTGCTTGAATGGAGCATACAGTATTCTGTAATTCACCTTTGTCGTGTTCAAACTGGTAGCCTATTAAAATGTGAGTAACTTATTAAAAGTTGTGACTGGCAAGTTCACACCTTTATTTCATGTGGGTGCAACCGGATAAATGCACGTCTTTGCAGGCCGTGTTAAGCAATTGAGCGCAAAAATTGGCCTGGTATTTTGACGTTGGCCAAAGTGCACGACTGCAAACAAACAAACAAACCAAAAAGTTTAGGCATTAATTTTCTGCCTAAAGCAAACAGCAGGGGTAGTTGCCCTTCGCAGGCAGGCTACCAAATTACCGTTGATAAATAGAAATAAAGAATGAGAAAAGTGGTGAGCTAGAATAAAATTGTTGGATTTTTGACAAAAGAAAATAATAATAATATTTAATAATATTAAATATTTAACTATATCAGAGGTATATAGAGAGAGCAATTGAGCTACAAGGCAAAAAAAAGGGCAGAGGTCACTTTTTTGATCTAACATTATGTAGTGTGACAATATATTCAGTATGTGCACAGAATGTTGTCTTCATACACTGGAGGCCAAATGTTTGGAATAATGTACAGGTTTTGCTGTTTCGGAAGGAAACTGGTCATTTAATTCATCAAAGTGGCATTCAATTGATCACAAAGTATTGTCAGGACATTACTGATGTAAAAAACAGCACCATCACTATTTGAAAAATGTCATTTTTGATCAAATCTAGACAGGCCCTATTTCCAGCAGCCATCACTCCAACACCTTATCCTTGAGTAATCATGCTAAATTGTTAATTTGGTGTAGAAAATCACTTGCCATTATATCAAACACAGTTAAAAGCTATTTAATTTGTTCAATGAACTTAACATTGTCTTTGTGTTTGTTTTTGAGTTGCCACAGTATGCAATAGACATATTAGGTCAGAAATGGCAAAAAAGAAACAGCGGTCTCTAGAAACTCATCAATCAATCATTGCATTGAGGAATGAAGGCTATACAATGCTTGAAATTGCCAAAAAACTGAAGACTTCATATAAAGGTGTACACTACAGTCTTCAAAGACAAAGGACAACTGGCTCTAAAAGGACAGAAAGAGATGTGGAAGTCCAGATGTACAACTAAACAAGAGGATAAGAACATCAGAGTCTCTAGTTTGAGAAATAGACGCCTCACATGTCCTCAGCTGACATTTGATTGAATTCTACCTGCTCAACACCAGTTTCATGTACAACAGTAAAGAGAGGATTCAGGGGTGCAGGACTTATGGGAAGAATTACAAAGAAAAAGCCACTTTTGAAACAGAAAATCTAAAAGAAAAGGTTAGAGTGGGCAAAGAAACAGACATTGGACAACAGATAATTGGAAAAGAGTGTTATGGATCTTAATCCCATTGAGCTTTTGTGGGATCAGCTGGACTGTAAGGTGTGTGAGAAGTGCCCGACAATACAGCCTCATCTATGGCAAGTGCTACAGGAAGTGTGGGGTGAAATGTCACCCGAGTATCTGGACAAAAAGACAGCTAGAATGCCAAAGATCTGCAAAGCTGTCATTGATGAACGTGGAGGATTTTTTAATGAGAAATATTTGAAGTACTTTAAGAAGCTCTGAACATTGTTTTCAAATTGTAATAGTAATTTTTTGCATCAGTAATGTCCTGACCTCATTTTGTGATCAGTTGAATGCCACTTTGGTAAATAAAAGTACCAATTTCTTTCCATATGAGACAAATCTGTACATTATGCCAAACTTTTGGCCGCCTGTGTAATTCTTCTTATTATTTTTGTTACATTGCCAGTGGTTTTTATATAATTTTATTTTGCACTTTTTTTTTATTTCACACATTTCACGTTTTATTTTATTTGTTAATAAAAATAAAAAAATCTGCATTTTGACAATTATTGTTTTAATTTTATTGTACTTATTTTCCCGTGCTTTATGAATACAAATGTGCAGTTTTTGATCATGCCCAAAAACATCCACCACTAAACATATCCCCTAATAAAGTGACGCATCATGTGTCTCATGCGGCCTTTTGATCTCCCATTAGCTACAGCAGCATTTGTTCAACCTGTTTCAACACCCTGATTCAAGATAAAACTAGGCTACATCGTGTTTTTTAGGGTGTGTTTTAATAGGGAGAAATCAGTACAAAATGTACAGATGAGGACGTTTTTCAATCTCATTCTTGTTGACTATTTTGACTGCGGTGTCAGTAGATCAGGTGCCTCGGCGCTGGCGGGAAGAGGTCCGGCACAATCGGGGCTCTTTTTCATCGCATGGGAGAATGTGGCGACTGGCGTCAGTGAGTCTGCCCTGCTCCGCGTCCCCGCCCTCTGCTCGCTCCCGCTCCTCTGTGCAGCTGGACGCAGACAATAAAACCATCAACAATCACCGTGCATAATTAGCGCGGCCCTCCTCCCCTTCCCGCCCTCATCACAACCAAAGCAAATCTTTCGAGGCGTTTTTTTCTCTCTTCGTCGACAAAGACTCTCTATTTGTCCATTGGAAAAAAGGGATAACCGATGGAAGACGAAAACCTTAGGCAATGACTCAAGAATATGCTCCAAAGAGAAAGGAGCGGCAGCGCCTCTTTAGTGATGTGAAGACTGCCAGAGGACTTAATAAATCTCAGCGTTACGACTGTGTTCACTGAAAGGAAGAATAAAGAACAAGTTTTGTATGACATTGACAAATAATATTTATCATAGCTAAAATTTTGACCTCGCTAAAAATATTTCTCCTGAGAAGTCACAAATTGAGAGTGAGATTTGGGTGTGAAGAATAAAGAAGGAAGAGGTTTCTGTTTGTTGTATGGACTACGATCAAGCTCAACATGAGTAGTTGTAGCCTAATAATAGTATGATATGGCAAAATTGTAATAAATCGTATGATTTAGCTTGTACAAAAACATACAACTTTTACTCCTGAGTTTAACCCTATAATCCAAACCTAAGCCTAATTTAAGTCTAAACACTTAACCAAAGCCTAATCCTAACCATAATTTTAATAGGACAATCTGTGACTATGTTTACATGGACACCAGAAAACAGCATTCTGGTTTACATGCACTATATAAGCGGCGTACATTTTGTACCACCGAAGAAAAAGAAACATCAGAGTTTTGAACGTGCATTCTTTTGATTTTTCCTATATTTAACTCTTAATTAAAAAAAAAACAAACCTGGGGGCCTGGGTAGCTCAGCGAGTATTGATGCTGACTACCACCACTGCAGTTCGAATCCAGGGTGTGCTGAGTGACTCCAGCCAGGTCTCCTAAAAAAACTAATTGTCCCAATTGCTAGGGAGAGTAGAGTCACATGGGGTAACCTCCTCGTGGTCACGATTAGTGGTTCTCGATCTCAATGGGGCACGTGATAAATTGTGCATGAATCATGGAGAGTAGCATGAGCCTCCACGTGCTGGGAGTCTCCGCGGTGTCATGCACAATGAGCCACGTGATTGGATGCATGGATTAAATGTCTCAGAGGCGGAGGCAACTGAGACGTGTCCTCCAACACCTGGATTGAGGTGAGTAACCGTGCCACCACAAGGACCTACTAAGTAGTGGGAATTGGACATTCCATATTGGAAGAAAAGGGGATAAAAAAAACTAAACATTAAGTGTAATCCTTTTTTTTTCTTTTCCCCTTTACTCCCCAATTTGGTATGCCCAATTCCCAATACGCTCTAGGTCCTCGTGGTGGCGTAGTAACCTCAATCCGGGTGACGGAGGACAAATATCAGTTGCCTCCGTGTCTAAGACCATCAGTCCGAACTTCTTATCACGTGGCTTGTTGAACGTGTTACCACAGAGACATAACGCCTGTGGAGGCCTACGCTATTCCCCGCAGCATCCACGCACACCAAGAACGAGAACCACATTATAGTGACCATGAGCAGGTTAACGCAACATGACTTTACCCACTCTAGTAACCGGCCCAATTGGTTGCCTAGGAAGCCTGAGTGAAGTCACTCAGAATGCCCTGTATTCAAACTTGTGACTCCAGGTGTGGTAGTCAGCGTCTTTACTTGTTGAGCTACCCAGGCCCCCCCATAAAGTGTAATCCTTTACCCATTCCTTTAATAGGAATATACATTTTGTGTACCACGGACAAAAGGAAACTCAGGGTTTGGAATGAGATGAGGGAAGTGTATTACAGGTTAGTGATATACATATTTACATTTTAATTGCATCAATAAATTTGAAATGAGGAACAAAATTTGGTCACAGATGTTTTGTTTCTTAAAATAAACTGTTGGGATAGGAAGCTAAATGTGATGCCTATAATGTATCGATTTGAAATGATGTTTGTCATTTCGAACCAAGTTGTATGATATTTAAAATTTTCTCCATCTCACACAAATCATCACGAATTAATAAGATGTCATGTGACTGTTGGTCAAAGTAGATGCCATTATTTTGCAATTGAAAATGAGACTGAAGGTGTTGTAACTAGAAATCCATTCGATATCTATTCCTTACAGCCTTGTTTTCAATTGTGAAAAATGTAATATGGCATCTACCTTGACTAAGGTCTATAGACCTTATTCAGAGTAGCGCCATATTTAATTTTTGATGTCTATGTCCCTAACAGCAATGAAGGATATCAGGAATATATAGCCTACCTAGAGTTTCTTAAATGGCATGCACTGTACAAAGCTGCAAAGTCCTGGATCATATATCATTTTCACAATTCATGATTTTTTGTTGACAAAATATTTCTGGAAAGATGTTATTTTTTTCTATGTTTCATCACCTGAATGATCAACACAAATTTAAACAACAGTAGAACCAATTGAAGAGACTGTAAGTATATCCCTCACAGTCTTATAAGGTCTACTGCTTGTGTGTAATGCATCTTGCTGCATCAGTCTCTTTGTGTGTTAAAGTTATCTACTTATATCAGAGATATCAGTTTTTCTTGGAGAGACAGTGAAAGGGAGAGAGGGTGTTAGCATGACTGTGCTCCTTGTAAAGTTTAAGATGGTGGTTATGTGGAGAGAAATAAAATCACCATAGTCAGAGCTCTCCAGGACAGTGGGTGAAGTATAAACCCATGCAGTGCCAGAGTACCAGATCTATGTCATTAAATTGCATAACTGGTTATGTTTGCATATTAATTCTAAGGTTATGTTGGGCTACACAGTAGGCAGTTATACTGGGGTCAAATGTATGAGGATCACACAGAATATGCACCGACTATAAAAACAGATTGAGAAAGGAGTTGGATGTAGATGACAGGAACGTGGGGAAAAGAGTAGGGATGAAAGAAGAATAAACAAGGGTGAGATGTTGTGAGACAGAGAGGGAGAGAAAGAGAGAGAGACCAATGGGAGTCAAACCCAGGCCAAAAGACCTCTTGTCCTTTCCAGACATTGTTTAACTGCAGACTTTCACCATGTCTCTGCATGTAAATTAGATCCAATGTGCACACATTTCTTTCTGGGTCAAAGATGCTCCAGCATACTTTTGGTCGTCTACCTCAAAACACAAATACGCACACACAAATGTATTGTTTTTTTTTTATAGAATTGCAATTGATAAACAAACAGCTGATTTCTTGACATGGCCTCCCTCCTTTTGCAGTTCCAATCCAGGTCACTGCCTCTTTCTCTGCTACTTCAAGATGCTACACACTCACGCACAATAAGAGACCTGATTTTAAGCCCCAACATGGATAGACAGTCAGCTAATCAGACACATGTAACTAACCTCTTATCCTCTTATATATCATCATTTGCTTCCTGTCCCACTACACACACATACAGTATGCATGTGTGTGTAGTGGTACAGAACACAATGACATTGGAGGTTATTGTGTGACTTAGGGCATTACAAGAAAATGGAAATAATTGCTAGGGGGTTTGCTTTGCATAAGAGATCAATGTTCAGAGAGTCATATAGAAGTAGTGTATATTCAAAATCATTTAATGCTTTAAATTCAAGTTGGGGTGGAACGCAGTAACACAAAAACAAAGAACAACCAAAAGAAACCAAATGACTTAAAACAAAAATCTGCATCTTAAAACCAATTTAAGGAAGAGAGGATACTGAATTTGGGCATTTTGACAACCATTCAAAAATTGCCCGATGTATTGCATTTCTACATTAAGTAATTGTGAAGCACTAGATGGATTGATGAATACATAGACAGGTATACATTATGGCCCTTTAAGTAAAACAGCAAAACGCCATTGATGTAATTATTCAAGGTCATTGCATTAATTGGTTATTTTTTGTAAGACAGTAGAGAAGCTAGCACAGAAACAATAGTAAGGCTCAAGAGGTCAATGGCCTTTGATGTGGTCGTGTTCTAGCTTATGTCAGAGTGACAGAATGAGATTATAGGGGTTTTGGTAAAGCTAAGTTTACATCAGTTCTGCATTCCCGGTCGGGGAAAGGGGGATCCTTAAAACACAGAGCTGATGACCTTTGACATGTGAAGAGGCCATATAGAGACAAGCACAGAGCAATTAAGATAAGACCCACAGTGAGAAACAACTTCACCAAACAAACTGTCCTTAGTGTGAAACACTTCAAATAAACAAAAACATCATTTGCACTATGAGTTAAGATGGGCTGGTTATGAGTGTTTCGGGATGTGAGAAGATGTAAATGTGATCGGCAGTTTGTATTTGTGCATTTGGTTTTTGTGATAAAGGGGCACGTTTAATGGCAGGATTGTGTGTGTGTTTTTTTTGTTCTGTAATGAGTGTTAAATAAACACAAAGATGCTCATCAGTGTCAACGGATAGAGTTAATTATCAGCTCTTAGACGTCTACCAAGGTCTGACCATCAGTAATGACAGTAATGAGAGAGAGAGAGAGAGAGAGAGAGAGAGAGAGAGAGAGAAGCAAGAAAAGCATATTAATCATGCAATGTTTACATATTATGTAAAAATGTGTGACTACATTTCCCATCTATTGAAGATGAAAAGAATTGAATAAGAGCTTTGTTACAAAATCTAGTGAGCTGCCTACATAGGTATAATTTTAAGATAAATAGGCATGCTCCAAGAGATAATGGCTGCATTCTAAAACATACGCATGCTGACTTGCTGCCTAATTGACTGTTTTTGAACAAATGGAAATCTTTATCAAACTGGTCTTAGAATGGTTTGAATGGGAGAAATTGGAACGGCCAACGCCTTACAGGTAAAAGAGCAAATCACATTTTAGGTACAGAAATTGCCTGTCAGTCAACTCAAGAACGGCATTAGCTGAACCAACCTGAAAAAAAGTGTTTCTTTGTGTGATCTGAGCTAAAGAAGCACAATCTATTATATCATTGTTCTAAGATTTTACTGCTGATTTGAAATATGTTCTTAGATCGTATTCTTGACCAGCCGTTTTAGAGATTTTGGTCATTCCACATTTAAGTAGATAGGAACTGTAATTGTTTAAACAATCAAATGTGAGCCGAGTCTCCCTCCTTCTTTGCGAGTTATTAATGTAGCAGTGGCAGCTGGTGCTTATTGTTTTTAGTTTTTGCAATGTTGCTAACAAATTAAGCTGCCAAATTCTCAAACTGCTACTCAAACAGTGACATTTTTTTCTTATTCCTTTTTGATTTTCTCCCCTTTTCTCCCAAATTTGGAATGCCCATTTATAAGTCCTCGTGGTGGCACAGTGACTCGCCTCAATCCCGGTGGCGGAGGACGAATCTCAGTTTCCTCCGCATCTGAGACCATCAATCCGTGCATCTTATCATATGTGAATAGAGAATATAACACACTCATTTCAACCCAAAAAAACATCACCATATTATTTGCGATTCTTCTGCCTCGCTTCAGCTTCTGTATTGCCGTAACCTCTAAATGACATTAAATTAACATCTGGAAAATGTTAGCTGTCACCTGGCCCAGGCTTTGTGCTGTAATTTGAGCTCATGTGATGAGCGGTGCACGATGTTGCCTCAGAGTCTTCTCGAGCGGGTGCGTTGCTCTTGATGGAACCATGAAGCACCGCTCTCACTCAGTGGGGGATCTTAATACACATGCATACACAATGGCCCAGATACGCTATTTTGTATGTTTTTTCTGTTATTGTGTCTCTGTTTCTCATAATGGCCCATAATAAGCACAGCAGCACAGCTGCCGTGTTTTGGAGATGGCACTTCCTGAGGGAGTGTTCTGCTGAGAAATAATGACGGCTTTGATTGGACAGTGGGGGAGAGTGGCAGTTCCTGCTCTTTTGTTCTATTGTGGAGGAGATGAAATGGGAAAAGAGTGTGAGCGAGAATGTGTATGCTTGTGTTGGGAGATTATACACAGCTGTTGGAGATGTCATATTAAAGAAACACTTACACACACACACACACACACACACACACACACACACACACACACACACACACACACACACACACACACACACACACACACACACGTGCATATCTTTCTGCACTACCCCGACAGGCCAACACCCAAAAACTGTCAAACATTCTCACTTCAATCAGACAAACATTGGCACAAACTGTTATATCTTGGATTTTAAAAGACAAATACACAGGACAGGTGTGTGCAAATATCTCAGTGTAATTTGAAACAGTACAGTAAGTGAATGCACAAGACATTAATACATGATCTTTATCAGCCAGCTGATCATTATAATTATGAAACCCAAAGTGAATTGAACTGTATAAGCAGCTATAAGCATCACAAATCCCCACAAAAAAGGGTTATACAGATGAGTTTTAGCATTAATGCGTGGTTGAATGACATTAATACAGTGAGCTGGCATCCTTTACAACAGAACAAAACAAATAGCACCTTTATTTTTAGGTGACAGCAGCATATCATCTCTCTTTCTCTGTCACACACACACACACACACACACACACACACACACACACACACACACACACACACACACACACACACACACACTTTTTTTGTTTTTGAATTTTCCATTAGAGTCTGCAAAGATCACAGGTTGGGTTGTTTCCTGCCGCTGCAAGAGTGCAACCACAGCAGCTATCCAGTATCTGTTCTCACTGCAGCACATAGGGCATTAATAACACATGCACAAATACACTCCTTTTAACCTCTACTACATGTTATGTATGTCCAAGTTTTTCAATCTTTGCTTTATAAGTGACTGCATTACCCAAAAGTCACACCGCACACACACTTGCACATATGTAGGCATATACGTATGTACAGGTATATAGCCTCACTATCAACGTCTTTGACTTTTGAATATATATTTTTTGGTATTCCAGGTTCTGAGCGATGCCCACAAACAAAATGAGCAGAAACAACTCATATGTGTAATACCCTGACTTACCGTGTAAATATGAAGATGTATATGAATGGCTGTTCCTCTCCGCTGCTTTGTGATCTTCTCAAGAAAATAAAAATTTTGTCATAATTTATTCCCCATCATGTTACTCCAAACCCACATTGCTTTTTCTCTACCATGAAACACAAAAGCATAATGTTTGAAGAATATCCTGGCTGCTCTTTTCCATATGATGAAAGTGAAAGGGGTTAAACTCTAAATGACTTGGTGCAGTGTAGGGGGAAGCTACTTTGAAACTGTAGCTTCCCAAGCACCAAGCATCACTAACATCTCCTAACTTAAAGTATTTAAACAATAGGAAAGCTACTCTTTTAAAAAAGTAGTTAGATATACTACAAACTAATAACCAAATGTATGAACATACAGTCATGGTTACTATGATATTATTTAAGTAAAACCATGGTTAATTTTTATAAACAAATTGGATGATAAGATTAAATTAACAAATGTATATTTAATATACACTAATAAAACCAGAAAACATGTCCTCTACATTAATCAAAAATATAGTGATGAACAGCAATTAGCTAGATATTTTGCTTAAAAAAAGAAGGCAAAGTCAATTTAAGACAGCAGAATGATCTCACAGTGAAATGGGAAACAGTAGGCTGACTTTTCTTTAGCTAAAATCTTTCTGTGCTTACCTAAATGTGAAACACTGCCCCCAGTGGCCAAAGCGGGAAGTGTTGTTGTGTGAATGGGCACTGCAGTGGTTCTCAACTCTGTTCCTGGAGGCCCCCCAACACTGCACAATTTGTATATCTCCCTTTTCTGACACATCCAATTCAGGAGTCTCCACCGATGAGCTGATGAGTTGAATCAGGTGTGTTTGATTAAGCACGTATCCAAAATGTTTAGTGTTGGGTGGGCTCCAGGTAAAAGGTTGAGAACCACTGCTGTATGGGCACATATGAGCATTTTCCAGATGTAACATCCATGGAGGGGAGACAAAAGCTTGTTGTAGTTGTAAAGCGAGTTGTTTTCAGCTGTACAGGCTGTAATACAGTGAAGAGGAATGCATATTTTATTAACTGTAAACAACAAAGTGAAGACGGAACGGTGTAAATTGGATTATTTCTGGTAATTATATATACAAGTCATTTACATGTTTGCAGTAGTTTATTTTACATATACAGACTGATTTTATGCAGTCAGTCAGTTTTGCTGTTCATTATCAACTGCATATCACTTTTTGCAGGTTTGCACATTTTTGGCCATGTTTTTTCACAAAAACAGTGCCAAAATTGTAAGTGTGAAAAAAAGGAAGTAAGAAGAATACACATCAAATTTACTTTGTGTTAATATGCAATTGCAGATTCACAACAAATGAATTACACTTATGCAAAGCATTAAATATTGCTAAAAATGTGTTTCTTATGCTTGCAACTTGATTTACACCTTTACAAAACGTTCTGTGTGCATTCAATTTATTTTTACACGTGCAATTTCAGTTATGCTTTTACAAGTTTTACACTGACCATGCAAATCATTTAGGCACTATTTTACCTTCATACACCTGGTTCTCAAAACGTGTGTCTATGGGTGTGTGAGAGTGTGTGTGTTCCTTTAGACTTTAGCTAAATGAAGCACGGAACAGAAGGTGTAGTTTCTTGAAATATGAGGGTAATAATTGGACAACACAAAAAAGAGAACCATGCTACGTGCTAAACATGCTAAGTGACCATGCTAACTTGTATATGTGCTTGTCGACTTATATTGCTAGTTCATCTGGCTTTGCTTTGACAAACATTAGTGAGACACGCAAACACTTTCTTTCAATCTAACAGTCATTGTAATCCTACAATCCTTCCTCCATCTCTCACTCCATATGCACTCATCAAAGAGGGAGAGCAGAGGACGACTGGAGACATTTGGTCGTTGTGATCGTCCGCCGTGAAATTGGCCCTTCGGCATGGATGATCGAACATAAGTCACAAACGGTCGTCGGTGAGCTGTGAGGTGTTGGATTTCTGTGTTTATTACTTATAAGGAAGCAGTGGGAGGGGAAACTGGACCCAACCGTGAGAACTGAAACAGGCGTGTGTCTGTCAGACAGACACCACAGTCAGCTCAGTGTTGCAGGATGGAATTCAGTCCAGCTCAATATCTCCCTCTTAAGAAAGACATTTAACAAGAAAAACTAGAACTAGGAAAAAAAGGTTTGTCAAGAGAAACTTTATTTTGAAATGTAAGTAGTGCGAATAGTATGTTAACACTGAAAACGCAACAAAAAGTAGGATGATGCACTTTTTCAACTGTTAAAACGGAGTGTGGAATGTTAAGCATTGTCCCAAACGACATACTACTTTATGCATTTGCAAAATATACTATGTACTCAGACATGTATTGTATGAATTTTCAAAGTGTAGTGACATCCCAAATGGAACACTCCAATTTGTTTTACTACACTGAAGTGTTCGCCGTTTAACAGCTGATGTTTCAAGCCCAAGCGTTGTATTGCCGCTAGCTTTAGCGTGATATCCACCCTCAGATCAACACTTGTATCTCAATAATATACACATTCACACAGCATGGTATGAAGGTAAAGCATTGAACTCACTTTTCACAGAAGTTTCGCTAGTTGTCATATTCTTCATTATTTACAATTGTTTTGCCAGATCACCATCACTGCTGGTAACTCCGCCCCTTCCGTTACGTACGGCAAGAAGTGTTGATCTGAGGGCGGATAGCGCGCTAAAGCTAGCAGTAATACAACGCTTGGGTTTGAAACGTCACTTCCATCAGCTGTTTAACGGCGAATGCTTCATTGTGGTAAATAAAATGAAGTGTTCCATTTAGGACATTACTATACTTTGAAAATTCATACACAACATGGCTGAGTGCATAGTATATTTGATAAGTGCACAGTGTATAGCGTATCATTTGGGACACAGCTCTTATGTCATAAAGTTTTGGGACAAAATGAGGATGTGGAAATGATGAATTTTGTGGTAAACTGTCCTTTTAAAGTTTGTCAGATTGAATTAATTCACTGAGTTAAAAATGAACCCTAATATTCTTCTTGTGAAATGTTCACCTAAAAATAAAAATGATCTCATCATTTACTCACCCCCATGCCATCCCACATGTGTTTGACTTTCTTTCTTCAGCAGAACACAAATGAAGATTTTTAGAAGAAAATTTCAGCTCTGTAAGTCCATACAATGCAAGTGAATGGTGACCAAATCTTTGAAGCTCCAAAAGCACATTAAGGCAACATAAAAGTAATACATACTACTCTAGTGTTTAAATATATGTCTTCAGAAGTGATATGATTGATTTTAGATGAGAACAGCCCAAAATGCATCTCCTTTTCACTGTACTGTATCTTGCCATTGGAGTTTGTAGGAACGGCCATGATTTCAAGCATGATTACACTTCCCAGTTCTTGACGTATTCGCTAGATCACTCTAGGAAGTGTAATCGAACTTGAAATCTCGATCGCCAAGGAGACTGCGTATGTCAAGGTTTACAGTGAAATAGGAGTTACAGTGTATTTTGGTCTGTTCTGACCCAAAACTGATTGTATAGCTTCAGAAGACATATATTTAACCATGAGAGTCGTATGGACTACTTCCTTGATGTAGTGCTTAAATGTGCTTTTGAGAGCTTAACAATTTTGGTCACCATTCATTTGGATTGTGTGGACCTACAGAGCTGAGATATTCTTCTAAACACTTTGTGTTCAGCAGAAAAAAGAAAGTCATACACATCTGGGATGACATGAGGGTGAGTAAATGATGAGAGGATTTTCATTTTTATGTTACCTATTCCTTTAATAAATTAAATCTCCTTCTTCACCCCCACTTCTCTCTGACTTCCCATTGGGTCAGTACATGGTTCATTAGGCCAGGTGAGATTATATCATGTTTGTTTGATATGCTATACTACATTTTTTAGACAACAAATTAATCAGTGCCTGTTCAAAATTGGTAAATCTACTCAAAGAGTAAACCACAAGTCAAGCTTGCAAATTTGATTGCCAGTAATTTATAAAAGGCATTCATTTGTAATAAAAAACACTTGACCATGTCACACACACAGCCATAGCTCTGCCTATACTGTCATTATATCTCAATTAACATACATGTAAGATTATTTTATTCATAGGGGAGACTGGGGCTAGTTGTCACACTGTTGTTAGAAAGGCTCTTAGTAACAACAAGATTTTAAAGGAATACTTCACCAAAAATGAAAATGCTCTCATTATTAACTTACCCTGATGCTATCCCATATGTGTATGACTGTCTTTCTTCAGCAGAACACAAATAAAGATTTTTAGAAGAAGATAGAGCTCTGTCAGGTCCTTATAATGTAAGTAAACGGGTGCCAGCAATTTGACGGTCCAAAAGTCACATATAGGCAGCATAAAAGTATCCGTGCAACTCCAGTCAATCAATGAATGTCTTCTGAAGCAAATCAATACATTCGTGTAAAAAAATAAATCGATAATTAAAACGTTATTACGTTTTAAAAAGCGTTTCCTGCCAGTAGTTGACGCATTATGAATCGTGACGGAAGCACGTCAGCAAGTTCACGCGACAATTCGGAATCGGGGCTTATTTACAACAGAAGAATGAACGTCATGCGAGAGTTCGGCCATTTCAAACAGCATCAGAGCCCAGACAGAAGTGCAGATTTAAAGTTATAAACATTTTAATTATTGACTTGCTTCTTACATTAACCAATCAATTCACTTCAGAAGACATTCATTAATCGACTGGAGTCGCGTGGATTACTTTTATGTTGCCTACTATGTGCTGGCACCCTTTTACTTGCATTATAAGGACCTGACAGAGCTCTATCTTCTAAAAATCTTTATTTGTCTTCTGCTGAAGAAAGACAATCATGCACATCTGGGATGGCATCAGGGTAAAAAAAAAAATTACAATTGAATTATATTTTTGCAATAGCTGTTGTGTACACACATCAAATCTACACTGTCATACATTTAGGCAAAAGTCAGATATACTCATGGCAAGGTCTAACTTGAAGGTACATTTTAAAATCAATGTTTTAACTCTGCTCTTAGGACAAATGTATTTCTCATACATGTCAGGTCGAGGGGCAAGTTGTCACATGTGATTTACCAGTGCTATTTGTATGTGCAATTTCTGCATGCCATAAAAATGGTGTGAAATTTTTGCATGTTCATTTTAACTTTTTTTTTTTTTTTGCCGTTTCATTAATTGTTTTGTGTTGAATAAACATTTTCTTTCTAAATTTTGCTAAAAGAATATATTAAGCCATTCAATGGATAGAATATACTATTAAATGTATATAATATGCTATTAAATGACAATTAAAGTTTCTATTGTAACAAGTTAAAACAACACAACTTCAATAAAAGACAAGACCTATATGCCATTCAAGAAATCATTAAAACATTTTTTTTTTTGACAATTACAATTGCAGAGACAACTATAATATGCTAAAGTTATGCCAGAGTGTCTTGACTGGAGCCATTAATGATTCTCCATAATTTACACTGTGCAAATGATTGCTCTGTTTTTGTGTATGCCCCTTTTACATGCTAAGACAGTCACAGGTCTCCCAATACTCTGAGACCGCAATCGTGATGACCTCTCCACCTCATTGGTCAAACCCAACCTCTCACCTTTAACCTTCAGTGTAATGCCCATGATGGCTTTTTGTAGCTGCTTCTCTGAGCTGTGAAATATAAGCTAAACAAAAGAGATGCAACAGGACAACCTCATCCAACCGGTCAGCAACATTCGGTTCACAGCAGTAAATAAGGGATATTTGATATGCTATATCTCACTTCCACCTGGACACACACCTTGAAGTATTTATGTTCACCTAAATTACATGACACTCTGGTTTTCTTATACTTTCCAAAGTAAGAGAGATATAAGTAAAATAAACAAGCGGTTCCACAAACCCTTAAAAAAACCTCAGCCTTTAGGTTTGAACTAGAAGGACTTTCAACCAACCAGTGAATCCCCCAGAATATCTTCGCTATTATTGGTTTAACTTTATGTACTACACAAGAAATCATGTTCTATGCAGCATTCCAAAGGACTTTCCAAGATCCAAAGTGCCCCCTACAGGATACTGCTTAATTTCCCTTCTTTCTGTAGACCCACACATGCAGTGAAGCAACTCAACATATCATATATTTTGCGTTTAGGACACACGATTGAAGCCAATTCATAAAAACTAGTAATTAAAAAGAAAATAGAAGAAGAAAAAGTGCAAAGTAAAAATAGGGTATGTTAGAAAAGCTCAAGACATTTAATGGGAAATATTCTGAGTCAAGGTCACAAAACAGATGCTGAGTGTATCCGTCAAGGCTGTTGCACTCCAAAAGGGACAAAGGATCATTTCTAGTGACTTTGGTGCAAAAAACTGAGGTGTTAAAAGTAAAGAGAAAATATGCTTTAGAAATTCTATTCTATTATTATATATTAGAATAGTATATTACAATTATAATACTGTCAAAAAAGATTCTATATTTGATTTACTTATCTTTTAAAATGTATGAAAACAAGAGAGAGTGGACTTTTTCCTCTTTTGTAAGTCGCTTTGGATAAAAGCGTCTGCCAAATGAATAAATGTAAATGTAAATGTTTGTTCTTTTCTTAATTCACAAACTTAGTAAAGCAACTTGTTTAACCACAAATTTCTGAATGTCCTTACTTTGTTAGTCTTTAGGACACATCAGATGCTCTAATGAAAGCTGAAAATTATAAAAACTTTAAATCACCTTAAGTCAATTTCGTCCAACTTCAGTAATGTATAAAACATTGGTTTAGGTCAAAGACTGTGTTGTGTTTCAGTGACAGATGAGATGGCACTTAACAAGATCCAAATACAGTTTACATTAAAATGGATGCCATTGGCAATAAAAGTTCAAACAGGAGCATAACTTGAATCAAGCTCAATAAAAAGGACAAACAGAGGCAAGATTCAAGCCATGATTACCTGCAAAAATGTACTTTGGAAGTCTAAATGAAATTGTAAGGAGTAAAAACTATAATCTTTGACTTGGAAATCTAATAGTAGGGTAAGTATTGAGTACTCAAGTTAAATATATACTAAATCTCTCTCTCTCTTTCTCTCTCTCTCTACATACAGAATGCATATATATATGCATTCTGTCTCTTTATGCAATCTCAGACTGACGTGATGTTCAGTGGAGGGCTCTGTGGGGGCCATGACATCTGTTGCAGGGCTCCCTGTTCTTCAACAAACTCTCCGGTGATGAAATAACACCTTTTCATCTTAAAGAGGAGCCTAAGGGGGCCAGACACTGAGTGAACCGACAGTCATCATGTTTTAGGGTACGACAGAAAAACAAAAGCAGTTGTAAAGCAAAGGGCACATAAAATAATGTTTAACACTTTACAATAAGGTTCAATTTGTTAATATTAGTTAACAACAGTTAACATGAACTAACAATGAACAAAACTTTTACAGCATTTATTAATCTTAGTTAAAAAGTTTTTTTTGAGGAAGAATTTGTTAACATTAGTTAATGAACTATGAACTAAAATGAACTAACAATGAACAATTGTATTTTGATTAACATTAATACATTAATGAATAAACAATTAGCAAAATATTTTTATAGCATTTAATAATCTTTTTTAATGAATTTAACTGAATTATAATGAATTATAATGCTATTATAGCCTCTTATTTATCTCTGAAGAAATAACACTATTTTGGACTGTTTTATTCTGTTTTTTTAAGGGATACTTCACCTAAAAATGAAAATTCTTGCTACATTTAATCACACTCATGTTGTTCCAGTATCATATGATGTTTTTTCTCCCATGTAACACAAAAGGAGGAGTTAAGCAGTATGTTAGTCTCAGTCACCATAAACTTATAGAATGAATGGTGACTGGGGCTATCCTTCTGCCTAACAATTATTTTAGTGTTTCATGAAAGGAATTCATATACTGTAGGTTTGGAATTACATAAGAATGAATAAACAATGAAATGGTTTGGTTGAACCATCCCTTTAAGAAGTATTACCAAGGTCAAGAGTAAAAAGCTACTGGGTGCAAAGGCCATGAACAAGATTCCAAACTACACTTTTAAAATGTATCTTACCATTTAGTTCTTGGCAACAGATATAGAAAGGCAGATGCACATATGAATCACACACACACACACACGTACACGCGCGCGCACACGTGCGCACACACACACACACACACACACACACACACACACACACACACACACACACACAGTTTGTGACAGTGCAGGACCTTATTCCCCTCCTCCTGCTCCCCCCTGCTAGGAGACCCACAGCTGCGCAAGCCAGGTGCTATCTGGTCTAACACACACATATGCACACTTCCACCCGCCAACGAACCCAGCAGGAAATGGCTAATACCAGTTTTAGAATGATGCCACTATGCCAGCAGGATAGGGTGCTGCTCTAGCTCACGTTCCCTTGTGGGTACTAGAGCCTGAAGACCTTCAGCAATATGTCGCCACGGAGATGGCTGAGATGGGTAGTATTAGATGGGTGATGGGTAATATTGAGAAAGGATGAAACAAAATATTAATGTTTAAAGGAGACAAAATGTCTGTCATTGAAACCCCCATATTGATTGAACACTAATCTGAATGTTGGGGAGAGTCCACCTCAATGTCTAGGGTGGTTATGCACTTGATGTTGAATAAACTTTCCTTTTCAACAGTCTGACTGGGGTCTCAAAACTTCTCAAAGCTTATGTTTTAGTGTATTTTATATGGTGGCTCAGCGGCTAGCACTGTCGCCTCACAGCAAGAAGGACCTAGGTTCGTGTCCTGGCTCAACTAGGGCCTTTCTGTGTGGAGTTTGCATGTTCTCCCCGTGTTTGCGAGGGTTTCCTCCGGGGGCTCTGGTTTCCCCCCACAAGTCCAAAAGCATGCAAGTTAAGTGGATTGGAGACTGGATTGGAAAAATCCCCATATGTGTGTGAGTGAGAGTCTCCCAGCCACTGGGGGTTGCATCAGGAGGGCATCCGGCATAAAAACTTGTGCCATATCAAATATATATGCAGACTATCACGAAGCGGACCCTGCACCTATGCGGGAAAGGGAGAGCATGGCCTCTTTACCATGTTTAAAGGAATAGTTCACTCAAAAATCCTGAGTGACAGAAAGTCATACACATGTGGGATGGCATGAGGGTGAGTAAATGATGAATGAAAAATCCCTTTAAGCATGTAACTGCTTAGCATGTTTGAACTTCCTATGCAATAGGACTATACATTCTGCCTGGGTGTTGCTGTCTGTGCAGGTGTTGTATGATAAGGTATGCATTATGATTATGGGTACTTTCATGAAGTGTCAGCACACATCATCTTTAAAGATACCCCACCTCCTGTGTTCTCTTCCACAGGTGACTTCCAGGCTTGAGTACATAAAAAATGTACATCAGCTATTTCTGTCTGTGGCTTACCACAGTATTGACGCTGTACAACTCATTCCTATTCAGTTCTTATGTAGGAGTGAAAGCATACACATTCACATACACATAGAAGCACAGACAATCGTGGATATAAGAATGCATATATTCACACAATCATACGTGAACACATATGCATGCAAACATACACATATAACGCCAAAACATGTGCACATACAGTTTAGATATTAAAAGACTTTTGTAATTTCAGCTTAATCTTTATTGATTTGAGTTTTCAGATTTTCAACTCAATTCTTCTTCAGTAATTAAATTGGGTTGTAAAAGTGCAATGAACTTAAGGTTGTAACTTTGGCACCACCTTGTCTTAAAGATAGGGCTGTTAATTTAATGCATTCATTCAGTGTGATTAATTATATAAAAATAACATGTTAAAAAATTAACCCAATTAATAATGTATCCAGACCGTAATAAAACATATTGCCTACCATAAGAGTAATTCAAGCTTGAAGTACCACCTGTTTTCAGTGGGGGGCAGTAAGCAAAACAGCTGTATAGGCAATGTGCAGCTGTACAGACAACAAACCACACTTGGGCTTGCTTGACACCAGCGACAGCACAAATTGAGAATTAGTTCTTGGCTTCAAACACAGCTGGACGGAATGCAATTCTGAATGCAGGAATCTCGAGACATGTTTTTCTAATTATCAGACTACATTTAATTTGACACAGCGATGCAAAAACGCAATGTTTTTAACGTGACGCAACCAAAGTGAGAAGCTCCAAATGCGTCCGTCAGATGCAGGTTCGCATTGATGCATCCTTAGGAAAGCCCTTTTGATAAATCCACCATGAACAGATTGATGAATTCAACTGCAAAATGGATGCAGGTGACTGTCGGCCACTGATAGGCTAATGTTCAATAATATGGAAATAAACAATATATTGCCTTCTAAAACAACTTTTTGTATTGTCTAATCAATGCTTTACTCGTCTGCAACTATTTACTGCATAATTAATCATTATATTTTGAATTATTGCTATTTGAGGTCCTTTCTCAGCAAATATTTATATATGTGATTAATTGCGATTACTTAATCATTATATCATGTTCTTACTTTCATTACAAGTTTAAATCGATTGGCAGCCTTTTTTAAAAATGATGGCTGCAGTTTAAGTTTCTTAAGTTACCTCAAGCAACTTGAGTAAAATTTCAGTGGGTCATCTCAAGAGTTTTCAACGAAACATTACTGGTGTGACACAGAAAATCAATCTACTCTTAGTCAGTTGGATGTGATGGATCATGTGGTCAGAAGAGTCATTGATGCTTCATTGGAATGGAAACTTTAGCACGGCCCACCACAACAGAGACACCCTGTGTGTGTGTGTGTGTGTGTGTGTGTGTGTGTAAACAGTATGATGCTTTCTGAAAACCTCACATTGAGTGCAGTCACACACTCACCTCTAAGTTTTCCATCCACAAGATGTCAGACCAGTATTTTGTCACCGGATGTTTTTCAAGGTCAGGGGTAAAAAAAAATAGATTGTCCGTTTCTATCAGTCTGTCTTTCCATCTCGCAGTGCACCTGCAGATCTGGGGAGCCAGCCCAGGATAGCTGTGTTTGGTCTATGGGTGATGCTATTTATGAATGTGGGTTTAATACCACTTTTTCAATTTACCGATTTCTCGAACTACTGCATTATGAGGCTTCATTAACAATGTTTTGGTCTTTGTAAATAATGTATTCTCTATGTTTATTAACTACATTCAAAATATGGGATATTTAATATTATCAATAATATTACATCAGAGGACAACTTCCATGCTATAAAAATGTTAGGAGGTGTTCTGATGAAATCAAAGCTGATTTAATTTAACTGGCTTTGAAAGTCAGATTTGTATAAACACATGGGTAAAGACAGGCCTTTATATGTAGACATACAGATTCATTTACTGTGTTGAACACAATCATGCACTCCTGCAGTAAGAGTGGGACTTTGGGAGCAGCTGCATTGGAGAGACGTCAAATGTGGTTTCCTCACAATTAATCTATACTCAATATATCATGTATTGAGTAAAACAGAGAGGTGAACATGCTGTATGTTACCAGGTTAAAGGCCCCTGCATTCTTCAAACAAAATCGAACAACGAACAAGTGTGATGTAATTTAGAACAAAATCTTGTCAAAACAAAGGTGTTTTTGAGTTTCTTTCAATAGTTCATAACAGACAGCCAGGGCGAACTTTCTGGAAAACTACCGGCAGCTAAACACCTTCTTACTGCCATTGGTTCATGACATCGGTAGGTGTTACCTGGAGCTCCACCTACCTTGAGGCCAACAACTAATTCCAATTCAGTGTGTTAATATCAGTCAATATGTACACACCGGCGTGCAGTTTTTAAACTTACCTACATCTGCACGATCGTTCGCACAGAGCCATTTTCCAAGAACATAATGTTTTTTTTTTTTTAATTATTCTAAACAGCAAGATGATCCACACACCTTACTCTCAATTTCTTATATTTAATTTAATTGTATAATAAGGTCTACAAATGGAATTAAATCTACTCTTAAGTTCTCATTCGATCAATTGTTTGATATGCTGCTGCACTTATGTGCAATCTACATCAAAATAAGATATGCCCATCATCATTCTTTTGTCTGTATTCTACCCATTAACACTCTTTTATACACCCATCTTTCCAATAGTATTAGTGTATATTATGGCCGCATATAGTGTGTTAGCGCCATGATTGCAAGCGGTAAACATTATAAATACCCATCAAGCAGTTAATTCAGTTTCTTTTACTGATCTCATGTGAATTCTACTCATAAAATGAGGCATGAAGTCATTGATAACTTGCAGTAGCGGTTCTAGCTTGTTTGGCGCCCTATGCGAAACTCGCTTCAACATGCCCCTTCAACATGGGGGGGATTCTAAATGAGAATGCCACCGAAGTTGTTGATGGGAGGTGGGGTTTCCTAAATAAGAACGCCCCAAAAGTTGTTGACCAGGGGTGGGGTGCTGGCACCTCATGCCGCCCCCCTGCAAGATGCCGCCCTGGGCGACTGCCCATGTCTAAATCCGCCACTGATAACTCATTTTAATGTCATATTAGTTGTTGTTTTCCATGTAGTTTTGAGCGCCCTCATATTTAAATGTACCTCTTAATGCCTCCCCCTGCAGCGTGGCGGGTGTCTGAATGTTCGCAAACAGTGTGCCTTTGCCTTTTTGTCTCTGAGCGAAGAAGCACTTCGCCCTGAATGTGTTGGGGTCTAACATTCATCAGTCAGATCTCTTTGAGAACAAGAGATTAGAAAGACAGATCAGAGAAAGAGAGAGAAAAGATAGAGAGAGGGCAACACTGGCCCTATAGCTAGCTCTGTTTCTGGCTACCATAGCCACAGACAGATTGTTATACATAGTGGCCCAAAAATGCATTTGGACACTCAAGCCACAATTAAAAATCTATTTTTGCTAAATATGGAACTAATTGGCTTTAATTTTAAAGACAGCACAAGTGCACTTATTAAGCAAAACATTTCAAAAGTTTGCTAGGTTTCAAATTATAAAAAGAATAGATATTTTTTCTAAAATTAAGACAAAAAGTACAGTATTTGGACACTTTTGAGCTACCAAACGTTACTGGATAATATCCATAGTTTATGTAAACACCCATTTGAACTTGAGGGGAAGTGACTTCATAAATCCACTAAAATGACTTTGGGCATTAGAAAAATGCTCAGAAAAGTAAAGTTTGTTCTGAGAAAAGCTTTTACATATGCCACTTGCTTTTATATATTGTTATCTACAATGAAATGAAAACATTTTTAAGTGTGGATACAGTACCCAAAGGTTTCCAGTTCTTTTTGGAGCTATTGTACGTTTATTCTTAAAATGTTCAATCCGCTGATACATACACAGTG
Source organism: Moxostoma hubbsi (assembly GCA_032164185.1). NCBI lineage: Eukaryota > Metazoa > Chordata > Actinopteri > Cypriniformes > Catostomidae > Moxostoma > Moxostoma hubbsi. Next base: position 17,285,524 of record JAVLUX010000023.1, read on the forward strand.
TGAGGGAATTTAAATGTTTTATATTTTGGCTACTTTCATTTCTGAACTAGTTTAACACATTTGACCATAATTAAACAAGTTTCACAGAATTCCACAGATCCCATAATCATAGCAGAAGATGCAAAAAATGTATAAATAAATAAATAAATACAAATATTGAATCTTTCCCAGAATGCAAATGCACTCTACAAAATTAACAAAGTGTGCAATTGTCTGTGAGAAAATAAATTGGCATTTTCATATAAATATGTGTAAGAACTGCCAATTAAATGCCAGCATGACACTTTTGCATGTGTGTGTGTGTGTGTGCATATACTTTAGGCAGCAATGTGCAGAGGAGAAACAAATGGAAATGAGTCACTGCAGGGCAAAGCGAGGTGCAGTTTTGGAAAGGTACACTTTCCGCACCCGTCCTCAACCTGTCCTTTGCACACACACAAACGTACACATATACACACAATCATATACACATTTGCCTGTCCCACGCAGTTAAAAGCTACAGCGAGGTTCGCCCACGCAGTATTGCAGACTGTGCTCTGCGGCCTGCTGCAGTAAGTGTGTGTTTGTGCAGTAAAAGAGCCCTGAGTAACCACAGAGTAAAAACATATCTTTTTTGCACTGATATTAACATCTTGATACTTTCTGCTGGGCTAGAGCCGATCGCACAAAAACAGGATGCCCAGGTTTGAGATCTGCTGAAAAATATCTTCTTGGCTTGAGCGCAACACAAATCAACATCTACAAGTTTCATAACATCTACTTTAAGCATCACCTGTTGGACAAAAATTACAAATGAGATCTATTTACAATCTCAGTTTCTCCGAGAAAGAAATTGTATTAAATAGACAGCAAATAAAGACCTTTGCTTTAGATTCCTGCTTCTCACATTTTCTCCTGAGAAAAAGACTTTTGTAATCTCACACGTGCCTCATCTGCAGTTTCAGATCTGCCAAGATATACACATTTTGCAATCAAAATATAGAGATTTGAAGTAAAATCTAAAATTTATAATAAAATACTCCCTAGAATTAGTATCTAAGCTGTGCAACCCACATTAATTTGACAGCTGTATACTATTACTGTATGTCAACAGCTTTCTCATTTGTTCCTATTTTAGTTTGGGTCCAAATGGAAGAACACAGATTCACAGCAGCTTGTGTCCATTCCTTCCATACTTTTGGGAAGTGCATACACTCTAAATGGGCATGGGGCCTTAACTAGACTTCAGCCAAACACAGGCTTCAATAAAAAGTTTTAAAATCTTGTTTAGTTCATCTAAAAATGAAAATTCTCTCATCATTTACTCACCCTCATGCCATCCCAGATGTGTATGACTTTATTTCATCTGCAGAACACAAATAAAGTTTTTATGAATAATATTTCAGCTCTTTAGGTCCATACAATGCGAAAGGTGGTCAGAACTTTAAAGCTCCAAAAAGCACATCAATGCGGCATAAAATTACTCCATCAGACTCAAGTGGTTAAATCCATATCTTCAGAAACGATGTATATAAATCTATATTTTTACCAGTCCTCCTATGTGAGTTCTTCTGATTTTAGCGATTTGCATTTATCGTGTACATCGCCAACTACTGGGCAGCAAGAAAAAAGAAGAAGAGAGGGATAAAGCAAAGGAACATAATAGAGGCTATTAGCACTAAGTGCAAATAGCGATAAATGCTTTTCACATTAGGTGTAAATAGCAACAAAAAGCATCTTCTTTGCACTAAGTGCAAATAGTATCTTACACTGTGTGTTTATTTTTTTATTGTTTGTTGTGTATGTGTGTTGTTTATTTAGAGTCCCACAGACATCCTACACCCAACCCCTAAACCTTACCCTAACCTTCCCTTACAAAAATTTATCATGGGTTTAATACAGTTACCATAGCATAATCATTGTATTTTGTAGTTAAATCATAGAAACTGAAAAATGAAACATAGTAACTGTATTTACACCTCATAACTGCAGAATCACCATGGTTAATTTTACCTGGATCAAATCTCACTCTAAACCCCCAGACTGTCAAAGTAACCAAATCACTGTGAGGCAATCAAACTTTATATTAATGTTTATTTATTATTATAAGTAGAGAAAACATTAAGAGTGGTCACATTATGGGGAAATGTGAAAAAAGGGGGAATCGAACCCAGGTCCTTCCAGAGGGCAAAAACGTATCCACACCACCTTTACATGCTATGCCATTGCAGCAACATTTGAAAGTTTTTTTCTACCGGACTATTTGAGTGCAATTAGCCGCACTGTGTGGAATAAATCATATTTGCACTACTGCCCAGAAGGTGATGATATGCATGAAGAATGTGAATCGGCAAAAAATAGAAGTAGTATGTGCATAGTAGGGCTGTTTGAAAGTAGATTTATAGTAAAAAAAAAAAACTTGTTCTGTTTCTCACTCGCACCTATCATATAGTTTCTGAAGAGTCATATGGTTTACTTTTATGCTGCCTTTATGTGCTTTTTGGAGCTTCAAAGTTCTGGTCACCATTCACTTGCATTGAATGAATGCTGAGTGGAGATATTTTTCTAAAAATCTTTGTGTTCATTAGATAAAAGTAAATCATACACATTTGGGACAGCATGAGTGTGAGTATATGATGAACTCACTTTAAAATGAGTGCAAGTATAATTTTCTGGATGTCGGATGCCACAATTTACATTTTTAGGAGAAACATCTGAGAACTCACTTGAGCAATTAAAGAACATAAAATCTCTGAGCAATAAAACTTTTCTCTGGGCAGTTTGAAAATGATCTAGTCTCCAGAGCAAAAAGGCCACTTATTGACTCCTTTCTAAATGATCTTATGTCAATCATAACTGAAGCTGAAGTTAAGAATGAAAAGATGGAGTTTTTCGGTCTGCTGGCCAAAACGGAACACTGCATGAGATATATCTAAGATCTACAAGAGTTTGCTGATGTTCTAATGAGATAACGTTTTTCTGATGAAGCATGAGAACAACTCAGAGCAGCGGAACGCATGATATCTGCCACACAAAAACCTCTTCCTTTTCAGGCAAAGCTGATGGCAGTGCCCCCTATATTTTCGAGCCAAGTAGATTTGAAATGAAATTTAAATGCCCCAAATCCCATTTGTATCTTTGAAAATGCCTATTTTAGCTAAAAAGGTGTCTGTATAAACACATGGCTCTTTTCCATACTTTGCCAACACTTGGAAAAGTAGCTCATTTCCATACTACGAAAATGCATGGTGACCACTTTCAATTTCAGTTGCAATTTCGCTTGGATTATTTTTAAAAACAACAACATATGTTTGGTCTAAATTTGAACCCTGGTCGTCTTTCATGCAAAATAAAAACATTATCACTAGACATTACGCTTTCTATAAAGTAGTTAAAAAGTGTTTCTTTTTTTCTTAAAAACTTAGGCCACCATATGAGCCAGGAATGCCAGTGACACCCCCTCAAAAAAATAGGTGCATGATGCCCATTTGTACAGTATGTGCATGTAGTCTTTCTCATAGATCAGAGGTCCAAATTGGATGTGAACCACACAGTCAGAGGTGTGCCTGTGTATGTCACCCTAGTATGCAGTGTATAAGCAAATGAGTGTGTGTGGAGGGGGTTTAAAGTGTGTTTGCAGCTGTATGCGAGTGTGTTTGTGAGATCTCTGATGAAACGGCCACAGCTGAGAAACCTAATGGAGCGATCACATCTGATTGCAAGAAAGCGTATGTGTGTATATTGAGGGCACACTGCTGTCTCTGTGCTGCCCAGTAAGCTTCACTGTTCTCTGGGTGGCACATCTGCGAGATGTGGGCATTGTGCTACACTGGTGTTACTGCCTAACTCATACTATCTCTGCCTTTATTTTTATTCTGTTCTACACATCTTTCCTTTTAGGGATTTCTGACCTCTTCCCCTGTAATGGTAGCACCTCCCACCACTCATGCACACACACATACCGAGGGAGTGGGATGGAAATATTAGTGTGTCATCGTGTCCGGTCGCAAAACACGTGCATGTAACTGGCTGGTGGCCTCCCCACTGAGTGACTCTCAGCTGCACCTGTGTGTGTGAGAGAGAGAGACCCAAGACAGGAAACACAGAAATAACTGCCGAGTGTCTTCATCCTGTGCCGAAGTGCGTGCTTGTGTGTGTGACTGAGAGGGAGGAGTCAGACACTTGCACCTGGACAGTTTGGCTCTGTCACACTCACTGCCTTCATACTGTTGCACAAAGTCACCAATATGATCAGAAACAGAGAGTGGGGGCTAAAATACAGACAAAAAGGGAAAAGAGAAAGAAAAACTGAATGAGAGAAAGAGAATCCCCCAGAAATGAAAAGATTTTCAATGTTCTGAAGTTTTATGACTGTTCCCGTAGCAACTGCTGATCATTTGTGAACTGGGTCCAAATGTAAACTTTTGCATCACCTGCCGATGGAGGATGGATTGAATAAAAAATAGGCCTACAGATTGTATTTGTTTATTAAACAGCCATAAAAATGTATTGCATTCATTTGTCCTTAAACAACATATTTATCTGTTTGTTTCTTGCGTACATGTGGCAAACAGCTCATCGTCGTGTCACTGTGTCATTCACAGCATCATGAACTGTAGTCCTACCATCAAGTTGCTCTGTGAAACACAACCTATCACAAAAACACTGATATTTTGATCCTCATATATTTGTTGTGGCCATTTCAGAAAATATGTTGGCACATTAAGTTTTGGAGTAGCGAAAACTATTTTTGGCCACTTAGATTAACTTCTGATGGTAGATTTTTCACTGAGGTTAAAGTTGTTAGAAGGTTTGCAGTTGATAAATTCAGATATACTGTTTAAATCTATTTGATGTGATTCATTCATATCACTTATGTAAAAAAACGATTAAAACAGTTTGACAGTCAGACTAAAACATAGAACAGTATATTAATATAATCCTATAATACAATTCCTAATATCATTATAATATTATATATATATATATATATATATATATATATATATATATATATATATATATACATACATATATATATATAAAAATAAATACATACATACATACACATACAGTATATATACATACTGTATACTCAGCAAAAAAAGACTATACTGTATTTTCCAGGACACTGTATTTTAAAGATAATTGTTTTTTAATAAAAATCCAAATAACTTGACAGATCTTATTGTAAAGGGTTTAAACAATGTTTTCCAAGCTTAACCATAAACAATTAATGAGCATGCACCTGAGTAACGGTCATGAAGACACTAACAGCTTACAGACGGTAGGCAATTAAGGTCACAGTTATAAAAATTTAGGACACTAAAGAGACCTTTCTACTGACTCTGAAAAACACCAAAAGAAAGATGCCCAGGGTCCCTGCTCGTCTGCGAGAACTTGCCTTAGGCATGCTGCATGGAGGCATGAGGACCGCAGATGTGGCCAGGGCAATAAATTGCAACGTCCCTACTGTGAGTCGCCTAAGACAGCGCTACAGAGAGATCAGAAGGACAGCTGAACGTCCTCGCAGTGGCAGACCACGTGTAACAACACCTGCACAGGATCGGTACATCCGAATATCACACCTGCGGGACAGGTACAGGATGGTAACAACAACTGCTCGAGTTACACCAGGAACACACAATCCCTCCATCAGTGCTCAGACTGTCTGCAATAGACTGAGAGAGGCTGGACTGAGGGCTTGCAGGCCTGTTGTAAGGCAGGTCCTTACCAGACATTACTGGCAACAACGTCGTCTATGGGCAAAAACCCACCTTCACTGGACCAGACAGGACTGGCAAAAAATGTGCTCTTCGATGACGAGTCACTGTTTAGTCTCATCAGGGGTGAATGTCGGACTCGCGTTTATCATAGAAGGAATGAACGTTACACTGAGGCCTGTACTCTGTATGTCTGTGAACTTGCAAGTGCCTTGGCGGAAGAGTGGGGTAACATCTCACAGCAAGAACTGGCAAATCTGGTGCAGTCCATCAGGAGGAGATGCACTGAAGTACTTAATGCAGCTGGTGGCCACACCAGATACTCACTGTAATTTAGATTTTGACCCCCCCTTTGTTCAGGGACACATTATCCCATTTCTGTGAGTCAAAAGCAGTTGAAAAGTGAGAGGACGTTTCTTTTTTTTGCTGAGTTTATATATATATATATATATATATATATATATATAAACTCCTACTGTGTGTGTGTATATATACTGTATATAGGGCCTACTGTGTGTGTGTATATACTGTATATAGGGCCTACTGTGTGTGTGTGTGTATATATACTGTATATAGGGCCTACTGTGTGTGTGTGTGTGTGTGTATATACAGTATATAGGGCATACTGTGTGTGTATATACTGTATATAGGGCCTACTGTGTGTGTATATACTGTATATAGGGCCTACTGTGTGTGTGTATATACTGTATATAGGGCCTATTGTGTGCGTATATACTGTATATAGGGCCTACTGTGTGCGTATATACAGTATATAGGGCCTACTGTGTGTGTATATTCTGTATATAGGGCCTACTGTGTGTGTGTGTATATATACTATATATAGGGCCTACTGTGTGTGTGTGTATCTACTGTATATAGGGCCTACTGTGTGTGTATATACTGTATATAGGGCCTTCTGTGTGTGTATATACTGTATATAGGGCCTACTGTGTGTGTGTGTGTATATACTGTATATAGGGCCTACTGTGTGCGTATATACTGTATATAGGACCTACTGTGTGTGTGTATATACTGTATATAGGGCCTACTGTGTGTGTGTGTATATACTGTATATAGGGCCTACTGTGTGTGTGTATATATACTGTATATAGGGCCTACTGTGTGCGTATATACTGTATATAAGACCTACTGTGTGTGTGTATCTACAGTATATAGGGCCTACTGTGTGTGTATATACTGTATATAGGGCCTAATGTGTGCGTATATACAGTATATAGGGCCTACTGTGTGTGTATGTGTGTGTGTGTATCTAATGTATATAGGGCCTATTGTGTGTGTGTATCTACTGTATATGGGGCCTACTGTGTGTGTGTGTATATATTGTATATAGGGCCTACTGTGTGTGTATATACTGTATATAAGACCTACTGTGTGTGTGTGTATATACTGTATATAGGGCCTACTGTGTGTGTATGTGTAAATACTGTATATAGGGCCTAATATAGGGCCTACTGTGTGTGTGTATCTACTGTATATGGGGCCTACTGTGTGTGTGTGTATATACTGTATATAGGGCCTAATATAGGGCCTACTGTGTGTGTGTATCTACTGTATATAGGGCCTACTGTGTGTGTGTATATACTTTATATAGGGATTAATGTGTGTGTATATACTGTATATAGGGCCTACTGTGTGCATATATACAGTATATAGGGTCTACTGTGTGTGTATATACTGTATATAGGGCCTACTGTGTGTGCATGTGTATCTACTGTATATAGGGCCTACTGTGTGTGTGTATCTACTGTATATAGGGCCTTCTGTGTGTGTATATACTGTATATAAGACCTACTGTGTGTGTATAAACTGTATATAGGGCCTTCTGTGTGTGTATATACTGTATATAGGGCCTTCTATGTGTGTATATACTGTATATAGGGCCTACTGTGTGTGTATATACTGTATATAGGGCCTTCTGTGTGTGTATATACTGTATATAAGACCTACTGTGTGTGTATATACTGTATATAGGGCCTTCTGTGTGTGTATATACTGTATATAGGGCCTTCTGTGTGTGTATATACTGTATATAGGGCCTACTGTGTGCGTATATACTGTATATAAGACCTGCTGTGTGTGTATATACTGTATAAAGGGCCTACTGTGTGTGTGTGTGTGTATATATACTGTATATAGGGCCTAATATAGGGCCTACTGTGTGTGTGTATCTACTGTATATAGGGCCTACTGTGTGTGTGTATCTACTGTATATAGGGCCTACTGTGTGTGTGTATATAATTTATATAGGGATTAATGTGTGTGTATATACTGTATATAGGGCCTACTGTGTGCATATATACAGTATATAGGGTCTACTGTGTGTGTATATACTGTATATAGGGCCTACTGTGTGTGCATGTGTATCTACTGTATATAGGGCCTACTTTGTGTGTGTATATCTACTGTATATAGGGCCTACTGTGTGTGTGTATCTACTGTATATAGGGCCTTCTGTGTGTGTATATACTGTATATAAGACCTACTGTGTGTGTATAAACTGTATATAGGGCCTACTGTGTGTGTATATACTGTATATAGGGCCTTCTGTGTGTGTATATACTGTATATAGGGCCTTCTGTGTGTGTATATACTGTATATAGGGCCTACTGTGTGCGTATATACTGTATATAAGACCTGCTGTGTGTGTATATACTGTATAAAGGGCCTACTGTGTGTGTGTGTATATATACTGTATATAGGGCCTAATATAGGGCCTACTGTGTGTGTGTATCTACTGTATATAGGGCCTACTGTGTGTGTGTATCTACTGTATATAGGGCCTTCTGTGTGTGTATATAGGGCCTACTATGTGTGTATATACTGTATATAGGGCCTACTGTGTGTGTATATACTGTATATAGGGCCTACTGTGTGTGTATATACTGTATATAAGACCTACTGTGTATGTATAAACTGTAATAACTAAAAGGATTATAATGATATGAAATGTTATGTTATATACAGTATATACACACATAATTTCACAAATAGTATAAAGAGTATTATAATAATACATCATACTAATATTACAATATTATTATATATATACATAATAATAGGGTGAATTAAGTTACCTGTCAAAAACTGGCCCAATTTACCCAATTCCACCATAACATAGCATAATGTTTTTACTTTAAACTATTTAATGCAACACATTGTAATTCCTTAAAAAGTTGGCGGCCCACTGGCAGAAGCCAACTGACATTCTGTGGTTTTAAATTTTGGATCCTTTCTTTGCACAATCAAACTAATACAAAGACTTAAACTGCTGTCCTGCTGGAACATGTAGTTCATATCACAGAGATACAACTGAGGCAGATACAACTGGAACTAGTTTTAAGAACTAGGTTCTTAAAAAGTTGATCTATCAGATTGGCAGGCAGCAGTAACCACAAGGGGACATGCAGAGTGAAGCTGATTTTTATAGCGATGAGGCACATACAAGCCAGATAGAAACATGCGCACAAATGCAAAAAATATCACCACCATACCAAAATAACCTCATAAATGGGGGAGGGTGGAGGAAGAGACGAGAGAGTGAGAGAGAGAGACAGACAGAAAAAGCAAGAGAGAGAGAGAGAGAGAAAGGGAGAGAGAGCACCTGCAGCACGGTCCACACCTACACACAGGTGTCAGGAAGAGATAGACACAAAGACAGAAAAGAAAAGCAAAAAGAGAGAAAATAGAGCAGAGGAAATCAGACTGCGGTCAACAAAAAAGCTTTTTCTAGATTTGTCAGTGTGCCAAGGTGTGTGCATAAGTGTGTGTGTGTGTGTGTGCGTGTCTGGTTGAATGAACATACCACCACATCTGTGTGTGTGTTGTCTACATATGTGGCTGTACTGGACATAGCGATTCAACTTAATCACTCATCAGCAAGAAAATGCATGAAGATAACCATGAAGATACAGAAAAAAAAACCAAGAATAAAAAGCATGCAGGTTACAACATTTTCTATATAAGAACATACCTATCCAAAAGTATTTGCTTACCCTCATGTTCCCTTGAAATGGTTAGTTTATAAATTGCAAATGTATAGTTTTGAACAATTTACTACAAAGTAGACATGTACTTTTCAGAATTGTAACTGTATCCATTCCACTTTAGTAACGATGCTTCTGTTTGGGGTCAATTTGGCCCGCAGGAGTGTATCTCTACAGTGAGTACACTAATTAGAGAATACAATTTCATGAATTTCAAATTAAAGGAATATTCTGGGTTCAAAGCAAGTTAAGCATTTGTGGCATAATGTTGATTACCACAGGAAAAAAAAATTGACTCGTCCCTTGTTTAATATATATATATATATCGCACTCACAATCGTGCTATATGGCCCTATATCAGCACTGTTGTGATTCAGCCGCAGGCCAAGTGCCATAAGTAATCACAGCAGTGCTGATGTAGAGCCATATAGCACGATTGCGAGTGTGATATTGCTTATATACAACAGTTCATTGAACAAGTCAATTTAAAAAAATTAGGAAAAACTAAGTACGGTCATAAAAACGCATTTGTGCATGGAACTACTTTACTACGCAACGGATCAGAATCTGCCTTTTCTGGTTCAAAACAAATGATGCGTCCAAGTCGCAAGTCGAATTAGTAATTCAAAATGTTCACTTCAGAAATAGTATCACGGCTTGTGCTGTTTCTAACAAGTTATTGGATAAACAAGGATAGACGGATGGATGTGTGTGTGTGTGTGTGTGTGTGTGTGTGTGTGTGTGTGTGTGTGTGTGAGAGAGAGAGAGAGAGAGAGAGAGAGAGAGAGAGAGAGATGGAGCGTGTGCGATCACCCGTTGCCACACCAATCAAAGATGCTGTCAGCTTTCTGAAGGTCAGTTTTCTCAGTGGAATATAGACCTCCAAGCAGGGGTATTCCTCCCTATTTCATGGTAGCTGGTGCACAAATGTCATTCACTATAGAAACAGCGATGTCCTCCGCCATTTTAAACAGTATGTATCCAATGTGGAAACTCACAGAGCGCTGTTCTATTTAAACAATGACTAACGGATTCACTTTACGTCACCAACTGGCTCATATTACACCCAAAAATGATCTTTTGTCAGCACCTACTTGCTAACATGTAATGTCAAAAATAAAGACAGTAATTCCTAACACATGCACTACTCTTAAATGTTAGTTTAGAACAGCATGAACACAAGCGGAGTGATATACACAGTGAAGCGTCCGAGTGCTGATGGTGTCAGACCATCTGTGCTCATGGAACATCTCTCATCCAATCAGATTCAAGGACTGGAACTAACTGTGGTATGTATGTATGTATTCATATATATATATATATATATATATATATATATATATAAAGTAAAAACCATTATTACAGTAAGGTGCTTACAATGGAAGTGATTTGGGCCAGTCCTGTTTTAAAAATATAGCCACAAAATTTTAACATTATAAATGTTAATTTGCTTATTAACCTTTCCTGTGAAAAGTTGTATCCAGAATTAAAACTTTGTTGTCATGACAATGCAACACCGGAAACCCAGTAATCTGGTAAACAACATCCACCAGTAAATACATGATTTTATCACACTAAAATCATGTTAGATTGTACAATGTTTACATCTTTAGGGTTATAATTTTAAAACTATGTGTTTTTAAATGTTTATTGACCAGCCCCAAAATTAGGGACAGTCAAAATAATTTTCTGTGGTATTTAACATTATGCCAAATTCTATTGATTGAGCTTCATTTGTACTGAATCCCAAATTTCTTTAATTGCATTTCTTTATGTTTTTATCGGTCTTTGATAGAGGATGATTGAAGTGTGCTATCAAGTTTGAGATTAGGAAAAGACATTTGGTAATAATACTTCAATTTTAAGCAGCTATTACAGTGGGCTTGGTGTCTCTGAGACCTCAAACAGAACATCATGTTTAAGTGGGATCCAAACATTGTGGGGAAATAATTTACATTACTCCTATGCATATCTGGTGGTGAAAACACAGGTAGGTGCATATTGCACACACGTGGGAGTATTTTGTGTATGTATCGTTTCCCAGAAATCTGTCTCCTCATACAGGTGCTGGGTGAATCATGTGTGCGTCTCATCCCAGAGACACAGTCAGAGATGAGAGATAACACAGTGACATCATCAACTCAGGAGCAGATGACAAAATACCACATAGAGCTTCCAGAATCCTCCCCTCTGTTGGTTCGAACCTCTTGACCCAATTTTAGAACCCCCAACCCCCATTCTAGCACCAAAACCCGCTGTAGGCCTGTCTAGAGTCTTCTCAAGTGCATGTTCTAGAACAGGGGTCTTAAACAGGGGGTCTGCCAATTATTTGAACTCAAAACATTTTTTGTGGACCCTCATGTGATTTTAAACCCAAACCGATGACTTTCTTTCATATGCGAGACACAAAAGGAGATGTTCTAATGAATGTCACAGTCGATCTTTCAATACAATGGCAGAGATAGTACCTCACTTTAAAGCTTCAAATGGATCCAAAATTATCATAACAGCAGTCCATGCAAGGGGCGGTTCTAGGGTCAGTGGATATTCAGGGCTTAACATGACCTCTGGGGTTGGGTCCATTCTTTGATGAAAAAGGCTGTAAGTTTTAATCATACATCTGAGGGGTGTAATTTACAATGTGTGAAACCAACATATTTACAGTAATGTGTACATGGTAACACACACCTGACGACAGCCGCTCCTCGCCTGGCTTACTGGAGTCAGACCCACGACCCCCGGCGGAAAGAATGCCCCCTCCGCATTCACGGTGACTCCTGGGGACACTCCACCACTCCTGGCAGCGGCCCTACCGCTCCAGGCGGTCGGGGAGTCACTTCCCTCCTCCCCTCGTGGACGGCGGTCTTCTGTCGACCCCTCCGCGTTTCTGGGGGATGGCAGGGCACTCCTCCGCCCCTGGTAGCGGCTCCATCGCTGCAGGCAGTCAGGGAGTCCAGTCCCCACTCGGCTCGTGGATGGCAGCCGTTCACCAGGCGGTCAGGCTACTCCCTTCCCCGGCGGATGGCATTGGCGCTCTCCCGGGTGGACAGCAGTGTCGAGGACTCCGCGACGGGCATCCCTCCTCCTTCCCGGATTTCGGCACCAGTGTAAAGGGATTTTGACGGGCAAGGAGGAGGCAAGAACCGGTTTGACAATATAAATAATAGTTTAATGTGAAACTTAAACAAAAGATACAAACACACACACGACGGACATGTCTGTAAATGATCTCTCTCTCCCGCACCATCCTCTGCAGTCAGCCTTTATCCCTCTCGGAGGCTTGATTAGCCTGATAAAGGGCCGAGTGTGTAGAATCATGACCCGGCCCCGCCCTCCGCCCTGTCACAACAATATATAGATTGTTAGATAAATCTTTAATTATTAGTGAAACTAATAACGAAAAGGTCCCTGTAACCTTATTCTTAAATACCCACAAAGATTAGTAGATGTGTGATTTACTTAGTACTTTAAAAAATATTAAGAATAAAAAAAAAACACCATTTAGTTTGATACATGTTGTGTACAATTAACAGTTTTATGGCCGATAATTGTTTTCCCTTTAAAAGTTACTTTAGAAAAGAGCAGAGTGTAAATAGGCTAAAATTAGTGCTTGAGAAAAAAGTTGCTACATTTGCCAAAGTTTGCGAGGTTTGAAACCTGTTCACTCAAAGTCAGAACTTGTCCATTAATATTTTATATATTCAAAAAAGTGAACAGTAAAAAGGGCAGTTACCACAGCTTAGTGTTTGACAGATAAACAGAATTATCCACCTCTACTCAGGCCAGACAGCATGTCATCCAGCTTTTTATATTCTAAAAACAGCAGCTGGCTCATAGTTTGTACTACACCCAGCTAATGTGTGAAACCAACATATTTACAGTAATGTGTACATGGTAACACACACCTGAACACAGAAGCAGAGTTAATGCTTGTTTTCAAACAATAAGCCTAGTTTCTGAATACATTATGCTCAATTGTGTTCTATTGAAAAATCAGACCACAACTATAAAAGCCTTTTATTTATAGCTGGTAACAATTGAATGACCTGACCTAATGTTTTGAGGTTCAAACAAAGGTTTTCTAAGACTTCAAAACCTTTCTCCACCAAAACTAAGTCTAGCACCCAATGAAAACAGTGGTTTAATTAGTATCAGGTCTGACTGCACCCAAAAAGAGCACTATAATATAACTCAACAAAGGAATAGTTCACACAAAACTGAAAATACTGTCCTTATTTGCTCACCCCCCATTGTCATTGTAAACCCATATGTCTGTCTTTCTTCTGCGGAACACAAAAGTACATATTTTAACACAAAACTGCAATGCTCCCATTAGCTTAGCAGGATGTCTCCTAGCAACCCAATTGATAACAAATGCTGCAATGCTAGCATTTGTGCTACAGGTGTAGTATGATTATCAAAAGAGAGTATAAGTGAACATGTTTTGTACACCTGTCTGCAGACGTTTGTTAAACAAGCATTAATATCATGTTGTGTAGAAACTTTAACTCTTTGAAATCAGAATTGAAGATTTACGCACAAGTTTCCAAATTGGAAGTCTGACTTCAAGGGGCATTCCATTGCATTTTTGTCCTAGCAGAAAGTTGAAAAATTCTGACTTTCTGAGTTGATTGGAACACAGCATTAACTTTGGCTCTAGTGTCAGGACATTGTGACTTTTCATCATGAGGCCAATGAGGTTTAATTTTTCGCAATATTGAATTGTTTTGAGAGTAAATAACTTCAATTTCAGTCTGCTCATCATACAAAGTGATCACATGACTTGGAATATGATGCACAAGTCACATTAACTGCTATTATTCCAGTTCTGGGTGCTTTTTCAAGCTTTAAAGTGAGGCACTATTTATTGCTACAGTATGGAAATCAGTGATCATAACATCCTTTCAAATATATCCTTTTGTGTTCCACAGAACTAAGAAATGCAGGTTTTGAACAACATGCAGGAAATGTTATTTTTTGGTGAACTATTTCTTTAATGGGAACTGATAAATTGACTGGATCACGTCTGATGTCCAAAATGAACAGCAATAATACCAATCAAGCCAAACGTTCAATATGTAAACAAATTAGACCGGGGCAAGTCGGATAATGAATAAAACAGCTATAATCATAATGGATGATACTGATGTGTAGAGCTAAAGTTCACAGGCAGTCACATTCACTCTGTGTGTGTAGCAACAGTGACTGATTATGCCAAGTAGTACAGGGGATAGAACGTTTTGCACTTCAGGCTACTAATTTGTGAGGTATAATGTCTATTTATAAAGCCTCAAAAGACATTAATTGGTAATTCACTTTTCAGAGGCGTTAACCCAACAGTAGATGTGTAAATGGACACATCCTTTATATGATAAATGGTCTGCACATATATAGCACTTTTTTATCCTTAGAGGTTACCAAAGCACTATACACTGTGTCCCAGTCACCCATTCACACACACACACACACACACTCATACACCAATGGTGGCAGAGCTGCCATGCAAGGCGCTAGCCTGCCATTGGGAGCAACTTGGGGTTCAGTGTCTTGCCCAAGGACACTTCAGCATGTGGGCCGGGAATCAAACCACAAACGCTGCGATTGGCAGCCGACCCGCTCTACCACCTGAGCCACAGCCATCCCATATACAGTATTTACATGTGCTGCCATCTAGTGGTACATCACACATGTACCACAAGACCAAAGGGACTTAATGTGCACAGAGAGAGTCCAATAAGTTGCTAGGCAGGACCACAGCCTCAATCACAGCCATTCACTTCCACACACACACATATACATATACATATACATATATATATATATATATATATATATATATATATATATATATATACACACTCACCTAAAGGATTATTAGGAACACCATACTAATACTGTGTTTGACCCCCTTTCGCCTTCAGAACTGCCTTAATTCTATGTGGCATTGATTCAACAAGGTGCTGAAAGCATTCTTTAGAAATGTTGGCCCATATTGATAGGATAGCATCTTGCAGTTGATGGAGATTTGTGGGATGCACATCCAGGGCACGAAGCTCCCGTTCCACCACATCCCAAAGATGCTCTATTGGGTTGAGATCTGGTGACTGTGGGGGCCATTTTAGTACAGTGAACTCATTGTCATGTTCAAGAAACCAATTTGAAATGATTCGAGCTTTGTGACATGGTGCATTATCCTGCGGGAAGTAGCCATCAGAGGATGGGTACATAGTGGCCATAAAGGGATGGACATGGTCAGAAACAATGCTCAGGTAGGCCGTGGCATTTAAACGATGCCCAATTGGCACTAAGGGGCATAAAGTGTGCCAAGAAAACATCCCCCACACCATTACACCACCACCACCAGCCTGCACAGTGGTAACAAGGCATGATGGATCCATGTTCTCATTCTGTTTACGCCAAATTCTGACTCTACCATCTGAATGTCTCAACAGAAATCGAGACTCATCAGACCAGGCAACATTTTTCCAGTCTTCAACTGTCCAATTTTGGTGAGCTCTTGCAAATTGTAGCCTCTTTTTCCTATTTGTAGTGGAGATGAGTGGTACCCGGTGGGGTCTTCTGCTGTTGTAGCCCATCCGCCTCAAGGTTGTGCGTGTTGTGGCTTCACAAATGCTTTGCTGCATACCTCGGTTGTAACGAGTGGTTATTTCAGTCAAAGTTGCTCTTCTATCAGCTTGAATCAGTCGGCCCATTCTCCTCTGACCTCTAGCATCAACAAGGCATTTTCGCCCACAGGACTGCCGCATACTGGATGTTTTTCCCTTTTCACACCATTCTTTGTAAACCCTAGAAATGGTTGTGCGTGAAAATCCCAGTAACTGAGCAGATTGTGAAATACTCAGACCGGCCCGTCTGGCACCAACAACCATGCCATGCTCAAAATTGCTTAAATCACCTTTCTTTCCCATTCTGACATTCAGTTTGGAGTTCAGGAGATTGTCTTGACCAGGACCACACCCCTAAATGCATTGAAGCAACTGCCATGTGATTGGTATATATATATATATATATATATATATATATATATATATATATATATATATATATATATATATATATGTACAGGTATGTCACTTTAATGGCACCTTATATATATATATATATATATATATGGTGCCATTAAAGTGACATACCTGTACATCCTAACATGTCTTTGTGTGAAATTAAAATATGGGGGCATAAAATGCCATAATATTGAATTTGAGTTTTAATTTATTTATTTTTAACATCTGATATAGTTCTTAATATTCTATTATAATCCTAGTCATATGTATTATGGCACAAATATGAGTTAATGTTGATTTAAATCTTAGTATAACAGGTAAAATAATTCCCAATATTGACAATATGTATTAATAAATGTATTAAATTAAGATATTTTGTCAAACAGATGAGACAAAAAAGTAATATTAAAGGTAAAAAATAAATAAATAAAATCCAGGGGGCAAATATTTTACCTTAAATGTAAAACTTAATTTCTGTCTCTAGAACTAACCCTATAAATTCTGTTAATACTACTATTGTAAAACAGTTTTAAGCATATAGTTTAATTGATACCTTGACAAAGGTCATGAAAACTCTACAAAGCAAGAGCAGAAATAATGTTAACATGAGGCAGAGTTTGTAACATTTAGAAAGAAAGGGTCATGTAGCGTCAAGAATTCTGCAGAACTACATGTCCATAGAGAACAAAGATAATGGTCAGAGCACAGGGGCTGCCACACAGCAGATCCTCCAGAGCAGAGTGAAGGATTTTGCTTGAGGAAATAGCACTGGCAGAAGGCATTAGGACAGTATCCCATTCTGCAGACTGCAACTTTTAGAGGTTCAACAACGACCACACAAGTACTGACTCATACGGTCAAAAAATACACTCACTGAAGTGTCTTACTTTAATAAATGCAATGCAAGTACTCTCAGCTATGTATAATAATTCACATGGATCACAAAAATGTTATATTGCTTCAAAGGGAAACAAGAGAGAAGCAATATATAATTTTCTCTTACTCATTATATTAACACACACACTCACACATGACATTTTCAGAATCATACTACTCTATTTGGCTGCCTGCAGTATGTACGCTGAGCACAGTATGCAAATATTCAGTATATACAGCATGACCAGGTGACCTACTTAGTAGTAAATTTGCAGTATACACCCAAAGCACACTGCATGTGTGTATGCCACAATGCACTTGACTTAACCCTTCATTTAAAGTAATGAATAAAAAAGCTATAATTTTTAGCCTCTTAATTATTTGATCAGAATGACAGGAGTTTAGACATTCTTACACAAAACTGGAAAAACAAAGCAATCTTTTTTTACTTAGATAACTAGACCAATTGCTGAATTAAACAAAAAAATATCACAATAATGTAGCATTCTACGGTTTGAAACATTTCTCATTCTCGCGTAACATATGCTACTTTTTAAAAAGTTGACAGAACACGGAGTATAATACACAGTATGCAGTAATCTCTAAGTTAGTAATCCATTCTAAACATAGCAACAGACATCTCTTCTCTATTTTAAAACAGCAGACAAATCATGTCTGCATGTCCTGAGTCAGAGTTCATTTTTCTCTCCCCCAATAGAGCAGGTGACACCGGTGCCCTTTAACCCACAGTATCCTTTAGGCACCTTGTGCAGGTACTGCTGATGATAATCTTCAGCATAGTAAAAATCTGTGTGCTCTCGGACCTCTGTTGTGATCGCACCAAGACCTTTCTTAGTCAGGGCCTGACAGAGAAACAGAAGAATACACACAACATTTTTTCAAAAGGGATAAATTCAATCATTATCTAGGGAGAAGCAACTCATTTGAACTAAAGCAAACATTTCCTTCTGTCTTTGATGTTAAAGCCAGACAAAATGTCCAAAACTCCTTAGAAGAGACATGAATTAAGTTCTGTCTCCCTCTAGGGGCCACATCCCAAAACTCCAATAGAGGAACATAATATTGGGAAGTACTAGTGCAAACACACATATGAACATCAAACACAGTATATCAAAAGTTCACATGTGCACTTGAGGGAGATGTGCTCCTTAGCAAAAAGTAAAAAGAGAGAGGGGAACATGGTTTTGACTCTAGTCCAAAAGAGCTTTGTCAGACTGTGCACGTTATACAGTCATGTTTTTACACCAAATATGCTTAATAAACCAATGTAAACGCATTAAACGTGTTTTATTTTAACGGGGTAAAGTCATAAACAGTCAAGAAATATTTTTGCCCACTATCCCGTATTTAATGTTGCACAGAAAAACCGTTATCGCTTAATTTGGGGTTGTTATCAACATATTTGTGTGCCTAGAAACGCATACATAGTTTATAATTGCATGTAGTTTCACACTCTGGCCACTAGGTGGCGACAGAAGTCTGCAGAATTCAGAGGCTGCACATCAACATTGTAGCTAAACAGCAGCCTGAACATCAATAAAAAAAGATACCTATAGAAGAACCAATATTTCCCATCATTTTTGTACCTAAAATACTTTCACTGGTAAATGAAATTAATATACTTAGAAGGCAACAAAGGTGAGAATGCTTTAAGTGACAGGCTTTAACATATCTGACATTTTTGATTGTATATTTAGATTATTTTTTTTAGTTAAAACGGTCATGGGTAAACTTGGTAAACATAAAATTTAGCCAACTCAAAATGAGGACTGTAAAACAAACAAGTTAAATAAAGACTTATAACCATTTATGAGTGCAAATAATTTATAATAGTGTAAAAGGATGGGAAAGTGTACTGCATTTGAGAAAATTCATGTATGTGTGAGGATTTGGTGTCAGAAAGATGGCAGTCAAAGCTCAGTGGTCTGTCTCTCTCCGGTGAAGGAAAATATTTCTGTGGACAGTCAAGCAAAGACAGTCAGAAAGAGTGGGAAAGGAGAGAGAGAGAGAGAGAGATTACATAAGCATTTGCATATATTAATATGTTTCACATAGGACTCTGATGACTCAACTAGTGGTACTAAGTAAGTGTTCATGCATCCTCTCTCTCTCTCGCACACTCACTCACGTTGGTGCGGCTATTCTTATGATTCTCCATAGGCATAATGACTTTTATACTGTACGAACTATAGATTCTATCCCCAACCCTCACAAAAAACATTCTGCATTTTTACATCGTCATAAAACCATTGAAGCTATTTGAAGTATGGGGACACTAGAAGAGCCCTCTTAAACTACATTCATAGCATAATACCCTTGTAATTACCAGTTTGTTACCTAAAAAAAGTCCTCATAAACCACCCAAACCAGCCCACACACACACACACACACACACACTCTCTCTCTCTCTCTTCTTATTTCCACTGTATTTACTGCTTTCACTAACAGAAGTCAACCATAATTCCCTTCATTTTCACATCAGCTTTAATTTCTTTTATATTTCCCTGTGGGTCTCCGTGGGAGTAAATTCACCTTATGTATTAGAACAAACACATCCACAAGCAAACATGCACAATAACACTCACAGACCTTATGAATGTTGCAACTGTAACAGCTTGTCCTACTTTTAACACTGCAACATAAATAATACATATTTATGTAGCTCTTTCTATGAAGTAAAAAGCTATACAGCAAAATTTCTGCATGTAGCAAACTAGGGTAGGTCATAACTGCTGAATATTGCTGCTTGTATAGTTTCTCTTTGCTAAAAGCTATTACATCATACACCAGTCAAGGAACAGCAGTTACAGTTGAAGTCAGATGTTTACATACACCTTTCCCAAATACATTTAAACTCAGTTTTTCACAATTCCTGACATATAATCGTAGAAAACTTCACCGTCTTAAGTCAGTCAGGATCACTACTTTATTTTAAGAAAGTGAGATGTCAGAATAATAGTGGAGAATGATTTATTTCAG
Source organism: Moxostoma hubbsi (assembly GCA_032164185.1). Taxonomy (NCBI): domain Eukaryota; kingdom Metazoa; phylum Chordata; class Actinopteri; order Cypriniformes; family Catostomidae; genus Moxostoma; species Moxostoma hubbsi. The sequence goes on from JAVLUX010000023.1 coordinate 17,306,131, forward strand.
CTTTTATTTCTTTCATCACATTCCCAGTGGGTCAGAAGTTTACATACACTTTGATAGTATTTGGTAGCATTGCCGTTAAATTGTTTAACTTGGGGTCAAATGTTTTGCGTAGCCTTCCACAAGCTTCTCACAATAAGTTGCTGGAATTTTGTCCAATTCCTCCAGAGAAAACTGGTGTAACTGATTCAGGTCACAATTTTTCAGTTCTGGCCACACATTTTATAGCGTATTGAGGTCGGGGCTTTGTAACACCAGTGCCTTTACTTTGTTGTCTTTAAGCCATTTTGCCACAGCTTTGGAGGTATGCACTTTGAAGACCCATTTGCGACTCCTAGCTTTAACTTCCTGACTGATGTCTTGAGATGTTGCATCTATATATCCACATAATTTTCTTTCCTCATGATGCCATCTATTTTGTGAAGTGCACCAGTCCCTCCTGCAGCAAAGCACCCCCACAACATGATGCTGCCACCCCCATGCTTCATGGTTGGGATGGTGACCTTCGGCTTGCAAGACTCACCCTTTTTCCTCCAAACACAATGATAGTAATTATGGCCAAACCATAAAATCTTTGCTTCATTAGTCCAGAAGACAGTTCTCCAAGATCTTTGTCATCATGTGTACTTGTAAACTGTAGTCTGGCTTTTTATGGAGGTTTTGGAGCAGTAGCTTCTTTCTTGCGGAGCAGCCTTTCAGGTTATGTTGATATAGGACTTGTTTTACTGTGGATATAGATACTTGTATCCGTTTCTGCCAGCATCTTCACAAGGTCCTTTGCTGTTGTTCTGGGATTGATTTGCACTTTTCACACCAGACTACGATCATTTCTTGGAGACAATATTTGTCTCCTTCCAAAGCGGTATGATGGCTGCATGGTCCCATGGTGGCTATTTCTTGTACAGATGAACGTGGTACCTTCAGGCATTTGGAAATTGTTCCAATGGATGAACCAGACTTGTGAAGGTCCACGATTTTTTTTCAGAGGTCTTGGCTGATTTCTTTTGATTTACCCATGATTTCAAGCAAAGAGGCCCTGAGTTTGATGGTAGGCCTTAAAATACATCCACAGTTACACCTCCAATTCAGTACACCTCCTGTTAGAAGCTAATTGGTTAATTGTTAAAAGGCTTGAAATCATTTTCTGGAATTTTCCAAGCTGCTTAAAGGCACAGTTAACTTAGTGTATGTAAACTTCTGACCCACTGCAATTGTGATATAGTCAATTAAAATTGAAAATCTGTTTGTAAACAATTGTTGGAAAAATTACTTGTTTCATGCACAAAGTAGTAAACCTAAACGACTTGCCAACACTATAGTTTGCTAATATTAAATCTGTAGACTGGTTAAAATTTTTTTGTTTTAAGGACTTCAATCTAAATGTATGTTAACTCCTGACTTCAACTGTATACAGACTGTATACCCTGTTGCACCATCTATGAAGCATGTGAATGTGTATACAATATATGTGTGTATATACACTGATCAGCCACAACATTAAAACCACCTGCCTTGTATTGTGTAGATCCCCCTTGTGCCGCCAAAACAGGGCTAACCTGCATCTCCGAATTCTGAGTAAATTCTAGAGACTGTTGTGTGTAGGGAGATCAGCAGTTACAGAAATACTCAAACTAGCCCGTCTGGCACCAACAATCATCCATGCGATTATCTATTCAGCCAATTGTGTGGCAGCAGTGCAGTTAATGTACACATCAACCATCAGAATGGGGGAAAAAAATCTGCTCTCAGAGATTTGGACCATGGCATGATTGTTGCCAAAGTGTTACTGTACCTGCTGATCTCCTGGGATCTTCAGGCAAAACAGTCTCTAGAATTTACTCTGAATGGTGCCAAAAACAAAAAACATCCAGTGAGCGGCAGTTCTGTGGACGGAAATGCCTTGTTGATGAGAGAGGTCAACAGAGAATGGCCAGAAAGGTTTGAACTAACAAAGTCTACGGTAACTCAGATAACCTCTCTGTACAATTGTGGTAAGAAGAATATCATCTCAGAGTGTTATTCTGAGAAGCGGGTTGGCACAGTTTTGGTGGCACGAGAGGGACCTACACAATATAAGGAAGGTGGTTTTAATGTTGTGGCTGATCAGTGTATAGTATATGTACAGAATACATATACTGTATATGTGTGTGATTCACTTTAGGCTAAAAATACAAGTGCATATTTTAACAACTGTACACTGTATAAAGGACAAGGCTGCTCTTTGCTTGAGTGTTCTTTGCATTTATGCATGTCTTCATGTATGTTTTGTGTGCATGGATAACTGTCTGTGCAAGAGAGTGTATGTGTGTGTTTGTATGCATGTGAGATACAGTCAGGAATCCATTTTGTCATTCTTGGCTTTCCCTGCATTTTGTGAGAGGGAACAGGCAGCAGCGGAGGGTCATGTGACCCCAGATCAAAGTGTGAGAGTATGAGCGTCTATGTGTTTGAGATAACACCCTTCATGACAGTGAGCTGAGAAAGAGATTTTGGTTTTAGATGGAGCGTTTTTGGGAAGCTGAACTGGATAACACTCCCCATTTTAGAAGAAAATCCAGTCACATGATTTTATTCAGTGGGAATTTAGTCCAGTTACTTAGCAATGACTACATTTATGATCATTACGCAGTCATTTTTATGGCAATAAACATTTTACTGTGGTTAGAGCATATCAGTTTCCCTGGTTCTTAAAGTCCATGTGAAACACCAATTGCAACCCTATTTATTTCTGTAATATGACATACTGTATTTCCAAGTGCAATAGGGTATTTAACAAGAAAACATTTTGTTGTGAGCAATTTTACATTTACATTTTATTAATTTTGTAGATGCTTTTATCCAAAGTGACTTGAACATTGTGCATTCAAGGTATACATTGTATCAGTTTGTGTGTTCCCTGTAACTCAAACTCATGATCTTGATGTTAATCTGTAATTACATTTGCACAAGTAAAAACTTTACTTCCTGATTTAAAAATAACATCATTACTCGCAGACATTGCCATTCCTTATATCATAAACTAGTAAAAACATAATTCTTGATGTCTGAAAGTGCATTTTTAACTAGTAGAATTTCAGTAATCTTTCATTCCTTGCTCTTTGAAACACAATAGAACAGATATCTATAATTACTTTCTTACAAGCTAAAATTCAAATTTCACACATCAGTGATGCACGTTACTAGTAAGTGAATTTTTTTATATAAATAATTACATTGTTACAAGTGTAAATGTCTATTCCTGATAACAACTGAATTACAACTAAAAATAATAATAAATATATGTATACAAATAATTAATATCCTGCTTGTGATTAAATGTTAAAAGGGCTTGAAATGGTAAGTTATTACATTTTGATGAAAGATTATAAAGACAAATAATTAAATTCAATTTGGAATAATGTGCACCGTACATTAGCAGACTTGTATACAACAATACCAGGAATACGCATTGAAGGTGCACTTTTTTCCAAAGGTGTACTTTTTTCCTCATTAAAAATGCTTTACACATTAAGAAATGAATAGAATAAAAAAAATGTAAATCATGTACAGTAGCCTAATAAAAGCGGTTTTATTTTATTTTAAATGAAGCTGGGCTGCCTCAATAAATTAATATCTTACTACAAATAGGACATTTTACAACGGCATCGGTATCAGAGAACTTTTGCTTGGGTGAGATGCCGTATTCAAGCTTCTAGTTTTCAATAAGTCCACGACGACTGCCATATCAGCCAGCGCAACATAAACAAAAACTTACAGAGTACACCTTTGAAAAAGTAAATAAGTTAATTTTTTTTTATCCCATTGGTGCATTGTTTTTGCTTAAGAAACCCATCTCTCCACTGTCTCCAATCTAGGCCAGGAAGACATCATTCACAACTTTCCAAAACAAAAAATAAAATAGAATTTTGATGTCTGCAGCATAACTCAAACAGATAAACAAAGAAAATTCAAATCCCCCAAATAACTCTTTCAGAAAGTGCTTGACTGCAGCAGGATTGTACCTCCACTCGATCTTTCTGTGTCTAGCTTCCTTTCACTTCTGAAAAAAAACTCTATGAAGTTCTGCAAATTTCTAAATTTGATTAAAGCGCCCCTCCCTTCCTCAGCCACAGCGGTTAAACGAGTGTCTCTTCCTCTACCGCTCCTCCGTCTCTTTCTCCCTGGCTGCCCTCACTGATGATATAGTTTTGGGTGACTCTGATGGTGTGTGACTCTCAATGGGCATTAATAATTTATTTCCTGTGTGTGCCTGATATATCACCTGAAGTTGACCTGATCTAAGTGTCCTCAAAAAAGCTTTATCAATCTCTCCACACTCATCACTCCTGTCTTTCATTTTCTGTTTCCCTCTTCAAATTCTCACTGTCCGCTGTGACAATCAGCTGTGTTCTTCCATTGTATGGCACACAAACTGCATGCACACACGCACAATGCTTAATATTTTAGCATGACTCTGGGCTAACATGTTTAATCTCATCACTGCTGCTTATGTAACCGAGCTGTTCTTCGAAACTACTTCAGAGTTGCTCTGTTGCTGCCCTTAGCAAAGGATGAGGAGAATGGGAAGAAAGAAAGAGGGAAAGCTGAATTCTAAACTATTTGAAAGACAGAATCAGTGCCGTGCCACAGCGGGCTGTTCTACTGTCCAGCCACAATACAGAAAAACAACACAAAAACAAATTCAACAGCAGTTGGTCCAGATCTGAAGGATTGGTTTTCTCTTCTAGCCTTTTCCCTTTCGTTTTCTTTTTTTTGTTCTCTCTTCTTTTGTTCTCTCTTCTTTTGTGGCACAATGGCCTTAAAATCCACCAAAAATCAGAGTTTTTGATAGTCTGGACAGCAAAAAACCATGTGAAATCATATTTTTCCAAATCTGATTCAAACCACATCGGGAGGTGGTTTCAAATGCGATTGAAATCAGATTTTTTCAGATGTGTCTCAGTCCTTTTGCATCACTCTTAACGTGACACAATAATGACATCAAAAACCAGTGACTGCAGCACGGAACCTCACAATATTTACCAGTCTCCTCCGTAGCGGAGATTTTCTTGTGCTACGGAGGAGTTCTGCACCGTGACTGGACAGGGCGCTAATTTGGAGAGCGAGATGATGCACATCCATTTTTCCCGCAACTGTTTTGAAAGCATTGTCACAAAAGCAACCCATGCAGATAGGTTAGTTATGTCTGAATGCGCAAATCTGATTTGATCACTTGCAATTAATAGTGTGGACAGTCTGCCTAAAAAGAAAAAAGAAAAAAAGATCTGATTTAAGAAAAAATCAGATTTGCCTGCAGTCTGAACATAGCCTAAGAGGGGCTAGCTCATCCCAGAGCTGATTTAGGCCTGTATTGATGATGAGCACTTGTGTACATTGGATAGGCTGCTAAAAAAAGGGGCTTATGGTGTTAACATGCAACAAGAAAACATGTTAATGGGTAAAACTCTGTGTACCATTCGGTGACCGTACCCTGATAAAGGAAAGACGTTTAAGGCATTTGTCCTTACACGTAGTCAGCTTATTAAGCAGAATCGGTGTAAGGTCATACATGTACACATGCTCAATGCTAACAAACATTGTGTAAACTAGAAAATATGAAAGGTACACACCCATGCAGAAGTTGCTTACAAAATGCTAGGGCGTTAAGGGTGGTTGCAAGGATGTAGCCATGCTTTTGCTAGGGGATGTTCTGGATGGTTGCTAGCTATCCAAAGGGATAGTTCATCCAAAAATGAACACTTGGTCATCATTTACTCACCCTCATGTTGTGTCAAACCCATATGACTTCCTTCCAAAGCACAAAATGAGACCGTAACAGATCTGTTACACTCTTGTTGGAGGAAGTGGGAGCCGGGTGAACAATCCAAATGTAAATCTCTTTTAATCTCCCGGCTGATTTGAGAAAATTCCACTCCTCAGGTGTCCATCCTTGCAGCTCGGACAAACCCTGCTTGCCACAGAGATGTTGCCTAAGCCATCATTCACTTTCATTGTACAAAGAAAAGATGGAAGGAGAATGAGTAAATGATGTAATTTTCATTTTGTTTAGTGAACCATCCCTTTAAGTATGAGCAAAAGTAATAGTGAAGCTTGCCTTTGTAAACATCACTAATAATAACGAAAATCTTTTCCTAATTTTCCAGCCTATCGATCTTTTTTTATTTTTATGATATAACCCAATCTGAGGGTTGAGCAGTTTTGACTACAATATTACATCTACATTTTTTGTTAAATCAGGTCAACTCAATATGGACTTCTTTCTCTCTCAATGCAATCTCCAAAATGCAGTCTGTGGGGTGCCAATCCCTGTGTGCATTTAAGCTTGTGGGGTCACTGGGGCCATCAACAGCATGTCAGTTTCGGTCCTCTGATTTGATTGCATCCCTTTAACCACAGCTGCTTCCCGCAAACATGACCTTTCACCCTATACACAAGGCCAAGGCCAAGAGGGGTTGCCCAACCTCCCTGTCAACATCACATTCCCCTCACCCCAAAATCACATCTAAACCTGCGAAGCATGACTGATGACCTGAGTAGCTTAGGGGCTACCAGGGGTATGGTTTACCCAAGCTCCTGCATCTCACAATAGAGAGCATCATCACGCTGCTATTAGCCACTCAGTTCTATAGGTCTAAGTGTCCAGCCATCCAGATGAGCGGTGGTTATGAGCATCAACAAATGCATCTTTCTGACAGGAGTGGGCGGCAGCAGATCCAGAGAGTGGCTAAGAATGGAGGAGAGAAAGACGGGATTGTTCCTTATTTAGCTTTATTTCTCATGAACGCCAATTCCGACATGTCATGCGGAGCTGTGTGTATTATGTGAAGGTGTTTCCTTATACTCTGGTGGAAAATATGTCCCCAGAAGTTTGCTAAATCTGGCAAACTCTCCTTTTGGGATGTCACTAGATGGAATTTGTTTCTTAAGCTAAAAAAAAGCAGAAAAGCATTCTTTAGCAGTATACTTTTGCTGTTGTAATTACAGTATCAATAAATTAATTTAAAAACAATAGATGTGTAGGGTTTTACGATATACTGTTTTCATATACTTATGTGCCATGTCCACACTTCTAAATACGCTTTCATTTGAAAATGTGTTGATCTTGCTACGTGTACGCCTCTTATACACACACAGCAAAACTGTTCCCCCCCCCCCCCCAAAAAAAAAGACTTTCAAAACTATTCTCTAGTACCGCATACTATGGACAGCATAATGTTAGGAAACAGAAAAGAGTTTTCAACCAAAATTTTTTAATGTGGACGTGGCTGTAGATAAATGTGTATGGGTTTAATTAGCTATGGTTTTAGGAACATTTTTGCCCCAGAATATAGCTTAATCTAAAAAATAAAATCCCTTTGGAGACAGTAAGGGATATCTTCATTTGGAAAAACAATTTATACATAAATAAATTAAAGCTAGGTCCACGCTTATAAATACGCTTTCAGTTGAAAATGAAAGCTTCTTATCCAAACTGCAACGGTGTATACCTCCAACAAAAACTGACACTTTTCAAATCTCTGAGACTTTTCGAATCTCTACAGTAGTACCACATACTTTGGACAGCGTGATGTTCGGAAATGGAAAACTTTGAGGTTTTTTGAGGTTGACTTGGCCTTCAATAAAAGTGTGTGTGTTTAATTAGCATGCAATTTACAAATGTATCCCCAGAAGTGAGTTTACTGTATATTTTTGTTAATACTTTGTATTGTCAGAGATAGAGCACCTCCTGATATATGTTCTTGCTCCTCATGGCTAGCTCTTGCTGTTCTGCACTGTATGTGTAGATGGCAGAACGATACTGTGTGCCATGGTCATTCCCCTGAGCCATTCCTGAAAAATACACACAGGACATATTTTAAATAGATTCACAAAGCAAACAAAAAGGTCAGACTCACACAATTATATAATTTTTCAAATGATATCTCCAACAATACTAGCAAGCTACATCTAATTTGGCTGAGATGCAATAATATCAGACAAAAATACAAAAAAGTAAAAAGTTTAATAACAATTTCATCTAAGAGTATATGACAATATTTGTGTGTTTTTTTTCAACAGTATTCTCCTGTCATTTTCCTCCAAAGTGAATTGCTAGCTCTCTCTTTCCATCTTTCTCTCCGCAGTACTGGATGTTGGCCATCTTGCCATGAGCTCTATATGGCATGATGCCTTCTGTAGCTCCCTCTTCAAAGGCCAAAGCACTTCACTCTGATTGGCTGATCCACCAATGTCCCAAAGCAACAGCCCTAGACCTTCCCCCGACCCTGAGGCCTGAATGGTCATCACAGTGAACGAATGCGTCATACATGCAAACGAAACAGGAAATAAATTCTAGAAATGAAAATGAATCTTTTGGACAGAATTACATCTAGATTATTCCTATAAATCCATCCACTTTCATATGAACGACATGAAGTATATCAGATCTATACCTTATAAACTCTGTCCCCCTATGGGACTCAACGATGAACCTGTGTTCAGTTTCATGCTATAAGAAGAATAGAGGTTGCTTTTTAGTTGTGATGGGTGATGGGCAATTTGTGATAATGGGATTTGTACATGCATAGTTTATTTGGATAACATTTTAAAATAAGGTTGTGTTTGTGGACATTAGTAAATGCATTAGCTATCAAGAACTAACAATAAACTGAACTGAATTGAACAGCTTTTATTAATCTAGGTTAATGCTGATTTAAAAATATATTATTGTTCATTTATTTGTTACATGTTAGTTCATGTAAGGTTTGTAATAAACCGGTGAAAGACAACATGTTTGGTTGTCATCTTCTATACCATTATCTGTGTAACGTAACCGAAATATCCAGTTGGGTAGTTTATATTTTAAATATGCCAGCAGATCAAACAGTTTTTAAAATGACAGGTCTTTGGCCAATACGTTGTGTGATATAATTTAAGATTTGTAAACTATATGACAGTGTGTGGGACTTTTTGTACTCAAAATAGCAGAGGAAAAAAAAGAAACTGATGAGCACTCCGTGTTCTACACCCAACAAAGCAGTGCTCTTTTTTTACAGCCTCCATCACAGCACTTAGTTATTATTGATGAACCCCCTGTTCAAGCTGAATAATACACAGAATCACTCCTCTGAACACACACTCGCACACCACATGCAATCCAAGAGCACATAATGGTGGCAGTGCACAAATAGGGTAAGAGAGCAGGGTCGGGAAGTATCTGACCCCATAAATGTCACCAGCGCACTCTACCCCACAGGAAACCCACTTATCTTAATGCAGAGGTCAAGAAGAGTCACCTTTTGCTTTAAAAATAGGGAAGAAAATTTGTGTACTTGTGAGTAAATAAGCTGTACATGTGCCAACATGCACGTGAGAGCATGCACACAAACAGGAGCATCTTGACTGATAACAATCCCCTTAGGCTGCTGTGACCAATCCAGACATTTGCACGATCAGCAGTTTGTCGCTCTCCTGGAGAGATGATGAGGATGGGGAGGAAAAAAGACTTGGAAGGATGGATGAAAGAAAAAGATGAAAATCATATATTTATCAGTGTGCAAGTTTGTTGAAAAGGGCTTGAGAATTTTAGTTCTCAGTTACTTCTATGTTCACCCAAAAGTGAATATTTTCATTTTTTTTTCTTCTCTGCGTTCTTCACAGGGATGAAAAATGTTCTCTATGATTATCTATCTATATCAGTATTTTTAAAGATGGGCTACTGTTGGAGGAACTTGCATAGTTTTTCATTAAATTCAACCCAAATCATTATCAAAGGACTTTAGATTATTTACTCTAGCCACTGCTGGATGATATATTGTGTTTATGTATCATTCATATAGCCTACACAATGCATTTTCAGTTACAAGTATGTCTTTGGTTTGACCGCTTGAATGAATCCTCAAGGCTACACAGAGAAATTGCATTAAAAACATTGCCATTTCAAATTGTTTTGCTCACTTTGTACATTCTTTAAGTACAAAAACCTTAGTAACTTTAGTGTGTATGGTGAATACATTCACAACTTTAGACTGCCACCTGCACCGCCTGCTAAACTGTCTCTGACTGCATTGACACATCCTGTGTGTGTGATGCCTGTATGGATTAAAGGGATAGTTCCCCCAAAAATGACAATTCTCTCATTATTTACTCCCCTCATGCAATCCCAAATGTCTTTAACTTTCTTTCTTCTGCAGATCACAAATTATGATTTTTAGAAGAAAATATCAGCTGTGCAGGACCATACAATGCAAGTGCCAAATGAATGAATGACGCTCAAAAAGCACATAAAGGCATCATAAAAGTAATACATACGACTCCAGTGTTTTAATCCATATCTTCAGAAGTGACATTATAGGTGCGGGTGAGAAACAGATCAATATTTAAGTCCTTTTTTGCTAGAAATTCTTCTCCCTGCCCAGTAGGGGGTGATATGTATGAAGAAGGTGAATCAACAAAACACAAGAAGAATGTAGAAGTGAAAGTGGAGGGAGGAGAATTTAGAGTAAAAAAGGACTTAAATATTGATCGGTTTCTCACTCACACCTGCATATCACTTCTGATTGATTTAAACACTGGAGTCAAATGACTTACTTTTATGCTGAATTTTGGCACCCATTCACTTGCATTGTATGGAGATATTCTTCTAAAAATCTGAGCTCAAATGAATGAATGAAAATGGATATTTTTAGGTGGAATATTCCTTTAACTTGGAATGAACTGGAAAGCACACAAATTAGACTTCTAATTTAAATGTTGGCTAATGTTAATATATCGATGCCTCTAAAACATATCAGGAAAATAATGTGTCGTTCATTAACCGATTTATCTATATTTTATAACATTCCTAATTGTAACCAAACATCATGACATCAAACTTGCTGCCATATTTGATTTGAGAGCTGTAGCAGAGAAGAAGATTATCAGTCGATAGTGAATAAAACTTCAATTTGTTTATCACACAAAGCAATCGTATGGATTCAGAAGACTTGAAAAACAGTGCAAAAGTCACATGGACCATTTTTATGGTGCTATAATTATGCTTTTGAGCTTGACAGTCCATGGCCGATTTTTCTGTGAAGATTCTTTTTGAATTCTTTTTGTGTTCAGCACATGTATTTTAAAAAACATGAGGGTGAGTAAATGTAAAAATTTGGGTAACCTATTCCTTTAAGTTGAAACAACAATAGCATTTATGTGTTGTGAATTGCGTGGACTGACTGCAGCGGGGTAAAAAGCCTCAGAGACCTCTCTGCATCTTTCTGAAGCAAAAGGTTCCCCGTCACACCACGTGTCAATCATGTGTCATGTTGACGGATCTCAGTCTGCTGGGTTTATCACTGTAGTCACTTACTCCATTGCTCTTGTTTCCATGGGCAGAGTTGGAGAAAATCACCACTCATAGGCACTGAGGAAGCGCAAACTCATGCATCGGAAAGCACAAACTCACGTGCATCAAGGGTTTTTATATATATATACATATTTTTTAAGAGTATGTTTGTCTATTACGTGGTTGTTCACAAAATTTATAAGAGTATGTCCACATTTTGTGTGTGTGAGTAAATTTAAGTGCGTGTTGCTTTATGTGTGTGTATGATGCAGAATTATGGGAGTGTATGTGTGAGGGGTTATTCAGAGCAGCGTTGTGCTCGCCCTGCGGGTACGGTGTAGCAGTGTGCGTGCGAGAGCAGCCAACTAAGAGGAATGGTGCAGAGCTGGGTCTATTTTTACACCTCTTATGTAACACACAGCTACACACACATCTACACAACCTCTTTCTTGCAAATACACACAAATACTAAACACTCTTTTCGAGCAAATACGCACTTCAAATCTGTTATGAAGAGAATATGGTATGTACAGTATGTGTATGTGTGTGTTATCTTTAATGCATACCTGTTACAGTATTGGACTGATATTTTGATTTTAGGTGACGACCAATTCAGCACCTCCAAATGATGCTTCCTCTTTCTAATTTTTCTGGACCACAACATAATAATTACTACAACAAACCCAGAACTGTCTATAATAACATTGTTTTTCTAGACTGATTTTCAAGACAATATTTTGTGGCACTGATAATTATATCTATAATTTAGACAAACACAAGCAGAACAAATGTGTGTGTGCTGGTAAATCGTAAGTAAAAACATTCTTACATACATTTTCACACTGATTTCAACGGGCCACTTGATGCAAGAATTAATTTATGATTCATGAATGAATAAAGTTTAATGGAAATGTCAGGGAGTTCATAAATGTAAAATAATAGAGACAAACATATGTTGTTGGCATTTAAGACCTACTGGCAACATAATTCAAATAAAACTGAACTGTAGAAGCAATTTTGCTCACAGGGATGCAAGTAGTTTTGAATCCAGCCTGCAGAATGTTCAGATCCCATTCCCTCTCTCTGTCTCTCAACAGATAAAGCCTTTAAAAGAATAGTACACCCAAAAATGGAAAATATGTCATTGTTTACTCACACCCATTTGTTCCAAACCTGTATGACTTTCTTATAATTGTATGAATTAGTTTTAGCATATTATTATGATCCTTTATGGTGCTTTTTTCGTCTTTGCAGTCCCAGTACACTTTCACTTTTATGGCCAGGATTTTCTTTAACATGTATCTTTTTGTGTTTCACAAAAGAATGAATGTTTTAGGAACAACAAGAGGGTGAGTAAATTATGAAAGTATTTTAATTTCTAAGTTAACTAACACTTACAATTTAAATAAATAAATAAATATAAAATTAAACTTAATTGAGATGTGCCTCTAATAAACAACATAAATTAAATCTAACTGAAATACCCCAAGAAGAACCTTTGTTTATTACCTCCATAAGAAAAGTACAATTTAGCCCTTGTTCAATCACAACCATTTCTTTAACCGTTTCTCATCTACTTGCCATAAATGACCTCTGACAGCCCCTCCCCCTCCAGCTGATTGACAAAATGTAATGAGCCCCACACGCCGGGGAGGGGCCAGGGTCGAGGTCACCCCCTGAGAGGCACGTGCCCATTGCTGACTGAACCCCAAAAAGGGGGGGGGGGGGTTCTTAATTTAGAAACACAGCCTTTTCTTTTTGTCCCATTTGGTGGCTTGTGCACAATTGTACCACTGAACCCAATAACCTTTGTTTTCAATGATAAATCAAGTGTTTGAGGCTTGCTGAGGGATTATGGAGATTCAGCAAACGGTTTTGGGATAAAATTAGCTTGTGTGTAGATGCTTTGCTCTTCACGGTTCAGTATAAAATGCCACTCAAAGTAGCGCTGAGCGACATAGCTAAAAAAAAAAAAATATTTCAATACGTTTAGTCTTTTGATGACATTCAATAATTATAGATTTGCTCTGAAATGGTATAAAAAATTTTTTTTACAGAGAAACAAATAAAATACAGTAAAAACATTTTTATAATAATAAATAATATTTTTTCCACACGATTTTCATTAAATGAACGCAACTAAGAATTATATCTATCATTCATTTTATATGCACCAATATAACAAAATATGGTAAGAAACAGCAATATTTACCAACATATATTTTTCTAAAACATCTGAAACCATGTGAAATGCAACACAGATTTCTGTGAATATTTTTGAGAGATGACACAAGCATATTGATGAATCAGTTTGGAATTGATTAACTGAAACAGACATTTTAAACTGATTCACAAAAATGAATCAAACTCTAACAGAGTTTTTGTTACTAATGTTTAAAACAAAGACCATTAAAACATGGCTAAATTTATGGCTAAATAAAAAGCCTGTCAGCCATCTTGTCTCTCCCCCGTAAAGTGTGCATTAATGCGTCTCTCTGATGCAGCAGCTACATAAATATTGCAAATAAAATAAAAAAAACAGCATGACAAGATAAAAGATGAAAGTGGTAAGACGGGAAAAAAAAGAAAAAAAAAAAAAACGAGGACAAAGGAGGGGAGAGGCCCACCCTCTCTCGTTTCAGTTTGAGCAGAGCAAGGGAGCGCAGGATGGCAGAGAAGAAAGTGACTAAGAGATAAAAGCGGAGAGTAAGAATACAGAATTGGACGAGTCACTGCGGAAATGCTGATGGGATGATGGTGAGTGGGAGCGAGGGATGGAGGAGAAAGGAGAGAGGAAAGGAGAGAGGAAACCAGGGATGGGGAGATGAGAGGAGAGTGGAAGGAAAAGAAGAGGGGGAAGAAAAGATGTTGTTATCCTGTAGACAGACTGAGAGCCCTGGGGTCCATTGGGAATGTGTGGGGGGGGCGGGATGAGCAACAAACTGCTGATCGTGTGTGTCTTAAAGACTCCACTACTTCAGTTTGCCACAGGCAATAGAATTGTTACACTGGCTTCAGTCATTTCCTGTTCGTCAAATTCATCCAGGAACCCAATTTTCCCCACTCGCCTCTCTCCCCATCCCCGGCTTCCTGTACTCGTTTTGTCAGCACTGCCAGAGATGTAGCATGAGTGACTGCATGAAATATTGCCCATATATTTAGAAAATGAGTGTAACTTATAGGGAAGCCACGGCACGTTTTGCAATACCATGACCCTGACAGAGCAAGCGTGCTGGGAGTGTCTGATTGGCTGTGGATGTTGCTATCCCAGCCGTGATTGGATGATTCCCAAATCATGCTGCTCAAAGCAGAACCCTTTGAACTGTGAGACAGCAGCTGAATACACAGGTCTCTGTGCACAACGGTGCACGTATGCAGCCTATATAGAGTAACACACACATAAAACCTCACGTATTTATGATTTCACATATCTACCAGTGTGTTCCTGTAGCTCAATAGAGCATGGTGCTGGCAACGCCAAGGTCATGGGTTTGATTCCCAAAAAGCACATACTGATCAAATGTATTGCTTGAAAGCTCTGTAAGTCTCTTTGGATAAAATATCAAACTTTATTACTGTGTGTTGACTGGAAGAACATGAAATGGGCACACCAATGTTATGGGTTCGATTCCTAAGAAATGCACTAATAAAACGTGAACCTGGAATGCCCTGTAACTCACTTTGGATAAAAGCATCAGCCAAATGCAGAAATGTAAATGATTCAGTGTAAAACGCCTATCCTTCATAGTACTTAATTGACACACAGATTGGTATGGTAGATGATTCAGTGCGAGCATTTGGGTATGGACAAATGGAGTGTGCGTTAAGCATGCATGGATGAACAGCCTACAGAGACGTTCCTGATTCTCTGCAGCCAATCACAGCAAAGCAGCCTGCGCCAAAAAACCCAACCTGACGCTTCTGTCACGCACATGGGCAGCGCTCTTCGTCATGCCTCTCTACCCAAAACTCCTGCAGGGCGTTGATACATGGCCGAAAGATGCTAAACGAGACACAACAGTTTTGGTTTTTTAAATGCTGTTAAAAACATAACCAAGTTGTAAGTGCATGGGTGGCATTTTCAGGGCATGTGTATCTAGATTTTAAGCACAGCTGAGCTCATACCTAGTACTATACATGTTCTCCCATGGCTGTGCACAGATGGGGATAGGAATGAGTTGGAATAACAGACTAGTTGATAAGTCGGGTTATTTATGTTTAATATTTTGATCTGTGGTGGCTCAAATGGTAATAGAGACAATATTATCTTGAGAAGGTTTTAGTGTGAGAAGTTGCATGTTAAAACCTGTCTCTGAATTAATCCTCAAAATTACAGCTGCTACAGCCAATAAAATCAACAAAATCCACAGACTTTGAAGACGTTGGACTACATATCATCTGCTACTTTGTGTAGTCTATGATTGTTTTATTTAATAAAAAGTTATATTGATTTAGCCTAATTATAAGTTATATATTAGTCAGTTATGTTATTGAAAGGGCTGTGCATTCTTGAACTTAGTCAACACTATTTCTTTTAACTGTTTGTTTGAAAATATCTTAGCCCGTTGCATCTCACTGTTTTGTCAGCGCCTCGTGCAACGACCATTGCATTTTTTAAGACTGCTAGTCAAGTCTAAAATAGTTCAACGTCACAAGTCCTCTGCATTCTGTTCCAGTGAAGTGGTGACTTAAATTTGGTCACTTCCTCTGTTAGTCCATTCCAATCCTAATTTCACAGCACTATATATAATGAAAACAGAAACTGTAATCGTGTCAACAAGCTCAAATCAGTACAGATGGCATAGTTCAGCAATGATAACCATTCAGCCCGATGTTGGAAAGCCCCTAATGTGTCCAATGTGAACACCCCCTATGAATTACATCCGATTGGGGTCTAGTGGACCAGCCTATTTATACAGGCTGAAAGAACAACTAGTCATTCATACAATCCAATGTCTATTCGATTTAGAAAATACTGTGCATCCGGAAAGTATTCACAGCGCTTCACTTTTTCCACATTTTGTTATATTATATTTGTTAAATTCTACAAACAATACCCCATAATGACAACGTGAAAGTAGTTTGTTTGAATTTTGCAAATTTATTAAAAATAAAAACTAAAAAAAAAAAAAAACTAAAAAAAACTAAAAAAAAAAAAATCACATGTACATAAGTATTCACAGCCTTTGCTCAATACTTTGTTGAAGCACCTTTGGCAGCAATTACAGCCTCAAGTCTTTGCGTATGATGCTACAAGCTTGGCACACCTATTTTTGGACAGTTTCTCCCATTCTTCTTTGCAGGACCTCTCAAGCTCCATCAGGTTGGGTGGGGAGCGTCGGTGCACAACCATTTTCAAATCTCTCCAGAGATGTTCAATCAGGTTCAAGTCTGGGCTCTGGGTGGGGATGTCCCCCGGACGTTGCAAACTCATTTTGTCCGCTTGGTAAAGTTCGCTGGCGGACGTTCCGAGGACATTCCGAACATTCGCTACAAGTCCAATGTTCGTCCGGGCCAGACCGTCCCTATCTGGCATTTCCATAACAACACTTGCAAAATCCATTCGCCCATGTGTTCCCTTTTATTATCAGACCTGACACCTTGCAACTAAGGCAAAGGAAAAATTCTGTGAACGTCCAGAGGACGGCAAGAGGACCCTACACACGGACGTTCGTGGAGGCCATTTAGGGGATGTTCTGAGGACCATTTTTTGTTAGCTGGGTGAGCCACTCAAGGACATTCATAGAGTTGTCACGTAGCCACTCCTTTGTTATCTTGGCTGTGTGCTTAGGGTCATTGTCCTGTTGGAAGATGAACCTTCGCACCAGTCTGAGGTTCAGAGCGCTCTGGAGCAGGTTTTCATCAAGGATGTCTCTGTACATTGCTGCATTCATCTTTCCCTCGATCCTGACAAGTCTCCCAGTTCCTGCCGCTGAAAAACATCCCCACAGCATGATGCTGCCACCAACATGCTTCACTGTAGGGATGGTATTGTCCAGATGATGAGTGGTGCCTGGTTTCCTCCAGACATGACGCTTGCCATTCAGGCCAGAGTTCAATCTTTGTTTCATTAGACCAGAGAATTTTGTTTCTCATGGTCTGAGAGTCCTTCAGGTGCCTTTTGGCAAACTCCAGATGGGCTGTCATGTGCCTTTTACTGAGGAGTGGCTACCGTCTGGCCACTCTACCATACAGGCCTGATTGGTGGAGTGCTGCAGAGATGGTTGTTCTTCTGGAAGATTCTCCTCTCTCCACAGAGAAATGCCGGAGCTCTGTCAGAGTGACCATCGGGTTCTTGGTCGCCTCCCTGACTAAGGCCCTTCTCACCCGATCGCTCAGTTTGGCCGGGCGGTCAGCTCTAGGAAGAGTCCTGGTGGTTCCAAACTTCTTCCATTTACGGATGATGCAGGCCACTGTGCTCATTGGGACCTTCAATGCTGCAGAAATTTTTCCTTTACCTTTCCCCAGATCTGTGCATCGATACAATCCTGTCTCGGAGGTTGACAGACAATTCCTTGGACTTCATGGCTTGGTTTGTGCTCTGACATGCACTGTTAACTGTGGGACCTTTTATAGACAGGTGTGTGCCTTTCCAAATCATGTCAAATCAACTGAATATAACACACAGGTGGACTCCAATGAAGTTGTAGAAACATCTCAAGGATGATCAGTGGAAACAGGAGCACCTGAGCTCAATTTTGAGTGTCATGGAAAAAGATGTGAATACTTCTGTACATGTGAATATTTTCATTTTTTATTTTTAATAAATTTGCAAAGATTTCAAACAAACTACTTTCACATTGTCATTATGGGGTATTGTTTGTAGAATTTTGAGGAAAATAAAGAATTTAGTCCTTTTTGGAATAAGGCTATAATATAACAAAATGTGGAAAAAGTGAAGCGCTATGAATTCTTTCCGGATGCACTGCATGTTGTTTTTCACAATCCTAATATTAGTGTGGGTACAGGAAAATAGAGCAAGGTAGACATTCATGATATTTGAAAGCCGTTTCTGAAAACTACCTCTGGCTCTTAGGAGTAATTTTCTGCTCTCTGCTTTCTGGGGTGTTCTGGCTGACAGGATGATGGTGTTCTGTACAACTTTTTAAAGTTCAGACACCTTCAGAACATGATTTGAATTCGAGACTCGGCACAAAACTGAACACACACAGTAATCATGTCAGCTTAAACTGATGATTTGACATCTGAAAGAATCAGATGTTGAGAACCACTCTGCAGCCCCTAAATCCTAGTTATAGCTGCTTTCTCACAAATGGTTCAATGTAAACCATGCTCTTAAACTGATCTGAGGCTGTATTTAGGGCTGTGTCTTGAACTGAGAGATATACTTATATTGATTATTGATCCAGAAGAGGAATGTGTGTCATTTCTAGGGTGAAATTATGCACACAGTATTGGACTGAGTGAAACAGACATCACACAAACTATTCAGGAAAAGACTGTACTCCATCTGATGAAGGAGAGCTGAATGTACACCACAGTTTAAAGGTTTATTGTCACTTGCTTATTCTTTATATATTTATTCACATTTTAGAATAATAGTAAAGTCATCACAACTATGAAATAATAGAAATGGAACTATGGGAATTATGTTATGACTAAAAATACAAAATAAATAAAAACTGTGTTATATTTTAACATCTTCAAAGTGGCCAAACTTTGCCTAGATTTTGCAGAAATTTACTCATGGCATTTTCTCAACCAACATCTTGTGGTATCACCCTGGGATGCTTTTTAACACTAGAACTACACCCTAAATTTACTACACTAAATTTTGCAATGTAATAACTTTGTTGAAATAAAACCCATATAACCATATGACCATGACTTTTCTTAAACGTGTGCATATTTTATTCTAACATTGTTATTTTATTAAAATTTCAAAACAAAAAAGAGTTCTGAGTATTTCTACCTTGAATGGCCATAACGGTCATTTTGACAGCACGCATTTCAGCATTTGCTACTTAAAGGAACAAAGGGCGCTGTTCACCACGGAAGTGCTGAGAAGTGACAATGCAAAGCTCACAGTCTATCAGTGCAAAAGAAGGAAAGCACTGTCCACACAGCTGTTGCCATCACAAGTGGCCAAAAGGCTAAACCAATAATCAGTTTGTTGTCCCACAGTTCCCACATCCCACAATGTAATATACTTTATTAACAGCTTTGGCCATTTTGGGTTAGGTCTAAATGTTTCATACACGTCTAAGGTTTTTACTATGCATTGAAATACACATTGGTGAAGTTTTTTATAAGCTATTGAATTGATTTATTTTTATTTTACAAAGAAAATAATAGATTATAAATAATCACATTTGTATCTGAAATTAGCTACAATAGCAAGTTTTGTAGTTGTCGATGAACTAATACATTTTCACATTCATTAGAATTTAAATTTCGTGTCCTGGTGTTTATTATTAATATAATAGATTCATTTATTCGTGGATTTTGATTCCAGTGGTGGCTGCATAGGATTGGTTCTGATTCACATTGTCCAAACATTTCCAATAACTCCAGAGCGTTGTAAAGTCCAAAGTCAACATGTTTTGAAAAAAGACAGATGTAATAATTTCCAAAATTCACAACATGTTTTTATCTAACGAAATATTCTGCCTAAACCCATGTTTGTTGGCGTTTAGACTTTCAAAAACATTTTCACTGTGATGAAAAACTTAAATATGAAAAAACAAATATATATATATATGTATATATATATATATGTATATATATATATATATATTTGTATAGTCTAGCACTATTATATATTACAAAAAAGATCATATTATGTAGGCCTATCTGCGTTCGCTTGGCGCTCCATGCTCCATTTAATCCATATTATTCTATTTTATTCAAATTGAGGATTTTGTTCGAGACATTATATTAAGTTTTAGAAAGCTTCATTCTAAAACCTCAATAGAAGTTTCGAATGTAAATATGACATGAAAAAAATGACATTTGGTACAGTCTAGTATGAACGGTCAGAATGACCGCTATGGCCATTCTAGTAGTTATAGAATTCCGGTAGTTCTAGTGTTAAACAGTATTGAAGGAGTTCCCATCTATGTGCTAGGCACTTATTGGCTGCATTTCTTAATTATTCGGTCCAAGTCATCCATTACAAAAACTTTATTTTTAAAAAAAAAAAATCAAATTATAGTTTTTTTAGTTAAATTATGTTGGCACAATTATATTTTTGTCAACAAAACTAATTTCAAACATTTAAGCATACGCCTTCAGATCAAAAGGTTTTTAAGATCATGAAAAACATTTCAGGCAAGTGACCCCAAACTTTTAAATGGTAGTGTTGATTATGTGTGTGCTCTGCGGGTCCTCAGGCTTTATGAATGTTTCAGAGGAGTGTCTCTTCCTCTTTTCTCTCTCTGTTTCAGGGTGACTGAGCACAGAGAGCCAAATAGCAACTCCATGCAGCCACACGGTTACATCAGAGAGCAAGAGAGATAGAAAGAGAGAGAGAGCGAGCGAGAGAGGGAGTGTGACGGATGGATGGACAGATAGGTAGACAGACAGACACTTATTCATTCTGCATAAGCAATTCATTTTTATGGAGTGAATTAATTTTTATGTAATTATATATATTTTTTCATTCCCATCTTTAGTGCTGTCTCACAGCCAAACAGCAAGACTGGTTTACTCTCAAATGAGGACCTAAAGGATAACACCGACTCCAAATATCAGCTGTGTTTAATATTGGTCTGTTTCTAGTAGATTGGAGGAATAGGTAATGCTTGCACATATGCGCACATACATGCAGTGTCTCTTTTCCTCTCACGGTTGAATTGGTCTCAGACACATTAACATAGACTGTCTGAGGTTGTTCCTATTCCCGTGAGATCATCCTGCCCCTCCAGCACACAAACACAGGCCAATCTGAACACACAGATGCAGTCAAACACACAGTAACAAACATATTTTAACCTCATGAGGCTGTTTGCTTTTGGACCACTGCATCTTGCACCCGTGGGGTCTTTCTATGGACATCTGTGTAAGTGTGGGTGCAGAGTTAGGTGTGTTGGGCTACCTTGAGTGGGGTCATGGCTTTCCCAAAAGACTTGCAGAAGTTTCTCTAAGTTGATGTCTTTAGGAGAGAACACCACTCGCACTACCTCTGTGTGTCCAGTTAATCCTGGAGAAAATTATGGACAAAGAACTTACATCAGTCTCAATCAGGGCTAGGAAGATATATTGAATATTTAAAATATATTTGGGATGTTTTTGCTGGTAATATAAAACTAAGCAATATACATTTAATATAAACAAGCAATCAAATATCATTCTTCAATGTGTTCATTTTGCTTGTTATTACTGGATTTTAATTCTAACGTTAAATATTTTCAGTCTACATAGCTTCATGACTGTTTGGGTGCCATTTCAGAGTAAATACATAAATATTGAGAAACATATTGAATACTGTTAAAAGGCTAAAGCATAATATGATATAAAAATAATATACTGCAATTTTTTGTTTTTATCTATTTTGCCTAGCCCTACACAAAATATATGCAAAAGGAAGCATACATAAATATCTGCGTTTTGTTTCTGTAATGATGATGGTGATTATGATAACCCATTATCAGACTGCATAACCCTCAAGCAGTTTAATATTACCCTCTCTCCACACAAAAGGAGCTTGTTTTTCAGACTGTACCTTGATAAAAGCCTTTGATACCCATACTGAAAGTACAAAAATTGCATAAGTACAGTGTTCTTATTAGCCTCTAAAGATGAAGCAAGGCATTTCTCTGCAAAACTGCAAATATTTTAGAAGAATTCCGTCTTCTACTGGTCAGGCAAACAGATAGTCCGGCCTCAAAATCACACTATTGGCTGAGCTACTGTTGTTATATCAGGCTAGTTGGAAAGCTCCAACTAATAATGTTCTGATAGAGCCACAGAACTAGTGTTTAGACTTTGTTGGGAAATCAACATACGGATGTCTTATTTACAGCTTCCTCTGCATAATATATTGGGATAGGAGAAAATATTTTAACACTGAAAGAATTACTCTTAAAAGGTGCACTCATATATAATGTGAATTTTTAAAAATATGTATAAAATCATGACCACTCACATGAGGACTCTAGTCATATCAGTGACCTTATAAAAGCTGTTTTATTCTACATGAAAACGGTCACCTCATGGGGCTGCCATTTTAAGACCACATGACCAGCTGAATACTACTCGCTTAATCTCAGGAACCGTCTTGTTATCGGACACTTTCACATGTGACTTAAATGAATCATGGCTGATTGTGAATTTCTACAATCGCATCTGTAACTGAAAACTGCTAATTTTGAATGATGCTGCATCCAAAGCACTAGGTGTCACTGTAAGTCCAAAATGTTACAGAGTGCATGTTGTCTTGGACTTGTAGTGACAACTAGGGACCTGGATGCCACATCATTCAAATAAAATTAATTTCAGTAACTGATGCCATTGTAGAAATTTACAATTCACAACCAGCCATGATTAATTTAATCCATGAGTTGAAGTGTTTAATAAGAAGGTGGTTACTGAGATCAAGGGAGTAGTATTTGGCTGGTCATGTGATCTTAACATGGCAGCCCCATGAGGGGACCCTCTTCATGTAGAATAAAACGGCTTTAATGAGGTCACTGAAATGAGTGAAGTCCTCATCTCATGTGAGTCATCATTATTTTATACATACGTTTCAAAATTACAATTCTTTTCTTTAGTAGTGATTTACAAGTTATACTATATCGACACCATCTGTGACATTCTGTCCATCACCACATAACTAATTTTGACAAATGCCTCAGTTTGACAAAACAATGATTTCACAATGACTTAGATATTTTATAGAAAATGTATGCATTTTGCATTGTGCCACTCTTCTAAATAATAAAATTTACATTTTAACTCAGAAAACTAACAATTCTCCAGGGCAGTGGTCACCTCCACACTCCACACTAAAGGGGCGGTCACACTAGTCTTTGAGCATGCAAATGATTTTTGGACAATGCAACAAACCAGGATATGATGCTTCTGGTGTAAGTCAATCATAAATCACAAATAACAAATAGTATTATATTAAAAATGTTCAAATAAATTGTCTACTCACTTTCCTGCAAAAAAAAACAAACAAACAAAAAAAAAAAAACAACACATAGCTGTAAAATAAGTATTCTTTGCATTGAGCCAAGAGGATAAGGTGTGTCGTTTCGATCTTCTATTGGTCACACGTTCTCTCGTCAGACAAATTCACAGTTCAGAGTTAACCAAGCTTGAACTTAGGTAAGCATTTTATGCGTTCAGATGCCTTTGAATGGGAGTGAATGGAGCGCAAAGTGTTGTGTGACCGCCCCATAATAAATACCACTGTGTGTGTGTGTGTGTGTGTGTGTGTGTGTGTGGTGGGCCAGTCCTCTGAAGAGATGCAGTCAGAATCTTTTCACTGGGACCAGTTCAGAAACTGCAACATCACAGCTGCATCACTCCCAACTCATCTCTTCTGAACTGTCTAGCTACAAGTAGGTCACACAGACGAAGTGGGAGGGGCTGCAGATCTGGGAGAGAGCAGTGCATTCTGGGTAGTTCACTGCAGATGAAGAGAATGTTTTGGGAAAAGCTGCAGCAAAACACTAATCTGGGAACAGTTAAGCAGTTGAAAATGTGTATTTGAGTGCATGCACGTAGGCATATGTCTATGTTTATCAACATTTAAAGTAGAACAATATTTCATTTTTGACGGGAATTTTTTGACGAGGCAGTGAGGAATGTATGTACAGCATCTTTAATGAGTTGTACTGTTGTTTAAAACATGACTACTGGAAAATTAGATGCGACCAAGGAGATTTATACAGTGGATGCCATTGAAGTCTATCCCTCAAAGCCTTGTTTTCATTCACGTCGAAAATAAAACATGGCTCTACTGTGAGGTCTATGATTTACGGAGATATGCCTAAACATAGCTGCTTATACACCGCATACAGTCTACCAGCATCCATGTGTATGATTGGTTCTGTCTGTTCACCTGAGCACACCTCTTGGTAGGTGGGGTTAGGTGTGAATCCCCCAGCGTAGCCCACCTGTGTGGAGAAAACTCCAGGAATCTTCCAGAAACGCCTCTCTGCTCCCCAAAAACAGCCCATACCTGAACATTAACAGAACAGTGGCAACAAATAATAAGAATAATTGTAAAAAAAAAAGAAGTGAGAAATGAAGTGGAAAAAACATTCAACCCAAAGAGAAATTGTAACTTATTTTGTGGATTCCATTATAAAGCCCTTCCTAACTACCGCTGTAGTTATTTAAAATATAGAATGTTTTTGTTGATGGGTATACTATATCTGCAAATAATAAAAAACTAATTCAGGAAGTTGTGACACTTCGGGGGCCCCTTCAAAATCGCACCCCGCTGAAAAGATCAGCTTAGACCAGAATTAATTTACATACTGATTCAGAATAGTTTATGCTAGTTATGTGCTGGTTTAGCTGAAGGACAAGCATAGCCATGCTGTTCAACAATGAAAGCTGTTAAACCAGCATGCTTTTTTCTCTGAACTTATTCATCAATAAAGTCTCACTGGTTAAGATAGTTAAGAAGCCTGGTGAGGACACCAGCATACAATGCTGGGCACTAGTACCAATGCACATCATATGCTGGTGACAAGCTGTGCTGATCTTTACAACAGGGCTTTTGAGCCACACCAAAATTGTTCTCAAATTATCAGAAACTCAAAAAGAAAGAAAACGGAGATGAAAATTATGCTACAGAATGTGTTCACATACAGCGTTTGGACACTGATAACATGTTCAATTCAGATTTTTGATCCTGAGCTTAATGAAATGTCTAGAACATGATTGGCTCTAAACCCAGCAACTCACCAAACATAACCATCTCCATGCAATCAGGAAATGGCTCCACTGTGGGGTTTCCATTGGTGGCATGCTTTGCTAGAGAAACAGAGGTAAGAAAAACACTGGGATTAAATGGTTCTAGTATATATGGGCATTTCCCCCTAAATCAATGCAGAAAATGCAAAAACGTCTGCAGATTCTGGCTGAGAAGACAAGCATAAGTTGTGTTTGAGATGCTGGTGTTCAAGTGTCATAAGCCATTCACTTTTATTGCATCTTTTTAACTTCATACAAAAAAACAAAAGAAACAAAAGTAAATGCTGACTGAGGGCGTCATTCTTCTACCTAACGTTTCCCTTTATATTCCACAGGAAAATTCATATGGGTTTGGACAAAAGGGCGAGTAAATAATGATAGAATTTGTATTTTTTTGGTAAACTATCATAACTAGCAAGCAAGATCTTCCTTGGTCAACCAGCTTCATCAGACATAACTATACTGGTCCACCAACTAGTCTAGTACCAGCCTTGACCAGTATGGAAGTTAATGTTGGTCTACGCTGATCTTTTCGGTAGAGATGGGCTATATGTGTGCATATGGCAGGAGGTGGCGCTGCTCGAGATGGTAGCACAGACTGTGGCTCTGTGCTTGGGATTACTGCAGATTTGGCTGGTCTGCTTAGGCTAAGCTGAATCAGTGCTGCTGTTTCTGCAGTGGGAAACACTTAGCAGATTACAGCGCTGAACCTACCCCCACTCAACACACACACACACACACACACACACACACACACACACACACACACACACCTCTTAACCATCCAGAGAAGGTCACAAACCATGTGCGACTCCAATGCATCAGAAAAAGACAACACCAGCTTTCCGAAAGCCCTGCAGAACAACCTGCAGTGGATTAGGCCACATGGAGAAAAGGGATGGACAAACAAAATGTTTCCTGAGTTGGATAGATGAGGCCAACTGCCATACTGGAATTAGAGCAGTAAATAGGAAGAGAAAAGGGGCACAGATGTGGGGAGGATTAGAGCTAAGAAGACTGAAGTGATTTACCTCCTAAATCTCCAGGCAGCAAAGGATAGTGGTTTACACACAGCAAACTAATTTTAGCATATGGATGAAGAAATGGGTCACAGCCTTGCAAACAAACACACATAATAGTGCATTTAGGGCATTGTGCACCTCTCTCCCAATTCAATCTCTATAAAGTTTAGATTATGCTAATTAAATCATGAATGAAATTCTGATAATAAAATCTGTCAGATTGCAAAAACTACTGTAAACTCTGTTTAAAAGTTTAAATCTTACAATGGTAAGAAAAATAATGGGTCCCCTTATTGGATTGGAAGCCACATACAATAGAGCACAAAAGCACCTAAATATTATATTATATAAATATTATAAAAGCACACCTAACCCTAATTATTAATTTCAGTGCAAAACTTGTGTACTAAATACACCAATGATGCCTCAAATTGTGTGGCTAATTCAGGGGAATTCAGGGTTATACCATTGCATTGTTAAGCAATGAGACTTACGCAGTGTCTCAAATTGCATACTTTTGCACTATTCTACACCATTTTGTCGAGTAAGTAGTGTGAGTTGTGTTCACACTGAAAAATGCAACAGGAGTACTTTGAGTACCAGGATGATGTACTTCTTCAACTGAAACGGAGCAGTATGGAACACTGAACACTTTATACACTCAACGGTAGCAGCCTGCCCTACATAGTAGGGGGACGGTTACCTGGATGTGATGCTGGCCTGACAAAACAATTGTAATTAATTTTTAATGTGGCTACTAGTGAAATATTTTGTGCAGACAGCAAAAGTGAGTTGAATTCTTTAACATCACCACATGCTGTGTAAATATGTATGTTATTTGAGATATAAGTGTTGGACTTATGTGGGCTAAAGCTAGTGGCAACACATCACATGCATTTGAAATGTCACTTCTGATAGATGTAAAACAGTGAATGTTTTTGTTTTGTAAAGAAACTTACATTTGAGATTATACTACCCTTTCAAAATTCATACAATAGATGTTGAGAGAAACAGAGTACATAGTGTATAGTCGTGGACAATAAATCAGGAGTAAAAAAATGATCTTAGACTTAGATTAAATAATATCTATGAACCTGAATATCATAATCTTGGGGGTGGACTCCTGATTTGGGCAAGTAAGCAGTGTTGTTTTTTTTTTCATAATCAGTTTAGAATATCTATTAGGGGTGCACCAATCGAAATCGGCCGATCTTTGTCCAAAATCCGTGAAACAGAGTCTCCTTTAGAGGATGAGTTGTTGGCAATTCTAAGCATTCACAAATGTAAACTTTCAGACATGATGTAATTCACATGAATATGCTGTTTTTTTTAATATGTAAGAATTTCATGTGTATGAATTTTAAGTAGGGATGCACCGATACCACTTTTTCTCTTCCGATCTGATTCCGATATCAGAAATCACAGTATCGGCTGATACCGATCCCAAGCCGATACCAGTGTTGTTTTTTTTTTGCATAATCAGTTTAAAATATCTTTACATTATTGTGTGGAACTAATTGGGTGTGCTCTTTAATATGTAAAGAAACACAAACCTCTAACTGCCCAATTTTTCAATATAAATGTATCACTTATTAAGAAACACTTTATTATTAACTAGTATACTGGATAATGTAGCAGCAAAATCAGAAATTCCAGTCTTCAATTCTTCTGTAAAAAAAGAAACCAGTGTTTGATTTGTGTTAAAAAAAAAATTAAAAAAACTTTTCAACTTGCATCTGGACTTTTAAGGATTCTGATCTCTTTTTTGTTAAATTTAGTTGCACGACATCAGTCCAATTTTCATTTTGTTATTTTTTAGAACCCAGTCAACTTAAATATTGTTATAAATTGTAAACAAATACGAATTATGTATTTGAAAAAAAAAAAAAAAAAAAAAAATCAGATCAGTCTCAGCCTCAAATTTCTGATCGGTGCACCACTAATTTCTATACTTCACTGTGTGATACCAATTGGGGGTACTATTTTATATGTAAAGAAAAACAAACCTCTAACTACATTTTATTTCTATATAAATGTATTCATTTCATTCATTTATTTATTTATTTATTAAGCACAACTGGTCATTGAACAAAGTGCTGTACAAGAATGGAGACAAAAACACAGACATTTACGCCACGGTTAAGTGACAACGAAATAAACACCTCAGCTAAAAAGCCTACAAGAACAGCTACTGTACCCCGTTAAATGCTAAATCTAGAAGATATTCCTTTAGCTTTTGTTTAAAAACAGTTAATGTAGGTTCTAATCTAATAGAAAGAGGTAGGTCATTCCAGAGTTTTGGGGCAATTGCTACAAAAGCTCGATCTCCACTTCTCCATTTTGTTCTTGGAGTCGTTAAAACCAGCTGGTCAGCTGACCTCAAAGACCGTTTTGGTTCATATTTCTTAATCAGATTTGCCAAATACAATGGGGCCATACCATGCAGTGATTTATAAACAAAAAATAAAATTTTAAAATTTATTCTGTGGTCGATCGGTAACCATTTTAAAGTGCTCAAAACTGGGGTGATATGGTCTCTCTTACCTGTCAAAAGTCTCGCAGCTGCATTTTGGACCAACTGTAAGCGGTTTATCAATGATTTATTTATGCCGACGTATAGTGAGTTACAGTAGTCTAGTCTTGTAAAAATAAAAGCATGAATGAGTTTTTCAAGATCACGCATGGTCAAAAAAGGTTTCACCTTCGCTATTAATCTCAAATGATAAAAACAAGACTTGACAACAGAATAAATCTGTTTCTCAAACTTGAGATCACTATCAAACAGAACCCCTAAATTTCTAACTAATGGCTTACAAAAAGGGGCTAAATCACCCAGATCAACAGATTAATTTGAAACTCCAAACCACCAAAATTTAAAGATAGCCATGATTTAATGTCATGTATGCAATCCCACAACAACTCTATTTGGTTTTTACTATTCTTTTTCAGAGGGAGATAAATTTGCATATCATCTGCATAAAAGTGAAAAGGGATTCCATGTTTACTAAAAATTGACCCAAGTGGTAACAAATACAAAGAGAACAGAACTGGGCCAAGAATGGACCCCTGTGGAACCCCAAATGTATAGCCTATTAAGAAATCTTTAACTAGTCTACTGGATAATACAGCAGCAAAATTAACAGTAATAGTAATTCAAGTGAAAGTATAAACAAAATAATTATGATAATAATAAAAAATCATTACTACTATTACTATTTACTTTTAGAATTTTAAACAAGAGTGCAAGAGTAATATACAGTATTTCAGGCATGCGCCTTTAAATTTTAAACTCTGAGACTTTTATGTTGATGGTCAGAACACTCCAGGAAGACCTGTAAGTGTCTGTATTGGGCTAGTTCACATTAGTTTAATTAACTTCTTATACAAAAAATCTGGTGACATGGTCCTCTGGTGCCATTCTAAATGCATGTTATAAGCAAACCGAACTGCTGAGCATCTACATCTGAGATGTTGTTCGTGTGGAGCGCTCGCATATTGTGCACCACGCTGACAGCTTGAGTGCAACACCAGCATGCATATGCTATATTTGTGGGTCAACAGAGCAGCGCCACTTACTAACGTGCTGCACATGTATACTATACATTTACTCATTAAACACAGCCTTTTGTAATTCACAAAGCCATCGCATTTCTTCAGGTGGCTTTGAATAAAATGCATGAGTGGACTATTTTAACTGTTCTTTTATGCTATTTTATGTCATTTTTGGAGTTTGACAGTAATGAACATAACTAACACACAGTATCGGATTTGGATCAGGCTAGTCATGCCGATACCCGATCCATTTAAAAATGCTTGTAACAGGGCCAATAGAAATCTAGGTACTGGATCGGTGCATCCCTACCCCAAACTCCATAACAACCAGCTAGTAAAGCCATAGTAACTACCCATGAATTGTGGTGGCTAGTTTGGCATGGGAAAGAAAAACAATCTACAAAAGGTATCATAAAGGAAAAGTTCACCCAAAAATGAAAATGTGCTGCTAATTTACTCACCCTAAGGCCATCCAAGATGTATCGGAGTTTCTTCATCAAAACAGAATTTAAGATGTTAAGAATTTCATTTCAGGCCT
Organism: Moxostoma hubbsi; assembly: GCA_032164185.1. Classification (NCBI taxonomy): domain Eukaryota; kingdom Metazoa; phylum Chordata; class Actinopteri; order Cypriniformes; family Catostomidae; genus Moxostoma; species Moxostoma hubbsi. Next base: position 17,336,438 of record JAVLUX010000023.1, read on the forward strand.
CCTCCTTCAAACAATGCAAGTGAATGAACTAATGCATATTTAGAGTGCATCAAAATAATCCACATGACTCCAGTCGACAAATAAAGTTCTTCTATTTTTAGAAACAAAACAATACTTTTTAACTGTTTAAAACAAATGTTTGCTTCCGTACATCTTAGTGATGTGTGCTCATGACAGGGATGATGTAACCTCATTGGTAAGGTCACGCATCACGTGGAGGAGGCAGGAAGCACGTCAATGTTTACAAGAGGAGCAGCACTGTACAAAAGTTTAATTGTCTTTGCTGTAGATTTGTATTTGTGTAAGTGTATTGTTTAAAATTATCGTTTGGTGTATGTATCCTGGATGCATGACGAGAAAAATATAAACTTTTCATCGATTGCTAATACATGATAATGAGCGATTGAAGCTCTGGCTTATCACGCTGAGCCTAGAAATCAGTACACCCCTACATTCTCTCAAATATTGGAGGATGTGCAGTGAACATTTTACCCCTGAGGATTCAGACCATCGAAAGAAACATGAAAGACCATGAAAGGGTCGATATCTGAATTCACTGGCTGTGCCCGTGCTGTTTTTCCAGCGAACTCAGGTATGTGAAAACTTGTATATTTTAAGGATTGGATCATATTGTCATGCCTCCCTGTGCATTCTAATTCACCGCATTTCTAATTAAACCCGATTTCAAATTCACCGCACCTGCACTCAATTCACTCGGTCATCATTGCCTGCATAAATAGCTTACCTTCACGCCTCTTCACTGTCAAGTCTCACACAAAGGACTTGCAGAGTTTATTTACCTGTAAATAAAGATATTTGTCGATATCGGTTTTGTGTTTACCCTGTTGTTTCACCGGTTACCTCTTCTTCAGTTTGTGAAGATTCTCTTCTGTGTGATATCACCTGTACCATTGATCTCACTGTACACATCCTGTGAACCTCAGTAAACACTCTCGCACTTGGTTTCACTAACTACAACTTGTGTGGCTTGAATTCCTGGCAGTCATATAGCCTATATATTTCTGCTAAAGAAAACGCAAAAGTGGATAACGCAACCACATTGCTCTGAAATAAAGGATGGTTATTTACTGCAGTAATGTTTTTTAATATTTGGAAGTGATATTTTATTTTATTTAACATTGTTTTGAAGTTGTCTGGACTGTTTAGTTTTGTCAACAGCACCTGGTCTGTGGTCTGTGCAAGTTTCTCTTGTAAACAATGATGCGCTTCATGCCTCCTCCACATGATGCGTGACCTTACCAACGAGCTTACGTCATCCCTATCATGAGCACACGTCACAGAGATGTACGGAAGCAAACATTTGTAGTTAAAAATTAAGTTAAGTTAAAACTCTTAAATTCTGTTTTGATGAAGAAAGAAACTCAGATACATCTTGGATGGCCTGAGGGTGAGTAATTTAGAAGTACATTTTCATTTTTGGTGAACTATTCCTTAAGTATTTCAGCAATTTAAAAGGAATGAAAACAGGTCAACATTAAAGAACACAGTGTTTTTGATTTCTTTTGTTTTGCCTGTTTTGCATATTAAGCACATTCAACAACAAAGAACACTGCTTAACATTCAAGAAAACAAGATGACAGGCAAACAACTAGGAGACAAAGACAACCAGGTAGAAAAAAAATGGCAAATTTTAAAATCAAGACAAAAAAAGAACAGCTTGTTTTGTCATCTTGACAAGCAAAGCTTGCATTATTCTTGTTGAGGTGATGATTTTGTGTGTGACACACACACACACCTCTGCAACATTTTCTTGCTAGCTCTCACGATGTTCGAATATACAAGGAATATACAAGAAAAATACATTTTTGCATGCAGAGAAGGTGAGAAATGGAGGGATGTGCAACAGATGAGTGTGGCGAAAATAAGGAACCATATGTTTTTTGTCTTTTATTCCTTTGTGCCGTTTGGGAGCAGATGAATGTGCAATTTCCTCCATCCAGAAAACATGTAACAAACAAACTGGAAAAAAGTGAACCTGGCCAAAAACACGCCAACACAACCAACATCCACAGAAGCTCTGGCACAGAAAAACAAGTGTTTTCTCTCTCTCTCTCTACCACTCCAACCTCCTCCCTTCACCTTCCCATAATGCCTTTCTCTCTCTCTCCTCCTCTTTTCTACCTATCTCTCTCTCACATACAAACCATCCACAGCAGTGGGTATTTCTCCCGAGGAGCTCTGGAATGGGTCCAGGAAGTGCCAGTCTGCCTCCTTTAACTGTGCCCTGTGATTGTGCCAAGAGACGCCTTCGCCAACACCACAAAACCTTTTGCCGAAAAAGGACAGTGTAGACAAAGGGAAAAAGAGGGAAAAAAGGAAGTAAGGCAAAGGCAGGCGGATGAGCTTGACAAAAGAACCAGAAGTGGACTTTTTGTTGGAGCAGTCGGATTTTATTTTTGCCTAACTTTAGAAAGAATGGACCTAATTTGTAGTGCATTGTGTTCCAAAAAAAGGAGGGAAAAACAATCGCCTTGTCAACTATCAGAAATCATGCAGAATCAAAAATATTATTCGTCAGTGTATACATTTTTCACCCCAGAATATGTAAATTGAGGTCTGTGTCTCAATTTTCATGCCACTGGAATGACCCTCCACTTGCACAACAAACCCTCAAAACATTCCTTTTCTCCATGTTTGACAACTCTCTCCTGACCCAAGGACCCTTTGTGATTGGCACCCGCACTTTCACAGTCACGAGGATTCTACTACTCTGCAGCACATGCCCATATAAATTGGAATGGATGAACTCCGATTGGTTGGATGGATGGATTTCACGTGTTGGGTACTTGTTTCCTTAAACCTCGTGGCACCTTATATAGCCTTTGCAATTGCTCAAATATTGCTAACATTCAAGACATGAGAATAAGAATGGAGAATTTCTGATATAGACAATCAATGAGATCTTTGCATACGTGATTCAGACAATTCTAAATCTTGACAATTCTCGAATTGGTGAATATCTAGAAAAGGTGAAGAGATCAAAAACATGGTTCCTCAGCCAACTGGTGATAATTTTGCCATTTGTTATTGTCAGTGCTGGGTGGTTTACCTGTGAATTGTAATCGGGTACTGATTACAAATTACAAGACAAAAAATGCAATCAGTAACGTAATCACATAGATATAATTTAAGGGGTTATTTTGATAACTTTTGGATTACTTTCTACCTAATTCTGCATGGTTTAATTGTTTGTGGTGTGCTTATGTCCACAAATTCAGATAAATCATCTCAAATATAAAAATATGAAGGAAGTTTTATATTTTCCCCCATGATGCTGATAAAAGTCTAGGCCCTCCATCAATGACAGGCTGAAATATGTTTGAGTTTCAAAGGCATTTCTTATGTGAGTTTCTAAAATGATGGACAGGTACCTGGGGCACGTTAACACAAATGTAGTCATGCAATTTTGCCATTTTACAAACAGCATCCTTGTGTGGTAAGAGATCAGACCAGTTATATTTGTGAATCAATGTCAAAAAACATCTCAAATCCATCACTACACCAAAAGTGCATTCAAATACACTTTTGAAGCCGACTACAAAAGCAACTAAAGAAACTAAAATGAAACTTTATGGTGCAAATCCAACTGGATATGAAATGACGTGTATTTGTGCATTTTGATGCATTAGATGGACAAAACCCTTCCAAAGACATTGTGACACATGGTTATATTGCACACAGAGTGATAATTCAAATAATAATTGAAAAAAATAGTTTAATTTGGTTAGATTTGTGATGTAAAGCTAAAAAAAAACCTTGCAAATATTCATCAAAAAGCTTTTTTAGATTTGATGTACAATCCTTCACTGTTGACAGGATATTAACTTTTGGAAGGCAGAGTTTACATTGCACAGTGATGTTTTTGCCCAGTGTCTCCTTAAAAATGTAATTATCTCTATAGATCCAGTGTTTAAATGCTGAGGTAGACTGCTCCATCTTCACTTGACTGGCTAGTAGCTAGGATTAGTTCTGAGTGCAATACACACAAACCTCCCCCTCTCTCCGAAAACACTCGATTTACCAAACGTATATCAACGGTGTGCTGATTTATAATGAAAAATGTAAAAGATTGAAAAAAAAAAAATCAATAGGATGATCCATTAATACATTATTAACAATTTACTGCCATTGCCATGTTAATATGTAATCATGTAATCTATAAAAATTAACTGTAGTCTGATTACATGTAATTTAAAATGTAACAATCCAATTCATTATTTTTTTGGTAATCTGATTATGTAATACAGATTACATGTAATCGGTTACTACCCAACACTGGTTATTGTAATTGAAATCTTATTAGATCAATTTAAAATAATTAGTGTAAAATATAGATTCACTTCATATCAATCTAGCCATTTTTTTCATGTAGTAAAATACTGCTTCAAAGAAAACATGTCCCCTGTTTCAAGTATAACAATATGAACAAACCTAGGTCTACACGGTGTATGAAGGCCTTCCTGCTGAGTTAATTGAGTTAACACTGAATATGAAGAAAAATCTAAATAATCTCAGTCTAAATGTGTCTTGACCACTGGGCCTTTATATTCTTGTTAAAAATTGTGCATTCACAAACAAATCTGTTGGGCCACTGCAACACCAGCTCTTTCTGGGTCAACTTAAATCAGCCCAAGACACTGGAGTCACTGACAAGTTCAAGTATGGCGACAGCTGATGCATTCATACCATACTTTCTATTCAAACCTGTATCCAAGCAACTATTTCCGGTTGCTATGGTGAGGTTGGGCCCCCCTCATTGCTACAGTTTGCAAGATAGCGCACGTAATCTGAGGAACACCTCCAGAATTCTGATGTCCGAGACACAGAGAACAACTATAAGTTGACAGACACAACAGAAGAAATCAGCTTTTTCAAAACAATAACAAATTTCAGATTTGGTAATGATTATATGGTTGATGGAACCAACTGTCTAAATGATGGAGAGAGATGGGAAATAATTGGGCTGGTGTACTTCAGTATGATTATTTTATGCCTACCATCTCTTCTTGTCTATTTGCTTGAAATCAAAGCCTGTATAAAAATTATCCATTGTTGTGCTGATGAATATGGTTTTGTTAAAGGGATAATTCACCCAAATATGAAAATTCTCTCATTTACTCATTGTTGCTAACCCGTATTTCCTGTTCTCACCTCAGTGGAACATAAAAAGAGATGTTAACATCTCCTTTTTTGCTCCATGGCAAGAAAAGCCCAAAGTATACTTCGGTCAGATGCGAACACAAACTATATGGGTACACACACACGTGATGCAAATTTCATCATCAGCACAGCACTCAAGCACTGAACGAGTGTGGCACAGATTTTATAACAGCGCGTACTCTGAACACACAGAATGCACAATCACCTGGAATTATTTGCACTAATAAGTTGGTCACGAAGAAGCTAAAGAAGATGTAATCACAGGTAAACAACAAGTACATGAGCATGTCAGGAGATACCTGGATTGTGTAACTCGAGTCTGAAGGACTATAAAGACATCTTTATGGGTATAAAACACTGAAGAGAAATAGTCCAGTATCTCTCAGCAGTCGTAGTGTACATGCATTAACACAGCATTACACATGCATTGCCTGAACATGCAATGAAGTATACTTTGAAAGGCTAGTGTTCGACTGTATGCAATTGTTAAGCATTCATGTCAAAACCAAAGTATACTTTGGGCTTAAATCATATGGGTTTGGAACAACATGATGGTTAGAAAAATGCTGACAGAATTTTGATAACCCAATACAATGGCTGATTTTTGTTCTGCACACTGGTTCAAATTTTTCCATAACATAGAATTGTTCTTAATACAGGAAAAAAGTTGTTGATTTATTCTGGATGGCCTGTAGTTAGATCATTTTATTTTAAGTGTTTAGGATCTAGACTACTAACACAAAGGTTACACTTTCAATCTCAGACAGGGGAAACTCACTGGAGAGCTACTTTGGTTACAGTTTTCCTCTGTCACCATTGTGCCTTTGAGTGAAGCTCTTAAATACAGCCTGACCACGGTGGAATGCGCCTTTCTCTTTGTGTATGCTGTGTTGCATTGAAAAACCACTAGCAGCCACCCAGTAACCTCCCCAAGGTCACATAAAACTGCTCTTTAAAGAGTAATTTCCCCAAACAAGGCCTTTGTTAGTCAAAACTAACAGTATTAAGGTGTTACACCATTCCACAATTAATAGAACCACATATTTCATGAATTAGTATTTTTCTAAATAGGTACTCCCTAAGCTGCTCTGCTCTGTAGCTGACAATACAATACTAAAAATTAAACTGGATTTTTTTATATATTTGTGCAAATGCTGTGCAAAAATATAACTATAAAAAACAATGTTTATGTATAAAATGTCTTGCACATACTTTAATCAGTCTCATTAAAAAACACAGCTAATAAAGACATTTATATAAAGAGGCGTGACAGTGGCGATGACATAAGTGAATTTTCTCAGGCTGTTTTGAGCCAAACTGTGCCAGAATGGCAACAGCAGGTAAGGTTTGATCATCCTCCCCAAAACCCTGTTCCACCCCCCATAGATGCAGAGGCCCGGAAGCTTCCACCATGTCGTGATAGCGAGCTGCTTCGACAGAAGGGCCGGGAATGCGTGACGGGGGCGGAGCTTTCATGCGCATAATGCACAGATGGGCCCCTGGACACTGCTAGGGCACCAGAGCTCCCAGGATGCACCAGGCCAGCAAAACTGCCATGGTTACACATACAGTATCTCACAAAAGTGAGTACACCCCTAAATATTTGTAAATATTTGATTATATGTTTTCATGTGACAACAATGAAGAAATGACACTTTGATAAAAAGTAGTGAGTGTACAGCTTGTATAACAGTGTAAATTTGCTGTCCCCTCAAAATAACTCAGCACATAGCCATTATTCTCTAAACCGCTGGCAGCAAAAGTGAGTACACCCTTAAGTGAAAATGTCCAAATTGGGCCCAAAGTGTCAATATTTTGTTTGGCCACCATTATTTTCCAGCACTGCTTTAACCCTCTTGGGCATGGAGTTCACCAGAGCTTCACAGGTTGCCACTGGAGTCCTCTTCCACTCCTCCATGATGACATCACAGAGCTGGTGGATGTTAGAGACCTTGTGCTCCTCCACCTTCCGTTTGAGGATGCCCCACAGATGCTCAATAGGGTTTAGGTCTGGAGACATGCTTGGCCAGTCCAGCACCTTCACCCTCAGCTTCTTTAGCAAGGCAGTGGTTGTCTTGGAGGTGTGTTTGAGGTCGTTATCATGCTGGAATACTTCCCTGCGGCCAGTCTCTGAAGGGAGGGGATCATGTTCTGCTTCAGTATGTCACAGTACATGTTGGCATTTATGGTTCCCTCAATGAACTGTAGCTCCCCAGTGCCGGCAGCACTCATGCAGCCCCAGACCATGACACTCCCACCACCATGCTTGACTGTAGGCAAGATACACTTGTCTTTGTACTCCTCACCTGGTTTCTGCCACACGCTTGACACTATCTGAACCAAATAAGTTTATCTTGGTCTCATCAGACCACAGGACATGGTTTCAGTAATCCATGTCCTTAGTCTGCTTGTCTTCAGCAAACTGTTTGCAGGCTTTCTTGTGCATCATCTTTAGAAGAGGCTTCCTTCTGGGACGACCAATTTGATGCAGTGGGCGCCGTATGGTCTGAGCACTGACAGGCTGACCCCCCACCCCTTCAACCTCTGCAGCAATGCTGGCAGCACTCATACTTCTATTTCCCAAAGACAACCTCTGGATATGACGCTGAGCACGTGGTCGACCATGGCGAGGCCTGTTCTGAGTTGAACCTGTCCTGTTAAACCGCTGTATGGTCTTGGCCACCGTGCTGCAGCTCAGTGTCAGGGTCTTGGCAATCTTCTTATAGCCTAGGCCATCTTTATGTAGAGCAACAATTCTTTTTTTCAGATCCTCAGAGAGTTCTTTGCCATGAGGTGCCATGTTGAACTTCCAGTGTCCAGTATGAGGAAGTGTGAGAGCGATGACACCAAATTTAACACACCTGCTCCCCATTCACACCTGAGACCTTGTAACACTAACGAGTCACATGACACCGGGGAGGGAAAATGGCTAATTGGGCCCAATTTGGACATTTTCACTTAGGGGTTTGTCATTAAGTCTTGACACTTTTTTAATGTTAATTAAGTATTTTTATGAGAAAATTTTGTTTTTATGAATAAAACGTTGAAAGATTAATGGCAAAAGTTACAGTTATTATTTATTAGAAAGTTAACCAAAGGATTCATCGACTAATCAAAAAAAATTACCGATAGATTAATCAATTGAAAAAAATAATCATTAGTTGCAGGCTTAATGTGAATCACCATAAACGCAAGGAGGCAGATTCACTAAGAATTACTTGCAGCCAGTAATAGCAGCATTTTTTTTGCATGCGCTCTTTGTACTGGTTAAGCACTTGATTCACTAAAGAAATTATGCAGATAAAGCAATGGCACAAACACGCACACAAAATCGCCGCTGAGCACAATTTGCACATGTAATTCTGATCTTGCTGTTTGATTCTAAGTGCAATATAGTGGAGGATGCCACAGACCACTGTATTTGACATACCCTGACGGGATTTTACATCACTTTGATCCAGATGCCTGGATCATTTCTTAAACAGGCAGAATGTGCGCTTGATGACACCGCACATCTAGATATACAATATGTCAGGTTACAATGCCTTGGCTACCGTATATAGACCTCCAGGGCCTTACGCTGATTTCCTAAAAGAGTTTGCAGACTTTCTATCAGATCTATTGGTCAATGTCGATAAAGCAATAATTGTTGGAGATTTTAACATACACGTAGATAACACAAATGATGCGTTAGGGGCTGCGTTTACAGATTTGTTAAACTCCTTCGGGGTCACGCAAAACGTCAGTGGTCCCACTCATCGCCTAAATCATACGCTAGATTTAATTATATCATATGGAACCAATCCAACCAATATAGATATTATACCGCAAAATGATGATGTCACTGATCATTACATGGTAACTTGCATACTACGTACCACTGAAATCTGTCATATTGCGCCACGTTATCGACCAAGCAGAACAATCCTTCCAACCACAATATATAGATTCTCAAATAGCTTACCTGATCTATCTCAGCTGCTCAGTGAACCCAAACAAACAGATGAACTAGAGGAAATGACTAGCAGTTTGAGCACCATTTTCTCTGGTACATTAGAAATTGTTGCACCAATTAGATTAAAAAAGTTTAGAGAAAAAACTAGAGCACCATGGTACAACAGTGCTACGCATGCTATCAAGAGAGAAACTCGTATCTTGGAGCGTAAATGGAAACAAACTAATTTAGAGGTCTTTAGAATCGCATGGAAAGACAGTATGTCACGTTACAAAAAGGCTCTAAAAACAGCCAGGGCTGAGCACCTCCGCGTACTAATAGAAAATAACCAAAATAATCCAAGGTTCTTATTTAACACCGTGGCTAGACTAACAAATAAACAGATCACCCGAGCAAAATATTCCGTTACAGTTTAGTAGTAATGATTTTATGAATTTCTTCACTGAGAAAATAGAAAACATCAGAAACACAATTGTAAACACAATTGTTAATGTACAATCTTTTATGGTGTCTTATGATTCAGCCTCAATTATCGCCCCTCAAGAACAACTACACCGCTTTACAACTATAGGACAGTGTAACACTCGACTGGACAGGGGAAGAAGGACATGATGACAGGATGGAGAACTCAAAGGTATGGGTTTTAATTTCTTCAAAGTAAAGGTACAGAACTGAACATAAACTACTTATAATAAACACAGGGTTTCTCATAAACATAAACACTTGTGGGCTTCAGCTGCCAACACTAGACTGGCCTCTCTCGACTGGCGTTGTTGTGGCTCTTATATGCCGCTCTCCCCATGCTCACTGAAATTAGAGACAGGTGTTAGACATATTTTCGCTCAGGTGCAAGTGCCCTTACCGCTCCCCCTCTCCGGACGGGTGCTTGACCACGCCCCCGCTGCCACATACCCCCACCGCCCGACTCAGGCCGGGGCGTCATCCGGCCTGCCTACCACTCCCCCCCATTTCTGGAAAGGAAGTCGGCGACAGCCATCTGCACCCCCGGTCTGTGGACCACCTCGAACTTAAAAGGCTGGAGAGCCAGATACCAACGGGTGATCCGGGCGTTAGTATCTTTCATGCGGTGGAGCCACTGCAGTGGGGCATGATCCGAGCAGAGGGTGAAGGCCCGCCCCAGCAGGTAGTAGCGGAGTGTGAGGACCGCCCACTTGATAGCTAGACACTCCTTCTCCACGGTGCTATACTTCGTCTCCCTCAATGAGAGCTTCCTGCTGATGTATAGCACCGGGCGCTCCTCCCCCTCCACCACCTGTGAGAGTACGGCCCCCAGCCCTCTGTCTGAAGCGTCCGTCTGTAATAAGAAAGGGAGAGAGAAGTTAGGGGAATACAAGAGCGGCCCCCCACAGAGTGCGGCTTTAATTTGTGTGAACGCCTGCTGGCACTGTTCCGACCATTGGACCGGATCTGGAGCCCCCTTTTTAGTGAGGTCAGTCAGCGGGCTGGTGACGTCCGAATAATTAGGTACGAACCTTCTGTAGTAGCCAGGCAGCCCCAGGAACTGCCTCACCCTCTTTTTGGTCTTGGGCCTAGGGCAAGTCGCAATCGCCGCGGTTTTATCAATTTGGGGACGCACCTGGCCATGGCCCAAGTGGAACCCCAGATACCGCACCTCCACACGCCCAACCGCGCACTTCTTAGGGTTTGCAGTGAGCCCCGCCCGCCGCAGCGACTTCAGGACCGCCCTCAGATGTTGTATATGCCGCTGCCAGTCATTACTATAAATAATAATATCGTCTATGTAGGCAGCGGCGTAAGCAGAGTGCGGCCGGAGGACACAGTCCATTAAACGCTGGAACGTGGCTGGGGCCCCGAACAAACTGAACGGAAGTGTCACGAATTGGTGTAATCCGAACGGCGTGGTGAAGGCTGTCTTTTCTCGGGATATTGGTGTCAAGGGGATCTGCCAATAACCCTTTGTTAAATCCAATGTCGAATAAAAGCGTGCAGTACCTAACCGATCGAGCAGTTCATCAACGCGGGGCATTGGGTACGCGTCAAATTTAGACACCGCGTTGACTTTTCTATAATCCACACAGAACCACACCGACCCGTCACTCTTGGGAACAAGAACGACCGGGCTGGACCAGTCGCTGTGGGATTCTTCTATTACTCCCATATCAAGCATGGCATCTAATTCGTCCCGGACAATTTTCTTCCTATGCTCGGGGAGGCGGTAAGGGCGGCAACAAACGACCGCCCCCGGCTCGGTCTCGATATGGTGCTGGATGAGGTTCGTGCGACCCGGCAGGGGAGAAAACACGTCCGCAAACTCCTTCTGCAACCTGGCAACCTCTGCTCGTTGGCATGGGGAGAGGTGGTCTCCACAAATGACCGGGGTATTGAGATCTGGGTTTGGATTTACCTCCGGTCCGAGCTCCGCCCTCTCCGGGACCACCGTATCCAACGATACAGGGACCGCCTCCCTCCACAATTTAAGGAGGTTGAGGTGGTAGATTTGACGCGCACTCCCTCTATCGGTTCGCTTAACTTCATAATCGAGATCCCCCACTCGTCGTGTGACCTCAAAGGGTCCTTGCCACTTGGCGAGTAATTTGGAGCTCGATGTGGGAAGCAATACAAGAACTTTATCTCCCGGTGCAAATTCCCTCAGCTGCGTTCCCCTGTCGTACAGCCGGCATTGACGTTCTTGGGCCCGGAGCAAATTCTCCTTTGTTAGTTTCCCCAAAGTGTGGAGCTTTGCTCTGAGGTCAAGAACGTATTGAATTTCATTTTTGCTATTTGTAGGTCCTTCCTCCCAGCCTTCTCGTAAAACATCTAAGATGCTGTGCGGGCATCGCCCGTACAACAGCTCAAACGGAGAGAAGCCGGTTGAGGCTTGCGGGACCTCTCGCACTGCAAACAACAGGGGATCGATCCATCTGTCCCAGTTTTTAGCATCCTCGTGCACGAACTTACGAATCATGTTTTTGAGGGTTTTGTTAAAACGTTCCACTAGGCCATCTGTCTGCGGATGATACACGCTAGTGCGAATCGATTTAATGCCCAATAGATCGTAAAGTTCGCGAAGTGTGCGTGACATAAACGTTGTGCCTTGATCGGTGAGGATTTCTTTTGGAATCCCCACCCGGGAGATTATTTTGAAGAGTGCCCCAGCAACACTACGTGCTGAAATGTTGCTTAGAGGCACTGCTTCCGGATATCGCGTTGCGTAATCCACTAGGACTAACACAAAGCGATGTCCGCGTGCTGTCCGTTCTAATGGCCCGACGAGGTCCATTCCAATTCTCTCGAAGGGGACCTCGATCAACGGAAGAGGGCGCAATGGCGCTTTTGGGGTGGCCGGTGGGTTTACCAACTGGCATTCGCGGCACGCCGCACACCACCTGCGGACGTCGCCGCTAATGCCCGGCCAGTAAAAACGGGCTATTAGTCGGAGAAGTGTTTTTCTTTCCCCTAGATGACCCGCCATGGGATTATAATGAGCCGCTTGGAATAACATTTCCCGGCGGCTCCGTGGAATCAAAAGCTGTGTCCTATTTTCTTTAGTTTGAGTGTCCTGCGTCACTCTATACAGTCGGTCATTTATAACTGAAAAATAGGGGTATGCGAGTGCGATGTCTGGCTGAAGACGCTGACCATCGATCACTTTTACCTGACCAAAGGCATGTTTGAGGGTTTCGTCCCGCGACTGCTCCAAAGGGAAATCCTCGTCAGGGAATTCCCTGCGAAGAGGAGGGGCGGAAGCCTCGCCACTCTCCTCGTCATCCCGATTTGGAGCAGCCGAGGACGGCCCCGGCTCCGCCTCCCCTGTCAGAGCATCGCACATCGCACATCTCCCCACTTTAGTGCAGGACCCATCCGTACAAACTCCCCCTAACACATCTTTAAATGCTGGCCAATCGGTTCCCAAAATCAGAGGATGGGTGAGGCGGGGACTAACCGCCGCCTCCACTCTATGCTTTTTTCCCCGGAATTTCACTAACAAGGTCATCATCGGGTACTTGTGAATATCCCCATGCACACACCTCACCCTCACCCGTCTAGCTGTGCCCAAAGCCCCGGGTTGAACCAAGCGTTGATGGATGGTGGTCTGACTGCAACCGGTATCCAGCAATGCTTGGTGTGTACCCCCCTGGATTCTTACCGGAATCCGGTACGCTCCAGCCCGATCGGGGGCAGCATGCGGTGGATCGGAGACCCGAACCACCGTCCCCACTTCCATCATCGGACACTGATCGCGGAAGTGGCCCGGGTCCCCGCACCTCCAACAGGCTGGCCCAGGCGCCACACCCGTACCTGCGTCGGCGGACGCCCCCACCTGAGGGGGAAGAGCGGCTGAATGTGGCGGGGGGGGTGTGCGATGCCACCGTGGGTCTCTGCCAGGCTCCTCGCCTGCGGGGGGCAGGAACGGACCCTGGAAGGAAGACAGAGCGAGAGGGGGGAGGGGGATGGGGAAGAGCAGAAAAAAACACAGGGGGAGGGGAGAGAGAGAGAGAGGGCTCGTCCGCCCTCGGGATCGCCGCCATGTGGTCCTCCGCAAGCTGCACGGCTGCCTCTAGCGACGTCGGGCGGTGGCACTGGACCCACTCCGCCGTTCTCCTGGGTAACCGCTGGGTGAATTGCTCCAGCACCACCTGATCGATGAGGCCCTCGACGCCGCGGTCCCCCACTAGCAGCCACTTCCGGCAGGCATCACGGAGCCGCTGAGCAAACGCGAACGGGCGGTCGGCTTTGTCCAGCTTCATGGCCCTCTCTCCGCGGTTCGTTCGAACAGATCCAGAAAGGCCTCTGGGTCGTCCGTCGCCCCCATCTTCTGTAACATGGGAGGGGGCAACGGAGAATGACTGTCCGGGGTCGCGGCTGTGGCGGGAGCGACCTCCCGGCTGAGGAGGCTCCGGATGGCAAGTCGGTCCTCTGCTTGAGCCCGCATGATCTCAAAGAACCGACGATCCTGGTCTTCTCGGAGCTCAAGCAGGGAGTGCTGGTGGCTTTGATGGAGTGTAGCGAGGGACTGGAGGACTTCGGTCAGCTGGGAGGACTCTACGGGGCAACCTTCCATGACTATTATCTCCCGGGTTGCGGCACCAGTGTAACACTCGACTGGACAGGGGAAGAAGGACACGATGACAGGATGGAGAACTCAAAGGTATGGGTTTTAATTTCTTCAAAGTAAAGGTACAGAACTGAACATAAACTACTTATAATAAACACAGGGTTTCTCATAAACATAAACACTTGTGGGCTTCAGCTGCCAACACTAGACTGGCCTCTCTCGACTGGCGTTGTTGTGGCTCTTATATGCCGCTCTCCCCATGCTCACTGAAATTAGAGACAGGTGTTAGACATATTTTCGCTCAGGTGCAAGCGCCCTTACCGCTCCCCCTCTCCGGACGGGCGCTTGACCACGCCCCCGCTGCCACAGACAGGAAGAGCTAAATAAACTTATCATTGCATCTAAAACAACAACATGTTTACTAGATCCAATACCCACTAAACTACTGAAAGAAGTGTTACCTGTAGTGGAAGAGCCTCTTCTCAATATTATTAACTCGTCTTTATTTTTAGGTCATGTTCCAAGAATATTTAAGCTGGCAGTTATAAAACCTCTCATTAAGAAACCACAATTAGATCCAAATAACCTAGCAAATTACAGACCCATCTCAAATCTTCCATTTATGTCTAAAATATTAGAAAAAGTTGTGTCCGCTCAATTGTGCTCTTTCTTGCAAGAAAATGATATCTATGAAAAATTTCAGTCAGGATTCAGACCGCATCATAGCAAAGAAACTGCGCTAGTTAAAATTACAAATGATTTACTTTTAGCTTCTGACCAAGGCTGCATCTCAATATTAGTTCTACTCGATCTTAGCGCTGCGTTCGACACTATAGATCATAAAATACTCTTGGATCGACTACAAAACTACACTGGTGTTCAGGGACAGGCATTAAGCTGGTTTAGATCGTACTTATCAGACCGTTACCATTTTGAAAACGTTTGAACGTTTGAAAATAACGTCAGTAGACTATGGAGTGCCACAAGGATCTGTGTTAGGCCCTCTATTATTCTCAATATATATGCTGCCACTTGGTAAAATTATAAGAAAACATGGAATTAATTTCCACTGTTATGCTGATGACACTCAATTATATATCTCATCACGACCAGATGAAAACACTAACTTATCTAACTTGACAGAGTGTCTTAAAGATATAAAATGCTGGATGACGCGTAATTTCCTGTTATTAAATTCCGATAAAACGGAGGTATTACTTATTGGTCCGAAAAACTACCCACAAAATCCCTTACAATACAACTTTAATTTAGAAGGATGTCCTGTTACATTATCCACTACAGTAAAAGACCTGGGTGTTATACTAGACCGCAACTTGACTTTCGAAAATCATATTTCATCTGTTACGAGAACAGCCTTTTTCCACCTTAGAAACATTGCTAAGCTACGTAACATGCTATCTGTTTCTGATGCAGAAAAGTTAGTTCATGCATTCATGACCTCGAGACTAGATTACTGTAATGCTTTATTAGCTGGTTGCCCTGCATCCTCAATAAACAAGCTACAGTTAGTCCAAAATGCAGCCGCTAGAGTTCTTACTAGGTCAAGAAAATATGATCATATAACACCGATTTTATCATCTCTACACTGGCTACCTATTAAGTTCCGTATCAATTACAAAGTATTACTACTGACCTATAAAGCCCTAAATGGTTTAGCTCCGGTGTATTTAACGGATCTTCTATCGCCATACAATCCATCGCGCTCTTTAAGATCACTAAATTCGAGGCTTCTGGTCATACCTAGGATATCTAAGTCCACTAATGGAGGGAGGGCGTTCTCACATTTAGCTCCTAAACTCTGGAATAGCCTTCCTGATATTGTTCGAGGCTCAGACTCGCTGTCCCAGTTTAAAACTAGATTAAAGACGCATCTCTTTAACCAAGCATTCACATAATGCTTACTTTTTATACTACTGCTGAATCAGTTATAATGCATTAATATTATGAACATCAGCTATGCTAATTATTTCCCATCTGCTTTTCTGCTGTTATCTCGGGACGCCAGTCCCGAGGTAAATAGCGTTCGTCAGCTCCAGTTTGTATCCAGCCTCTCACGGAGACTTCAGATGCCCCATCACCATGGACTACGATCTTGAAATGGGATACATAGACTAACTATTGCCAACAAAAGCCTTCATCAGCCAAACAAGGACAATTGCATCTAAGTGAACTTCTGGAATTTAATCAAGGATGGACTTCAAAGACACTGGTCACTAATCTTGCAGTTCAAACACAATCACTGTCTAAATACTGACCCTTAGCACTTAATAAGTTTAATAATTTTTTTAATCATGTTTTTTAACTATAAATAATTCTTATTTACATTATTCATGATGTTAGCCAGAGGGGAACTGGCCCCCCACAGTGAGTCTGGTTTCTCCCAAGGTTATTTTTCTCCATTAACCATCATCTTTTGGAGTTTTGTGTTCCTTGCCACAGTCGCCTTCGGCTTGCTCACTGGGGTTAATACACTTATTATTTAATTATTTTTAAACACTATAAAGAATCATATCTTATCTAATTCCACAACAAGGCTCCAAACAAAAAATCAATTAAGGAGACATTGGCTCCTATAGGGGGAAAAACAGGCGCCAAATATTTTCATTTTTAACTCCTTCCATTCCTTTTCGTCCCGCAGCTCACATGAAAGAAAAACTGCACGTGCTAACAGTGTAGTCTGTGGAGCATTCTTCGCAATTATGTGATCACGTGCATTTTTTATGCTCGTTACTGTCACCGTGTTTTCTCACAGTCTCTTTTTTTGAAATGGTTAGTTCCTGCAATGAACTCCATTTTCCCCGCTATTTCTTTTGATATAAACTTTTGTAATGTATCTCGGGAAATGTAATGCAAATTTTAAAATCAAAGGGAGTAAATTTTTACTGTCGCCAATGGCGACCTTGACAGAAATTACACTCGCAAATAAATTTATTTGGTCATAAATGCGACCATTTTTAGTCGCAGTTTGGAGCCCTGCACAAGGATGATGATTTATCGACTTTATAGACATTACATTTTTATCGTCTGTTAATGCTGAACTTCTGTAAAGCTGCTTTGAAACGATGTGTGTTGTGAAAGGCGCTATACAAATAAAATTGACTTGACAATGCTCTTCTCCATCATTTGATGCTTATTTGATTATTGACTGCTGATATGATCGGTTGAAAATGTTTACAAAAGTCTCTCT
The DNA here is from genome assembly GCA_032164185.1 of Moxostoma hubbsi. Taxonomy (NCBI): domain Eukaryota; kingdom Metazoa; phylum Chordata; class Actinopteri; order Cypriniformes; family Catostomidae; genus Moxostoma; species Moxostoma hubbsi. The sequence goes on from JAVLUX010000023.1 coordinate 17,353,820, forward strand.
TAAATAAAATTCATTTATGCTGCCTACTTTCATTTGGCAGTAACAGTAATCTAAATTGCACCAGGCAACTTTTGTGAATCTACAATGAGCCTAATTTGCATAGAAAGGAGTGAAAATTACTTAATTTTAAATACTCAAGATGCAGTGCAATTTAAAAATACCACACGCAAAAGTGGCACAACTGTTTAGTGAATCTGCCCAAGAGAAAGTGGAGATTGACCGAGAAGAGAGAATTTATAGTAAAAAAGGACTTAAATATGGATCTGTTTCTCTTTCACACCTGCATTTCACTTCTGAAGACAATGGTTTAACCGCTGGAGTCTTATGGATTACTTTTATGCTGATTTATTAGATTTTTGGAGCATCAAAATTTTGGCACCCATTCACTTGCAATGTATGGACCAAAAAAGCTGAGAAATTCTTAATTTGTGTTCTGCAGAAGAAACTAAGTCACACACATCTGGGATGGCATCAGGGTGAGTAAATAGTAGAAATAGAATAGAATTTTCCTTTTTGGGTGAACTATCCCTTTAACTATTTGGATTGTATTCAATGATTTTCATTAACATCACATGAAAACGTTTTACAGTAAAGAAAACATGCTATCTTACAAATGTTTTTTTAATTAAAATAAGCAAAAATCAAAGGCAGTAGCGAAGGAGTACTACAACGATTTATAAATACTTTACAATTTAAATAATATTTTTACCAGATTACAGTAATAAGAACTGGGAGCTAAAATGTGCATAAAGGCTAAAGAAGAGGAGAAGATTATCAGAAGATCTGGATGTTCAGAAGAGTATACTTTGAAAGGCAACGTTGTCAACCGGGCCTGATCCGATCCTGAACGCTCAAAAACAAAGTCTCACTAAATCCTGTGGGAAACACTAAAGCTTGTTGGCAAGTTCACACGACACCTGATACAATACAACCGGAAGTCCAGCTCAGTTTATTTGCAACAGAATGCTGTTCACAAGCTTAATCGGTTTTGCTTTCATTTGAACACGCAAACACGCTTATGTTACACGAGAGGCTGCATGTACTCGGGCCTCTCATGAACATGCATTGGATAGTGACCGGAAGTAAACAATTTCAGTGAAAAGTACTTAAATATTGATTAAGTCCTTTTTACTCTAAATCTCACCTTTAACTTTCAATTTCAGTTGTCTAAGTGAACCTAAACAGGCACCATATGACTGTGGAGATTTAGAGTAAAAAGGACCATCATTTTGATCTGTTTCACACCAATCCTATTATTTCGCTAATGAAGACATGGATTTAAAACCACTGGAGTCATGTGGATTACTTGTTTCCTTAATGCAATTTTTGAAGCTTCAAATGTCTGATCACCATTCACTTGCACTGTATGGACCTACAGAGCCGAGATACTCTCCAAAAAAATATTCATTTGTGTTCTGCTGAAGAAAGAAAGTCACACACATCTGGGATAGCATGAGTGTGAGTACATGATGAGAGAATTTAAATTTTTAAGTAAACAATCCCTTTTATCTCTGAACATCAAAAGAGCATCTCAGCCTTATGAGAGAAATAACGTTTGACCTTTTTGTAAATCAATCACACATTTATCATAAATTGCCATTGTTACATTGTGTCATACTGTAATAATATTACGTTTATTAAAAGAAAGAAATCTTCAATGTTTACCTTTACAAACAATAACCATGGTAACCATACTCACAGCCTATATACCATTGTAGTTCAGCTTTTATAAAAACAGCTGTGGTAATTATTGTGGCAGTGAAGGTATTTTGGCTTGGTTTTACGGTTACCGTGGTTTTCGAATGTGGAAGTTTGGCGATGGAACCTGTTAATGTCCCGGATGCAGTATCACGTAACAGTTTATTCTGTTAGAAATGCATGAGTAACGTAAATGTCCCTTCAGAGACCTGCTGCGTGGCAGCAAAATTTCAAGAGACGTAATTTACCTGCCACGACCATTTTCTCCTCCCTGCCCTTCAGAGAGAGCTCTTTGCTGGGCAAAACGTTCTTGTTTGCCATACTGAGCTGAGCGAGTGTCACACACAGAGCGAGCTGCAGGGCGATGACGATGATTACTGTGGCCGCGTGCGCTCCGCTTGTGCTTGCAGAAGTAAACATGTCCGCTCAACCGTGAGTGAAGGAGTGAGAGGACCTCGCCCACCTCATGAATATTCATCAAATGCTGGGGGAAGTTCGTCTGCTGAATATTAACTAGCTATAGGTTAATGTGACTTTGCCACAAAAGCCTCCTGTGCGGTATGTGCGGGTAAGAAATTAAATTAAAATAAATATCCACATTAAGATAACTGTTCGGAATGCAAATGAGCTTCCAGCACCCCCGTCAATTCGTCTGCCGGCATGGCGAAACTGAGCATCTGTGTGCTGTCGTAGACGGAGCAGGGCTGCATACATTTAAATTAGCATCTGGAATCCATTCATCATGATTATTGCTATTTCTGTGCATGTAAATACTTGCATTAATTCCTTCCACACAAAACATTATTTCGAATTGTCCCTCCTATTCTTAAAAAAGTGAAAGAAACAGAGTTATAGTGAACAAAAAAAAAATCGAGTTACAATGAGGCACCTACAACAGAAGTGAATGGGGCCAATGTTTTGAGGGTTTAAAGGCAAAAACTTGAAACTTATAATTTCATAAAAGCACTTACATTAATTATGTTGAAACTCATGTATTATATGAGCTGTACAGCTGTTTAAATTGTAATTTTTACAGTCATTTTAGGGTTTGTTGACTACATCGTCATGGCAACAAAGTTGTAAAATCTTTACACATAAAACTTAGTAAGTGAATTTATCACACTAAAATCATGTTAACACGCATACTACCAGTGTAGTTTTGTAGTCGATCCAAGAGTATTTCGATTGAGCTTAACTTGTATGGAACCAGGAATATTCCTTTAAATAATGACCATTCCTTGATTGTTTGAAACTTGCCATGAAAATAAAGAATTAAATAAAAAGAATAAACCATTAAAAATAATGGTACATTTTATTACCAAAGCCTTATGTAGTGAGAACTGTTTTACCTACTTATTTATTTTTCACTGTTCTTTATAAGAATAATTAACTAATTAGTTATAGCAAAATATATACATAAGGAACAATAACAATATCCTGTAAGTTAAAGAGATAATAAAATAAGTTATAAGCAGGCCCAGATGGAATCTGCAGACGTTTCTCCACATTTTCTGTGCCGATTTTGGGGGGAAATATGGAATATATTTAAACATGGTACAATGTGTTAAACTGAGCTGAGAGTCCAAATTGATAGCCAAAATCATAATCAAATTAGCAAAAATTATAACAGAAATATTTAATATCTACATGCAAATGTAATTTTTTTGCATGCGTAGATTCTATGTGGACCTTAAATTAAAGGAAACAAAAAGGAGACAAAACAAGTCACTCTTTGTCCTTTACATGATATTAGGCAAAGATGGACCATGCTACTCGTGGGGTTCCCTTATTGACAGAGGGGGTTTTGTTGATCAGAACATAATCAAAAATAGGATATATATGATTTTTTTTCATTACATTTAATAGATTGTATTAAATGTAATGCCTCCCCCCTGAAAATCTCCTCTCTTTCTGTGGGTTGGTGTTTGCGATTATATAGTCGCTGTGGTCTGTGAACTAAGAGTGGGTGGTGGGATGCTGAACTTGTGTTTCTGTAAATGGCAACAAAACGGTTGTCAGGTAGATGCCTCTGTTAGATTGCAGCAAAAATGGGATCTCTTTCATAAGTAGTGGGGGATAGATTTGCAGCTTCATGCGTTCTCCTCGTTACCGTTAGAGGGCCATTAACGACTGATCATTTACATTTATGCTCTTGGCAGATGCTTCTAGTACCAGCTGGATGTTCCGATCATAGGAGTTTGAATATGCTCAAATGGCAGGAGGACTGGATATATGGATTTTGTTAATGATAGATTACAGTAGGTTGAGAGCGAGAGAGAAAAAAAGAGTGAGAGAGAGAAGGGGAAATAGGAAGACATTGGAGAGAGAAAAGGGCATTTCGAGAGATAAATGGATTCACAGTATGTGTTAATCAGAGATTAATTAAGGCCATTTCAGAAGGGATTGGCCTTCTCTTTTTTTTGGGCGGCAGGTTTGATGGGTTCGTTTTAAAAATTGATTTGTTTTATGATGGCATCTATGCCACAGCTGAGAGTGTTGTAATGCTTTGCCTGCTTATAGCATGCACATACACACTTACACACACGTATACACACATCTCTTTCTGATTAACATGAGAAAGAAAAGAAGCAGTCGACTGTTGGGTGTTTTTAGCATAATTGTAGCTTTGCTGGTCTCACTCGAGTGAGATGCTTAATTAAAATAATAAATCATGCTTCTGTGTCACCGCTAAAGAAAACCATTCTATCTCTCTCTCTCTGTCTCTCTCTCACTCACTCACTCACTCACTCACTCACTCACACACACACTCATTCACTCAAGTATCATTAATATGTCTGTGAAGGTCACGCTGCAACCACAGTGTCCAATCCAGGGCCACATGCACCCAGTCCCACATCAGGATTAGTTTGTGAACTCGTTAACTGGTTAGCAGATACATCATCCTCCCCCTCCCCCACCAACCTTCCTGATTTTACTCAGAGCAGCCTTAAGTAAGACACTCTTACCCCAAGTGGGATGGTCAGATTACAGCTTCTTTATAATCCTGCACAGACTACAGAGACATGTGCCAATTTTTGCATTTCTACCGCTTTTATCTTTCCCTTTCTTATTCCCTCTTTTTTTACCTTTCTCATTGTTTCTTCTCATTTTGCAGACTTTAAAATGGTTGAATGTATTCATGTTACCAAGAAACATTCAATAGGTGGCCTGGGAAACTCAGCAAGTAAAGATGCTGACGACCACACCTGGAGTCGCGAGTTTGAATCCAGAGCGTGCTGAGTGACTCCAGCCCGGCTTCCTTGGCAACCAAGTGGCCCGGTTGCCAGGGTGGGTAATGTCACATTGGGTTAACATCCTTGTGGTTCTCTCTCTCGGTGGGGCACGTGGTGAGTTGTGCGGGGATGCCGAGGAGAATATCATGAAGCCTCCACATGCGCTAGGTCTCCGCGGTAACGTGCTCAACAAGCCATGTGATAAAATGCACAGATTGACGTCTCAGACATGGAGGCAACTGAGATTCGTCTTCCACTACCCAAATTGAGGCAAGTCACTACGCCACCACGAGGACTTAGAGTGCATTGGGAATTGGGCATTCAAAAAAAACAACATAACAATTATGCAGTTGAATCCATCTTTATTTCCCATTCCACTGGGCATTATGATATTGTAGGGCATATCCAAACACTGCTCCCCACATACACTACTCCCTCTGACCTTTTCTTGTCTTCCTGGCCACCTGTCTTTCCTCCCATCATCCCCTTGAAGCTCCTCTCTCACCTGAGGCCTGGTTTGGCATACTGTGCTGGGATTATTTTTAATCTGGACACATGCCACTGGTTTCCTGTGCTACTCAGAAATACAGAAACACAATGCTATAAAAAATATAACACATCAACAATTGAAAAGAAAATATTGAGAAATATCACAGATAATATTTTTCACCCTGCATACAAGAAATGACAGAATACAGATAATCTTCCCTTCTACAATCCCAAATCCACCTGCATTTTCCTGAGTGCTACAGCCCAAGGCACCATTAGTTGTCCGTTTCTAGCATGTAAATGCACTGAAACGACAATGATCATTTATACTGAATGATTATAAAGCAGGACAATAGATCAGATGCATCTGTTGTGTTGTGATGAAATTTAGCTTCCAGGTAATAATGAAAAGCAAAAGAGAGTGATTCCAGTGCAGAGCAAAAATAGGACAGTGATTTGATGGATCTTTATAGAGTCAACACAGTTTATTTTACTAGACTGTATTGTAATAAAGCATATATCAAAATTTCATTGTAATAAACATATCACAATATTCCATTGATACTTTAGATATATATTTTCTACAGATAGTTTTATTTATGTGCATTCATTAAAAAAAATGTCTTCAGTTCAATTCAAGTTAAGATCAATCAACAGCATTTGTGGCATAATATTGATTACTAAAATTAAATAATTTCGACTTGTCGCGATTTAAAAAAGAAGAAGCAAAAATGTAGTTACCGCTGATATATCCACCTTTTTCCTGAGCGCAGAAGAGTTTGTGAAAGAACGTGCAGATACTTCACAGAATCGAGATGAAGTTTTTTGGATAGAAAGTGCCTCACCTCAGTGTGTAGATGACATGAAGTGATGCTCAGAGGTGTGTTACGTTAATATCATTAATTATTCTGAGTTGTTCTGACAAACAACAATGGCACAAGTTGAGCCTGAAATACATTTTTACACCAAGTGACACTAAAATGCTTGTTGTTCTCCTCTGGATCGCTTGTTTTGGCAGTTTATACTTGCCATCTCGTGACCAGAAATACAAAACAGGCAATTAGAATTATCATGACACTGCCAAGTGGTTGATCAGGCAAACTGGATAGAACTCGATCGCTGACGCAACGGTAAACTGCCTGCAGGAGGTGAAGCCACCGGAAGTGTTCGACCGGCCATCTTGGTGTGCCCAAACTGCCTTACAGCATCAATGACTCTGATCTCCGGATACAGCAGTTGCATTTTGCCCTCTAGTGACAATCATATTTAATGTTTAATTGGCTAGTTCTGGATAATATTCGTTACTATGGAGAAGATATAGCAGATCGCGATGTCAGAGCATTCACCTGCCCTCAGTGCAGCACAACAATCATCAATGGTAGGAAAAGCTGTCATGTCTGCTTGTTTAGGGTAAATATACGTCCTCACCTCTGAACAGGACTTTAGAAAAGTCAGACCGGATTTCTAAATTGCCTTAAATGCGCAGGATTTGCTTGTTTTCATATTGAAGTGCTCTCTGTAGTCATGCACGGACTGCTTTGCGTGTCTCCCTCTCTGAGCGCCCGCTGCGCGTGCTAGAGGGAGAGAGAGAGAGCTCACACTCTTAATTAAGTGAGATAAAGGCAACTTTTGATGAAAACAGGTAACTCTGAACAAACACTTCAATGCTCACAATAAAAAAGTATGAAAACTTACCTCAGTTTCAGTGAACTGTTCACATTCAGTTGATCTGTTTGCCGATTAGGTTTGTTAGAGGTAAAATGTTTGATTTAGATACACAACTTGCTCGGGCTTTCAAGAAACATGAAACATTACAGACTTTAAATAAATAAATGTGTAGGACGTTTGCGTTGAAAGGATGTACACGCAGATTTCAGATATAACATCGGTGACTGAATGACTAATGTTTACTTGCTGAAATGAGATGATTTTGAAGTCAATGGGGCATTGGAACATTTGGCATAGCAATATAGTGGCGCAGTGGCTTCACTTTTTTGACGTCATGAGAAATGCAGTTCTATATTATATATCAGTGGTGGTTACAGTAAGGCACTTAAAATGGAAGTGAATTGGGCCAATCCATAAACATTAAAACATGCACTTCAAACGTTTCAAAAGTAAAGCCACAAAATGTGAACACATTTATTACAGGGTTTACCAGCATTACATCGCCATGACAAAGAAATTGTTAAATTCCATACAAATGTAAATTATTTTTATCACACTAAAATCATGTACAAAGTTTACGTCTTGTGGCTTTGCTTTTTAAATGGAGTGCATTTTAACGTTTTATGGACTGGTCCCATTCAGTCCACAGTAAGTTCCTTACTGCAGCTGATTTTTTCAGGGATGATCATTTTTTGTGGTAATCAACATTATGCCACAAATGCTGTAGATTGAGCCAGACTTATATTGAATCTGGGACATTCCTATAATGAAGAAACAGGGCATCATAGTGTTACCAGCCCAGAACTGCTTCTATAAGGTGTTGTACTGGACAAAACTGAAGCGTATTATGTGAGAGTTTGCGTTATTATATATTGTGACACATTATGATGTTTATAAACTGTGACATACTGTAATTTCATGCCATGTAATGTATCATGTGTTAAAAATTGGGCAATTCCAAGCACAGAACTTTTTGAACAGAACAGTTTGAAATTGCAATTTATTTGGATAATAAAGTGGAATTAAGGCTCTGTAAATAATATTAAAATTAAAAACTACAGAAAGTCTCTATTGGCTGGCAGATGTAACGAAAATGGATTATATTTGTTCTAAAATACCAAAAGAATCCAATTGAGAGAGATGGGGATGGAGATCGAGGCAGAGGAAGGGGAAGCGAGAGGGGGTGGGGGGATGTTAACTGAGGAAAATTAATTGCTGTTATATGGATCCTGACACTAGTCAATCAGGGTCAGTGTGATCCCTGTGCGTTTCATTTACCGTGGCGCGCACACACTTAGGCCATTGTAATAATTAATGATGCACATTTTCTGAGGGAGTTTGTAAGGTTGACCAGGTCCCACTGTTAATTTAAAATAAACATGAATCAGAGCTCTCATCTGCACTCAAGAGTTTAACAGTATGCAACCACTGCTCATAACGGCACCTTCATGAGTCTTCCTGAAATGCTAATAAATAAATAAAAAAATATATAGGTTTGGGTGGTTTTTGAGGACATTTATTTAGGTGATATTGGTAATTATACTATACAGTTATTATGCCAATTATGTGGTTTATGAGGACATTTCTAGTGTCCCCATAATTCAAATCGCTTAAAAAAACAAACTAAACAATGTTTTTTATTTATTATAATTTTTTTTATGTAAAAATGCAGAAAGTTTTTTGTGAGGGTTAGGGTTAGGGGATAGAATCTATAGTTCGTACAGTATAAAAATCATTATGTCTGTGGAGAGTCCTCATAATGATAGCTGCACCAACATGTGTGTATGTGTTTCCCTATTAATACTGTAACCCAGTTATAAACTTTGAGTTTTGCTGATTATTAAAAATGATAATTTCTCTCTCTGCTTAAATAGTCCGTAAAATTGATTTGCCTTCTTTTTGTCACCTCTGACAATCTCACTGACTTGTTCTTATTATCAGCAGTATGTGCATTATCATGTACATTAATCAGAAAAGGATTCAGCCATAATTACAAATCATGCACTTAGCCAACAGCAAATCAAAACCACAAACAGTAATGAGGAGAGGAAGAGCTTCAAATAATTACAATTGCAAAAAACTCCTCAGATGTTTTTATATGGTCATGTGAAAACAGTGACCTTGAAGGACATCTTTACATATTTAGACATGCTGAGATTTTTTTATGTGTGTTTTTGAAAAACGACCGGTGCTTTGTGCAGAAAACAGACATTATTACAAAAGGCTGAAAAAGCTTCTGTTCTCTGTGCGTTTATTATTAATGTGGGGGATTTTATACTGCCAGCAGTATTTTTCCGTAACCAAACACACAGATGAAATGCCTCTGCACCTCAGAGCGAAGACAGATGCATAATTTTGCGAAGCACATGCACACGCTAAAGTGGTGCGAAACGAAGAAGTGGGTCATTGAGTGATTTGTTTTAGAGAGGGGGTGGAAACTGGGTCACTGGATGCAGAGGCGGCGAGAAGGGGGTTGCTTTTGGGAGCTTCTGTGTGCTGTTGCTGGGCTGACTATTGGGGTGTATTGAGAAAAGAGGGAGGGAGCGAGAGACAGAAAGAGAACTTTTCATCCTTTTAGGAATTAGTCATGTTGTAGGGTCTAGGAGCATCATTATTTCAAGAAGCATCTGACGGATGCTAGATCCCATTCCAAATGCAGTATTCCAGAAAACACGAGAGTCTTCCAGAGATTCAACTACAAAGAGAACGAATAATGACCAAAGTAGAAAAATGCAGAGTACATTTGGAAATAATTTCCCTGGGAAAAAATGGAAGAAGAAAAAAACTCTAGTTCTACAGTTCCACTTAATCACCAAGCCCGAAAAACCCAGTCGCCCTCTCTGTGAGAGCAATGTGGTCAAAGCTAATGAAATTGCCACTAATATTAAGGGCACTGGAGAACACCGGTGATCCAGGGGGAGAGAAGGGCATCGATCCATCCACAATGAACCGAGTGCTCATGCTTTCAGCTATACGCTGGAGTCCGCACTGCCATAACAAGTATTACATCGACTGTACTGTATGCCAAAATGACGGGTTAACTTTTACTGCTAAATACATCCATGATAATATTTAAGATAAGATTTGAGGAAATAACCGAGCACCATATGGCTGTGATATTCTATTCAGCTTTGCATACGACATGTTAATATGCTAATATGCTGTCTATGTGGTGCAGTTGATTGTGGATTATAGCTAAAGAAAACTATGCATGTATGTGTATGCATGCACATTAATGCAGCTGCGAACACAACAGCACATGCTGTCTTCAGCCGATTTAGCAAACTAGCCTGCCAACGTATAAAACACCCACATCCGTGCTTGCTCACATACACATCTGTGCATAGCCTATAGGCGCACACCTTCCTGATGCACATATAATGGTCAAGTCAGCACTATACCCATACCTTTAAAGCACAAGCACATATAAGTGAAGAAACAGAACCTAACACCTCTAGATGCATATGAACACTGCACTCCTTTCTTCCAACACACATGCTGTAGGTAGCATTCATTTAAAATAATGATCTTTCCCACTTAAATACTGCAGGTTTAAGTTTTAAAGTTGTTTAGCTTTAGCTGATGTAATCTCTTAAATGTCCTGTTTCAGCTCGACGGTGAGGACTCTGTTTAGTGACCCATCTGTTCTATGACCTCTTTAAAATGATCCAGCACATAGATTGACTGCTTCAACAGAACATCTGGTTGCTTTGCTTTTGTTAATTAATTTAGTTTCCTCTTTAATGGAAATTTTAATCTGATGCTGACATAAATTAAAATATATGAACTCTGAGATTAAAAAAATTAAAATCTCTCGATTGGGACTGTAATTTACTCCTTCTTGCATCTTTAAAGAGAAGAGGAGAGAATGGCTGTGATTTAAAAAAAAATATTCATATTTTAAATTCTGTATTCAGAAGTCAGAGGACAACTGTAGCATTTAATACTCAATTGGGAATTGCTTTTAATTTACCGCAATGAATGTGGAGCCACTTTTAAATGATCTCCCACACTTGCATTGAGTACACACACACACACACACACACACACACACACACACACACACACACACACACACACACACACACACGCGCACACACAAAAGAAAATAGAATATGCAAACAGACACACACACACACACACACACACACACACACACACGCAGAAGGAGCAGGTCCTGGGATGCTCGTCATTTGTAATGAGGTGATAATCCAGCTCAAACGCTCCTATTTGCTAATCTTTCAGATTACAGATTAAAGTGCTCTCAGAGGACACTATCGTTAGGAGGAATGCAGGCTAGGCTAGTGCTGAGACACACACACACACACACACACACACACACACACACAGTGGTCCTAATCTCATTCATTCTTCCACCTCATCTCTGGGATTTGCCTGGGGCATACACACTCACATACTGTAAAATGCAAAAATATACAATAAGGATCTCATGCAGGAACATGCATTGACATGAAACATAAACCGTGCAACAGCAATGTATTCAAACAACACACAAAGCACAGTTTTAAAGATGCTTGAGAATGTTTTATGCTCCCACTATATTCCATCTTTATGTTTTGGAATTTTAAACAAAAATTACATTTTATATTTACATTATGTCAACTCAGTAAATATATGGTGTATAATGAATTTAGAATTATTATTACTATTCTTATATTCTTATCTGAAATTCTTATCATTCATAAAAATGAAGGATTTAAAATGAGCAAATTGCAAATGAATCTTTTAAAGAACCGTACATCTGCATAAACTTTTAAGATTATATTGTTTAAAAAAAAAGTGTGCCACACATAATATGCTGAAGCATAACATTTATTTAAAGATAAAAAATTGTTCAAACCCTATTCAAGACTAAAGAGTATTGATCTCTAATGTACAGCTATCGTTCACTGGGGTTTTATGCTTTAAAATGCATCCAGATTTAACAGCATGCTTATCAAGAATGATGCAGAAGAATTAATAAAAAATGTATTTAAAATGAAATTCATATAACTTTGCATTCATCAAGCTTTGTCCCTCTGATCTGCAACAATATAACACATTGGTGAAATAGTGGCTCTTGTTACATCATGCATGATATATTGTGTGTGTGTGTGTGTGTGTGTGCGTGTGTCAGGGGAGCATACTGGGTTGCCTCCCTATGGCCCCCCTTCCACAATCAGCTGATCACCCTGAAAAGATTGAGTGGTTCAGGGTCAAAGTTCAACTGTGTCATCCCCCACCCCCCCCTTAGTAGTCAGTATGAATTACCATATATTAACTATCAATGCCTAGATTGTCGAATGCACATGCCGTGAACTATATTGTACCTTACATTCAGTATATATCCAGTTGTATGACGTGTGTATGTATGAGCACCTAATTTCCAAATATAGCTAAATATAGCATGTATGTCATATATTTACAATTCTAGGTATGTGTAGACTGTATCTGATGCATTAGTGCACAGTTTCCTTTATATGAATGTGCAATCTATTGTGTTTTAATGTGACTGTGTATGTGTGTTCATGTGTGTATCTTGGTCAGAGAGGGTCTCCCCTCCCCTGCTCAGTCAACCCCCTGCATGTGTAATCCCTGCCAGCTGTCCCCACAATCTAATCTCTCTACCACGATCAGCTGGGACGTTACACACACGTGTGTGTGTGTGTGTGTGTGTGTACCCAGGGACGTGGGGGTGGTGTCAAACGAAGAGCATAAATTGTAGCCCGAGTGTGAGCGCAGCACAGTGTGTGTGTGTCCGTGTGTGCGTGAACTGCTCATCCTCTGCATACCTGCTCCTTCCCTCTTCCTCTGGATTTGTATACATATATGCCTCTGTGTTCATATATGTATATTTGCATTTTCAACTTTTTCTTTTGAAAAAAAAAACAATATTTTTTAGTGTTGCGTACTGTCAGATGGATTTTTGCAGGCTGATATAGCTTATGATATGGGGGAATACGCCGCTTTTTTTTAATAAGGCTACAACATCCCAGCTCCTGATTTCCCCTCTTCTCTCCTCCTGCATGCGTGAAACCTTCTTTCCTGCCTACCTCTCCCCTGCCCCCTACACCCCACCCCAGAACATCTCCCTGCAACTCAGCTCTCCAGCCTCAGGAAAGGAGCTTCTTCTGGGGCAGAGAGCTTCGGCAGGACCCCTGTTCATCCCTGGATGGAGAATAGCAAGAACTGACGGAACTAAGAGAATGGAAAACCGGGATGTACACTTCTCTACGGGGCTGTTTCTTCCCCCCCCCACCCCCCCCAATAGAACAAGAATACAGGAAAAAGGAGCAAAAGATAATCCTTAAAGCAGTAGTTTTGCAGATATAGATTATGCTCCTTGTTCATTTTTAATATGTGTTCTCAGGGTTATGGCTGTAACTGATGTGTTGGAACATTACAACATTTTTATTTTCTAAATACATGTACATTTTCTGTTGTGTAATGTATGCATTTATTTTTTCTTCAAATGTCATCATCAGCTTCAACTCTTTTGATGTGATTTTAACCCGCACTTGCTTTTACTTGCGGTATAGGTGCATGTATGATGTGAGAGAGTGACAGAAATAAAAAAGACAGAGAGAGAGAAAGAGAGGAGGGGGAGAGAGAGAGAACAGACTGTCATAGGGAAGTGTTAGCTTTACATTGCGATGCTGGCAGGCATCTCATCATGGTTGTGGACGTGCTGAATGGACGGAGGTGGAGAGCAGTGCATAGCTTTGCATCTTTACATCTCACACACACACACACACACACTGCTTTGCTGGTCCTCTTTGTTTGGCAGAGATGAGGGAAGGTCGGCTGGAACGAAACTGAAAGCAGGTGCCTGGGCTTCTTACAGAATGGTACAACAAAAGGTAGATCCTCTTTATCTCCCCCTCTCTCTCTCTCTCTCTTGCAATTTCTCAGGTCATGTATTCAGTGCAGAGTAAAGGTAGCATTGTGGATTTCACCAGGACAGGTTGTAAATGTATTTGAATTGGATAGTGTTCAAATGCTTTTTATTTTATGTGTGTAAAATATGAACAAGAGAAACACTGTGGTCTTGTCTTATGTTGTCATTTATGTTTTGATCCTACCATACATTTAGGCCACTCAAAGAGGGGCGTACAGACACATACTCGAGATACACATGTTGGGAAAATGCACAGAATCCTCGAAATAAGACATATAGTGTGTAAGCAATAGTGTGATCGCAAGTGTCCACAAGACTGTGTGCGGAGTGTGTGTGTGACTGTATGAGACTAGGCACTGTGGTGTGGACTGCACTAACACCAGCAAAGCCCTCAGCAGATGCAGGAGGAGGAGTACAGGTGAGAAGAAAGGGGTTTTAAGCATCCTTGTAGTCAGAGCAATACAGACTGCAGGGATGAGGAAGAATGGAGGGTTTGTCTGAAACAAATGGACGAGAAGGATGCCGTGTGAGGTTTGGAAACTAGGGTTTGAGCTCTTTGTGTTCACAGTGGACCTTGATTTAATTTCAATACAATTAAGGCACGCGGTGAATGCCAAGAGAGAAGCCAACAGCAACACTCACCTGAGAAACAGAGAATGAGAGACTTCAGACTGATCATTATTCAACTCGTCTGAGGAAAAGTCATGTTCTGCACTGTCACTATACCGTTGTGGGTTCATACTAGACATAACACAGTTGCTTTGCACAATAAAAATACTACATGCACCATTACTCTGTCATTTTCAACCCCTAACTGATTTATTTTTATATAATAGGGTATCAACAAACACAAGGCCTAATATGCATTCATTGATTTAAAAAGCCTTAACGTTATCTCTTCCAAACTATAATATTATATTTACTGACACAATGATCTGCAAAATGTTTGTAGGTGAAAGATGCAAAGGTTGCTTTATGACCTAGGCTGCAGTTCACAACACAAGCCATTGTGGAGTCATTATAGGCACTAGATTAAAATCTCATGCATAGGTGGTGTTGCCAGCACGGGATTAAGGCCCTCAGATGTTAGTGATACAATTTGGGCCAATCAAAAGACAGTGCAATTAATATATTTGATATTTAGTTGAATTTTTGACAGCATCATCCAAACATTTGACGGAGTAAATTTATTAGAAAGCAGAGCCGGCCTGCCAGCTCAGGCCTGCTATAGATTAAACATTTTAAACAGGAAAACACATGTACAAGCAAAAACACAAGTCCCACGTAATACTTCTGTCTCGAGCGTAACGTGCAAATCATTTACCTTCAAACTGTCACCAATAAATCACCCATACCGCTCTGGGCACGTGCCGCAGATGTTATAGGGGTCAGAGTTTACGTATTTGTGAATTTTCCCTCACAAAAGAAAGCCAAACAAGGTCTGGGGACAGGATATATGCCCCTCAGGGTAGATTTCTGTCGATGGAACGCATGACTGTGACAATAAAAGCAAATATGAATCACTAATATTAATAATTAAGACTTAACATCGAAGTAGCTGGTGTCGCATTTCTGCTTTTGTAAATTTATACCTGTTATACAGTTTATTTTGTATTTTTCCCCATAGCTTTATTTGTGTTAAGCCATCTTCAAATAAAGTAGCCTACAAGCTTGTTACCATCCGAGATCCAAGAGACACTTTTCCAAAATAGCTTTATAGCCTATATGTACTTATTTTCAGGGGGATTATCAAAGGGGAACTAGGCTAAATTGAAGTCTGTTAAATATGATTAATAATAATAATAATATATATATATATATATATCCCAATTTTTTATTTGAAGCTAAGCATCAGAGGAACATTGCTGTGCATTTTATTCAGGTTACGTGTTACATTCTTGCATTTATTCTGCAACTATTCTACTAAACACTAATATGTTAAGTAAAATAATCGTTTTGGGGTATTGAAGAATAATGTGATTATGGGATTAAATTGATTCCGTCTTGAAGTCTTGAGTGAATAGTCTAGAATCAGTTAAACACAAAAATGTTATGTCTTTGAAGTTATAATAGGCTATTCATGCAAAGTCATATAACGCGAATGTTACATTAACAAATAATATGAAAATAGTTTTTCAGCTGTCCAAAACGATGCTCAAAGAAATACCTATAATTGTGTAGTCTTTCAGAATGATCCACAGGAGATGGCTAAAACACAGACATGACAAATATGTGTAAGATTTGCCAAATCTTGTTATAGCTTACATAGGTTCAAATATGAAATTGCAATAAAGTATTTATTATGAATAAATTAATTTAGATACTTTCTTTGTTATATAGCCTAAATAAATAAAACACGCCTGTTTATTAACAAATATCCTAGATAATTTGAATGTAGAAAAAAAAACAAAAACAAAACAACAACAACAACAACAACAACCGAACAAAAAAACGTTTAAGGCGCAACGTTTTTTATTTTATTTATTTACAAATTCACCTATTCTTTAAATAAAAAAACCTAAATCAGTTTTATTTTTTAACGTATGCTAAACGAGTTTGAAATATATTAAAAGGAAATAGATGTCTCGTTTATATTTTTATTTGACCTCCACTAAATATTCGTCTGAAATAAATCGGTCTCTCGCTGTTATACAGAAATGATTTTATTATGTTAATAGCAGTCTTTACAGACATGGCCATGCGTTACTAATGGCAAAAATACACGCGCGCTCTTGATAATGCGCTGAACGCACGCGGCTGCGCGACTGTCAACAGACTGATAAACAAAGCGCGTGCTCCTCACCCCTCACCCCGCACACAATCCGGACGGCAACGGCAGCAGGATAAAAAGCGATAATACTGTCTGTGGTACAAGAAGAACCTGAATCGGGAATTCACAACAGCTATTGCGTTTAAACCCGAGACTGATTGGGTTAAGGCCTGCATCTCTTTGTTATTCAGGTGCAGCCTGTTATCAGTGGCCACACGGATATGATCTACAAGCCTGAAAATCGCTACAGACTTCCTCTGTGGCCTGCACTGCTACAGTCATGCATTTTTTTTTTAAGTAATTGTTTCAGAGATTTTATTGCAAAATAAAACAACGGACCAGTGTTGTTTTAATAACGATTTTCTTGCAGAACAAGCGAAAAATAATAATAATAAAATACTAACAAATTTAACTGATTTGGGTTCTGATTTTTTGAGTAAAACCTATGGTTCTGTACAGTTCCTATTTTCTTTCTGGAATGAAAAGCCTCCACATCATAATGTGAACATCAGTGTGCCTGTACACTGTTTGATTGAATCTGAGGAGACAGGGTTACTGTTACACTGATTTTATTTTCAGAGAAGAATCACAGTTGAGGAGGATACAGACTAGACTACATCTGTCTTAAACGCACTGCATCAACGTTCTTCAAGACACGTGCCGACCCCCTCCCCACCTTCATGTTGTCTGGGGTTCCCATGAGGTTTAGGGATCCCTGGGGAAGAGGCCGGGGTCAGAGAAGGGCCCCTCAGGCGGCATGATATAGACAGACGGAAGGCTGAGCCATGTGCTGCATCTTATTCCCTCCATACGCAAAACACCCCTAATATCATCCACACCCACCCACACACACACACCCAAATAAAAACACTCACATCTTTCATGCGCTTGCACGGTTTACTCAGGTACACACAAACAATAGCCAAACACATGTCTGACAACCAGAGGAGAACTGATTCAGACAAACATTTCCTGAACACACACACACACACACACCTTAGTACTAAAGGTGGTAGTGTTCTCATGAACTGTCATTAAACAGTTCAATTGATTGATGGGTGTGACCCCACTGACACGTCAACCCTGGACAGATTACCCAAGCACAAAAACCATTGTCATTGTAAAATTTCAAATGAAGGCTTCCAAAGTATATCAAGTTTAAAATAATGCCATATTGTTCAAAGTCAGTATGAACTGAAGTACTCATTGAGTCTGAGAGTTTAATCGCATTATTATACAGAGTGAAAAGGTTTGGTGATATATGCTTAAATACAAGGATGTACAGACTACCAAAACCCTGTATGTATAATCAAGATCTGGGCTAGTTTAAAGGCATATTCAGTACATTTTTGAGCCAAAAGCACAATCACACAAATTTCTCTGAAAACACACAAAAAACTTTCTCTGGCAACACTTTTTATGTTGATTTCAAACACCTTATCAGAATATTTTTGGGGAAATCTGTCCTTCAAACAAAAATTCCAATATCATTATAATTTTGCTATAATTGTTTGGTAAACAACTGAACAAAATAAAAAACACTAGCATACAATCTGACAGGAGTCAACTATATAATGAAGGCAGTTTTCAACAGGAATACTGAACCATGCTCTAAGGACAAGGGTGATTTTCATTAATGTCAGGTTGAGGCAAGTTGCCCCATTTTTGTTTAAATTAATTTATTCATTCATATACCTGTTGGCCCAAACAATGTTGATATGTTTGTACAACCTTTAGATATTTTTTCATGTGTCATGGGATGCTCATGCTTTATAATTGTTTTAAGTTTTACATTTGACAAAATTCAGTAAACCCATTACATAGCCAATAATACAATTATTTATTATAATAAGTTCCCAATAATTCAACTGATCAAGTACAATATTTGTAGGCCAAAACAATGTTTTGAATGTATGTTTCCCTTCCCATTTTGCTGTTTCAAGAATTGTTCTGTGTTTCATAATTGTTTGAAATTTGCTGGAATGCCTAAGATAGGCCATTTAATGTTGTTTCATTGTGACAACTTTCCCTATATAATGTTCATTTTTTATTTTTTTTGGCAATAACAGTTGAAATTTTCAAATAACTTATTAACCAAGATTTTATGGTATGCACCTATACAAAAAAAGACTTCCAAAAATAAAACTTACCCTAGGCCTATTCACTGGAGTAAAAATTGTGACAACTAGCCCCAATTACCCCCCCCTTTTTTTTAGTTGCTGGCCTCTGAAATATCTAATTTGATGATTGTGACATAAAGGCAAGAAATAAAGGTTTGAATACAGACACATTTTCCACCTCTTTCTTTACCACATTCCAAAGAAGCCCTGTGTCTGTTCACATTTCAAACAGTGTGAGCTAAGCTTGTTTGGATTGATCTTTTGTTCAAATACCCGAATATAAATTTAGACAGATTAAATATTATTATTAAAATATCAAATAATAATAATAAAATCATATTTGTCACAAGCGCTAGTACTTGTCCGTTTCAGTCAATTCTAAGTGGGTCGTTTACACCAGTTTGGGCACTTTGAAGATCTGCCGCCCCCTAACGGACAAACACATCGAGCCGCCATTTTATGATTACATTCTTCAGAACGGCGAATGTTTACGAACGCCCACTATGTCTTCAGGATACTGACACGCAATTTAGACGTGTAATCAACCTAATTTTCAACCAGCTTCAGTGAATTTAGCAAACTTCTAACACACATGAGCGGGTTTCACACTTAAAGAAAACCCGTACACGTTATGATGGCAAAGTGGCAAACAGCGCAATCGCGAGGCCGTATTTAAAACGGCAGGAGTAAAAGAAATATAGCGTATCAAACATGCCATCAAATATTCAAAGTAATAACTACAATTAAAAAGGCAAATGCACTTCTTATATCATTAGCACATTTAAGGAATTCAATAATTTCTTGAAAATACCTTGGTGACAGACGGAGTAAACGCTCTCTTCCAGTTCCCATGACAGAACTAAATAAAACACCCCTACGAAAATAACGCCTCATGTCCAGAGCACTAGGTTTAACGCTTAATTTATCATTGACACCTAGCAATTGAACCATTAGTGTTATCGATAAGCCATAAGCCACGGGTTCAATACAAGTTCAGTCAATATTTTTGTGGCGTCTGTTGATTATAAAAAAAACGAGATAACAGTGAGGCACTTATAATGGAACTGAATGGGACCATTTGTTTGAGGGTTTTGAGGACATTTTAAGTTTATAATTTTATGAAAGCACTTACATTAATTATTGTAAATCTTGTGTATTGAGCTGTAAAGTTGTTTTTAACAATCGTTTTTATGATAATTTTAAGGTTCTGGCAAACTTGCTACTCATTTTCACATGCAAATAAATAATTGCCAGAAGTTTGCATTTCTTCCCCTCCTGTAGCAGTGAATCAGCAGCAAACCTAAGGCAACAATTGACAATTACTGGCAAACACTTCTATGGTAAATCTGTGGCAACAAGTACAAGTTTGCCAGAACTCTCGATTTTAGTAATGGAACTTTATACAGAAACGGTTTGCAGGTGATGTTATCACATATATTGTCTTGTGGCCAGACTTTTGAAACGGCATTTTAATGTGTACAAATAAGCCCCATTCACTTCCATTGGTAAGTGCCTCACTGTAAACCAGATTTTTTTTTTTTTAATTTATTTTTTTTAGTCAAAATGAACTTCAGCTGTAATCATCATTATGCCACAAATGCGGTCAATTAAGCTTAACTAGTATTGATCCCAGAATATTCATTTAACAAGTTTATTTTTGTCTATACAATATTCAGACAGTTTGTTTCCTGTTAAGTTCCTTTAAGACAAAAACCCAATGTTTGTTTCACTATTAAAATGATGTTACGTTAAATGATCTTGACAGACGCCTCTTAACACGAAAGCACATATTGGATACAGTAAAGATTCAATCAAAATCTTCAAAGTTCCAATAAAAAAAATTAAATAAAATAATGCAAAATATTCAAGTTCAACCACCAGCTTTAAGTTCACCATAAAGCAAACACACTTCAAACTTTGTGCAGCATCTTTATTCTGACACTGCTAAATGCCAGCAGTTTTTTCAGGACTCGTTTAATGCACCGACATGAACATAGGAGGGTTGAAAGTGTGCAGGGAGATAGTGTAGCACAGAAGTCAGGAGTGTGGGTGCTGGGCCAATGGGGGCCAGGCAGTTTGGGACACGGGGTTAGTGCATGACAAAATTGTTTAGTCAAATAAGGGGAAATGCATCAAGTTTTGCCAAGTATACCACATTTATTTTTAATGAACTGATTATGTGAAAGAGAGGGTCATCTCAATGAAGACGGAAGAGAAAGAAAAAAAAAAAAAAAAAAGACAAGTGGACAGCAGCCCATTGCAACATTTTTTTTTTTTTTTAAACTTGCATAAGAAAAAGGAGTAAATGGAAAATAAGCTGACAACTCTCAAACACAGCCCCTTTTGTACACTATAAAACTGATCCAATGACCAAAGCTTTAATCAAATCTGCTTCTCAATTTACAGTCCACTGCTAAACACCCTCTTTTACAAACATAAAAATGGGGGGGGGGGACAATACTAAACATTAATTAGATTTTTGAATGTACTTTTTTTTTTTTAAATTTTGGTTCAGGTCTGTAGACAATTTTTTATTTCTCTAAGGAGTTATTGATATTTTGCACAGATTGTTGGCCAGTTACCAAAAATTGAACCTTCACTGCGAAGGCAATGCCAATTGTGTGTCCTGACTGGATGGTTTCAGCTCCTATAGAGGGGATTACAGAGAAATGGGGTGGGGGGGACCCTACAGGATCCAGACACTAGAGCTCAAATGTACAAAAAACTCAAGATTGTAGTAAGAGAGAAGCAAAGCATTGTGCTTGGACTGTAAAACCAGATGTTCTTCTAAAAAAAGAAAATGGAAAAACAAAAACAATATCAGAAGGAAGAGGCAGCAGAAAAATGAAGAAAAAGAAAGAAAGAGGGAAGTACTGGGTTCACTATTAGAATCCTATAGAATTAAGTTGTAGTCCTATGAATAATCGTGTCATTTTTCTTTTACTACAAGTTCGAAGTAAGTCTTTTAGGTCAAAAGAAATCAAAAAGTCTTTTTTTTCCTTGTTTCAAATCCTTGGTTAATTCTTTCCCCAAAATAATTTCTGAAAATATCTGGTTGTAAGATCTGGGAGAGAAAGCACAGAGCCTGTCAGTCTTTTGCCCAAAGCAGAGCCTGTTACTTCACACGTCCTTGGCGATCCTGAACATAATGAAAAGAAGAAAAAAAAAAAAAAGATTAGTAAACAAAATGCAAAGGGAGGTAAATGACAAATCCTATAAAAATGGATTCATAAATAATTGTAATAGTCTTTTTAAAAGCCTTTAAATTAATAAAAGTTTAAAAATTAAGGCAAAAACAGATTTAAAAATGTGTTTACTTCCACCTACATCCACTTTTGTGTGAGATATATTTAAAAAAAAAAAAACTTGTGTATATACAGATATATAAACTCAACAAATAAAGAAATGTCCTCTCACTTTCAACTGCTTTTATTTTCAGCAAACTTAACATGAAAATATTTGTATGAACAAAGATTCATAAGACATAAACTGAACAAAAGTAACAAGTCAGTATCTGGTGTGGCCACCAGCTGCATTAAATACTGCAGTGCATCTCCTCCTCATGGACAAGAGATGTTACCCCACTCTTCTGCCAAGGCACTTGCAAGTTCCCGGAGATTTCTGGGGTAATGTCCCTAGCCCTCACCCTCCAATCCAACAGGTTGCAGACGTGCTCAATGGGATTGAGATCCAGGTTCATGGCAGAACACTGACCTTCCTGTCTTGCAGGAAATCATGCACAGAACGAGCAGTATGGCTGGTGGCATTGTCATACTGGAGGGACATGTCAGGATAGGCCTGCACGAAGGGTACCACATGAGGGAGGAGGATGTCTTCCCTGTAACGCACAGCATTGAGATTGGTCTGAGCTTGTTGTCGTCGCAGGCAATGATGATGTGACACACCACCCAGACCATGACGGACCCTTACAGGCCTCAGTGTAATGCTCATTCCTTCGATGATAAACGCGAGTCCGACCATCACCACTGGTGAAACAAAACAGTGACTCTTCAGTGAAGAGCACTTTTTGCCAGTCTTGTCTGGTCCAGGCGAAGGTGGGTGTAAAGGGATTTAGATAGGCAAGGAGGCGAGAACCGGCTTGAAAATAAAATAGTTTGAGAAACTTAAAAGACACAAACACACAAATGACGGACATCTCTCTCTCCCGCATCATGTTCCGCAGTCAGCCTTTATTCCTCTCGGAGGCTTGATTAGCCTGATAAGGGACCGGGTGTGTAGAAACACATTCTTTATTTTTATTATATATTTATTTTATTTCCCAAATAAAATCACAACTGTGTTATATTTTAACATCTTCAAAGTAGTCACCATTTGCCTAGATTTTGCAGACATGTACTCCTGACATTCTCCACCAACTTCTTGAGGTATTAACCTGGGATGCTTTTTAAAGGAGTTCCCATCCATGTTGAGCACTTACTGGCTGCTTTTCTTTATTATTTGGTCCAAGTCATCAATTTCTCTCTTTTTTTTTTAAAAAATTACATTTTAGTTTTATAATGAAAAATGTATATGGTGGCACAATTACATTTTAAGCAAACATTTAAGCATACGCCTTCAGATCAAAAGATTCTTTAAGATAATGAGAAATATTTCAGGTCAAGTGTTTCAAAAATATTTGACCGGTAGTGAGTGAGTGAGTGAGAGTGTGTGTGTGTGTGTGTGTGTATATAGATATATAGCCCTGGCTGGGTCATTCCAAAACGTTAATCTTCTTCTGGTGAAGCCATGCTTTTGTGGATTTGGATGTGTGCTTTGGGTCATTGTCGTGCTGAAAGGTGAACTTCCTCTTCAGCTTTCTAACGGACGCCTGAAGGTTTTGTGCCAAAATTGCCTGGTATTTGGAACGGTTCATAATTCCCTCAGCCCTGACTAAGGCCCCGGTTCCAGCTAAAGAAAAACAGCCCCAAAGCATGATGCTGCCACCACCATGCTTCACTGTGGGTATGGTGTTCTTTGGGTGATGTGCAGTGTTGTTTTTGCGCCAAACATATCTTTTGGAATTATAGCCAAAAAGTTAAACCTTGGTTTCATCAGACCATAACACATTTTCCCAAATGCTTTTGGGAGACTTGATGTTTGTTTTTGCAAACTCCAGCCGGGCTTGGATGTTTTTCTTTGTAAGAAAAGGCTTCCGTCTTGCCACCCTACCCCATAGCCCATTCATATGAAGAATACGGGAGATGTAGCACACAGCCAGTACTTGCCAGAAATTCCTGCAGTTCCTTTAATGTTGCTGTGGGCCTCTTGGAAGCCTCCCTAACCAGTTTTCTTCTCGTCTTTATCAATTTTGGAGGGACGTCCAGTTCTTGGTAATTTCCCCCATGAAGATTTCAGTTTGTTTTTCAATTGAATTGTTCACATTATAAGTCACATTAAAAGTAGAAAAGATCTGACAGGATTGATCTTTGTCTCATTCTTTTACATTACAAAAACCTGGCATTTTAACAGGGGTGTGTAGACGTTTTATATCCACTGTATATAAACTTGCTATTTAAAAATTTGCTACATTGTTTTCGGTCCACTTGATCTTAAAATGAAACGACCCGTCAAACATCAAAATGTCTTAAATCGATTAATTTCACCACTACCACACTTTTTTCCTAGTTACAGGGTTCACACAAGGTCCTTGAAGTGCTTCAAGTGCTTGAATTTAGTTTTTAGAAATTTAAGTACTGGAATACTAAGGAAAATCGGCTTTTGTTGACAAGTTCTTGATAACATTGGACCTGTTCTTCCGTATGTGTGTCCATAACATTGAGATCCACACATACCACTTTTATTAATGTAGCTTAAAAAATCCTATCTGTTCTTTAGAGTCAGATAAAAAAGTAAAAAGAAATCTACATTTCAAATCCCACATAGCACAGATTTGATAAACCGAGAAACTTCTCTCTTCAATAAACCAGAACACTGCTCAAGATTGAGATGCACATTTTTCTACCATTTTAGGGCTTGCTATACAAATGAATGCAAACTGAATGTTATTACTTGTGAATTGTACACATTACAACTGTGACAGCTCATATTATTATATATACAAACTTTCATAATATATTAATTGATATAATATACAAAATAATATATATATATTTTTTTTAGTGTTACGATGATAAACAAATTACAAAAATAAAAGCACGTCACTCTGTGAGGATTATTTCAACTCTGCATCTTATGTTGTTTTGGGGCTGCCTTCAGTAGGGATCATCTGCTGCAAGTAACAACATGCCATTCCCCATATTGTTTATAATTAATAAAGAAAGCAAAAATGCAGCAAAAACTTGCATGCATGTTACTTGGGGGGCAATCATTTTTGCTTATTACTTCATGAAGCAAACAGAATATGGAAAATGGTATATTGTTACTTACAGCACCATGATAAAAAAAAAAAGCACAAAGACAGCCTAACGGTGCATAGATCTTGAAATAATCTTCACAGAATGACGTGAGGTGGCTAAAGACACTATTTTGTGTGTGCTTGTATTTTACAAGTGGAGACATTTGTACCGTTAAACTCATAACTACTTGATCTTTTTAATTTCTCTAATATTTGATGATTTCTCATGATTATTGTGATCACATTTCATAAGTTATACAACAGAATGGACACAGATGAGCGCTGTAACAAGATTGTATGAATGAGACATGCATGCAGACATGCATAACACACAAAACATGACTGCTAGTGCAGCGATGTTTTGTGTGTTATGCATGTCCGCATGCATGTCTCATTCACAGAATCTGCTGTGCTGCGGGCACTAACATTACACCAAGTAAACAGAGATTAGGGTTTTTGTGTGTTTGTTTAATGTTCATTACATGCTGTTAATCGCCTCATTTTAGTTTAATGCATTATTACAGCTGTTAGAAGTTCATTATTTTCTCTCCGTGAGCGAGTCATAAGGATTACTGTAAAAACTCAAGTGTTTATTCAAGTGTACCGTCATGTTCTGGAACCAGACTCAGCCGTTGAATTAGGCACAACCCCTCTATCAAAATTCCACTCTCTAAAAATACATGCACGCACTTGGAGATGTTGTATTGTTGATGGGGTGGGATAGTGGGGTGAGCGTCCCCTGAGCTTTTTAAGTTTCAAAAGACACTTTACGTCACTAATACTAGAGTATATGGACTATCCTGTGTATGCACGCAAGCAGAAACAAAGAATTTGACCGCGGCCCACAGCCATCTTTTTCCTCTCACTGTTTAACAAGCCTAGGGCTGTTAGAGACAGGTGTGATATTTCATTAAACCTTTTTTTTTTCCAGTGAACTCTAACAGGTAATAGGAGTGTTTTCTGCATTTCATAAAAAAAAAAAAAAACAAAAAAAAAAAAACAACTTACAGCACCTTTAAACCAATTATCAGCAAAGATATCAGAAACTACTACAGTTATCTTCTGACAAGCCTAACTAGACTTGATAAAGAACATTAAATTTGACAAGTGTATCCAAGGCCTGCTGCCTAAATTAGCAGTGTTATTTACGTGCTCACAGAAACGTCTTTAAAGCATACAACTTAAGGACAATATGAGCCAGGTGTGAATCTGCAAGATGCATCACCTGCATTCTGTAGTGGCTTCGACTGGAGTTATTGGAGTACGGGTCACTCCCCTGAACATCCACCTGCCCAGATAAAGAAATGTCTGTTAGTCCTCTTAAACTATTGTCAAGAATTAAATGCAAAATAGACGGTACACTACAGAGGTATTCAATTCAAAAGATTACATGTAGCTGAACACATTTATAGGAAAAAAAACAACATTCTGGTGAAGCAAAACTCAAAAGGAAGGACATTTCACCCACAAATCAGGTTAGATAGTTATAAAATTCACTCATCGTCATGTCATTCTAAACTTTTACGACACTTTTTTCCATGGAACAAAATAGGAGAATTTTGAAGAACACTGATAAGAGCTGGAGGACTGAATAATTACTTTTCAATTTTTGTGAAAAAAAAAAAAAAAAAAAAACTAATTTTGGGTGAACTATCTCGAAGTATGAAATTGACAATTTGCCAATGACAAACACATTTGGGTTAATTTGACAAATTATGTCTACTCAAAAGATTTACTGAAGTGTAATGAGTGCAGAAAAACTTGTGAATTAAGGCCCAAGTATACTTCGGATTTTCACGCTGCTAATCGGAATGCGCACAGTACGTGTGACGCAAATTTGTCAAATCAACACAGTCTGTCTGTCGGTCCCAGTTTCTTCAACACGTGAGCCTAATACAGAGCTCCAGAATAAAAAGACGACTTGGGTGCCAAAACTAAAACAGTGAGCCAAATGACTGAAACTTTCTCGATTTAGATTGCCGATCAGAAACAAGAAAGAAAGCCAAAGTAAAGTCATCTGATAATCCATTCTTCAAAGGATTAACAAACACACATTATATATATATATATATATATATATATATATATATATATATATATATATATATATATATATAGTAAGTTTGCATTCACTTTTGTCTCAATTGTTCACACCCCTTTCATAATTTATACAAATGAGAATGGTTTTATTTACATATAGTATGCATATAGCAGTGTTGTCATCTCGAGCATCAATTCATGTTTGCATTTTGTGTAATAGTGGTGTACAAGTCCCTCAATTGTCTAAAGTGTCAAAATCTTGATTATATATTTAATTTTAATAATTTGAATGTATTGCCTTAATCTTTTTTTACTGATACCAGATGGCCTACAAGAGTGCAAACTTAATGAAATCCCAGATGCAGTTTATTGTGCTATTCCAATCCCAAACAATAATTTCAAGAAAAAGTGGTACACAACACTATAAAGAAGCCCAAAATACACTCTCAGTTGTGAACTAACTGACAGCTGATTCCCTGAGAAAGTGAATCGGATTCAAACTGCTAACCTGAGCTCCTGAGTTCAAACCCGCAGTTCTTTTTGGGCGATTCATGAAAAAGATTGTTGAAAAAGAGATATTTGCTCACGACTCTCGCAATGAGTTTGATGTCGCGTGCGGTGCAGCGAGCTCGTCAGGAATAGAATGGGTGAAAAGTGGCATGAGACACACTGGTTTGTGCATGTTCTAAAAATATATCAAATAACTAATATTTGACGAAACCACACAACCTGACTGTCGCCAGTGTCGACTAGATTTTAAATGGTCGCAATCGATTATTTTTGGTCTCATTTGTGTTAGGGCTACACGATTTGGTAAAATAAACATTGATTATTTTGAAAAATTTTGCAATTTGAACTGCGATTATGATGGTAATGTTTTTCACATGTTCAACTGCAAAAAGGCTACTGGGGTTTTCACACTAGAGCCCTCTTAAAAAGAACCAAACTGAGACCTTTTTTCAGTTCACCCACAAACAAATAAATAAACTGAAACAAAGTCTTCTTCATATCCAAATGTTACCATCCTCCGTGTACGTGTTTTTGTCCATTTTGTGACAGGGTCTCGGCACACTAATCATCATCATTAGTTTTTAAACAGTCAACTTGAATATTTGGGATGCTCCAATCAGAATTTTAACATCCGATACCGATCTCCAATTTTCATCTCAATCGATGCTGATCATTTACATTTTCATCAGCAGCCCTGTCAAAACTGGTTATATGGAAGCGTTCTGCTCAATGTCACTGTTAACTGAATTTCCCTGTGGATCCCTGTCCCCAACCATAGTTGTTGCCTAGTTTTTGCTGACAAAAATAATGTTAGTTGATTGAATAATTCAGTATAAACTAAATATAATTAATATTTATAACTTTATTCTAGACCTTAAAATCTAATAGGCTTATGTAAACTATTCTTTACTGTATATAAGATAGTCCTAAAGAATGAGGCTTAATGTCAAAGTGAAGTTGAACTGATAACCCATTGGTTTAATTAACACAATTTAATTTTGATTAATTGTGCAGCCCTAATTTGTGTCCATTTTAGTCGCAGTCTGGAGCCCTGCAAAGTATCAATACTTCAGATACAATGTTGTATCGAGAGGATCGATACTCATGTAAAAATATCAGTACTAAAATATTTATTTCATATATTTACTATGAAAAACTACTGCATCTCATAAGATTCAAAGTAAACAAATTAAATACATAAAGAAAATATTTGCGTATGACTGAATCCATTTCTCTTTCCACTTCCAAAGACAAAAGCAGTCAAAGACAGCACTCAGTAGTAGTGCACGTGTCAAATGGGTTCATATCCACTCACGGTCAAATGAGTAAACTCAACCGTGTCAGGCAATCCGGAACACGGAAAAATTAAACATACCTGAGCCTTTATTTACTTAACCAAAAAATTTCAACTAGAACAACGGTCTTTAAAAGGAACATTCTGAAATTGTGCACAATCATTCTAAAAGCTGTTTCACACTGAAATGATACTGACATTTGTCAGGTTACTAAGCAATCAGATAAGTCTGTGTCCCCACTGGAAGGAGACAGGCTGGAATTACATTGCCTGCATTGGTAAGGAAAAGCACAAAATCAAAATGCAAACATGGGAAAAAAAACATTGAGTATTTCTCTCTTTATAATGTATTACTGGGATATTTCAGTAAGCAAAACTTCAAATAGCAATATAAAGCCATAGCATATTAAATTGGACTTCAACTGAACACCTTTCATGTCAATATTCAGTGAGCAAAAAATGGTGATGTCAGTCCACAGATACACAAATAACTAAAAACTATTGTGAAGCATTGCTGCTGAAATTCTCATCACTCACATAACCACAAACACACACACCTAAATAAGCTGCTGATCTTTCATTCATTTCAACAGATAATTATTATGTGCCATCAGGCAAGTCTATAAATGTTGTTCACCTCACAAAACAACCATTTTAAATGCATATTGTGTACTGTAATGAGTTCATTGTGTGCAGTGAAATGCTGCCAGAAAACACTACACTGAATATAAACAATACCAAATAAAGGCACAGGAAAGTGACAGACAACTCAAAACAACAAATTATTCGGGTACTACACGATACAAATGTAAACATGTATTTTGTCTTCTACTTTTGTGGCACTTTCTGAAGGCAAAGCTTTTCATCACACCTGTGATTGGTAGTATGCTTATGTAATTTGAAATGTCATTGTCATTATGGCACAGAATTCCAAACAGATAAAGAGGTCATGACATGAATAACATTTTCCTTGATCTTTTTAGATCGAGGTCATTGTACTATAAAAACATACTGCAAGTTTCAGAACTTAAAACTTCCTCCTCACTGGAAAAAAAAAAAGACCGTCAAAATGACTCACTTTAATTCCTCCACATTGTCACACTGTGGTAGTTACTTGCATCTGACTGGCTCCGCAACAACACATAAATGCCTACTTATCAACTCCGTAGCCCACCCAGTAGCGCAGAGCAGTGAGATGGCAAGGAGAGAGAGCAGGTCAGTCACAAGCAGAGAGCAAATCATAAAAGTGAGTTTTCTGTCAAGTCTTAAAGGAGAAGCAGCACAAAAATAGTATTTCTGACAGAGGGTCAAAATTAGGGTGGAGAATGATCATGTTTTACAACTGTCACTTTTCTTATTCAAAACTTTTCTAATATTGTAAGCAAAATTCAAGGAACATATTAAAATAATAAAAAAGGCATGTCATGACCCCTTAAAGGAAATTGATGTACAGTGAATCTTCAGATAATGTAGGGAAACATATACATCTGAAAGCATGAAGCTAAAACTATGTGATTAGTGTGATAGCTGCTTATGCATAAAACCACAGAACTGCATTTTCATTACCTGTAGCATTGTACAATCTGCACTTTGCAATATTTAGCATTTTCTAAATAGCATTCAAGTGTTCCTTCTGTGCTATTACCCTTACGCAAACTGGTATATGATAGAGAATACAACTTTAAAACATTAAGGAATAATTAACCCCAAAGTTTGCATGCTATTTCAAATATGACTTATGCAGAACACAAATTACAATTTTTTGAAGAATATCTCAGCTCTGCCGGTCTATACAATGCAAGTGAATGGTGAGCAAAACCTTTGAAGCACATAAATGCAGCAAAGTAATCCATATGACTCCAGTGGTTGAATTCATGTCTTCAGAAATATATCTAATAGTTTTGGTGTTGAGCAAAGCAACACTTACCTCCTTTTTCCACTGTACATCCTGAGCTTCAAAACATTATAGCCAAGACGACTGCTGATGTCAAGATTTATAATGAAAAAGGAGTTATATTTTGGTCTTCTAATCCAAAATCGATTGTATTGCTTCAGAAGACATGGATTAAAATCACAGTGGTATGGATAACTTTATTGCTGCCAGTGTGCTTTTTGGAGCTTAAAAGATTTGGTACCCATTCTCTAACATGGTATGTACCTACAGAGCGAAGATATTCTTCAAAAAAACTTTGTGTTCTGCAGAATGCAGACAGACAAATCTGTGATGACATGAGGGTGAATAAACGGAGAATTTTCATTTTTGTATTTGTGTTTATATTCTTTGCACTAAAATCCTTGTTAATGCATATAAAGAAATAATCTTATACTCTGGTTTTGAACTGGACAAACTGCAATAATTGCAATTCTTATCCCAAGTTAAAGATATGCATTATCAAAGGGACAGGGCCTGACAAAACAAACAAAATTGTACTAAACATTGTGAATACGGCATCAACAGGTTGTGCATATAGTATATAACTTGTCTCTGATGGAGCAAGGCCATGGCAGGTTACCTTTTTCACACTCTCCTCCTCTTCCTGACGTTTCTCGTAGTGTGAGAAGTCGTCAAAAATGGAGGTGGTGTGCTTGTAACTTGCAATGATCTTCAACACTTGACGTGCCTTATCCAACGGAACCTCCTGCGTGTCACGGGAGTTGGTGACTGGCTTATTCTCATTGTTTTCCAGACGAATGTGCCTAAGTTGGCTGTTTGGAACGTCCTTCACAAAGATCCAGCACACATCAAAGCGTCCCTTCCACTTGTCCTGCGACCACACGCCTGCACAGGTGTTGTAGTCCACAGGCGAGCGCATCTCGGCCACACCACAGAAGTGCCCACTGCCGTTCACGCTGAAGAGCAGGTAAAGTGGCCCTTTGTTGGCCATTGAACGGTACGCAGCGTCCAGACGTTTATTGCCGTGTTCCGTGCTGCACCAGATATTGTATTTAATGGAGCGATGGATGTCATCCTCTGAGTAGCTCTTGATAATGAAGACACGACCATGCTTAGGGTTCCAGTCAAAGTCCTTGGGATTGTAGTTGTTCACCATTCGAAGTTTCTCCAGAACTGGGTGGGGCTCTGCTGGAACAGCAACCCCACCCATTCCTGAACTTGGAGGGGATTGTCCTGGCCCACCCGCTACATCCCCAAAGCCGTTGGCACGGTTTCGCGGGGGGACCCAGCGGGTTGGTTGGGAGTTTTGGGGAGCAGGAGGTCCCTGGGACAGTGGTGGTGGGACAGTTCCCGGCTGGCCACTGGGAGGAAGAGGGTGCTGCCCAAGTTGGCCAGTAGGAGGAACTAGCTGTCCATTAGTGAGGGGCAGCTGCGGCACCCCTCCAGCAGTGGTGCCCGGTTGAGGAGACGACTGATTGGTTGGCTGTCCATTAGTAGGCAGAGAAGCCTGCTGTGGGGCTGCTGGTTTTGGCACCGTCCCCTTGTTGTCCCAAGTTCCAATATCCATGTTATGTTTGATGGGAGGTGGTGGTAGATTTGTCCCACCAAGACCTCCCTTGGTTTTCAGCTTAGGCTGAGGTTTGGCTGGCTTGCTGGCAATGTCTGCCCAAGATGCAATTTTTGCAGGAGCCATGGAGGCTGGAGGCATGGTGGGAGCAGCCGACACCTGACTCAGAGGCCCTCCAGGAAGTCCAGAACCAACAACTTTGGGCGCCATGTCCCCAGCCCCAATCTTAAGCCCCGCCATTCCCTGATCTAAACTATTCATTCCCACTGCCTTGTTGAGCGACTCATTGGCTGCGAAAGGTGACTGTCCATC
Organism: Moxostoma hubbsi; assembly: GCA_032164185.1. Lineage (NCBI taxonomy): Eukaryota > Metazoa > Chordata > Actinopteri > Cypriniformes > Catostomidae > Moxostoma > Moxostoma hubbsi. Next base: position 17,386,668 of record JAVLUX010000023.1, read on the forward strand.
AATCATAGCGCCTCCTAGTGTGCTAGGAGCATAGGCATAACTGCTGCTGTAACCTGAGCTCTGTGTGGACTGTCCCTGAGAGCTGCTATTTCCCCAGGCTGAGAAGTCAATCCCACTCTGGAAAAAGTTGAAGCCATGCTGTCCCAGGAAAGGGTTGTTCCCAAGTGTTCCTGACTGGCCAAACATGGCATCTGGGAGAAAGTGGTGCTCCCCATTGCTAAGTTGTCCATAGGAGGCCAGGTAAGGCATTGGAGGGTCACCACCAGTAGACCATGCCGCTTCATTAAGCGAATAGGTAAAGCCTATAGAGGGGCTGTAGTAACTGGGCATGTAGGAGTCGGACATGGCTGTATAGGCATTGCTCTGCAAAAAAAAACAAAAAAAAAAAATCAATTTGTTTTCATATTGTTTATTCTCATCAGCAAAGTTCTTCCCCCAGAAAATGCAAACAAGTATGAATAAATTTGGCAATTAAAGCAGTGGCAGAATAAACCAACAATAAGTGACATTAGGGTGAAAGCAGCTGTTTTTTCTACATTTTAAATGATCTGTCCCGTCTATAATTTATGAAATTGATGCTGGTTTTGAAAGAAAAAAAATACAGCCAAATAATGTAAATTAAAGGAAACAAGGATAACCATATAATCAAGACACACTGTATACTAAAAGACCTCATGTTGAATGCAGTGAAGAGTGTTTCATGATCACTTGAGAATGGTTGTGTTCTGGGCGCTCCTCCAGGCACACAGCTCTTAGCCTGCTCATATTTTCAACACCAGCAATAAGCTTTGCGAGAGCAACAGTGACACAGATTCACTACAAAGGATCCCAGCATTCCTTTGACACAGTGAATACAAGCCCCTTTATTCATCCGTGTCCCATTTTCCTCTGAAGGATGGACATCCATTGACAGAAGTCATTACATCATCATACATTATGGTTAGATTGATGTATTCAGGAATTTTTTATTTGAATGGAATTCCAAAATAGTAAGTCTGTACAGGTCCATAAACTTACTGATCATTTAATCACTAATCAGCTTTCATTACTTTCTGGTAAACAAAAGTGCTGCATTTTGAAACAGTTTTATATGATTCCTACAGAGACATGTACACATCACAACTAGTGGTCAACCGATAGTTTTTTTTTTTTTTTAAATGCTTGATGCCGATACCCAGACAGCAGGGTGGCCAATAGGTCGATATATCACAATTATAGTAAATAACAAAATTGCTAAAAAATAAATAAATTCTTATTTAGCACTATATTAACCATATTAAAAAAGAAAAAAACAATATTGGATTTTAAAAAGGTAGATAGCAGTTTCTTCTGGTTTCTATTTTGTCAAATTTTTTACATTGGTTTATATATATTAGGAAAAGGAAATAACAAGTCACACAATAGTCCAGCAACCATGGATGGCATGCTCACGTTGGCAATCACATTTTCTCAAAAAATACCTAATTGAATCAATTGTACATCCAGTGCATAGTGAATAAGAGCACACAAAGCGCTTTTACTTTGAAGTTGCACCCACATGCAGATCCAGTGCGAGCAATCTCCTGACAGTATAAATGGCCTGGATTGTCTGCTTGAGTGACCATCATGATTTGTGAATTATTAGAGGAACATTCTTATCCTGAAGTTTTTGATTCTGACTGATGGAATACACACTTCAAAGGAAGATATTAGATCGCTCGACGGGAAGAAAACGCTGGATTTTCATTGAGGTACGTGAATGACATCAGTTTAAACAAGATATCTTCATATTTACAAATGGTATATAATAGAAGTTTCATTGATATTTGCATTTTATCATTAGAAAAGTGACCGGGAACAGCTAAGCAGAGGCTTATATAATACAGTATTGGCCAAAATTATTGCTTCCCTTGGTAAATATGAGCAAAGGAGGCTGTGAAAAATATGTCTGTTTATCCTTTTGATCTTTCATTCAAAAACCTTAATAGACAAACAATTGCAAACAACACGTTTGATAAAAAAAAAACTAAGATTTCTGTCAAATATATGTATGTCACAATTATTGGCACCCTTTTATACAATACTTTGTGCAGCCTCCCTTTACAAAGATAACAGCTCTGAGTCTTCTCCTATAATGCATAATGAGGTTGGAGAACACATGGCAAGGGATCAGAGACTATTCCTCCATACAGAATCTCTCCAGATCCTTCAAATTCTGAGGTCCACATGGTGGACTCTTCTTCAGTTCACCCCACAGGTTTCCTATGGGGTTCAGGAGACTGGGATGGCCATGGCAGAACCTAGATTTTTATGGTAAGTGAACAATTTTTGTGTTGACTTTGATGTGTGTTTTGGATCATTGTCTTGCTGGAAGATTCAACCAGAGCCCATTTTAAGCAGTCAGCTTTCTGGCAGTAAGGTTTATATTTTTTTTTTCTCTGTTGGTATGTGATTCCATGATGCCATGTATCCAAACAACATGTTGAGGACCTTTGGCATAAAAACAGCCCAACAACATCAAAGATCCACTACCATATTTAACCATGGCCATGAGGTACTTTTCCATAAGGCTAGTTCTCTGTTTACCAAACCCATCTCTGGTGTTTTCTGAAAATAAATCTCTATTTTTGCTTTATTTGACCATTAAACCCAGTCCCATTTGAAGTTCCAGTAGTGTCCGGCAAACTGAAGACGCGTGAATTTGTTGGATGAGAGCAGCGGCTTTTTTCTCCCAAACAACTTGTTGTGATGTACAACAGGTGACGTCTGACTGTAGTTTGAGATTTTCTGACCCCAAGACCCAATTCATTTTTGCAATTCTCCAGATGTGATCTTTACAGAATTTTTGGCCTCTCGAACCATCCTCCTGACCGTGCTTGGAGACAATAGACACGCGTCCTCTTCCAGGTCGATTTTTCTCCAGTTGATTGGAACTTGTTATTTATTGCCCAGATGGTGGAAATGGGTATTTTCAATGCTTTAGCTATTTTCTTATAGCATATTCCATATTGTAAAGCTCAATAACCTTTTGCCGTACATAACTTTATTCTTTGGTCTTACCCATTGTGATTGATGACTAAGAAAATTTGGCGTATACGTTACCTCATATTTATACCCCTTTGAAACAGGAAGTCATGGCTGAACAATTTAATGTTCCTAGTCACCCAGGTGTATAAAAATAGGAATACAGTTCAGATATATTTTTACTCAAGAATATCTAGGGGTGCCAATAATTGTGGTACATATATTTGACAAAAATATTTGTTTATTGATAAAACTTTGATTGGACGTCGAAGGATATATTTTTGCAAATATTTTTAAAGAAAGATCAAAAGGATAAACAAAGCCAAGGGTGCCAATATTTTTGGCAACACTCTACATGCTTTAGAATACAGTTAAGTTGAAGTCTTTAAACTCACTTTTTAACCACTCCACAAATTTAATATTGGCAAACTATAGTTTTGGCAAGTTGTTTAGGACATCTACTTAAAAAAAAAAATATTTTTTTAAATTGGTGACACCCACAAGACTTGTTCATCATTGGGAGAAATTTACAAATGCCTGAAGGTGCCAAATTCATCTGTACAAACAATAGTACGTAAGTATATACACCATGAGATCAAGCAGTCATCATACCGCTCAGGAAGGAGACGCATTCTGTCTCCTAGAGATGAATGTAGTTTGCTGCAAAAAGTTGAAATCACTACCAGAACAACAGCAAAGGACCTTGTGAAGATGCTGGAGGAAACAGATAGACAAGTATCTATATTCACAGTAAAACGATTCCTATATTGACATAACCTGAAAGGCTGCTCAGCAAGGAAGTCACTGCTCCAAAACCTCCATAAAAAGCCAGACTACATGTGCACATGGTGACAAAGATCTTACTTTATTGGAGAAATGTCCTCCAATTGAACACAAATTGAACTTTTTGGCCATAATGACCATCATTATGTTTGGAGAAAAAAGGGTTAGGCTTGCAAGCTGAAGAACACCATCTCAACGCTGAAGCATGGGGGTGGCAGCATTATATTATGGGGGTGCTTTGCTGCAGGAGGGGCTGGTGCACTTCACAAAATAGATGGCATCAAGAAGGAAAATTATGTGGATATATTGAAGCAACATCTCACAACATCATCAGCCATGAAGTTAAAGCTCAGTCACAAATGGGTCTTTCAAATGGACAATTACCACAAGCATACCTCCAAAGTTGTTGAAAATGGTTTAAGGACAACAAAGTCAAGGTATTGGAGCGGTCACCACAAAGCTCTGACCTGTCTGATAGAAAATTTGTGGGCAGAACTGAAAGTGTGCGCGAGCAAGGAGACCTACAAACCTGAATCTGTTACACCAGTTCTGTCTGGCGGATGGGCCAAAATTCCAGTAACTTATTGTGAGAAGCTTGTGGAAGGCTACCCAAAAGTTTAACCCACGTTAAACAATTTAAAGGCAATGGTTTAAAGGCAATAAAGGGATGTGATGAAAGAAATAAAAGCTGAAATAAATCATTCTCTCGACTATTCTTCCGACATACATAAAAGTAATTATCCTAACTGACCTAAGAGAGAAAAAGCTTTCTACGATTAAATGCCAGGAATTGAGAAAAACTGAGTTTAAATGTATTTGGCTACGCTTTAAACTTCTGACTTAAACTGTAAATGAGCGCTCCTCAGGATGCTGATCTACTCAAGTTTTGTGAGGTTTGTTTATTACATCTGTTTAAACGAGATAATCGCATATTCACAGACGGTATATGATTTAACTTTTATTGATATTTGCCTTTTTATCATTGGACAAGGCAGTTAAAAGTTACAGGGAACTGTTGAGGAGAGAGAACGAAACAGGTGAGCATATTAACATTACGAGCACAAATGCGTCTGCCACGGCTCTGATATGCAGACAGTTTAAATGAGATGGTATATTATTGTTGTAACACGATGGCACGTAACAACAAAAAAACGTGACTGGTAGTTTACATGTTTCAGTTGCTTAAAATGCAAGTAGGCAATTTTCTGTGCCCTCAAGAAACAAATCGGCCAAATGGGAAAATTTATCAGCCAATGCAGATAATGACAAAAGTCAGAATATCGGCCGATTTATAAGCCTCTGTGATATATTGGTCGACCACTAATCACAATGCCTTACAACTCTGACAGCAACTCAATATCTGCAACTATCAATATGATGACTTGACCAAGTCTACACACACACACATATAAAAACATCTCTTATGCAGTTTTTGGATGCTGTGCAGAGTGCCATAGTGACACCCTAATAGGAAAACAATGCCCAGAGACCAGGATGCAATTACGGTCTATAATGAATCCTCAGAGAATAGTTAGCAAAAGTAGTTGGCTCTTTCTCTAAGAGTTTCCTCATCTGTTTAGTGCTGAAACAAGACCTACCTGTCGGGGCTGAGCATTCAGGTAAGGCTCGAACTCATCATCGTTCAAAGTATCCTTTTGGGCAACACCTCCGTTTTGCACTGGAAGGGAACCATACAAAAATTAGAGAACATACTCCAAATTACTAGGGATGCAAACACATGAGAAAAAGGTGAGAAAGTCAGTGTTCCAGTGGCACACTGTCAATTTGTTTGTTGCATTTAAGTATTTAGGAGAAAGTATCCCTTTAAAGTGACAAGCAAAATGTAGAAAATTAATGAACAATTTGGGCACATTGGCTTCAAAAGGGTGACTTTAAATAAAAAGCCTGAAAACCTACATTTCATCCGAGACTTACATTGCACTTATTACAGGGACAATTCCCCTGGAGCAACCTGGAGTTAAGTGCCTTGTTCAAGGACACAATGGTGGTGGCTGTGAGGGTCGAACCAGCAACCATCCGATTACCAGTTATGTGCCCATGAAGATGCAATAATGCACCAACATTATACATTGAGAGGGCTATAAATGTCCATTTGATGTTACCCTAGGGTTGTGCCGAGAGACGATGATCTCTGGGATCGCCAATAGACGATGCCTTTGACGATGTCAAGACGATATTTGGCTCGCTTTCCTATTAAATGTATTAAATAATTATTAGGCTACTATTTTTATCATCAAATTAATTTTACAAATAATTTGCCCTGCGGCACAGAGGTGCTTGAAGAAACACGCTATTATATTAAGAACAGATGACTACGATTTTGTATGACACGCTGTTTGTATGGAGGCGTGCAGTCTCATGGAACATGCACATGTAAAACTATCTCACTCTCTTCGCTCTTCTGATTTTTTTTTTGCTAGAACAGTATCGCCTATGAGTGCTGCAAATGACTTCAAACATCTCAGCTTAGGAAGTGCTTTGAGTTCAGTTAACTATTTCCACAGAGCAGTTCCTTGTGACTAGGGCTGCACGATTATAGCAAAAATCATAATTGTCAATTATTGCCCTTGATGTTCTGAATTTTTTTTTACAATAAAATTATTGCTAAATTACTGCTTAAAATTATTAGTCCACGTTAAGAAAATATGGTATATTCAATATTCAAATTTATTAACTGCATTCAGTAAGCCCTACGATGGTGAGACAGGTGCCCATTCATGTTGTTTGTTAATTTGCAGTGTATTTAACATCTACGTTCAAAGCGAGCGGTGCAATATTCAATGAATCCAAAATAATTACAAAATGCTTTTCGCTCTTGTTCTACAGCTTCTTTTTGAGTGTCAGGTGATGTTTCTTCAGTATTAATTTTCATGTGCCACCGCAAACAGAGGTGGAATATAAAGCACCTTGGCATTCAGATGGTTTAAAACTTGCCCTTTAGGATCAGTTGTCATTACAGATAGGACGGAGGACTAATCCAAGCGGCTCTTGATTGGCCATAGTGGTTCCATTGCTCAACGGACATGTTAGTTATTGATTAGAATACTCAACCGCAGCAAAAACACCTTGTAAATAGAAAGCATTGATGCAACAGGAGCAGACTTAAATTGAACAGCAATTGTCAATTTTCACGATTACAGAGTGGCAGCCGTAATCGTGATTTGTTTTTGATTAATTGTGCAGCCCTACTTGTGACCACAACACTGAAGCCTATACATCTTGGATTAAAACATAATACAAAAACATGTTCACCTCGAAACATGATTTACATTTCATTGATTATTATCATCATTATAATTATTTGTAAGTCATTTTCCACCTGCATGTTTAGACAGATACTTGCCTGACGGTAAATGGAAAGGTGGTTACATATACATACACATATTAGTTTTTTGATCATTTTGTTATTTTAATTGCATTTCGTTTGGAGTGCAATTTGAATATAGCCCTGGGGTTACCAATGTAACTGGATATTGTAATGTAATATGTGTGTATAATATATATATATATATATATATATATATATATATATATATATATATATATATATATATATATATATATATATAAAAATGTCCAACATTCTTTTGAATGGCCATGGAAAATGAAGCAATGTAATAAACAATTTTACCAGGTCGCAAAAAGTAGACCATTAATTTACATGATGAACTTTCACCTTTTCTGACACTTTATGCTTCGCAGAGCTAATGTGTGCTTCTAAATCACTTCCTTTATTAGCAACTGACACATAAGTGCCAGCTTTACCTGTCATGCATTCTGCTTCCCAAGCATCACGACCTGGATGACAGCATGGGAATTTTTTTGTGCCAATCTTCTGTAATTTTGCACTTTCATTTGGGCATTGTTCCCACTCAGCTGTCATTTGCTGCTACTGTCAAGCAACTGTTTGATGCTGAACACAACAGCACTCCGCATGTTCACGGAGAGATTGACAGGCAGGAATTTGGCCAATAGTTGCTGCAAGCCTCTTGTATTCGACCAACTGGTGTGCGAGAAGGCCGGACTTACAAAGAGGGGTTAAAGCAATGCAATTTTTTTTTTTTTTGCTGTTTACAAAGTCTACAGCTGTCACAGACACCAGTGAGATATCTCAGGACACTTATTTCATTAATATGTTTAATGATTTGGGAACATTTTTGCATAATTTTCCATAAAAAAATTGTTACAGCACCTTTAAGCTAACTATACATTAAAACACTGACACTGGACAAAGATACTGTTTAAAAAGTCTACATTTAAAGGAACAGCCGTGTCAGCCAGCATTAGTGTTCATAATTTCAAGGTTTGTTGAAAAAAATTCCAAGAAGAATAGAGCAGAAAATGTAAAAGCGTTCTTTCCAAACTCAGGTTAACTCAAATTAAATTTGTCAAAATGTATGTCATCATTTACTCACCCTCATGTTGTTTCAAACTGAAATATGACAGTGATTTGTGACATTCTGGCAAAAATAACCTTTTGTTTTCCACAGAAGAAAAAAAAAGTCATAGGTGTTTAAAACGAAATGAGGGTGAGTAAATGATAACAGAATTTTAGATTTTGGGTGGACAATCATATTAAAACATATACACACACACACATACACACAGGCGGCAAAAAGTTTGTAATAATATGGAAAGAATTTGGTATTTTTATTCAACAAAGTGGCTTTCAACTGATCACAATGTATAGGCAGGACATTAATAAAGTGAAAAATTACTATTACATTTTGCTGAATTATTTTTTTTCAGAACTACTTAAACTACTTCAAAGATTTCTTATGAAAAAAATCCTCCATGTGCAGCAATGACAGCTTTGCAGATCTTTGGCATTTTAGCTGTCTGTCTGTCCAGACCAAGCGTGCCGCACAAGCCCTCAAAAGTGAAGCCAAAACGTCTCGATCGCCCCCCAGAGGCCGGTCCTAGTATAGGTCATAAACCCCGCCTCCCCATGTTATTCAACGGGACGTGAGACCAACTAAACAATTAAATTACACTTCACATATCTTTTTTCCAAAGACAGTTTCTGTCATTTACTGTAGTTTTTATCACGCTGATGTAATTTCAAGTGTTTGTTTTTAAAATAAGTTTGTTTTTAGTTAGTTATTTGATGCTATAAAAACGGTGCTGTTACGTCATGATTGACAGCTGTGATTGACAGGTTCTCTGAGCGAAGTAGTCACTGAAGCACCAACGGACTTTTTTTCGGGATATTCGGAGGATTGAGGAGATTGGAGCTTTAAATTACATATCTAAATTTCTATAATTAATTATTTCACACCGACATAATGGGTTGTTCTGCAGTAGAATGTGCTAACCGATCTGGCATGTCCGATCGATCTTTGAGTTTTTTTTCGGTAAGTTAAATTTATAAGCTATTAGTAAATAAATGTTATGGGCCAGCTAGCTTAAAGAGAACAAGCCTATTTAAAAGCAGGTGATCGTTAACTAGTAGAAGTTACTAATTATTTTAGAACGGAGCAGACAGAGGCCACTTAAAAAAAAGTGCAGGGGCGTGTGCTTGCGATTGATTCTGCGAGAGTGAGGGCGGGGCCTTGTGTTCGCGGCTTTACTTCCTGCTCACTACTGCGCATGACTGGTCCCGAAAACGCAAGTGCGCAGACTCAAGTTCCAAGATGTCAGCGCCATATCGGGACACTGGCGGCTTCAGTTCTCTCCGATGGAAAAGAGCGAAGGGGCGTCGTCCATCTTTTTTTACAGTCTATGGTCCAGACACTCAGGTGACATTTCACCCCACACTTCCTGTAGCACTTGCCATAGATGTGGCTGTCTTGTCGGGCACTTCTCACACACCTTACAGTCCAGCTGATCCCACAAAAGCTCAATGGGGTTAAGATCCATAACACTCTTTTCCAATTATCTGTTGTCCAATGTCGGTTTCTTTGCTTACTCTAACGCCTTTGAATGAAATCTTCAGTTATTTGGCAATTGTAAGCATTGCAATGATTGACTGATGAGTTTCAAGAGAAAGACGTTTCTTCTTCTTCTTCTTCTAATTTTTGACCTAAAATTGACCTTAAGACATGCCAGTCTACTGCGTAGTGTGTAAACTCAAAAACAATGTTAAGCTTAATTTAACGAACCAAAGAGCTTTCTGCAGTGTTTGATATAATCGCAAGTGATTTTCTAGCACCAAATTAGCAATTTAGCATGATTACTCAAGGATAATGTGTTGGAGTGATGGATGCTGGAAATGGGGCCTGTAGATTTGATCAAAAATTACATTTTTCAAAAAGTGATGGTGCTGTTTTTACATCAGTAATGTCCTGATTATACTTTGTGATCAGCTGAATGCAACTTTGGTGAATTAAAGTACAAATTTATTCCAAACTTTTTAGTATATATATCGTGAAGGAGGGAACAAAACAAATTTATTCACACACAATGTATTTTCCCAGAAAACGAAAAACCTGACCGGTAGAGAATGCACAGATGAAGTAGGTTCTTTGCCAAAGAGATGTTGCCCTTCACAACTGTTGTCAAGCAATCTTTAAAAAAATGTAACAACACATTTTAATTACACAATTTTTTCCAGTTTCATTTGGATTTTTAGATAAAACAAATAAAGAAAAAAAGTTTAAAATCAAGGTGTCTTGCTTTATTGTGTAGGCTTAACCCCAACCATGCTTAACGAAAATTACCCCATAGACCTAGCATCCAACCAGCGATAATACAGGTGTTCGTCGGTTTGAATGTTAACACATTCGTTTGTTGATGAATAAAAGTTTCAGTTCTTTTTCAGAGGACTCCTTGGCAGAAGAACATATGCAAAACATTACAAAATGTTGTTCAACAAGAAATACTTTGTAGTTTGTTTTTTGGTTTACCATAATCGAAGTTAAAATCACAATTCTTTTCAAAATAATCACAATATGATTTTTTTTTGTACAAATCGTGCAACCCTATTGCACTCGGTAAGTTTTTGTTTACGTTGTCTTGGCCCCCATGTGGGGGACCCTCTCCATGTAGAATAAACCAACTTTTATAAGGTTACTTATATGACTAGAGTCCTCATCTCATGAGTAGGGCCGCATCTAACTATTTTGATAATAGTTTAATCAAATTATAATTTGACTATTTAGTGATTATTGCAATGATTAATCAGCTTGTGCCCGATTTAAGTTGTATTAAACGTGCTTACTAACAAAAACGGACAAAATCATCTTTTAAAAATATCTATAAATGCCATTCACTGAATTAAAAGGGAAACAATTTTTTATTAAGTTTAATTCAGTTAAGAAATATACTGCAAAAATTCCTATCGTCAAATATTTTTGACTTGTTTTCATTACAACCTTAAAACAAGATTAATTTACTTGAAGCAACATAAGATATTTAAACTTGCTTTAAGAGAATGTATCTTAAATATAAGCTTTTGTAAGCAAGTGTATTTTTTCACTTGGTTATACTTCTGCAATTACAGTAAAGACAAAATATACTTATATTCAAGATATATTATCTAAAATATCTTATATGCTGGTTCTCAGATGAATTCAGTTTTAGATATTTATATAAAAATGAATTGTTTCCCTCTGGAAGACGGTACAGATTGCCAATGTGTAGGTATAATCGTTTAAAAAAATCTTTTACACCTCATTAAAATGTAAAAAATATTAGTACTTTTTTCCCCACTACGGTTAGGAATTTATGTTTTTATTGTTTTTGTTATTAGTTGTATTGCTATTTTATGATCCAATGCAGTTGTCAATGTAAATGCACCTTGAGTCCAACACAAATTTCCCTCTGGGGACAATAAAGTAAAAATAAATAAATCAAAACATATTTTGTTGCAGTGTATAATGGGGCAAAGACTTGCCTCTCTCACCTTTCTGTTCACTTCAATCCATCTTCACCTCTCTTATTAATAAAGCTTTTTCACGATAAGAAATGCACAGTGATATATTATGATTCAATAAGTCACAAGCTTTTGTATTTTAACTTTATTAAAGCTATAACGCATTAAATATAACTGCATTTAATATGTAATGCCGGGATGATTCCTTTAAAAATGCTCGACACACAAGTTTTCCTTCATCGGAAAAGCTCCAGCTCCACAACGAGAGAGCTTCTGTATTGACTTATTTGGCATTTTTGAATAATTCCCTCATAATTTGCGATCTACATCACCTGAAGCTGTCTGGAAAGGGTTAGTGTGCATCTGGACTGAGCTGTGTAATTCTTCCTCTCCTCAGGTCAGGCGCAAACTGCAGTGCTGTTCTCAAGCATCATTATAAACATTACAGTTTAACGTGATCTCATGTTACCTTAAATGAGATAAAACGACAATTTGACAAACTTTTTTTGTTGATAATGTCGACTAATCGTTTCAGCCCTTCATGTGAATGAATGGTCATGATTTTATATATACATACATTTCAAAATTACAATTAATTTCTTCGAGTAAACCTTTTTCAATGGGGAAAATTACCTGAGTACACCTATAAGGGTGCTTTCATGGGCAAAAAATATAATTTCAGAGTTGTAATGCAACTACTGCTGCTGAAATCAACAAAAAGCACTGACTGATCCCACTAATGGGAAACACCTGATACCAAATACAGTTCAAAAAGTTAATAAAGGGAATTGTCTCAAACATCACAAACACGTGGTGATATACACCGATTCAACATGTAAAGGATTGTGATGGGTTACACTGTTACACTCAGTGTGGTGCTGAAAAGCCCCCTCAACAGGTTCTTCCTGGCAGTGTGTTTTAACTCTTACCTCATGATCACTGTTGAGGATGCTGAACTACGAGCGCGTGCGTGCGGCAATACATCACTACATTTGAACTTAACAGCGTTACATGAGGATATGTGGGTGTTCAGGTAACTGAGTTTGTATCAAGCTTTCATCTGCACTATCGGCCCCACCAGTGTGCTAAGCGGCTAGTTAGCGTGTGCTTTAAACACAAGCTCTTTTAAGGTCTGACAGTTTTCAAACCATCTACAATCATCTATAATAAGGCACACTTCTCATTTAATCTCATTTGGGATTGTTAAGAAGCAGGATTCACCTCTATATTTAATAACGGAGGTTTTATGAACACGGCCTGCTAACAACACCGCAGAACGAGACAGCGGTAAAACATCACAGCAGTACTTCACTCACCTTTATTTGCTTGGCCTTTCGGTCTCTGGATTGGGTCCAGGTGATTCATGAAGGAGTGAGTTTGGAGAGGAAAGAGGGAGAATAAATGATGGTTTATTTGAAGCTCAGGCCTGAACTCGCGCTGCGAGAGTGAAAAAAACCTGCCTCGACGCCACTTCTGCCCAATGTTCACAACGTGCCTCTCTTTACCTGCTCCAGAAGGCTGCTGGCTGACATTTCTCTCTCCCAGGAGGCTGTTTTAGTCTGCACGTTTGTTTGCGGGTTAAAGTGAACGGGAAACGAGTGATTTAAGAATGTTTGCACCCGTGTCGCTCTCTCTCGCTGCAGATCAGACACACAATGGCGGGCTGCAGTTCCTCCACACTTCAACATGGCCGAGCCGCCACCGCACGTTTATCCGTGGCGCAACAGCGCCAATATACGACTGGGAGGAGGACATCAATGGGTTCGTACTATGTGTGGAGAAAATACATGATTTGGGTGATTTAAGTGGATTATAAAGGGTAAAAGCAAATATCTAATAATTTCTGTGTTGATATAATGATTTTTCTTTGTATTTGTGGGCTACGGTAAGCTGATGGGAAGCATTATGAAAGCTCTGAGATAAATTATAGCTGCACTGTCACAAATTGACCACTAGGTGTCCCCATTACAACATTTTTGAGGAGCCACAGAAACAGAAGTCAATCCATTGGCCAACACAGAGGCAATGCAATGCAGACGTGGACCAAACGTAGACACACACCAAACTAGATGCGACTGTTTTTCAAGGCCGATATACGTACACTTTTAAGGAATAAATGCTTTCTTTAGGAGTAGTGGCATTGGAGTTATATACCAATTCTGCCTGTGATAGTGTGCCTTGCATTTTTAGCGGGAGAAGAGTTGTTCGTCGGGTGGCATAGAATGATGTTGTACTCCTCGAAATAATGTATTATTGCAATCAAATGACACACCAGCCATTGTCCATATTCTATGCTTTTTATGTATTTTATACAGATCTAACGATAATTTATATCCCCTAAACCTAACCGTCACAGAAACCTTTTTGCATTTAAAAAAAAAAAAGTTTAATAAGCAATTTCCCTCATGGGAACCGCTGGCTGGGCCCCACAAGGTAGGTGATCTCAGGTTTAAAAAAATCTAGATCTAAAAACCAAAAATCTAAATTCTCTCATAATTTAGTCACCCTCATGCCATCTCAGATGTGTAGGACTTTCTTTCTTCTGCAGAACACAAATGAAGATTTTTAGAAAAATATCTCAGCTCTGTAGGTCCATACAATGCAAGTGAATAGCCATCAGACTTTTGAAGCTCAAAAAATCACATTAAGCAAACATAAAAGTAATCCATTAGACTCCAGTGTTTAAATCCATCTTCAGCGATATAATAGATGTGGGTGAGAAGTAGATGAATATTTAAGGAATTTTCCCTCTAAATCTCCACTTTAATCTTCACTTTCTATTCTATTTAGTTCAGGACAGGGTTGTCAGTAAAGGGTTAAAGGTTTGAAGCACGGAGTCATGTGACAAAACAACATACTGCTGATCTCAGTGGAGTTTGTCTTTGGGAGAAACGCCAACAAAACTACATCTTGAAAGAAACCTCATTAAGTTTTTACAATTAATCATGTTTGTATCAAATGAGTAACCTCTCTAGTTTCATCTGATATGCCATTTAAAAAATGTCAGCAATTTAAACAGCACACTGTTAAACAAGATGACCTCCTGCAATGTCAATGAGCCTTACTTACCTTAGAAATCAAATATCCAATGTGCATTATCATATTGAGAATCAATGGGTGCATCCAAAAGCTGTAAAATGTTGCTTTCAGAGGCTGTATACAGAGATAGGATGAAAATAAGGTCCCTTTCAAACTTTTCTGAGACCAGTGCAGTCAGACCACTAATTAGGGAGCAAGAAAGCAAGGGAGCATCCTATAGCTTTCCTAGGCTGATAAGTGCATTCAATCCTAAAATCCAACCCAAAATTCAGTTTCAGGCTGCAGATAATGTTTGCACATCTCAACATTGTTGGCAGACATGGGACAATGGTAATCAGTACATAGATTCAGAATTTGTCATGTTAAATTTTATTTTATGGCAGTGATAAAAAGATGATGGCCATTATTTGTATCAGATTTAATTATGCTCATTTCTGATTGGTAAAATGTTTCAGCACTGGCTATCACTTGTTTGTTTGACAATGCAAAGAGCAAACATTGATATTTTGTTTCCAAAGTAGAAAAAACTTTGTAATATAATAGTCAAATCAAGTCAAATACATTTTATTTGTATAGTTTTTTTTATTTGTGCTTTTCCCAGAACACATTGTTCCAAAGCAACTTTACAGAAAATCAGATGTAATGTCTGTAACATCTTAAAAACATGAATAACAATTTTTTTGGCACGTTTATTAGATGCTAGTAGTTACAAATCAAACATCGAATTGAAAAACGTACACAGCAGTCATGGTCGGGTCCCAGGGGGTTTTAAAGCATATTGGCTGATCTTTTAAGATTATTCTGATGGAAAAATGGTTGTTGTTCTGGTAAATCCCTTTAGTAATTATATCTATTAACTATCTTTGATGTGTGTATACTTGGAATTTTGTGATTGAATCTGTTGGCCCAAAAGTAGCTATACTAACCCTTTAATATTTTTTTTTTTTTTTTGTGTGAACATACAGTGTAAGTCACAAGTATAATATGCAACTAATATGTATGTCACTGTAACACAGTTCAATGGAAAGAACTGGCTTGACAATGTAAATAATAGTTTAATGAGAAACTTAAAAGACACAAACACATACATGAAGGACATGTCCGTAAACGATCTCTCTCTCCCGCACCACCGTCAGCCTAAATCAGCCTTTATCCCTCTCCAAGGCTCAATTAGCCCGATATGGGACCGGGTGTGTGTAATCACGACCCGGCCCCGCCCTCCGCCCTGTCACAGTCACAACTGGAACTGGAAACACAAGAAAAGAAAGAAAAGAAAAAAAAGAATAAAGGAAGTTGTAATTTCACACTAACATACAGGTAGATGGACAATAAAGAATGACTAATGTTTGCAATTCCTGGCACTAGGATTAAAAAGCTGATCTTTCAGGAACAGTTTGTTATTCAAATTCCGGAATTTCATTGTACTTACACTTGTACTGTACTTGCATTTGTGTATGGTTCAGACATAAACCTATTGCACAGGATCTTGTTTTTAAACTGTTAAAAAAGAAATGAGAACATAAGATCACTAGGTAGCAATCACAAGGTAGAAAATTCTGTCATTTCTCAGAATGACAAATTTGTTCACATGGCTGTGATGTCACCAAGCTCTATCTCCCATTGCGCCATGTGACTGGTAAATGACAGGTGAATCTTATATTTAAAAGGGATGGGACTGATCTCAGTATGATGTCCCGCACTGAGATTGCACAGAGGTGACGTTAGTGTCCACTCTGTTCCAGGGTCCTGTGAGAAATAAGAGATGGAAAATGATTGGATAATGATGACCAATGACCTTGTTATCATGAGGATGGGTTTTATTTTACAGAAAAAAATGTGTCAAGGATTACAGACCCTTGAGTGTAAAACCATTTATATATTTAAGCCTTACATAATTCTAATCTGATTTTCCACATGGATGCTTACTTGATTACCAGTACACAGTGTAAATTTTGTAGACCCTGTCTGACTGGCCAACCGTTGTAATTAAGGGCTGATCTACCAGTTTACTGG
Organism: Moxostoma hubbsi; assembly: GCA_032164185.1. Taxonomy (NCBI): domain Eukaryota; kingdom Metazoa; phylum Chordata; class Actinopteri; order Cypriniformes; family Catostomidae; genus Moxostoma; species Moxostoma hubbsi. Next base: position 17,403,340 of record JAVLUX010000023.1, read on the forward strand.
CCAATAAAAATAGCTATAAACTCTATGAGGTCACCACTAAATAAATCACTTTATCTAAATTGTACAAGTGTCACAGCATGAAAGAAAATCTCAAGTATTAAAACTATCCCCAAATTAATGGGGAATAACCTTAAAGGGGACCTATTATGCAAAATATACAATAATTATTATGCCTATTATGCAATTATCCTCTCAGCAGTAATTTGTAGTCTTCTGATGTCTGATTTCGTAGCTGAACCAAACCTGACAGTTATTGAAGTGCAGAGGACAGACTCCATGACCGCTGAGTAGAACTGTATCAGCAGCGCCTGTGGCAGGTTGAACTTCCTCAGCTGGTGAAGGAAGTACAACCTCTGCTGGGCCTTTTTCACAATTGAGTCAATGTGGGTCTCCCACTTCAGGTCCTGTGAGATGGTAGTGCCCAGGCACCTGAATGACTCCACTGCTGTCACAATACTGTTTAGAATGGTGAGGGGGGTCAGAGTTGGGGTGTTCCTCCTAAAGACCACAATCATCTCCACCGTTTTTAGCCTGTTCAGCTCAAGGTTGTTATGACTGCACCAGACAGCCAGCCGTTCAGCCTCCCTTCTATATGCAGACTCATCGTCATCTTGGATGAGGCCGATGACAGTGGTGTCGTCTGCAAACTTCATGAGCTTTACAGAGGTGTCCTTGGCGATGCAGTCATTTGTGTAGAGGGAGAAGAGTAGTGGGGACAGCACACATCCCTGGGGGCACCAGTGCTGATTGAACAGGTGCCAGAAGTGAATTTCCCCTGTCTCACAAGATGCTTCCTCTCCATCAGAAAGCTGGTGATCCACTGACAGATAGACATGGGAACAGAGAGTTGGTGTAATTTGTTATGTAATATAGCTGGGATGATGGTGTTGAAAGCCGAACTGAAGTCCACAAAAAAGATCCTCGCATATGTCCCTGGTCTGTTCAGATGTTGCAGGATATGATGCAATCACATGTTGACTGCATCATCCACAAACCTGTTTGCTCGATAAGCAAATTAAAGGGGGTCTAGAAAGGGTCCTATGATGTTTTTCAGGTGGGCCAACACCAGTCTCTCAAATGAATTCATGACCACAGACATCAGAGTGACAGGTCTGTAGTCATTAAGTCTTTTTTGATTTTTGGTTTCTTTGGGACAGGGATAATGATTATGCATTTGAAGCAGAATGGGACTTCACACTGCTCCAGTGATCTATTGAAAATCTGTGAAAAGGTGGGGGCCAGTTGGTTAGCACACGATCAAAGACACGCTGGTGAGATGCCATCTGGGCCTGAAGCCTTCCTCGTCTTTTGTTTCCGAAAAATCCGGCACACATAATCTTCCCAGATCTTAAGTGCAGGTTGAGTAGCAGGAGGGAGGAGGAGGGGGGTTGCAAGAGGTGTTTGTGTGAAGTGAAGTGAAGGTCAGAGTGGGTGTGGGGTGTGAGATTGGGCTTTTCAAATCTACAGTAGAACACATTCAGGTCGTCAGCCAGTTGTTGGTCCACCACAGTGTTGGGGTAGGAGTCCTGTAATTTGTGAGTTGTTTCATGCCACTCCACACTGATGCAGGGCTGTTAGCTGAAAACTTGTTTTCCAGCTTCTCAGAGTCTTTTAGCCACTCTGATTTCCCTATTCAGTGTGTTTCTGGCCTGATTATACAAGACTTTATCCCCACCCCTGTAAGCATCCTTTTTGGCATGACAAAGCTGTCTGAGTTTTCCTGTAAACCATGGTTTATCATCATTGAATGATAAATAAGTCCTAGTAGGAATGCACATATCCTCACAGAAACTGATATATGATATAACAGTATATGTGAGCTTCCAGGTCTGTGACTGCAGCCTCAAAAACACTCCCATCTGTGAAATCGAAGCAGGCTTGTAGTTCCCGCTCTGCTTCGTTGGTCCATCTCTGTACAGTCCTTACTACAGGCTTGGTTGATTTTAATTTCTGCCTGTAGTTTGGAAGAAGATGAACCAGACAGTGATCAGAGAGTCCCAAAGCTGCTCTAGGGATAGAGCGTTATGCATCCTTTATTGTTGTGTAGCAATGATCCAGTATATTCCTGTCTCTGGTGGGGCATGTAATGTACTGTTTGTATTTGGGAAGTTCACATGTGAGATTTGCTTTGTTAAAATCCCCAAGAATAATAATAACTGAGTCCGAGTATTGTTGTTTAGTCAGCTGTTGCAACGCTGTTCACACACGCATTTGGCACAATATACACACTCACCAGAATAAAAGAGGAAAACTCCCGCGGTGAGTAGAAAGGCCTACAGTTAATAAAGAGCACTTCCAAATTAGGACAGCACATCCTCTTTAATGTTGTTACATCTGTACACCAACTTTCATTGATGTAAAAGCATGTTCCACCGCCTCTCGTTTTCCCCGTTAACTCTGGCTCATTTGGCTTTGAATTTAAAGAGTCACACACAAAATCAGCGTTTTTTGATTCCACCCAAAAAAGAGGCATTTATAACATGGTATAATAAATTATCTGTGGGGTATTTTGAGCTGAAACTTCATGGACAGATTCTGGGGACACCTGAGACTTATATAACATCTTGTAAAAAGGGGCATAATAGGTCTCCTTTCATGTTTAAGGTAAAGCAGTTGCCTACAGCAGAGCACTCATGCAGAATAAGTAACAGCCCTCTACATAATTTTCTTAAACAGAATAGACTCAGCAGTGCAACATATTTAGAAGCAAAATTCTTTTGGGCAGACCACATTTACATTTATGGGACATTTGGGAAACATGTTTATCCATAGCGACTTACAGCACTGTGCTGCTTTCTATCCATTTGTGTGTCCCCTGGAAATCAACCCAGTGGCATTGCTAGCACCTTGCACTATCATTTGCATTACAGGAACCCACAATGATGTTTGCTGGTGAGAAAGCATTGGAGAACTGTGAAACATTTGATGGAACCGCCCTTTATCATGGAGCGCCAATGTGATCATCTTTAGCATGCTTTAACAAACTCTTCTGCGTTCCTGGCATTCTGAAGCACCAACACCATCTGACTGCAGCAGAGTAAATTATCGCTGTTTGAGCATGTGACAGCTTTGTAACTGCATCTCCTTTGGCCTCAGTTGCTTCAGTCCTTCTCTCACTCTTTCTATCAGTCTCTAGGGGCAGTAGTGCCCTCCTGTGCTTGTGGGACAGGAATGTTCAACAGCAGGGTGACAATCTCCTGCTACCCCCCCCCAGATATAAACACACACACACTGAAGATGACATCAGCTGCTTGTCTACATCGCTGGGACACTCAAGGTTGCCAAAGGGGGAATGTAGCACCCATCAGTTACTTCAGCCATGCTGCTTGTTCACGTATTATCCATACTGAGTGGGTTAGCTTTTAATAAACAGGCCCAAGTAGGAAGTATCTCTGTTTGTGCAGAGGTGGTGGACATAATGAAGGGAAGATAGTCCATTTGTTTGCCGCAATCAGAGCCTTTTATAGTTAATACATAAAAGGTTTATTATGAGCTGTGTTAAAGGCTATAATTAATCTATTCCCCTCTGTTTGTTAGGGCTTTGAACATAAGCCTAACTGCAACACTGAGCACTAAAGAGTCACACTTAACCTTAAGTTGATTCATCTATTTGTAATTGTCTTATAATTGTGGTAATAATTCCTTTCACATCATGGCACTGTGGATGGCTACCTAGGTATGAGCTCTCCAGTTCTTTTGTTGTTTTTGTTTGTTTGACTTGTTTTAAGTCATTTATTTCAGATCAGTTTTACCATAGATGAGCTGCTGAATATTCGGCAGCACACGGCAGACAATTGGTTTTTGAGTATTCAGACATTTTGTTGGACATTTTAGTCAGAGGAGCAGTGGTGCTGTACAAGTGCATTAAATGACGCAGCGAGGGAAGCAAAACACGCTGCCAAGCATCCATCTAGCGAATCTCCACTCTCTTCCTATCAAAACGGACAAATTACTTCTCCTCACCAGCAAACATAAGGACTTTGCAAATTCTGCTGCATTGTGCATCATAGAAACCTGGCTGAGTGAAACCATTCCGGACAGTGCATTACATCTGGGCTTCCAGCTGTTTAGAGAGGCGGTGGAATGTGTTTTTACATCAACAAATGTTGATGTACAGATGTAACAATGCTGAAGAAGATGTGCTGTACTAACTTAGAGGCACTCTTCATAAACTGTTAGCCTTTCTACTCGCCGTGGGAGTTTCCTTCTTTATTCTTGTGTGTGTGTGAGTGCAGCGCTACAACAGCTGGCTGATCAGATCACTGATATGGATGAGATCAGATCACTGACACACTGAGACTTCAGTTCGGGTTTTAGCACCATAAACCCAGCTCTCCTATGGACTAAATTACCCCAGCTCTCTGTTCCTGCATCTATCTGTCATTGGCCTCATCCAAGATGCCGATGAGTCTGCATACAGAAGAGAGTTTGAACAACTGGCCATCTGGTGCAGTCTAAACTACACTGTGTTTAACACACTTAAAACAGTGGAGATTACAGTGGACTTTAGGAGGAAGACCACAGCATTAACCCTACACACCATTCTGAACAGCGCTGTGGCAGCAGTGGACAATTAAAGTTCCTGGGCTCTTCCATCTCACAGGACCTGAAGTGGGAGACCCACATAGACTCAGTTTTGAAAAAGGCCCAGCAGAGATTGTAGCAGAGATTGCAGCTTAGCCAGCTGAGGAAGTTCAACCTGATACAGTTCTACTCAGCAGTCACTGAGTCTGTCCTCTGCACTTCTATAACTGTCTGGTTTGGTTCCGCTACCAAGTCAGATATCAGAAGACTTCGAAGTATAGTTCGGACTGTTGAGAGGACTATTGGTGCTCCCCTACCCACCCTGCTAGAACTTTACACATCCAGAGTGTTGAAAAGGGCTGGTAAAATCACTCGACCCCATTTACCCAGGACACTTCCTTTTTGAACTGTTGCCCTCTGGCTGGCGCTACAGAGCACTGAGCACCAGAACAGTTAAACCTCATGAACAGTTAAAACTGCCCCCATATACTTTCCTTTTGTCAATACAACCATGAGAAATATTCAATCCATCCGTTCCTAATTACTGTATATCCATATTTCATTTATATTCTTTAACATATCCTATATCTTCTTCAATACATTACATAACCTGCACATAACTGTATAAATAATATTCAAACAACATTATTGCTCTATTGTATATATTTTTTTTTTCATCTGTTTTATCTTATTTTTTTACATCACTATTATGTATATAGGTTTAAATGTCTATGTTTGAATGTATGTATGTACAGTTGCATTTGCACTGGAAGCTTCTGTCACCACAACACATTCTTTGTGTGTGTAAGTATAACTGGTAACAAAGCTCATTCTGATTCTGATTCTGATCACACCAAGGAGAAGATGGAACATTATGACAGGCTGTTTGAAGGGATGATAACTAGGCAGAAAAGGGATTTGATATAAACAAGCTTGTTGTAATCTTGAATGAGGATCAAAAATCTTCAGTGACTCCACTTAGCTCTGGACATCAGAACATGAAGTTAAATTTGAAATGAGTAATTTCTGTGCCACCAAACAGAATTGCAATCTTTTCGTCTGAGCGTCTCATTATATAACAACTTTATTTATATACCATACATGATTTTGTCTGCACTGTTTTAAATTGGTTATGTAAATGTGCACTACACAGACATATCTGATCCTTGTGTCAGTTTTTTAGCATGTTTTTTGAGCATGAGCTTTGCATTAAGACGATGTGTCAAGCCACCAGATAGGGAGGTGCCAATGAGGAAGCAGTTGCCCAGTACACCCAAACGACTGGGCTGTAAATTATGCGGTTGCTCCACCAGACACAGATAGGCACTTGCAATGCATGAGTACAGCAGAGAATAAGAGGCAACATGTCTGCCTGAATTTGTTAAAGAAGCACTACAAAATGATGTGGTTGCTTCAGCAATTGTATTATCCATTTCACATTTGCTTTTTATAACAATATCGGTTAGGTTTAGGTTTAACGTTTAGGGTAGGGAGGTAGGTTTTGTTGATTTAAAACTCAAATACATTAAAAGAATATTCTGGCTCAATACAAGTTAAGCTAGTCTACAACCAGTGTCCTTTATTGTGCTATGTGATGGTAACAGACAGCTGTACTGACAGTGCACATTTGAGTGTGTGTGTGTGTGTATATGTTCAGCAAAGCAACTGTACACCACACATGGACTGTGTTCGTCTGGACCTATAGCTGAAAAAGACAAACAACACTCTAAATGCTGACCCCCTTGAGAATGAAAATTCAGGTTCTGACAGGATCTGACCCCCTGTGTGAAATAAAATTGGCTAAATGTGCAAGTGGTAAAGGGGGTGGTTTGAAATTATTATTCTTATTTTTTGTGAGTTTTTAAACTATGTAATTCAAAATATTATACATAAATAAGATGTAAGATTATCTAAATGTGTTCACCAAAAGGCTAGGCAAGCATTCCTTGTTATCACTCACATTACACCAATTATTCTTGTACTCCTCTCAAGAATAATCAGAGTATAGTTTCTTTCTCTCTACAATAGACCTTCTGAACAGCTGTGTAAGTGCACTATATTTATTGTCATGTGGAACTTTTATATACAGTACTGTGCAAAGGGGGGGGGGGGGTCTTCAAAAACAACGGCATAAATAATTTTCATTTATCAATTAATGTCATACAAAGTCCAGTAAACATAAAAAGGCTAAATCAATTTTTGGTGTGTCCACTTTTGCCTTCAAAACAGCACCAATTCTCCAGGTACACCTGGACACAGTTTTTCTTGGTTGTTGGCAGATCGGATGTTCCAAGCTGCTTGGAGAACTTGCCACAGTTCTTCTATCTATTTAGGCTCTCAATTGCTTCTGTCTCTTTGTGTAATAATTGATATTTCCCACTGATAGACAAAAAGCAGAATATATAAATTAACCATCTTAAGACAAATGTTTTTGTGAAAAATATAATGCGCCGAAGACTTATAGCAGAGTCATGCAGTGTGACATGCTAAAGTTCAACATCTTGCAAATCGTTTTATAATTATGCATGCAGTTTATATTACCTCTGTTAACTCAGAGATAACATGTACAGTAATATTTGCCCCCCCCCCCCCCAAAAGATGGGGTCTTGCTAAAAAACCTATGCCTTCATATAAGTTCAACCTAAAGCTTATAGTTGATAAAACAGTTATGTTCAGTTTAGGTTTATGTTCATAATTTTGTCAGCTGTCCACTTATATCAAGAAAAACATCAATGCACTTTTATTACACTCATTAAGGTTTTCCCACAATATGAAAACCAATTTTGTGGTTTTATAAGCCCTGCAATCAGCTGAATTCTTAGGTTCTGAGAGATTTTTTTCTAGCAATATCAAGGTCAAAACCAAACAATGATGTAATCTGTATTTATTTTCTGCTCGTTTACATATACACACCCACCCTAGCACACAGTCTTAGAAAGAGGGGGCCTACACAGTGAATGAACCAGGAATAATTTGAAAGAAATAGAGGAGGGAAGTGAGAAAGGAGGGGGGCAGTCAGTACTTCTCTGTTCCCTAGTTTGGTCACTAAGAGCTCTGCATCAGGGGTCATACCCTTTGGCTCAGAGATTGTGCTACAGACTAGGTTAGACATCATACACATACACATATAGTCATGCAACCTGTTTTCTTAGTAATGACAAATGACTTACTGTTCCAAATAGAAGTAGAGAGTGATATGTGTTGCTGGGAAGACTTTAAGAGAAAAGGGAGCAAGAGAGGGAGAGACATAGACAGAAAGAGAGAGAGAGAGAGAGAGCAATTGGTCATGGTCATTGATATAAGTGGTTCCTCCTACATGTGGTCATAGTGCAGAGACCATTTTAAACTTTGCTGTGCGTGCCGTCAGGAGCAGCTGTCCGTCACGCTGAAGCTCTCGACCCCTTTCCCTGTGGCATTGCATCACTCTACCATATCCCAAAAAAACACACCAATGAGAGTAAAGCTGTGCTCAAGCCAAAGTTTCAAAGTACGCTTCAGCGGAGACAGAAATGAGGTGGCTAACAGCATGTCCTAAGCACTCCAGAATGCATATGGACAAGTCTTTTAAATGCATGTAAAATGAGACGTTCATGGGCCCAGAACTTCTGATCTGCAGCAGAAAATTAAACATGTAGGCCTACTCATGACAAAAAGCATTGTGAAGCTTGATTCAGTTTTGTTTCAAGAGTATTTGTCTCTAATTCCCATCAACTTACTCCATAACTGTGCAAATATATTTGACATGCTATAAGACTGAGTGAGCGTTAGTGCAACTTGTAATGTTCCAGTTGCATGATGTTTTTGCAAGTGTTTTTAGTTTATAGAACTAATCAGACATTAAATGCCCTGTGCTGACTTTAGTAGTTGTTATTGAAAGCATAGATATTTCTGAATCCCTGCATATGACGTGACCATTGCATTTTAAACCAATTATATTTGACACAGAATTTGTCAGTCATTTGAAACTGACATAGAGTTCTGGCAGACATCTCCTCTCTCAACCCTGAGCAAACACTTCAGGGACATTCCTCTCTGTTTAACACTGCTGGGTGAAATTCTGCAAATATTCCACACGATTCTCTTAACGTTCTTGAATGTCTGTCAAAAACCTCCTGGCACTTAAGGCCCAATGCATATTTTAATATCTGAAAGAATATCTGACACAGTTTACAAATTAATGCCTAGAGGAAGTCCTTGTTCTTTGTTTAAAATAGTAAAAATTTGGTTTAGGAATATGAATCTAAACTAGTGGAACAGAGACGACATTTGCAGGTGCGTGTTGGACTGCCAATGTGTTTGTTTAAGTGAAGGTGATAATGTGAGCTAGATCTGAGAGGAATCTCTTTGCTCAAGTGCTGGTATGGAAAGGGTGACCAGTCTATACATCACTCCCATGTGCCACCCTGAGAATAAGTGTTCGTCAACTAAGCAAATTAGCTCACTACATGATGCTTTATTTATGCAGTTGGATAAATAAAATTTGAAATGAACCTGAACATTTTGGCAACAGTTTGCATTCCCTTTGTAAGGGGATTATTAAAAGGGGTTCCTTAATAACTAATAATTAATTTAGAAATACATTATAAATCACTGATAAACAGTTCTAACAACATGAATAAAAAGGGCGACTTTAATGCATTACCTGACAAATAGTGATCAGCTTTAATTGACATGTTATAAATGCTTAATACTACTTATTCAACATTATTATAAACATGTACCTTAATGTAAAGTGGACAAATGTAAAGCATTTATTAAGGGGTTGCCAACATTAGTAACCTGTACCTAAAGTTCAGTGTGGTTTAATGGACATCGGGCTTTATTATATGATAAATGCTGTGAATGGGCATGAAGACCTAAAAGGGCTTTTGCAGAGTTTTTACTCATCATGTTTAGGTAAATAAGATGAGGTAAAACCATACTTTTGATGTCAGTGTGACAAAGTAAGTGGGCAAAACAAGTGGGTACAGCAATCAGAATAAACATGAATTCTTATTAATTAAGAATTTTTTTACATGCAATTTAAATTGCTCACTATTTGGCAAGTTTTGGATGAATGTTGCCCTTTATAAGCATGTTGCTTTAACTGCATATAAATGATTTATAATGCATTTGTAAATGACTCATTAGTCATTGATGAACTCCTTTATAAACCCTTAACAAACCCATTTTGTTTGTTTCTTGATAAATTCACATCTATTACTTCAAACTTAAGTAAAGCTGTGCTAATTTGAAAAACAAAACAAACAACAACAAAAACATCCAAAGTGCATTGCATAATTCATATGTAAAGTATTTGTTGCATATCTTTTCCTAAAAGCCAGTTCACAAAACCCATCAAGGAAACTCTTTGTGCATCAATCATGGGAGATCAACAAGAAGGCCTGCCAGTGTACTCAGTATAGGAGCCCAAACCCTTTATGCACCGAAGTGCACTGCATTGTGTGGGTCACGCTGTCAAAATTTTAGACTAGAGGGTGGTCTGGGGTCTTGGTGTGGGTGGGAGGGTCGACATGTGAAGATCAATCTTGGGCACATTCTCTGGTATAAACCAAAGCACAGTCCCGCGAGTGCAGCTGTCAGTGCGCACTAGGTGTGCATCATCGTGGACCACCGCTCAGTCTCCGCGCGCTCTACTTACAGACACAGAGATGTTGCAACGTTCTATATGAATTTTTATACGTCTGTCTGCTGCTTGCACGTGAAATAGCGCGAGTTCCGTTGCCTGCGAGCCAAAAGGAGTGAGCGGGTTATCATGAGTTGTCTGGATGTTATGTACCCGGCTTATGGTCATTACACACCGTACGCACACAAATCTTCAGCGTTCATCAGCACATTACCGGTAAGCTGGTCAAAACCCAGAAATCTCCTACATACATTTTGAAATATATGTCGCATTCTCCGTAGCAATTTTTATAGGCTTTCAATGATAACCTATGAGCAAGTTTTTATTATTTTTTTTTTGTTTAACACAAATATAGCCATAGGCTATATCAGATTTCTGTCTGGAAAAAAATGATTAAAACCAATTAAGTAAAAGTTGCTGCTTTAAAATCTATTTTCTTTGCACGTTATTGTACAAATGTCAGCTGTATTTTACGAATGCACTTTTTAAATCACGTGTCAAATTAAAAATATTGTTTACACTATAAAACTTGGAAGTGTGCAGTTGTCACCTTAAGGAGATATATGTACCTGATGTATAACCCTTAAAAAGGACTTGATGGTGCAACCTATGTTGTCAGGTTGATTCGGTAATAATAATTCATATTTTTGACTCAGGAAAAAAAAAAAAAGGTAATTCAGATCCAACTAAATTATGACACATACAGAAATCTCTCTCTCTATATATATATAACTACAAAAATGATAGTTTTCTGGCCATCTGTATTATTTATTTCCCCAAATAATAGTGGAATTTGAATTTGAATATGGCTAAATATTGAGAAATATAATTGTATATATAAGCACAGTATGTATGCATATGTATTTTATATATTCCTTTATAGCCATATATAAGATTTCTGGATGGGTGAGGCAGTTTTAGATTACCTGATAAATTTTTACTGAGTATGATCACAATTGTCAAACACTCTCACACACATAAAATCATAAATACTCTGATACACAGTCAAACACACACACACACACACACACACACACACACACACACACACACACACACGCACACACACACACAGGCAGAGTGTTTCGCAATGGTTTTGAATCACTTCTCTTTCTTAGGCACCCATTGGTCTGAGAAGCCCCTTATCTCGCTGTAGGGATCCGATGGACAGTGCAGGGGCCCCATGCTGCTCTGAGAGTGTCCCGGTGTCTGCCAGGAGCTCCAGCTCAGGGGGTCCTTCCCCATCGCCGTATACCTCAGCCGGACAGATGGAGCAGGCTACAAAGGACAAGGAGGTCGGGGAGGCAGAATACCTGAGCTCGCGATGCATCCTCTTCACCTATTACCAAGGGGACATTAGCAGTGTGGTGGATGAACATTTCTCTAGAGCTCTCAGCACCTACATGGAGGCAGAGGGCAAAAAGAGGCAAAGTGACACAGGTGAGACCTCACTGGAGAAAGTACTTTAATAGTGGCATTGGAATGCCCATTGGTTTGGCATGGTCTGCCATGCGAAAAAGGTTTTGAGACAGCTAAAAGACACAGACAGGAATCCAAAAGCATTGCATTTTACAGTTTTTGTATGTATAAATAAACTTAGTGGGCTCGATTGAATTCAAATTAACTGCGCAGAACTGAATCAGATTGAAGGATGGAAATGAAACTGATTTGCTCTTAAGGAATATATCACCAAAAATTTAAATTCTATCATTATTTAATCACCTTATGTTATTACAAACATGTATGACTTTCTTTGGAACACAAGTTAGCCTCAGTCACACATTACTTTCATTGCATAATTTTTCCATTGAACGTTTTCTGTGAATGTTGCTTATATTCAACCTAACATCTCAGTTTTTGACATTGGATGAAACTAGTCATATGGGTTTGAAAAACTGAGGGTAAGAATTTATAGTTTTGGGGGAACTATCCCTGAATGTGAAATACCCTGAAGTTGAATGTGAAAGAACTGAAGAGGAAACAAGCAATCTTATGTGGTTTGTTGGAAAGGTGGAATTTTGAGAAATGAAAGTAATATTTTAACTGGTTCAGCCAGAAAGAAAGAGGTAGAAAAAAATGAATATGTTGAAGTTTGCACTGAACAGTAGTCTCATGCATAGAGTACCAACTGTCTGCAATGCAAGGAGGTGCTTGCACACACACTAAATGATATGTGTGTTTACCTTAATAAACCTTTGCTATATTCTCAACAAGCACTCTGTGCCGACCCCCCTCTCCCTCCCTCCCTGTAACATCTTCATCTAGCCTCTCAGACACTCCCTGCCTCTCAACAGATACTATGTTTATAAGTGTTGGTAAGCGCAGTGGCTCGAGTTTGTATCGCGTTCAAACAGCTCACAATATTGGGCCTCAGATTTATTAGGCGCTCACCCATCCCTCCTCTGATCACAGCTACATCACTGGTGTCTTTTTTCAGAGCAATTCTAAATATAAAAGTACTGGCTAAAAACATGCTCCCCCCCGCTTTCCCTCCCGACATTCTACAAGGGGTGGGGGGATTGGGGTGAAAGAGGGTTAGTAAAAACAACAGGTGGGGGGGATGAGCAGGAGTCTGCAGGTTTGTGGAGGTGGTGCTGGTGCTGGGGGTAAACTGGGTTGACATGACAGTAGGAGATGGCCACATGTGGTTCTGTAGGATTTAAACTCCTACCTTATATAGGCCTTTAGGATAGACAGGACAAGGCTTTGTTCCTCTCTGTCTTCTCTTGACATCTACATACCTTCTATGCTAATGCTCCTTGTCATTCTTCTGCCCCCTTCTCTGGCTTTTAATTACTTTTTTAAAAACCACATATTCATTGATATTCAATTTTAAATGACAATTTCTAGGCATAAAAAAATCATGAAAATAAATAAAATCTTAAATTAATGGAAAGGTCTTGGAAATTTGTATATAAATAGTTTTTTTCAGTTATGCTTAGCTGTAAAATATTTATTAACCCTTCTGTTGTATTAATTTTGTGCTAAAACGTTTTGTGTTCATGGTCAAAAATGACCGGCCCACTAAGATGATTTCAGATTGCATATATTATCAGAAGATATTGCTTTAGATCTTTTTATCAACTACTTTAGTAATTATGACAGGTTTTATGACAGGTTTCTAAAAAAATAAATAAATAAATAAAAATATTTAAATATATTTATTTTTATTGATAGAATGATTCACTGAACTGAGGTTAAACTGAGCCCATAAGGGGCACGACCTGTGGAAATTTTTTTTAATAAATTAATAACCACTTGCTCAATCTGAACAAAAATAGGTGTTATTTTAAAACCTACAATCTGGACTTTACAATCCTACATTTTGATTTCACCAATTCTTAAATAATACCTTTGAATTTGCTGACGAATTAGAACTGTTTTATTCTCATCATTTGCAAATTTGTTATCACAACAATTATATTCATAGTTCAAATCAAATCAAATCAAATCAAATCACTTTATTGTCACACTACAGTATACACGAGTGCAACAGTAGGTGACATTCTTGTGTGCAGTTCCGAGTAACATAGCAGTCATGACAGTGACGAGACATAAACCACTTTACAATAAACAACATATTTACACAAAACAATTTACATAACAAATGTACACATACTTACACAACAATTTACATAACAAATGTACACAATACACACAATGTAGAATACACATACACTAGATACGGGTATAAATATATATAAACACTAATTGAATTGGGAGAATATATTGACAGAGTGATGATTAATAAAGTGCAGTGCTGATTGTTGATCGTGAGAGATCATGTGTTCAAAAGTCTTATTGCTTGTGGGAAGAAGCTGTCATGTAGTCGGGTGGTGCGGGTCCTGATGCTGCGATACCGCCTGCCTGATGGAAGCAGTGAGAGCAGCCCATGACTCGGGTGGCTGGAGTCTCTGATGATCCTCCGAGCTTTATTCACACACCGTCTGTTATATATATCCTGGAGGGAGGGAAGCTCACCTCCGATGATGTTTCTGGCCGTTCGCACCACCCTTTGCAGGTCTTTGCGGTTGTGGGCGGTGCTATTGCCGTACCAGGCGGTGATGCAGCCAGTCAGGATGCTCTCTACAGTACTGGTGTAGAACCGTGTGAGGATGTGGTCGTTCATTCCAAACTTCCTCAGCCATCTCAGGAAGAAGAGGCGCTGGTGAGCCTTCTTCACAACGGCCTCAGTGTGGACGGACCATGTGAGTTCCTCAGTAATGTGGACACCGAGGAACTTGAAGCTGCTGACTCTCTCCACCGGTGCTCCATTAATGGTGATGGGGCTGTGCTCTCTCTCTTTCCTCCTGAAGTCCACCACAAGCTCCTTGGTTTTACTGACGTTGAGGAAGAGGTTGTGCTCCTGACACCAGCGCGTCAGAGTGTGCACCTCCTCTCTGTAGGCCGTTTCATCATTGTCAGTGATCAGACCTACAACCGTCGTATCGTCAGCAAACTTAATGATGGCATTGGAGCTATGTGTTGCCACACAGTCATGTGTGTAAAGGGAATACAGGAGTGGGCTGAGAACACAGCCCTGCGGGGCTCCAGTGTTGAGGGTCAGTGATGAGGAGATGTTGCTGCCCATTCTAACCACCTGACGTCTGCCTGACAGGAAATCCAGGATCCAGCTGCACAGCGAGCTGTTTAAGCCCAGAGCCCGGAGTTTCACATCAAGCTTGGAGGGCATTATGGTGTTGAATGCTGAGCTGTAGTCTACAAACAGCATTCTCACATATGTGTTCCTTTTTTCCAGGTGGGAAAGAGCAGTGTGTATTGTAGATGCAATGGCATCATCAGTGGAGCGGTTGTTGCGGTAGGCAAACTGCAATGGGTCCAAAGAGGTGGGCAGAACAGAGCAGATGTGATCTCTGATCAACCTCTCAAAGCATTTGCTGATGATGGGGGTGAGGGCAACAGGACGCCAGTCATTTAAGCAAGTGATTTTTGATTGCTTCGGTACAGGCACAATGGTTGATGTTTTGAAGCATGTGGGGACTACAGACAGGGATAGGGACAAGTTGAAAATGTCCGTAAAAACACCAGCCAGTTGGTTCGCGCATGCTCTGATGACGCGGCCCGGAATGCCGTCTGGACCCGCAGCTTTACGGATGTTCACCCGTCGAAAGGATCGGGTTACATCCGCAACAGAGACGGAGAGTGAACCATCATCTGTAGTATCGGCCGCGAGTGCTCTCTCCGCGAGGGCGGTGTTGTTGTCCTCGAAACGAGCATAAAATGTATTAAGCTCGTCCGGGAGAGAGGCAGCGGTGTTCATGGCGGAGTTTTTATTCCGTTTATAGTCCGTGATGGTGTTAATTCCTGCCACATACTTCTGGAGTCAGTGGTGTTAAACTGTTCTTCAATTTTGTGCCTGTACTGGCGTTTGGCTGCACGGATGGAGTTACGGAGGGCATAACTGGCTTGTTTACGCTCCTCCGCGTTCCCGGAATTAAAAGCGGTGGTCCGCGCAGTAAGTGCCGCGCGAACATCGCCGTTAACCCATGGTTTCTGGTTGGGGTAGATCCGTATATTTTTTGTCGGAACAACGTCCTCTACGCACTTTCTGATGAAACACGTTACGCTATCAGCGTAAACCTCGATGTCGTCATCGGAGGCAGACCGGAACATCTCCCAGTCCGCGTGATCAAAACAGTCCTGTAGCGCAGAGTCTGATTGGTCCGACCAGCACTGGATCATTCTGAGGGCGGGTGCTTCCCGTTTCAGTTTCTGCCTGTAAGCGGGCAGAAGCAGAACGGAGGAGTGGTCAGATTTGCCAAATGGTGGGCGGGGGAGGGATTTGTAGCCATCCCGGAAAGGAGAATAGCAATGATCCAAAACCCGGTCCCCTCGTGTGTTAAAGCTGATGTGTTGGTGGTATTTTGGTGCTATTGTTTTGAAGTTGGCTTTGTTGAAGTCCCCGGCAACAATGAACGCGGCCTCAGGGTGCGCGGTTTCCTGCTGACTTATACTCCCATACATTTCCTTGAGTGCCCGGTCTGTGTCGGCTTGTGGGGGGATGTACACAGCAGTGATAATGACCGCTGTGAATTCCCTCGGTAGCCAGAATGGTCGACACAGAAGCATGAGAAATTCCAGATCAGGAGAGCAGAAAGACCTGATAAAATGTATATTCCTCTGATCACACCATGATTTGTTGATCATAAAACATACACCTCCACCTCTGCTTTTACCTGAGAGGTCTTTCGCTCTGTCCGCTCGGTGCACGGAGAAACCCGTGGGTTCGATGGCCGAGTCTGGAATCTCCGCGGACATCCAGGTTTCCGTAAGACAGATAACACAGCATTCTCTCGTCTCTCGTTGGAAGGAGATCCGCGCTCTCAGCTCGCAGAGCTTGTTGTCCAGAGACTGAACATTTGCCAGTAGTATACTGGGTAGCGGGGGGCGATTTGCGCGACATCTTACTCTGATGAGAACGCCGGCTCTTTTTCCCCTTTTCCGTCTGCGTTTCCGCGGCCGGGCAGCCCAAACAAAGGGCTCCGCTGGCGTGTTTGTAAACCGCGGGTCGGCATTGAGGAATGTGAAGTCCGGTTTTCGGTGTGTGATTGCCGAACCAATGTCCAAAAGCGTTTGTCTGTCGTACACAATAAGGCAGACAACATCCAAGACAAAAAAACACAGAACTGTAAACAAAACAAACAATAAACTGCAGTGTTGGTAAAAACATAAAAAATTAGATAGCCATGTGTTATATATATTGTTGGAAAGGTCTTAATTAGCAGAATGCCAAGAGCAAATTTTATTTACAGCAGTAAGTATTAGTGAAATTCCCACAGTCACACACAAATGTAATAAAAAGTGTCTTTTTGTCAAGTTTTTCTTATTACTTCCCGACTTGTACATATAACATAGACAATGACATATCACAACTTACTAAACACTATTCTGATTCAAACAAGCCTAAAAACTAAAAATTTAGAAATAAATTTTACTTAAAACAATATAATTTGATAAGTAGATCTTTAAATATTCCTCTATATGTCATCCATGGAGAGACAATGCAAGAGTGTGCTCAACACACTCTGTGTGTGTGTTTTTGTATGTTTGTGTCTGGTTGTGTGTGCGCACATGTCTGAGGACCTAACATTTTTTTTTAATTGTCTGGGTCAAAATGACCAGAACACAACATATGGGTTGTATACATACATATACAGTTGAAGTCAGAGGTTTACATACACTTTGAAGTCATAAAACTAATTTTTAACCACTCTACAGATTTAATATTAGCAAACTATTGTTTTGGCAAGCCATTTAGGACATATTTTTCAAACAATTGTTTACAGACAGATTGTTTCACTTTTATTTGATTATATCACAATTCCAGGGGGTCAAAAGTTTACAAGTTAATTGTGCCTTTAAGCAGCTTGGAAAATGCCAGAAAATTATGTCAAGCCTTTAGAATATTAGCCAATTAGCTTATGATAGGAGGTGTACCTGTGGATGTATTTTAAGGCCTACCTTCAAACTCAGTGCCTCTTTGCTTGACATTGTGGGGAAATCAAAAGAAATCAGTCAAGACCTCAGGAAAAAATTTGTTGACCTCCACAAGTCTAGTTCATCCTTGTAAACCATTTCCAAACACCTGAAGGTACCACATTCATCTGTACAGACAATAGTACGTAAGTATAAACACCATGTGACCATGCAGCCATCATAGTGCTCAGGAAGGAGACTCATTCTGTCTCCAAGAGACAAATGTTGTTTGGTTCGAAAAGTGTAAATAAATCCCAGAACAACAGCAAAGGACCTTGTGAAGATGCTGGAGGAAACAGGTACACAAGTATCTATATCCACAGTAAAATGAGTCCTATATCGACATAACCTGAAAGGATGCTCAGCAAGTAAGGAGCCACTGCTCCAAAACCACCATAAAAAAGTCAGAGTACAGTTTGCAAGAGCTCATGGGGACAAAGATATTACTTTTTGGAGAAATGTCCTCTGGTCTAATGAAACAAAAATTGAACTGTTTGGCCATAATGACTATCGTTATGTTTGGTGGAAAAAGGGTGAGCACTGCAAGCCGAAGAACATCATCCCAACTGTGAAGCATGAGGGTGACAGCATCATGTTGTGGGGTGCTTTGCTGCAGGAGGAACTGGTGCACTTCACAAAATAGATGGCATCATGAGGAAGGAAAATTATGTGGATAGGCATAATTGGCATGTGTATATATATATTTGTGTGCATAATTACATGATTTTTAAATACTTATACAATATTTATATGCCCCTGGAAATGTCATGGAAATGCATTGGTAAAAACAGTGTAGGAACCCTGTGTTTTCCTCACCTTTTCTTTCCCTGTTTTGATCTCTTTCATGGGTTTCCTCACCGCTTTCGAACTCACTGTCTTTCTCTCTTGCTCTCTTTTTCCATCTTTCATCTCTCTCACGTGGCTGTGTGTATTTCTGTGATGTGTGGTAAGCTCTTTAGAAGCAAATGCAATACCATATGATTCAATCAGAAAGACATTTGAGGCCGTGGGCTGGGAATCAGATGAAACCATGTGACAAGTCTGACCTGAGAGTCCTAGGTGCAACAGCCTTATACTGCAGGTGTACAAATGTGATACAAAAATAAATGCCATCTCTGCTAAACCTCTAATTAAATATTTGATGTTTTTCAAATGCAAACATAGACTGCTAAATAATAATAAATTGATAATTGTTTGCCATATTTACAACTGATAAAAATGCATCAAAATATTTCCATAAAAGAGGCAAGGGTTTGTTCTCCCAAAATTAAAAGATCTGTGGTCATTTACTCACCCTCATGTCTTTCCAAACCTGTATGACTTTCTTTCTGCAGTGAAACAAAAAGGAAATATTAGGACAAATACAGGCTTGGGGAAAAAGATGGTTTGTTTGCATTGAGAAGGTATGATTAAAAGTCATTGAGAACATATTGCTTTTCTCTTGACTTTATTCACAAATACGATTTTGAAGAAATCAAAAGTAATCTGATTACATTACTTTCTTATCAAGGTAATGGGATTATGTTACTGATTAGTTTTGACAAGTAATCAGTATTTGTAATGGATTACATTTGAAAAGTAACCCTCCCAACCCTGGACAAATTTTAGGAACTATTGTAACAGCCTCAGTCAGAATTCACCTTCATTGTAAACAAAACAGACCAAAAAAAAAAGTGAATAATGACTGAGGCCGTCAGATTGAAACAAAATGAATTTTCATTTTAGGGTGAACTGTCCCTTTAATAATGTGACATTTTGCCCTCTGATTCTCTTTGTCAGTTTCTCTTTTTTCTTCCTCCCTTTAAGACGCTTCATCCTCGATCAACCGGCGCAGTTTCCCTCCATCGTTCTGGGACAGTAACTACCCATCTCCACTCAGCCGACCACACTGTGATCCCACAGGTGCTCCCACCTATGCTATGGACCCGTACACCCAGGCCCTGCACCCGGGTCTGTCTCACTCACATGCTCACCCACACCCATCAGAGTCCTGGAGCTTCTCTCAAAGCCAGCCCTATGCTCCCCCACGGCCCCTTCACGAACTGTACTCCTCTCCCGGGCTGGATCCTCACTACGGCCCCCTGCTGATGCCCACTGTCCGGCCACCGCATCTCCCAGCGTTACCTGGGCATTATGATGTGGGAAAGCTTGAACCCACTCCCACGTGGCCGGGACTGCTTCCGCCTGGGGAAATGGCACAGAGCCTGGCCCTCAACATGGAATCGGGTAAGATGAGCTGATTTAAAAGCTGGGCTTCATAATACATCACACAAGCAGGAACATAGAACAAATCTGAAAAGTGGATAGGACACGTTATATTTTAACCTTAGCTAGTGATGCTCTTAAAGTGTTAGTTCACTCAAAAATGAAAATTCTGATGCCATTTACTCACCCTCATCCCATCCCAGATGTGTGACTTTCTATCATCTGCTGAACACATACAAATAATATAGAGGAATATTTCAGCTCTGTAAGTCCACATACAATGCAAGTGAATAGATGCCAACATTTTTAAGCTCCAAAATCCACATAAGGGCATCATAAAATTACATTAGATGACTCCATATCGTCTGAAGCGATCTGATAGATCAATAGTTAAGTCCTTTTTCCTTCACTTTCACTTTCTCCTGCTTCTGATTTTGGTGATTCACATTCTTGGTGCATTTCGCCCTCTACTGAGCAGGGAGGAGAATTTATGATAAAAAATGACATAAATATTGATCTGTTTCTCACCCACACCTATCATATCATGTACAAACACATGGATTTAAGCACTGGAGTCATATGGATTATTTTTATACTCCCTTTATGTGGATTTTGGAGCTTCAAAATGATGGCACCCATTAACACTGAGCTGAAATATTCTTCTACAGAGCTGAAATATTCTTCTAAAAATCTTAATTTGTGTTCTGCACAAGTACACAGTAAGGGTCCATTCACACTGAAATCATTTATGCATCGTTTCTGGACTGTTTTTCTATGAAGTATAGATGACTGTATATCTTTGACTGCTGTACAACATCTTTCTGTTTTTTTAGTGTCTCATGCAGAAGTGCAGTGTTTTTTAGATTTTTTTTTTTTTAATAACTTAAACTTAAAAAAAATGCTTATTTGGTTCTTTTCATTCACTGCTTCTTTGCAAGCGCAAGAATGTATTCGGTCTGAATAGCCCCTAAAATGGCAGAGGCTTCTGACTGATCTCCAAGTTGTTGTTTTATGTTTTTTCTCTCTGCACTGCAGCCAAGTAAAATGAAACTCTTTAAAGTATAATGATTATCTTTCAAAAATGTCAAAATGTTTGCATCCAAATAGTTTGCTGGGTGTTACACTTACACCCTCCCAACCTGCCAAGGTATAATGGCTGTAATACCTTTGCATACAAGAACACACAAGGAAGAAACATATACAATGCTAAAAATGTACTTGACCTATAGGTAATTGAAATATAGTAACAGCTTCCTGGTACAAAACTTCCAGCTAGAAAATTACTTGATAATCAAGTTCTCTGAATTTTCACCCAGTTTAGGAAAATATATGAATTATGTTAAAACCAACAGAGCCACACAACACATTCACAAACCCTCCAGCTTAATGGCAGGAAATGGATTGTTTGGCCATGGTGGTTGGTGCTTATTATATAAAGAGCTTGCAGCCACTATGGAGATTGTGTGTATGGGCCCTCCTTGTTTTCAGCCATTGTGTTTGTCTGCTTTGCACTGCAGGTCTCCAGCATCACAAGAAAGGGAAGGAGCTCTACTGGTTTTAATGAGAAGCCCTTTATCGACCATCCAATTAAAGCCTGAGTTTGGCCCATTGTAGCGAACTGTTGTTTCTTTAGCCCCCACGCACAACGGCTCGGCACCAGCTCTGCACAAGCTCTGAACACGCTCCAGGACTATTTGTGTGCACCATGGAGATATGAACACAGGGCAAAGAGAAGGCCTGGGGGGAGGCAGGGGTGCTAGACTGCATGGTGTCTCTCTCTCTCTCTCTCTCTCTCTCTCTCTCTCTCTCTCTCTCTCTCTCTTTGATCTTTATTTTTTATTAATTTATTGTGTTGTTATAATCCAGCTTTCCCTGTTTGGACATTGAGATGTGGAATGGTACCATGTACAGAATTAAACACGATGGGCAGATGACAGATGGATTGATAAATAAAAATAAAACAAAATCTGGTGTTAACTGGCAAGCTGTACATATTCTTGTTATTTTTAGTGGTGATTGAACTATTAAGGATGGCAATTATGTATAAACTTTTGTATTATATCTTTGGTTTAATTTTTTCATTCTTGTAAAGTATTATTATTTATATATAGTATTTATGTGTTTTAATTACAACACACTTATGGCCAGTGCTGTTACCAGTATTTTTTTATTTTTATTTTTTTGTCATAGGAATTCATGTACCATGAAAACAGCTACAGTAAATCTGAGAGAACTCAAATAATTAATTAATTAATTATGTCCAATTAAAAGATATGGTTTCCCAAGTTAACGAGCCACTGTATAGAACTGATAAGGTTTTGTAGACAAGGAATGTGTGGTATGATGTTGTATAGGGGAAGCCATTTTTATTCTTTTTCTATGTGTGTCACTTGATTGAACTGCTGATAATGAATACATTTGCTTTAAGCTTAAAAAGTGCTTGTATGTCAATATTAAACATTCATTTAAATATGATATCATGTTCCTGTCATAGCCTAGTACCCCTCCCTATGGATATGAAATATTACACTGTAAAAAGTGCCAACCTGCAATTGTTACCTTAAGGATTAAGTATGCTCTTGGGAACCTTCAATGCAGCTGAAATGTTTTTGTAGCCTTTCCCAAATCTGTGCCTCAACAAAGTCCTCTCTCTGAACTCTACAGGCAGTTCCTTTGACCTCATGGTTTGGTTGTTGCTCTGATATGCAATTTTCAGCTGTGAGGCCTTATATTGACAAGTGTGTGCCTATCATAATCATGCTCAATCAATTGAATTTGCAACAGGAGTACTACAATGAAAGTGTAGAAACATCTCAAAGACGATCCAGAGAAATGAGATGCACCTGAGCTAAATTTGAAAAGTTATAAAAAAATCTGTTTTTTGCATTGTCTTTAAGGGGTAAGGTGTGTAGATTGATATGGAAAAAAAATATTTAAGGCTTTTTTTCCATAAGACTGCAACATAATAAAATGTTAATAGGATCTGAGTAGTTTATGAATGCTCTCTCTCTCTCTCTCTCTCTCTCTCTCTCTCTCTCTCTCTCTCTCTCTCTCTCTCTATATATATATCTTTTTGGCACTGTATATATATATATATATATATATATATATATATATATATATATATATATATATATACACAGTGCCAAAAATATTGGCCCCCATGGTAAATATGAACAAAAAAAGCTGTAAAAAAATCTTTACCTTTTTGATCTTTAACTCAAAAATTAAAAAAAATCTAACTTTTAATTGAAGTAGAACAATTGAAAGAGGGGAATATCTAATTATTAAATAAACATTTTCCTCTAAAACACGTTGGTCACAATTTTTGCCACCCCTTGAAATTCTTATCAGTAAAATTCCCAAGTATATTCCCATTCATATTTAAAATTTTGTAGTGCACCTGGGTGACTAGGAACATGAAATTGTTCAGCCATGACTTCCTGTTTCACAGGGGTATAAATATGAGGTAACATATATGCCAAATTCCCTTAATCATCACAGTGGGTTAGACTAAAGAATATAGTTCTGATGTGCGGCAAAAGGTTGTTGAGCTTCACAAAATGGGATGTGGCTATAAGAAAATAGCTTAAGCATTGAAAATACCCATTTCCATCATCAGGGCAATAATTTACATGTTCCAATCAACTGGAGATCTTAAGAATATGTCTGGAAGAGGACGCGTGTCTATTGTCTACAAGCACAGTGAGGAGGAGGGTTCAAGTGGCCAAAGAATCTCCAAAGATCACAGCTGGAGAATTGCAGCTTTTTTTAAAAAAAAAAAAAGAAAAGAAAAATCAGATATAATCTACATCACCACAAGTTGTTTTTGGAGGGTTTCAAGAAAAAGTTCTATGGTCAGATGAAAAAAATAAAGCTTTTTGGCAGCAAACACCAGAAATGTGTTTGGTGCACACAGAGATGATGAAGTACCCAGTGCCCATGGTTAAATGTAGTGCTGGAACATTAATGTTGTGGGGCTGTTTTTCTGCCAGAGGTCCCGACATCTTGTTCAGATACATGACATCGCAGACTCTTTCAAATAACAACAGATACAAAATCAAAACCTGACTGCCTCAGCCAGAAAGCTTACAATGGGCCCTGGGTTGATCATCCAGCAGGACAATGATCCAAAACAAACATCAAAACCAACACAAAAATGGTTTACTGACTACAGAATCAAGGTACTGCCATGTCCATCCCAGTCCCCTGACCTCAACCCCATAGAACATCTGTGCGGTGAACTGAAGAGGAGAGTCCACCAACATAGACCTCAGAATTTGAAGGATCTGGAGAGATTCTGTATGGAGGAACGGTCTCTGATCCCTTGCCAGGTGTTCTCAGCTTGGCAAAGGGAGGTTGCAAAAAGTATTGAATGAAAGGGTGCCAATAAATATGGCCAATGTATTTTGGAGAAAAATATTTATTTAATAATGAGATATTTCCACCGTTTCAGTTGTTTTACTTCAATTAAAGTTTAGATTTTAGTAATTTTTTTTTTAACGAAAGGATAATTAATGCATATTTTTGTTCAAAGCCGTCTTTGCTCTTATTTACCATGGGTGCCAATTTTTTGGCCACTACTGTGTATATACACTCACCTAAAGGATTATTAGGAACACCTGTTCAATTTCTCATTAATGCAATTATCTAATCAACCAATCACATGGCAGTTGCTTCAATGCATTTAGGGGTGTGGTCCTAGTCAAGACAATCTCCTGAACTCCAAACTGAATGTCAGAATGGGAAAGAAAGGTGATTTAAGCAATTTTGAGCGTGGCATGGTTGTTGGTGCCAGACGGGCCAGTCTGAGTATTTCACAATCTGCTCAGTTACTGGGATTTTCACGTTCAACCATTTCTAGGGTTTACAAAGAATGGTGTGAAAAGGGAAAAACATCCAGTCTGCGGCAGTCCTGTGGGCGAAACTGATTCAAGCTGATAGAAGAGCAACTTTGACTGAAATAACCACTCGTTACAACCGAGGTATGCAGCAAAGCATTTGTGAAGCCACAACACGCACAACCTTGAGGCAGATGGGCTACAACAGCAGAAGACCCCACCGGGTACCACTCATCTCCACTACAAATAGGAAAAAGAGGCTACAATTTGCAAGAGCTCACCAAAATTGGACAGTTGAAGACTGGAAAAATGTTGCCTGGTCAGAATTTGGCGTAAACAGAATGAGAACATGGATCCATCATGCCTTGTTACCACTGTGCAGTCTGGTGGTGGTGGTGTAATGGTGTGGGGGATGTTTTCTTGGCACACTTTAGGCCCCTTAGTGCCAATTGGGCATCGTTTAAATGCCACGGCCTACCTGAGCATTGTTTCTGACCATGTCCATCCCTTTATGGCCACCATGTACCCATCCTCTGATGGCTACTTCCAGCAGGATAATGCACCATGTCACAAAGCTCGAATCATTTCAAATTGGTTTCTTGAACATGACAATGAGTTCACTGTACTAAAATGGCCCCCACAGTCACCAGATCTCAACCCAATAGAGAATCTTTGGGATGTGGTGGAACGGGAGCTTCGTGCCCTGGATGTGCATCCCACAAATCTCCATCAACTGCAAGATGCTATCCTATCAATATGGGCCAACATTTCTAAAGAATGCTTTCAGCACCTTGTGAATCAATGCCACGTAGAATTAAGGCAGTTCTGAAGGCGAAAGGGGGTCAAACTCAGTATTAGTATGGTGTTCCTAATAATCCTTTAGGTGAGTGTATATGTATATATGTAACACATGTCAGCTAGCTGGTACAAAAATGGCTGTCTGTTGACATTCCCCGTCACACTGGATAAAGGTGTCAGTTAATTGACAAAATATAAATGTAAATACCTATTTATATTCATGTTTGAACCTAAAATACTAAAGTTTATTATTCAAATATGTGCAATAAAAAAATACATGCCCCACAATTACTTAAATTTATAAAAAAAATAAAATAAATAAAAAGACCAGAAATGAACAGGTAGTGAGTTATTTAGATTCACGTTATTGTGATGTTATTGCACGTGTCAATGAATCTAAAGCTAGGGAATAAAATAAGGAAGAAACCGAGTCACTTCATAACAAGCTACAAATGTGAACTTTTTATTTTTAGCTTTGGGTCATTGTGTGTCTGCAGGTTATTTTGCAAATCATTAAACTGGATTCAGTTTTCATAGAGCTCTTCAAACGATGGGTTATTATTCAGCTAACACAATTCATAATTCATAATTGGGACTTGCTGTTTAGATGTGCTTCACTACTAGGTCATTGTATGTATAGAGAAAAATGACGGCCTCTACTGGTGATTTATTGTAATGTTTCTCAAACAAAATGCATACAGTATCTGTCTCTGCAATATCACTTTGATGTTACTCACTATTCTGAGACATTATTTACAATCAAGGGGCTAATATAAAGGGGTAGTTTACCCCAAAATTAAAATTATATCATAATTTACTCAATCTCATGATGTTCCAAACCTGTATTTAGTCTGTAGAACTCAAATAGAATATCAGCCACCATTCAGTGTCATTGTATCTTTTTTTCTATAGTTATATGGGTTTATGAATATCATGAGGATCAGTAAAAGATGACAGAAATGTCCTTCATGGTTCATCTAACCACCTTGATTTGAGGTCGACAGCAAATTTGACAGAGACTGAAACAATCTAAGAAATAAAATGCAAAACATGGCTGGACAGGGCAGGACCGTTACATGGCAATCATGTGTTAGATAATAAAAGCATTGTTTTGTGAAGATATTTTTGTGGGCATGTACTGTATGTTTGTGCTGATGTAAGTTTTTGGCATTTTCGTTTTATTGTTGTTGATCTGTCTGTCTGTCCATGTTTTTATGTCACTTGACAGAAGTCATAAAGGTTGTATGCTTCAGACATGTGCCATTCTGTTCAGAAAGACAAGCAGTAAGCAGGTGGTTTTCTGTAGTCTGATGATTTCTAATCATCAGTCATTATATCTAATATACTAAGTGGTTCTGCTTCAGGATCCAGATTTTATATTGGACAATGTGTGGTGACCCTACTGAAATTATTTATCATACAAAAGTAAACAAGAAATTATTCATAGTACAATAAACAGTATAGCTGTATTTAAGATTTAATAGTTAGCTGAAGGTTTTTAAGGATGATGTCATGTCACGCACCCTGTCCATGTTGGCATCTGCCTGATTTAGCCTGCTTCCATTTTGGGAATTGTTTCTGAATTTGTGCCAAAAAGACCATACGGATTGATTGGATGTCTTTGATCTCAACAATAAAATATATCGGAAGTGTTTCCCACTCCCCTTTAAAAGTTGATAAACCTGTTTATATGCTTAGTGGCACTTATATGTTTGCATCCAGCATTGCTTTCCCCTGCTGTCCACAACCCAATCCGAACAGACCTGCAACACATTTTTGGGTTGTGACCCTCCAGTTGAGAACTACTCATTCAGACAATACATTACAGCCATACTGTAACTGCAAAAAGCAAGATGCAACAAGATGAGTTTTGTACTTTTGTCTGTGTCAATAAAAAATATCTCATTGTCCATTTATTGTAATGGGAACTGCTGCACATCACCCTGACCACAACAGCTACTAACCCACATCTGCCCCATGTACTTCAAATGCTGGCGATTCTGTTGTCTCATGCTTTACTTGATCTATAACTTATACAGAAACAGCAAAGAAAGACACTCTAATGATTGGCCTTCAGTTTAAATGGCATTGAGTGTACAGTTCACAGAATTTATGATGGGATTAGAGAGTTAAATTATGGGATTGTGGTATCAGGATACAGATTATGAGAAAAAGAACGGGAGAAAAAGACTTATATGAAAGTTACAGGTAATAAACATGCAGAGAGAATAAGTTATGTGGGGCAAAACCTTTAGAACTCTGCTGGGGTAAACAGGATGTCGGGTATGGTAAAACTTTTCAAAGAAATCGAGACAAGCTATGTGTTTGAAAGTAGTCTGCATCTTCCTACTCAAAAGTCATTTTAAACTCACAGGAAATCAACTGTTACTCACAAATCCATGTGATATTAAACCAGAACATAACATCTACAGTACATGAGAATGAGATACTGGGGAGGTATACAAAGATCATTGACAAAGATATTTTTTTTATGTATTACCTTTTGTTCTTGGGATCAACATTACTGATCAATATTTCAGCTCAATAGTATGTGCTTTATGTACATTTTTATTTGTTATGTAACTCTTCTACTCTGTTGTATTGACAGCTGTGCAACATTTCCAATGTGCCTAAATTTTATTTGATGATAGATGAACTATACTGTATGCAAACATATATGAATGGCATACAGACACGTATGCACACATACCAGCACACCAACTAACACAAACACACACACACACACCCTTGCATACATACATTTCTTATGAAACTATGTATCACATGCATTTTGTTACTGGAAGGAAATATACTTCCCTAACAAAATACACAAGTCTTTTGTTTTGTGGTGTTAACATGGATATATCTGTTTTTTTTTTGTTTAGTTTTTTTAATGCAGTGAATGAGTTAATCAAAAACCCAACATATTTTTGCTTTTATGCCTCTGAGAGACTTGACAAAATCAATATTTGATCAGACTAAAACAACAGTTAGATCAGAGGTAAACATGATATTATAAAATGAACAGATAGTAAACAAATTTGCTATATAAAAAATAAAAGAAGAAGAAAAGAATCTTTGGTTGGTGTTTACAGGAAACTTCCTTCCAACACAGAGTTTCCCCCAATATTTATTTTCCATCCCCCATATTTATATATAATATATTATATTATATTTTCAGTGAGACAGCTAAATCTGTCTCACTGAATATTTGTATGTAATTTCCACATTCTGTGAGCTATGCACTCAGAATCAACCCCCCCCCCCCCCCCCCCCCCCCCCCCCCCCCCGCTTTGTGACAGGCACCTGATCACAGACACTAAACGTTCCTATATAAACTCCCCCATTCTCAAGTACTCACACCACAGGTGCCTTTAAAACTTGAAGGAGACCTTTATACCAACACAAGTAAGTCTTAAATCTCTGTTTAATTAATGTTTAATTATAGATTTCTGTATTGTGGAACCAAAATACTTTGTGTGGAGAAATGTGTGGGAGTATTAGAGAAGAAATTAAACAATAAAATAAGACACTTGGAACTGTTTTATCTTGGGTATCTCTATCTGATCTCTTATTCCATTTCTTTTTCTGTGCAGGATGAGGTTTTTGATTGTTGCTGCTATTGTTCTGGCTGTGGTGAATGCTGCCAGTCTTTCTCTGGAAGACTTGGAGTTTCACGCATGGAAACTGAAATTTGGTAAGGAAGCAATGGGGAAATGCCCTTCTTAGTTTTAATTAAACAGTGTAGGGGAAAAGATTCTCCGCTTCAACTCATTGACTAAAGGAACTAACCGATCCGGTCTATCAAAAAGCAAACAAACGCTTAAGGTATTCAGGCAATGAGGAAAAGCATATGATTTTGAGGAATTTCACACATGTAATAATTGTGTCCTTCAAGATTCTTTTCTGAAAATGAACAAGAAATGACGTCATTTGACTCAGCAAAGCACCTAATACAGTTGCAGAGTTATTTTCCAGGGTTACATGTACACAGGTTGTCAAGCAGGTTATTTTAGTTTTTTTAGTCTGAAAACCAACTACGCTCTTGAAAACACTTCTAGAGGAGAAAAATATATATATACTTTTAATATACTGTTTTATAATTAAAATTTCATAATGAAAGTTTTTACATTACATTTGATGGTTAAATAGTATAGATAAAAATGACTTCATGGTCCAATGTTTTATTTTATATATATACACACACACACACACACACACACACACACACACACACACACACACACACACACACACACACAATGTATTATTTATAGACACAGTGTAAATGCTATTTATATATCATAATTTTTATTAATAATCATAATAATATTTGGACTAAAATATAATATCCGTTTAATAATTGATGTACAATTTAGTCTACTAAAAGTAATTACAAAGTCTTTGCAAAACATCAATTAAACATTTATGTATTAAATTAATTATTTAATATGTTAAATGATTTAATAACATATACATTTAATAATTAACATGAGTTAAAAAACATTTATTAGAATGCATTTCTAACATTATTAGTTCATGAAAACTATTGAAACTAGTGAAGCAGCATTATAAATAACACAGAAAATACATTAAAAGCAAATGTTTAAAACACAGTTCATCATCAGCTGTATTTGTTAACATCAGGTAAGAGCTATAGTTCTGTGAAGGAGGAGGTGCAACGTAAGTTGACCTGGTTGACCAATCGCAAACTGGTTTTGGTTCACAACATTCTGGCAGACCAGGGCATCAAATCCTACAGACTTGGCATGACATACTTTTCTGATATGGTAAGAAACTAGATCCAAACTTCAGAAATCATCATGATTTGATCATAAAAACTCAATGCACATCTACCTCCCTCCTTCTATCCTCTCTCAGGACAATGAGGAGTACAGACGGGTGTTGTTTCGGGGATGCCTGGGCTCCTTCAATACGTCTAAGGCCCGTGGTGGAGCAACATTTGTCCAGCAGGCAAATGGCATTGTGCTGCCTGATTCTGTGGACTGGAGGGACAAGGGCTACGTGACCAATGTTAAGGACCAGAAAGATTGTGGATCATGCTGGGCCTTCAGTGCAGTAAGTCAGAACACACGTTACACATTATTACAAGAGACAGATCTTAAACGGCAAATGGTACAATCATCGATACAGTGTACAATCACTGAAAACAACAGAACACTGATGGGAGAGTTTATCAAAAATGAAAATTCTGTCATCATTTACTCACCCACATGTTGTTCCAAACACATATAACTTTCTTTGTAATGTGGAAAATAAATTACATGTTAGGCAGAATGTTAGCTTCTGCCACCATTTACTTTCTCGATTTCCCCCCCTCCCCCCTATGGAAATGAATGTTAACAGAGGAAACATTCTGCCTAACATTTCATTTTGTGTTCAATGGAATAAAGAATTCATTTTCCATCTCTTTATGCAAGTGAAATTTGACCCTTATACCAGTAACAATATTGGTAGATCTGATACTTCCACATACAACAAATCACTGGTGTAGTTTCACATAGTAATAACTTAAAATTTCTCTCTCTGCCTTTCAATCTCTCCCTCTTACATCTTGCAGACTGGTTCTCTGGAGGGTCAGACATTCAGGAAGACAGGCAAACTGGTGTCTTTGAGTGAGCAGCAGCTGGTGGACTGCTCTGGTGATTATGGGAACATGGGCTGTGGTGGGGGACTAATGGATCAGGCCTTCCAGTACACTGAAGCCAATGAAGGTCTGGATACAGAGGTCTCCTACCCTTATGAAGCCCAAGTAAGTCCTTTTACAATTATTTGAGGACAAAGTAGAAATACTGTAAAACTACTTCTGGACAAACAACCGTATTATTAGAAAATGTTCCAAGATTTATTCCTTTGATTTGTTTCATAACTGTAGATTCTGACCTTAAAGTTTAAGATTATGTTTTTTATTTTAGAATTTGAGTATTTTTTTATATCAATATTCTCCACACAGAATGGTCAGTGCCGTTTTAACCCGAGTACCGTGGGTGCCACTTGCACAGGATATGTACGTGTTTCCAGTCAGGATGAAAGTGAACTACAGAAGGCTGTTGCCACGATCGGCCCCATATCTGTTGCCATAGATGCTGGGCACAGTAGCTTTCAGTTCTATGAATCAGGTAACCTAAGAATGTAAGCTCTCTGTCATTTCTTTTTTCATCTATGGTATGAAATTAAAGGGATCACACATAAATGACAATTGTATCATAATTTAGTCACGCTTATATTGTTCCAAATCTATGACTTTCGTTCTTTCATGAAACAACAAAAATGAAAAGTTTGGCAGAATGTCTGAGATGCTCTTTTCCATTTAATGAAAGTTTATGGGGACCAGCAGCTGTCAAGCTCCAAAACGGCCCAAAAAGCAACAAAAAAAGTCGTTCTTGCCCTGAAAATCTTGCTTTGCAAGATTGCTTTAAAAATCTGGCTTTGCGAGATTTGCTATAGGTAGCTCTTTTTGTGTTTCACAGAAGAAAGTCATGCTTATAGGTCTAAACTCCTGATGAGAATTAGTCCAGTATCTCATTGCAGTTGTAGCGCATGTGCGCCGACCACCTGTGTATGCACGCACGGTCAAATGAAGTATACTTTGAAAAGCTAGCATTCAACTGTACGTGGACGCTCAGCGTTTGTGTCAAAACCGAAGTAAAGTGGGCTTAACTGAATAGCATATAGCAATTTGCTATGTGAAGGTATTCTAAGTGTCTAATCATTGGACAAACTTATTTATAAATGTAATGATTAATATTAGGTATCTATGATGAGCCTTACTGCAGCAGCACTGATTTGGATCATGGTGTCCTGGCCATTGGTTATGGAACTGATGCTGGAAAGGACTACTGGCTGGTCAAGAACAGGTAAACTAGTTTAAATATATTGAAACAAAACAAACAAAAAGTTATTAAGAAGTCAGAGCAGTTTAACAGTGAGTCAGCCATCAACATATAGGCTAGAATGGTTATATTTATATCACAGTTAGAATATTAGCATAATTGACTTGGCTGGAGTTTATTGCCAATTATTTTGCATAAAGAAGCCTGCAATTAATAGTTGAGTTGCTGAACACAATTGCACATACACTATAGGAATTGCACAATACACAGACAACGCAACTAAACACTAATACTGCTATGATTTTAGCTGGGGCCTGTACTGGGGTGACAATGGCTACATAAAGATGTCTAGGAACAGGAGAAACCAATGTGGTATTGCTACTGCTGCCAGTTACCCCCTAGTCTAATGGGTGAGTTCATTACTAATATGATTTTATGGTTTATGAAGTTCACAAAATTGGGGGAAGTCTAATTATATTGAAAACAGACTGTTTTTATTTATTTATATATAACTATAGAGAACATGATTACATTTCAAAGATCTGTCTTTATAGCTTAATTGAAACATATTCTTAAAACAAGTTCAAAAATCAATTAAGAATAGATTTACTGATTTGTGCTACTTTTTTAATGGTCTACAGCTCAGGAAAGGGCCACTTGGGATTGGAGCAGTGGGAGGAAAGGAGGTCTGAACTGTGATTCTTCAATAATACTTCATTATTGAAAGTCTGACTTTGTTGTTCAGTGTTTAGATTTTCCAAACCTTGAATAAGAGAACACTATGTTAATGTAAAATAATAAATACCAAATTCTGAGAATGAATACATTTATGTGGTGCTTCTTTTGTGGTGTTGTACAGTATATATATATATATATATATATATATAAAAAA
This sequence comes from Moxostoma hubbsi, assembly GCA_032164185.1. Lineage (NCBI taxonomy): Eukaryota > Metazoa > Chordata > Actinopteri > Cypriniformes > Catostomidae > Moxostoma > Moxostoma hubbsi. The sequence continues at coordinate 17,436,577 of JAVLUX010000023.1, forward strand.
GTCTTTAAATAAAACTGAAATAAACGATTAGCACAAAAATCTACTGTAGCTATAAAGGCCTATGTGCTCTGACTGTAGCCCCCACCCCCCTCCCACTTCTCTCTCTCTCTCTCTCTCTCTCTCGTTTTACTTGACTCAAACTTGTCCATGTAATAAATTAATTTAAGGTGTTTTAATGTTGTCAGTGGTTGTGAAGGAGCATGAATCAGTCATTGCAATTTTAACTTGCCTATCCGGATTTCTGGGAAGTTTTCCATGAAAAATAGTCCTTGGCTGTGACATGACTGCAAAACTATTTTATGCATATATTAATTATATATGGATGGTTATTATAAGGGGCTTTTGTATAACCTCAAAAAGGTGTATTCCTTCATAATGTTTAAAAAAAAAAAAAAAACATGCAAGTGACGTAAATCTGCCCACCTAATGATATGACACAAGGCTCACTCTGTCACTCTATTTTGTGCTTATGCAAAAAAAAAATAAAAAAAATAAAAAAATAAATAGTATAATTCTAAATTCCCTAAAACAGTAGGAGCTTTTATCTGGTCAGCTTTTATGTGAGAGTATGTTCTTATGCATGCATCTTTGTTTCACAGTTAGAAGGCATCATTTCTAATCTGAATCTCATTTCATCATGATGGCATAAATTTGGTTTGCTTTTTAATGTTTTTTTTATTTGCTTTTATTGGTGGCTGAAACTCATGAAATATGTCATACCTATACCCTTTGTCATGTTCACTGTTGTCTTTTGTTTTTGTGCTCTTATTTTGAAGTTCCTGTTTTGTTCCTGTTTCCCGTTTTGTTTTCTGTGATCTAAGTGCAGCTTTTATTTAGCACAAAACCAGGGAAAACAAAGAACAAGAAAAACCATGGTGAACATAGCGCAAACCATATAAACATGAAATAACTAACACACAAAACAGGGAAACCAAGGACATAAATACATAAAGGGACTAACAACGGAATGAGGAACACCTGGTGAAACAATCAGGGAAAGGGAACTAATCAGGGGAAAACCAATCATAAAATAAAACTAAAAAGGGACTACAAAAACAAAAAGGGAAACAGGAACAAAACAGGAACTTCAAAATAAGAGTACAAAAACAAAAGACAACGGTGAACATGACACCCTTAAACAAGTAGATTGATGACTGGCTTGACTTTATCAATGCATTTGATGCCATTAACTATGGACTGCTGCCAGTTATTAATAAGAATTTTAGAAACGCTTATGACATATTTACAGTTGAGAATTAGCTATGTGGAATGCCAGCAAGATTACTTCTCAGTCATTCCAGGGTGGTTTACTGTATTTGAGCATTGCTCAAGCTTCAATCTGTGGTAAGTCTTAGTTACAAGACAGACCTAGTCTCTCCTAGGTGAAGGAAAGACAGGACTTTATTGTCTTTTTTATTCTATGTTGTTTTAGTGTTAATTCGAGGCAACAGATGCAAAGGTCCTCAAAAAGCAAATAAAATGCTGTTCATCATTTGACCACTGGATGGCAAGAGACTACTAAAAATTACAACGATGTTGCATGCGTCACATGCCTTTGTAAAATGCTTTTCGACACATTCATGCTATTATAAACATAATTAAGTTTTTATTTCATTTAAGACAAAATAATTCATTTCACAAAATAAACCCTTTCCCTACAAGCTTCTTTTCATCAAATGGAAGTAATGATGGATGTCCATCCTGGGTAAATCATCAGTAAATCACCTGCATTGACTTTTGCCTTGATTATATGGTTTAGTCCAATATCTGACATGTAACATAATTTTGTAATGTTATGGGCCATGAATAAGAAGTAGTTGCAAGATTGATAGTGGCTTCTTGTTAGATGTCGCATGCAATAATAATGATCCTCTTCTCATGTTATAAACACCAGAGGTGGCGGCAGTCGATTGAACATAAGGAAAAAGAGACTAAATCATTTGCATCCCCTCTGAAAGTCAACAGCAGAGATGAAGATTATAAAAGCTGAAAACCTCTTCCAAAGAAAACTTTTCAATCACAGCAGCACTGAGATCACAACACATCTGATCCTCCATCCATGTAAGTGAGTGGAGAGGGAGGAGAATCAAGATGTGATACTCTCTTTCATTAATATGCCATTCTCTCAGATTGACCAGTTCAAAGTTATTCATACTGGTGGTCTTATTAGCTCTGCTGGAATGAAAAGCTGCCACATCATAGCCATGATTTCTGTAGGATTAGCACCCACTGACACACACACACACACACACACACACACACACACACACACACACACACACACGCACACACACGCACACACACGCACACACACACACACTTTGTTTTTCTTTTTTCATGGAGGGGACTTAAATTAGTGACCACCATGACAAGACATTTTGTCTGCTAATTAAAAAAACACTGCTAAAAATCAAGCTCAAAGACCTCAAGCAGGGGTGATATAATGTATACTCTGGACAGTTATTTCATGGTTTATTTGTAACACAATTAATCTCTTTCTTTTCCAAAAGTATCACATGCATTGGTGTAATTGTGATGTATAAATTCATAGATTTTTTTCCATTTAAATTACAGAATTTACTGAAATGATTTGGCCTTTAATTACAAATATATTGAAACAGCATCATAATAGTTAATATTGCAGGCCCTCCAAAGTCTAAATAAATCTTTGAATAATTAAAGAGCCAAAGAATATGTGCCATGAACAAATACAAACATAGCACAATTTACACAGTGTTAATTTATTCCATCTATCCTCAGGGTTGGGGAGTAACGGAATACATAACTGGATTACATATTTTAAATACAAAGTATTCCACTACAGTTACAATTTAAATCATTGGAAATTTGAATACAGTTACATTCAAAATGTATTTTGATTACTGAAGAGATTATTTAGCATTTTATTGTCATTTGTTTCATTTAATATTTGGTCCTTTTCAGGTGGAAAACATTTATACATATAAATGATGCGATCCAAAGTGCATCTGAACAGCGGTGAAACAATTTCTTATGATGTTACATTCATACGAGCAGACAGAGATTGTTTGAAGTAAGTTTTGAGAAGAAGAAGAAATAGAAATAAACCTTGTGTAAATTGTCAGCTTTACGCTAAGCTAATAATGCTGTTTCTATCCATTTTACATGAACGTTTCCAGGCACGATCATATTTTTTTATCTAGAAAATTCATATTGTATCATAATTTCTTCTTTTCTATTAAGACCTTTGATATTAGGGCAAGAATCTTATTCTTGATGAAAATTTTTGTATTGTTTTCCTGTAAAAATATAAAAAGAAATCCTTAAAACAAGATCAAGTTATCTTGTTTTTGAAACAACACTACATATGATATTTAAGTTTTTCAGAGAATGTATTTTTATGTGTAGTTTGTCTTACTGTACTGGCAGAGTTTTTATAGTCAGAACAAGTGAAAAATCTACCAGTGCTGAAGAAGTAATCCAAAGTATTTAGAATACGTTACTGAACTTGAGTTATATAACAAAATACATTACAAATGACATTTTACAGCATGTAATCTGTAGTGGAACACATTTCAGAATTAACCCTCCCAACCCTTATGGCAGCATAAAAATAATTCAGACGTAAAATCCGAAATGATAGGTGTGGGTATAAAACGGATCAATATTTAAGTTCTTTTTTATTATAAATGTCCACTTTCACTTATATACGATTACGATTTATAGTAAAAAAGGATTTAATAATTGTATAAAACACCCATGCCTATCACATCGCTTCTGAAGATATGGATTTAACCACTGGAGTCATATGGATTACTTTTATGCTGCCTTTATATGTTTTTTTTGTGGCCTTTACAGCAGAAGATGCCTCCTTGATAGGACAGTTCTCTACACAGGATATTGTGTGTATTTATCTTAGTGTACATATTGAATGTGTGTGCATTGTAAAACCCCTGTGAACATGCCAAATCTCTTAAAGGTGAAGTGTGGGATTTTTTTTTCAGCCTAGCACCCCCACTGTAAGCAGAATATGATAAAAAACAACAACAATGTAATTCAGCATGTGTTTATGTTTTATGTGTATGTTTGTGTGTGTGTGTGTGTGTGTGTGTGTGGCTTTGCTTGCTGTAATGGGGCTTCAGAAGAGATCAGACTGTCATCTAATCAATATATATATAACCACACACACACACCCAGATGCATACTGTGCTCAGCCATTACAGGACTACACCATAACTTTTCTCAAAAACGTACTTCTTAATGTCTTTAGTTGTTTTATCTTATCTGCGAAATACAAACTGCATTTGTTATTTATTTGTTTTAGAATAATATAGTAGTATTAGTGTGGTGACTGAGAGAGAGAGATCACTGTCTGGCTATAGAGAGAGGATGGCACAGACAGAGATGGCAGCCATGAGAGCAGAGACTGTGTTCACTGTGCTCTCAGAGAGAGGTGGAGACAGAAGAACACATCCTGCTGCACGGTGATCACCATCACAACATCCGATCTGTCTACTTTACACAATTACAACAAATAGCACCAAATTGTATGGCATTACCAAATCCTGAAAAACGTATACATATTTTGGGAGAAAACTCCAGCTTGATCACAACAGCAGCAAAATATGTAGCAGCTTGCCACAAACTAAGAGAGTCAGCCAGAAGACAAAACTAAAGTCAGAAATATTCTTACATCTTAACATGTCTGAATGTATGTATTTTTTTCTGTATTTATTCATGTAGGCTACTATATAATCATTAATTTGTTCATTGCTCATGTAATGGCCAATGCTTTGGCAATACTGCACAAGTCATGCCAATAAAGCTCATTTGAATGAAATGAGAGAGAGAGAGAGAGAGAGAGAGAGAGAGAGAGAGAGAGAGAGACTAAATTTGTGTTGGTATGTTATAACCAGACAGAGGCTCTTACACATACATACACACACACACACTCATATTCACATGATACATACATGAATGCACACATTTTCACATTCCTCCTGTCAATGTGTAAAAATGTGAGACTATGTTCTGTTTTTCTGCCACAGTCTGTGGTCTCAGCTCACATATGAAGCAGGGCAGATGATCCTGATTCCGCACAGTAGTGCTTCAGAGGTTACAGCTAAAAGGGTCAGTGTGTAGGAAGCTCTTAAAGGTTGGATCACATTAGTAATCTCAGTTTAAATACACAAATCCCCTGACTCAATCCAATCAAAACTAACACACACACACACACACACACACACACACACACACACACACACACACACACACACACACACACACACACACAGAGAGAGAGAGAGAGAGAGAGAGAGAGAGAGAGAGAGAGAGAGAGATCAGTGTTGTTTAATGTTGTCTCCGAGGGATTTAATCCAGATTACCAGACATAAATCACTGAGTTTTATTCTGCTACTTCCATCCGCCTCTAGAGGGTGCTCCAATCTTGCGGTTTTGCGAGATTTTACATTTGAATGAGATTGAATTGAGCTACAAAACTGGTCTGGTCTCTGTTGAGAGTCCCTTTGAGAGCATGTGTGTTGATGAAAGAAAACAAATCCTTGACTGATCTATAAAGCAATCAAAGGTGCACTCAACAGGTTCATTTGTACACAAATAATTTTAATAGATGAGATGAAGACTCCTCGCCACCACAATTTAAAAATGACGGCAAAAATGTTTTTGATAAGATGGGTGCACCTCTATGCTAGTGTTTGAATGTAATTCTACTCAATTTATACATCATGTAATTACATGGCTGCTAACATTCCTGTAATGTAATATATTTTTCCACTTCATTATATGTGATTGAGGCATGCTACATCTTATAAAGTACACTATTGCAACCATTTTAGCAAAAATCTGATTTAAACTGAAGACAAGTCCTGTTTCCCTCACACTCAGCAAGCAAATGCACACCACACGTCGCCATGACAGACATTTCATTATAGCACATGCACAGTCATTTTCCGCTCAAATAGATGGTAATAGAAATTCCCTCGACTACATGGGAGGGAATGAGACATGCCTGGTCCGAGCTCACAGCCACTGTGTGCTGTTGCCCGGCTTTCTGATGTCTTTTTGATTCGGTGCAAATTAGGCTGAAAATGAAATATTAACCTCCAGAGAAGCGGAGAGATTCCTTAAAACATTTTGATCCTTTCCCGGCATGTCTTTCCATGCCAGTATTGTCAAAACAGCGTTTAATTGAAGCACTTAAATGAAATTAGCTACTAAGAGCATAGAGAGATTACTGTTTGTTTGAGAGGAAGAGGTCTTCAGCCCACATTTCCACTTATTAATAGAGGAGATTGATATCTAAGATGTACCCAGAGTCTGGCCAGAGTGTTCACAAAATTGGTTATAATTAAATGGATAGTTCTGGCTCTAAATTCTGTTTCGATTTGAAGCCATTTGAAAGCCGTGAACACGGAGAAGTGGTGGCCCATTGCTGTTATTTATCTTTTTGATATGTTTTAGCAAATGTATAAAAGAAAAAAGAATAATAAATAAACATGTAGCTCTATCTGCCTTAACAAAGTCACATTGACTGTCTTTTTTCAGTTCTTCACCTCTCAAAGTTTAAAGGGATAGTTCACCCAAATCTGAAAATGCTCTCATCTTTTACTAACCCAATGCCATCCCAGATGTGAATTACTTTCTGTCTTCTGCAGAACACAAACAGATTTTTAGAATAGCTCAGCTCTGCAGGTCCATTCAATACAAGTGAATGGTGGCCAGAACTCTGAAGGTCCAAAAAGTACATAAAGGTAGCATAAAAGTAATCCGTATGACATCATATAGTCTGAATCCATGTCTTCAGAAGTGATGTGATGGGTGTGGGTTTGAAACAGATAAATATTTAATTAATTTTTATTATCAATCTCCACTTTTGAACATCCACAACCAGTAAGGTGGCTGAATGTGAAAGTGAAAATGTAGATTTACAGTAAAGTAGGACTTAAATATTGATCTGTTTCTCACCCCATCCCTTCTGATCCATGGCTTATTGCTTTATAATATGTAAATGATTTGTGCCCCAAATGTCAGAGTATTAAATGAGAAGAGAATAATGTCTCATCTTTACTTCAGCTTCAAAACATTACAGAAATACCCAAGTGGGAGTGTTTGTGTTAGAGTGTTTAAGGAGAGCAGTGTGAATGTGGCCACATCTGTTTGCAGTTGTCACGAGTCATAATTGTTTGTAAGTGTTTTAAAATTAAGCTATTGGTATTTTCCATGTGTCTGACCCTGTGAGAGAAGCAGGTGGATATTTATTGCCTCTAATTCACCCAGACAATTCAAGTACACAATTCTCTTACTTCCATGAACCTGCTCTGACCCGTCTCTTTTTCTTTCTTCTATCTTTTCCCCTGGCGCCTGTTCTTATTCAGACCTTTGTACTTCAAACAGACATAAAGATTCACCAAATCCTTGCCTCGTTCCTTTAGGCTTGTGTCACAGAGCTCCCTCAGGCAGGACTTGACCTGGTGGCCTTTGGCTGCTAATGAAGGGTCTCGACCCAGCATTGCTGTCTGATGTCTCGCATCAACTCTGCCCGTTGCCCTTCGGGTTTGTTCCAGGAGATACAGCTATTGACCACTTATCGATCTGACATAGGAACTAATCTATCAGAGTCACATCTTGGATTCAATGACCTTTAGAATGCAATAATTTAAAACCTGAGCACACTGCCAAATTCGACTGCTGGTTTATTGTAATGTAATTGTTCTTCATGGTTCTTTGATGAGGTTAGAGGTGACCTTTTTGTTAAACAAAGAAAATCAATTCTACTTTTAACAGTGTCTTTGATGTACAAGGAAAGAAACAAGCAACTAATACCAAAAACTAGTGTCAATTATACTGTAGTTTGTTATGGAACCTCCACATTATGTCTCGCATCTGACACATAGCCTTCCCACGCTCCAAAGTAATGCATTTATATTTACAATTTTCTCTCTAAAGTGGTTTACTATCAAATAGGCCTCAGGTGTGCCTCATATTGCTAAACATCTGAACCAATACAACAGATTTCATCTGTCTGTCTGCCATGTATTTATCTGTGCTGACACAGCACTTCCAGTTACAGCACAGCCTGTCAATTAACCGTTATGGTGATGAATGACATAGTGGTTAAGTGAGAGGCTGTGTTGTGTTGCTGATGTTATTAGGTTGCCCCTTGGGTGCCTGAGCAAAAAGCTTCTCTGCAGGGCTTCATACAGAGGTATAGCATAGGGCCTTTAACATGCATGACATCAGGCAGACACTTAAATATGAGGCGCATGACTACAGGTAAGAAATGTTTTGAGGAAACACACCATGCAAAAGGTAGTAGAGGGCCCGTGGGTATGTGTGCGGACAGGTGTTCACTGCTGGTTGCTCTCTCTTACTAATTCACTGCTCATTAATGAACTGTGTAATGAGATCTTAAACTGATGTGTCAACAGACAGGAGTGTGGAGGGGTGTATGTATTACAATGCTCTTATCTCGACAGCAGATGAATGTTGATGATTTGCTGCAGTAACTGGTAGGCCAATTGTTTACATGATTTGTTTGAATTGTTTTTGATGATTTTTCTGCGATAGATAGATAGATAGATAGATGATATATATATTCATTTAGAATATTAAATGATTAAGTTACTTACTCTCAGATATTCAATATGCAAGAATATATTTGAATACCTTTTATCTGATTATTTTTTTATTTTTTTGTAGAAAATGCTTTAAATGCTTTCAGATATTTGCTATATTTGCAAATATTTTAAAATCTCATGAACGCAGTGCTGGTCCTAGTCTTTTGGGGGCCCTAAGCAATACTTTGTCAGTGTGTCCTTAAACCCCAAAACAACGTCATTGATCCCCTGGTGGATCGCGTCCCTACGCAACTTGCATATAATGCATATAGGAAGGACTGGCACAGCATGAACACGCACAGGAGAGCAATGGTCGGTCAAGGGTTTCCCAAAATAATAAATTACATTTCAGTTTGTTTCTCACCAAACCTTATTGTATACCAAACCCTTATAGTGTCACATTGTATAATTTATGAGACTTATAAATAATACTTTTGCATCCCTTTGAAGCTACAAGAGCTGGTCACCATACACCATTTTTGGACATAACAGAGCAGAATGTTTTTTGTGTACCGAAAAAGAAAGTCACATTGGTGTAGATCAAGGGTCTTCAACAGGGTGGTTCTCCAGGGGGTCTGCAAATTATTGTTTGATCCACCATTAGCATTTTTAATAATCATTCACTCGCACGTGAGAGAGAGGAATATGAATTTTTTCATCTATCCGCATGTTGAAGTACTTCGCAGCTGCATGCCAAATCTTAAAGTATGACTAAACAGCACTAGTCAGCAAAAGCATGACCACTGCTCATCATGAGCCGTTCAATGCGAGACACATTGGCTATGTTCACACAGTCAGTGTTTGGGATTGACAACTGAACTTACAGGTGTGAATTTTGAAATGTCCTGTTCATACAACAGCTTACAGTAGCAGTCCAAATTCTGTCTGTATGAATGAATAACCGAAGTCACAACAACCGTATTCTAACAGCTGTAACCATAGTGACTGTGACGAAACAATGGCAACATCTATAACACAGATATGTTTTATCACAATTGCCGCTGCGTTATTAAATAAATGAGTCCAATCTTGTTGCAAGTTCATCCATCAGATTCTAATTAACTGACAGAGACTTTGAATGCTCCTTAACCGTGTGCAGAGCACAGCTTTTGTGTCTTTCGGCTTGTGCCTGTGAGCAGCCGGTGGAAAACAGCAATAAGATCTTTGGATAACTCGCAGCTCATTTCTCCATCTCCGTGAGTAAACGAAACCACACATAAAACACATGAGAAACACGCGTGTACAATGCAGCATGGCTCTCTCACATTAAATGACATGACAGACAACGAGTTGACCAGTATTTTTCTGTTCACACTGCGCAGGTTTGCCAAGAATGCGGTTGTGAGAACTGAAAATTTGCAGGTGTCAGTTTGATTATATGTGGTTGTCACACTAGTAAATAACTGTCCTGTGTGTGAATGCAACCATATTAAGCACTCAAAACAGGTCTGATAACCATATTCTGCTGCTGTGTGAACATGGCCATCAGGTTCGTGCAGTACCTAGCAGCGCTGCAGTGGAGGGTCAGGTGAAACGCGGCTGCTTTTTGTGTTGGTCGCACTGTGCGGTTGAACAGATGACGGCCTACAGTTTCTTTTATTATTAGTTGCTTTTTGCTTTTAGAACAATATCTTACTTGCCTGGTGTAATTAAATAGTTACCGCTGAGATTATCAAGCTGGCATACACGGTCCTTAACGTTCCACGCACACAAGACGATGACTCTCAAAACAACATAATCAAAGGTACACTCAGTCATTGTTTTCCTCATTACACATTTTTCCTCAATTAAATGAGCAGTAATTTTCAAATATATGTATAAAATCTGTCACTCACATGAGATGAAAACTCAATTTTAGTAACCTTATAAAAGTTATTTTATTCTGCATGGACAGGGTCTGTCTGTCTCCATCTTTCTGTCTTTCTGTTTGTCAGTTGGTCTGTCTGTCTATCTATCTATCTATCTGTCTGCCCTTTTCTTTCTTTTTGGAGTAGGTTTGGCACAGGGATTAACAAGGAAAATTTAAAATGTCACTTCATGTTCAAAATGTTGCAGACTCCTGCTGCCCCTGCTGTAAAGACCAGCTAAAACCACCCTAAGCTGGTTGGCTGGTTTTAGCTGGTCGCCCAGCCTTAAACCAGATTTGCCAGGCTGTGAGATTAGCTCAGACCAGCCTGAACTGCCAAGACCACCCCGACCAGCTAAGACCACCCTGACCAGCTAAGACCGCTAAGTTCAGCATGACCAGCCTGACCAGCTAAGACCACTGTGACCAGCTAAGATCAACCTGACCAACTAAGACCACCCTATCCAGCTATGATCAGCATGATCAACCTGACCAACTAAAAAATAGTGTTCCAGACCCTTTAAAACCAGCCTGATCAGCTATGACCAGGCTGGGTGAAAAGCTAAAACAAGCCAACCAGCTTATGCTGGTTTTAGCTGGTCTTTTCAACAGGGCAGCATTTAATGATTATTTTAATGGCTTTGTAATGTAAACATCATGAAGAATAACAATAATATGGTAGCCTACCATACACTTTTTTATAGGCATAAAACATAACACAAGATTTTATACAATATGTAATGGGGGTCCTGGCTCTGTCTCTTTACCCATCAAGGGGTCCTTGGCCTGAAAATGGTTGAAGACTCCTGGTGTAGAACAACATGAGGATGAGTAAATAATGAATACATTTTAATTTCTGGGTGATTAATCCCTTTAATTTTAGTTTGTGGCCATGTGTCTTTGTGTTTGTGTTATACAAAAGCATCAAGTTGTTTCATTTTGTGAGAGCTAATTTTCTCATGTGATCCAAACAGTGCGTTGCATAACTAATAAAGAACTCATGCATAATAATTCAGTATGTAAATGAGGGAAACCTGTTTTATCTATATTAGCATGCCAGCGGCATGTTCAAACATTTCAATCCTCTAGAGTGCCGAGCATCTCTCACAAGCTAATTTTCCAGCCTCTCCTCCTTTCTCCTCCTTCCCTTCACCTGTATATTCATTATTTCATTATTTCTCTCTACTTTCTCCCTTGCGTCATCACCCCATGCACTTCTGCCTTCCTCTTTCCAAACACAAGATTATTCATGTATTTTATAACACTTACAATGCACAACCAAATAGATCACAGTTAGATCATTTCAGAGTCATTTCAGAGTCAGATTCAGGACAAAAATTGGATTAAAATCACATTCAAGATAAATTCTGATTAATGAAATACAATATAACATTTTTAGATTGGCAGATGCAAATAATTATTTAGATGGCTTATAACTGATAAGCTGGTCAAATGTATAAGTCTTTACTTTACTTATTATTTTTATACTTCTGTGTCTGTTTAGCAAAAAAATTAGAAAAAATTTGCACTCGTATTATGTGCTTTTAAAATCAACCTAATCAGAACAATGCCAATATTAACAATACTACTACTACTTCTAATAATATTATATAAATAATTAATTTATGTTAATAATAATTACATTGGCCAGTATCAATATTGCCATCTGTAGCTAGATACATTTTGAGTCTTTTAGTGTGTAGATGTGAGTGTTACTGTCATTAAGAGTGATTGTTCCAGGTTAATGAAGTGAGATAGGTGAGATAGAGAGAGGTGGATGCTCCGTCCTCCTGCTCTTCTGAGTTTGATTAACCTATCACTTTGCTTAAATGTTTCTGCTCACACACTGACCAGCCTGTCACTTTCTTTCCAGCTGGGTTGATAAAGGTTTGGCTTTAGCTGTCAGAATGGTCCATTCATGGTCAATTACACACACGCACGCATGCATGCACACACACACACACACGTTGGTCTACCTATCATTATGAGGACTCTCCATAGACATAATTATTTTTATACTGTACAAACTATAAATTCTATCCCTAAACCTCACACAAAAAAAAACTTTCTACATTGTTGTATGTTTTTTAAGCGATTTGTAAAATGGGGACACTAGAAATGTCCCCACAAACCACATTTATAGTATAATACCCTTGTAATTACCAATATCACCTAAATAAATGTCCTCGTAAACCGCCCAAACACACACACACACACACACACATTTGTAAAGCATACAGAGATTCTCTCTAAACGCATATGAGCTGTGGGAGCACAACTGATGGCACAGGCGAGACAGACAGTCCTACTAAACTGATCCACCAATCAGAATGTTCATTTTAGACACTATTGGATATTTGCTGACCAATCATATTTTCCATTTCAGTAAGGGGCATTTCCAAGGGGGCATTGTCAAATGCTGATGCACAAGCAACCCTGGAGGAAACATTATTTACGCTGTAAATTTATGTCCCTGCTAAATGTAAATATATGCAATTAAAATTTGTACAAATTCTGCATGTTATTGGACCCGTGCTAGTTTTTGATGCTCGTCTGTTGGTGGTGCCTTTTTCTCATGATATCAAATTATTTCAATTTATATTTTGAAGTAGGAATTCAATTTCACTTTACACAGAAAAGTACATACACGAATAAATCAAATAACCATTCATGTAGGCTATATGTGGTAATACATGATAATCTGTTAACGTGAACATTATATTATATTACTACACTCATAGTAGCAACAATGCTAAACAGTTTATTGCGTATTATGTATGCATTAGTTCATTAAATATATGAATTTTAGGGTCTGTGTACATGAGTGGAGGGAGCGGGTTAAATTCACAGTATGTCCACCTCTTTAGACACTACTACACCACTGTGAGGGGGGCACCATCATACCCTAGGGGGGCACCAGAAACTCCACCAGCAGGCCTTAATATCATGTTATATGTTATTCAAGGTGGAATTCGCAGAACACAGTTGATCGCCTCGCACTCACACTTTCTCGTCACGCCTTCGCACCATCCACCACATTAACAGGGTAATGCCATGGTACTGAATGATTGATCATGTTCATATTTCATGATATTGTCATCGTACTCCAAGGTACTTAAAAAAATACCATGACTTTACTATGACACATGTCATAAACATGGGGTTATCACATACCATGTCTGAAATAAATAAATAAACAAGTGGATTACCATGGTGCTTTTTATGAGAAATATAACAGAACAGGCTATTATTTATGATAAAGTAAAAATGGGAAAAATTATGTTTTTTTTTATTATTATTAAATAGCTAAGTAATTATAATTACTACTTAATGAAAATAAAATAAATCCTTATGCCCCTGTCCCTACATTTGTTTTAAAGCAGAATAAATAAAGCAGAAAAAAGGCAAGTAATGTTTAAAGCAGTAATCCTGTAACTGCTGATGCAGCTTTGTGGCCTTTATTATAGTTAGTACAATCTTTCCCAAAGGAACAGTTAAAAACAGCTTTAAATAAAAACGGCTACTATAAAAGTCCTAAAACATCTGATCATACAAAGCAAAATATATCCATGCTAATATATCCTCAATAACCCCCAACTTATTTACTTATATTTACGTATAAACTTATTTTATACTGAAAAAAAAGAAGAAAACTTGATAAATAAATAAATAAATTAACTGTTAAAAATATGACTTAACATGTCTGGACTACAGGTTACACAACAAAGACTAATTTTAAATATTAGATCAAGCACAAATTGCTTTAAAGGTGCAATAATAATAATAATAAAAATAATAATACAAAAATAAGACAAATATATATGTATATATAGGAATCTTGGTTGTTTTTCGGTAATCAGACCTTAGTTTCAGTAGTCATATCAAAGCAATAACTAAATCAGTCTACTATCTTCTAAAAATATAGATGTTTTAATAGTTCTACAATTTTAGCTAATATACCACTTGAAGCTGGAACCAACTTCCAGAAAATGTCAGATGTGCTCCAACAGATGCCACATTCATGTCCAGACTGAAAACACATCTGTTTAACTGAGCATTAACTGACTGATCGCTGAGCTTCACTTACTAATTGCACGGCACCATTTTATTTATGTATTCTTCTACTTTTTTACTAATTTTGCTAATTTACATTTTTTATTTTAATACTATATCTTGACCATTTTCATGTAAAGCATTTTAAATTTCCATTGTGTATGAAATTTGATATATAGATTGCATTGCATAAAGTTGCCATCTAGAGTACGTAGAGCAGGGGCGGACTGGGACTAAAAAGTGGACTGCTAGAAGTGCCCGACACGACAGCAACATTTATGGCAAGTGCTACAGTGAGTGTAGGGTGAAATGTCACCTGAGTATCTGGACAAACTGACAGCTAGAACGGTAAGAATCTGCAATGCTGTCATCGCTGCACATTGAGGATTTTTTGATGAGATCTCCTTGAAGTAGTTTAAGAAATTCTGAAATATTTTTTTGTAATTAATGTAATTCATTTCATAATATTAATGTCCTTACTATAAATTGTGATCAGTTGAATGCCATTTTGGTGAATAAAAGTACCAATTTCCTTCCATTAGAGCAAAATCTGTACATTATTCCAAACTTTTGGCCGTCAGTATATGTAAAACAAAATAAATATACCTCTTAATGTGTAGATCTATGCAGATATTTTGAAGATGAATTGCTCATATTTTCACTCTATGTGAGTTTGTTGCATCTTTATATCTGCAGTGTTTTAATCCCTGTTTCTGCTGTCCTTTAAACAAAGTAAGCCTCAAAGATTCAAATAGCCACAAAGTAATATATTTCTTGACTTATTTTCTGCTTTTTTATCAGGCGTGAGCATTATTCAGCGAGCTGCACTTCAGCTCTCTGTGGGATGAATAAATTATGCAAATGACTATGTACTGCTCATAGCTTTACTGTTTGCAGTTTTTATTTATGCTGCTGTTATTGTATTTATTATAATTTGCAGTTATTTGTCATTGTGTGATAATTCACACAATGACAAATAAAACTTATAAACTTATACTTAATATGTTGTCTTTGGTTGTCACCATTACTGTGATTTGTATGTCAAATAATTAGGTCCACGCGAGGCTTAACCTTACAAAGTTTTTTGAATATTGACTCTGCAATGGGGTCCGCTCGGGCATGTTAGAGCCCAGATGGGCCAGTTCGTGCGCATCAATGGGCTGGCCCAAATTACCCAGTGGCCTACCAGGAAAACGCCTGGTACTCTCAGCGGCCAGTCCATCCCTGACGTAGACTATCCCAAATCAGCATCCCAAAGGATGCTGCCATAGGAGACGGCTGCCTATGTAGGCAAGAGACAGCAAGGCAGCTTCATAAGTTTTGGAACAGACCCAAAGTGTCTAATAACATGGTGGTTACTGAGATTAAGAGAGTAGTATTTGGCTGGTCATGTGATCCTAACATGGCAGCCCCCATGCGGACCCTTTAGATGTAGAAAAAAACAGCTTCTGTAAGGTTACTGATATGATTGGAGTGTTTATCTCATTTGAGTGCTCATGATATTAAACATCCCGTATATGTTTTAAAATGACTATTCATATTTATAAGAGCAAACATTTTTTAATCTTTAATGTAACACTGGCAGGCCCCCACGTTTTACTGTGTACACAACCAAGTTTGCCATCTTTATGATTTCAACCTTTTTATAATTTTAATATTTATTGCCTGTGGAAGAACAGAGAGGCCGTGAATTTCCTCTATGAATTATTAGACGACTTTGTAACACTAGATTTCAGCTTGACTTTTGTTTACCCCACTGAATAATTTTAATCATCATAAACCCTCCAATATTTGTGCCTCCTCCCCTCTCCTCTCCTCTCCTCTCCTCTCCACATCTTTATCATATTCTTTACATTCTTTCTCTTTGTCCCAATAAGTCATTGTAGTATAATATGTGTTAAGACCTAGAAATCACTTCACTTTCATTAGGCAAGAGTGCTTCTATTTTTTCTTTAATGAGTTTCTGGGGGACAATAGCTGCCCCAATGTGACACTTGCTTTATATGAACCTGATTTATGAGGCATTTACACTGGAAAAAAAGAAAGTGAGAGAAGACAATGGAAAAGGTTGAGATGAAGGAAAAAGAGACAGAGTGAGAGAAACAGAGAGAGGGAGGGAGCGAGAGAGCAGTGTGTAATTCTCAGGGGTGATATAAAGAAGAAAAGCTGTGATTAACTCCCATATCTAATCTGTTATTTTTCTCTCCCAAATAAATATCCAGATGTGAGGATATATAAAATCCCCGACACACACACACACACACACACACACACACACACACACACACACACACACACACACACACACACAATCAGGCTCAAATATCCCCCCCCCCCATTAGCACTTAAGCCCACTAGCAGAGTGTCAATGCAGTGATATGTGTGTATTTGTGCGCCGTGATAAGTGAAAGGAAATGAGGATTCAGAGCTGTCATTGTGCGTAATTTAAATGCACAAGAAGGGAGCGTCAATGTTTGATATGAAAGAATGAGATTGAGGCCATGTTCCTTTAGAGATTAAAGATGTGTACACACACGCACACACACACACGCACGCACGCACGCACGCACACATGCACACACGCACACACACACACACACACACACACACACTGTCAAATACTTACATATTCTCACACTCTTAAACACATACTAACACGAGTGAGTGTGTGGGTGTGTGTGTTCTGATTTGACTCTGGCTCTGCCTCAGCATTATCAGAGCAGTTTTATCAGATGTGTCAGTAACTCACTGCAGTTACTCTAATTCCTGCATGCCCATTTAAGAGCCTTTTAGTGTATGAGAATGAGCAGTAAAATATTGCAGAGGCTTTTGAAAGTGGATTTATGCTGCGATATTGTGTCCATTGGGACTATAGTGTACAGACGTTATTACGATAAACATGGACCTGGAGAGGGAGTTAATGGGTCCATAAGCTCGGCTCACAGGTCTTGCTCTGTTTGTGCTATCAGATGGGTTGAAGTCCAATAAATTTATAAACGGCTCTTACAGTAGCCTGGGGGCCACTTTAGTTATGTGGCCACTTTTTCAGTCTGACAGAGCAGATAAATAAACTGTACATGCAAATTCGATTTTGAATGGCAGAACTAATTGTCTGTTTTTTTCTTCAGTTTAATTTGTTCTATTTATGACAACTGGAAAATTGCCAGTACCAAAAAAAAAAAAAAAAAAAAGAAATGTGATGAAATAATCAAATCAGCTTACTACTGTTTCAAGCACAAATATTTCTAAAGTTGCACTGATCAATGGATAAATATTTAGTTTCCTAATTTCAGAAGGTCACCACACTCCTTGCGTGTGCTTGTATAATCCAAATGACAATGTATGGATTCAAAGCTTAATATTTACTGCGAGTATTGACATATGGACAGTCTGAGTCAGTCAGCCAGGTCAACACACCTTAAAGATATAGAACACGACCCTACACATTGGCTTTTAAGATTGGATTTTTTTTTACACTAGCTTTAAACTCCTCTTTCCTGGGTACTGTTATTGGTTGGTTGCCTTTACTGAAAAAAACAAATCTAAATATATTTAGAACTATATCCAAACCAATCTACCCCATCCTTCAAAAACATCCTTTTTGCTAATCCTGAAATATGACATTGTGACACTGAATAACAGCATGAGGGTTACAGCATGTTTTCATAGTAAAATGAACTCTTATATCTCGGCACCCAAGTTTAAATAGCATCTGCCACACAGTGCCACTATTTGCACCTCAGTAGTCTGGTGGAACAGATTTCACTGCAGTGGCGTGGGTGTATAGACGGTGTGTAAGTGTGTACTGTTGTCCTAGCGAACGCAGTTCGAATCCAAGTTTTACCCCACTCTTTTTCCCATCCAATTTCCTGTTTCCACTCTTAATGTTTCCTTTAATACTACTTAAAATAATAGCTAAAAATGAATATAAATGTAGATTTCATTACAGTGATTTGGTAACGGTGAATGGTTTGATCCAGCGACGGAATCTGTCGATCGCACTCGTTCCCATGGCTCAGCATCAATTGTGTGTCGATTGCATCACTGTATTACTAACATTGTAGTAATCATGTTTTTTTGAGGCAGAAACCATAGTTTTAATGCAATTAACCATGATGTTGCAGTAATGCCTATACTATATGCTAGTATTTAAATATGGGTGCAAATAACATCTGACACTATTTGCACCAGGGTTGGGATGCAATTAATATCTGCCACTATTTGCACTGGGATATAAATAGCATATACTATTATTTGCCCCAGGGTGCAAATAGCATCTGCCAAAATAAAATCAAGACAATTTTTATTCCTAATGATACGACTTCTTTAAAGGAGATTTTGTTCTCTGCTGATTTATTTTGATCAAAGTCTGGCATCCAATACTGTCTATAATAATGTCATTCTGAGTGACAGAAACTGATTTTTTTTCTTCATTTTGTTTGCAAAGAGAGGCATTCCTTACAATCAAAATGCTTCAACATTTGATAAACACTATGATAAGTTACTCTTATCTTGCACAAAGCAATTTTCATAATATTCAATTTAGCCACATGCCCATAATGACATGATCACATCAAACCACAGGAATTATCAATTTATTGGGCAGCAGGACCCCTCATTTCTAGAAGATATCATCTTAGATTCATCCCTTTAAATTTGATAGAGTCAACACCAATATGTTCAGATTAGTAGAAATAAAAACCCTCAGGGATTGCGACCCTTGGTCCCTGTCACTTGTGCTGCAGCACCATGGACAGCATCCCAGTTAAGCTACAAGGCTGTCTGGGTGTCAACCAATCACAACTACAGCCTCTCAACACTTATCAACGACAAGGACAAAAGGAGCGCCGGTATTCATGTCTGATAAGTAACAAGTAGAATATACTTCCCATGAGGTTTCTCCTTTCATCTCTCCACAGAAAGCAACTAGTCTAGACTGGACCTTTGCATCACTGCACATCCTGACCGAACAAAACACCACCTCCTGTGTATGTTACTTTACCGACCTGTACCTTATAAATTTGTGCTGCTTTTAAAAATTGGGTAACTTCAGTCTACTGAACTGTTTGACCTAATTTTTCCCACCACACCATCCAAACATCATCCTTTTGACTTTTTCTTAGAATATCTAATGTGTTAAACTTAACTGGCTGGGTTCTTGATTTGTCTAATGCAAGTTAATTGCTGTTGTTATGAAGTCTGATTGTTCTGTTTGAATCCACCATAGTGTGATTAAACCATATGGAGAAAAATCTCTGGATTTACCATGGCAATACTTTGATGTTTTGTTTCCTCTGTGATACAGCATTAAATAAATTTTGTCCCACTTTATATTAGATGTCTTTAACTACTATGTAGTAACATTTAAACACTTACAATAAATTGTATTTATTATGTAACTGTAATGTGTCAAAGCTCAAATAAGGGGAATAGTATAATCAATAATCAATAATTCATAATCAATAACTGATCATACGGGTTATGAGTTATCACTTACAGTTTTAAATTATCCCTAATAGGGAATACGTTGCCAAGGTCCTTACGCAACAGGTTGCACTGTTACACATATAGGCAGGCAAAAATAGAGCAATTATATATATCAACATTCAATCACACGGATTATAATTAAACATTAATATATCAATTGTCTGGAGTCGTTCGATTCTCGAGATAACTCCTGAGGGGATTAATTTGTCATCTAATAGTCTGCTCGCCAGTGAACTGACCATAAAATCTTTATTAACCCTTAAGAGATTATTCGTATAACTTAGAAAGGCAGACTATTTCTCTTGGCCACAAAAAACAGCTTCCCTTTTCTAAACAAAAATACTATTTAAAGTATCAACAGTTTTAGAGGTCGTAGCTTAAAGATCGAACATCTCAGGGACCTCGAAATCATGAGCAGATAGGCAGAGTCAATCAATGAATATAGTATTTAATACAGGAAAACTACGTATATATCGGTGACTACAGTTACACGGAATAAATGTATTTACAAACACAATAAACCACAAACTGAAAGTGAAAGCTTAAAGAAGGTGATAGAAAGAGGGAGTAAGAAAACAGTTATGGCAGAAACACAGACAATGAAACCTTAAATGAGAGACACCGAGGAATCACAAATCACCCTTTTGGGGCGAACAACCGTAACAGCATTTAGATCTCGAGAGAAATACTTGCATATATATAGCTCTCTTGTGTTGAATGTGTGTGCGTGTCGGTCCTCTTTGGTTCCTTTCCGGGGCGAACGAAGTCGCGGCAAGTTTAAAGTTCCTTTAGATGACGTTACCACAGAGATAATTCAGACTAAGTTCTTTTCACTCGTCGGTGGAAATAAACACGGAGAATTATCTAAGAATGAAAACAAAAACTAACTAGAACAAACAAAAGAAAAAGAGAAGAGAAGGTGACGACCCAGTCGAAAGACAAAACTAAGCACCCATAAACTGGAGTTCGGTTCTTTTAAGGAAAACCTAATCCATGCCTCTCTGAAGCGAACTGTCCAATCGTTGTTCAGAAAATCTTGAGCGGGAAAGTTTCTTTGTCTTGTCAGGCCGATTCATCTGCATAAGTTATGGCCGTGGACGAAATTCATCATTTTTCCTTCGAAGATGATTAAACATAACAAGACACATTTTATCATAACCTAATACATACACTCACCTAAAAGATTATTAGGAACACCATACTAATACTGTGTTTGACCCCCTTTTGCCTTCAGAACTGCCTTAATTCTACGTGGCATTGATTCAACAAGGTGCTGAAAGCATTCTTTAGAAATGTTGGCCCATATTGATAGGATAGCATCTTGCAGTTGATGGAGATTTGTGGGATGCACATCCAGGGCACGAAGCTCCCGTTCCACCACATCCCAAAGATGCTCTATTGGGTTGAGATCTGGTGACTGTGGGGGCCATTTTAGTACAGTGAACTCATTGTCATGTTCAAGAAACCAATTTGAAATGATTCGAGCTTTGTGACATGGTGCATTATCCTGCTGGAAGTAGCCATCAGAGGATGGGTACATGGTGGCCATAATGGGATGGACATGGTCAGAAACAATGCTCAGGTAGGCCGTGGCATTTAAACGATGCCCAATTGGCACTAAGGGGCCTAAAGTGTGCCAAGAAAACATCCCCCACACCATTACACCACCACCACCACCAGCCTGCACAGTGGTAACAAGGCATGATGGATCCATGTTCTCATTCTGTTTACGCCAAATTCTGACTCTACCATCTGAATGTCTCAACAGAAATCAAGACTCATCAGACCAGGCAACATTTTTCCAGTCTTCAACTGTCCAATTTTGGTGAGCTCTTGCAAATTGTAGCCTCTTTTTCCTATTTGTAGTGGAGATGAGTGGTACCCGGTGGGGTCTTCTGCTGTTGTAGCCCATCCGCCTCAAGGTTGTGCGTGTTGTGGCTTCACAAATGCTTTGCTGCATACCTCGGTTGTAACGAGTGGTTATTTCAGTCAAAGTTGCTCTTCTATCAGCTTGAATCAGTCGGCCCATTCTCCTCTGACCTCTAGCATCAACAAGGCATTTTCGCCCACAGGACTGCCGCATACTGGATGTTTTTCCCTTTTCACACCATTCTTTGTAAACCCTAGAAATGGTTGTGCGTGAAAATCCCAGTAACTGAACAGATTGTGAAATACTCAGACTGGCCCGTCTGGCACCAACAACCATGCCACGCTCAAAATTGCTTAAATCACCTTTCTTTCCCATTCTGACATTCAGTTTGGAGTTCAGGAGATTGTCTTGACCAGGACCACACCCCTAAATGCATTGAAGCAACTGCCATGTGATTGGTTGATTAGATAATTGCATTAATGAGAAATTGAACAGGTGTTCCTAATAATCCTTTAGGTGAGTGTATATCTGGCTCAGTCAGACAAAGAGGAGTACAAAGACATCAAGCACGACATGTAACAATGATAGGAATTCAAGTTTACATCTCAATGCGTAATTACAAGTATTTATAATTGACTTGATACTACGATAACATCATAGATATTACAATAGGACACGGGCAAACAGACAAATGTAAAAACATATCAAATATATCTCAGTAAAGTCTTTAAATTAAGAAATTCCTGAAAAGTTCTTATGTGTGTGTGTCTTGGAGAGGTCTCTTACTCTCCCTTCCTAGACCTGGGAGGGTAAGATTAGGATCTCTTTGAAGCTCGCAACGGCAGGGAAAGATCTGGTGGGTGTTGTCTGTTCACACTCAAGGTGTCATAGAAGTTGTCATCGAACCATCTATTGCAGACTGGCTGGAGCCTGAGGCGTAATTTACCTCCATGGGTTCAGAGGCCAAAAGCTCTTTGGGTTTTAGCAAGAATGTGCATTACATGATTCAGTGATACACTACATAACTACATGTATTTCTGCAAAATTCTCACAAAGTTCACATTTGCTGTTACTGAGCTTGTATAGGTTTAGGGTAGGGTTAGTTAGGGTTTAGTTTAAGGGTTGGGGTAGGGTTAGGTTTGGAGTAAGTCTAACAGTATAACTGCATATGTAATTAAATGCAGGTCCTTTAAATGTAAGTACTATGCAGCAACATGTACTGTATATATATAATTAGTACACTGTATCACTTGCTTAACTGCATAGTAGTTAAAGACACCTAATATATGCAGCCACACTAGCTAACATTCTGATTTTTGATTTGTAAGTGAGGAAAAAACAATGTGGCTGTAAGTAATCAAGCATAAAGTGTAGAGTATCTTTGATTTTTAGACCTGTTTGTTCTTGTGGAATCCATGGCTTTTAGTTAACGATTTGCTTAATTTTTTTAATTAGTTGTATTTTACTCTGTAGTAATTAAAATCCCTGCTAAGAAGGGAAATTTTCCAATTTTTACCCACTGAGGAATCATTACCCCCACACAAGCCCCATAGCAAGGTAACCTTGGCCCCATGACTGTTTTTTTCTCTGGGCCCCTTTCTTATAAAAAAAATACAGTTCATAATTTGTTGTGGGGTCCCCTGGACCATTGGGCCCCTAGAATTATTATCACCTTTCACCCCTCTAGCTACAGCCCTGCTCCCACACAGGAGGAATGGGACCTAACAGCAACACTACACTGGGAATATTTACTCTCTCTGTCTCTTGCTACTTTTGAGGCAAAAAGCCAAGGTATGGCAAAAAAACAAGCTTGTTTAATCTGCCCAGTTCTTCTCCAGAGAATTCTAACAAAGTTACACAAGAACTAAGAAAGAGAGATAGAGAGAGACTAATATCTTATAATAAAGCAAGGATGCAACCAAAATAAGAAGAAATAGGAGTATGACCAAACACAGGAAGCACACATAAGGTGTTCCCTTTCCTCCCCAAAACATCCACCCTTCACTTTAATTAGTGTACTGTACAAAATAATAATATAGTCTTTTTCCTGTGTTTTAGTAAGAACATGCAGATATCTGTACCCATTTCCTAGCTATTCACTACTGCATTTAAATTAAATTCTGAACAGTTGTCTTGTAAATGGTGCTAATTAAGAGAAGGGAGATGAGGGGAACACTAGGTCCAAGACAGACATACCCACAAACCCCCTCTCCTCCCCCACAGCAAGGCACTTGAGAGAACAGGAGAGATGCGTTTGACAGACGGATGCACTAAGCTTTAGATGTCTTAGATGTCTTACATATTATGCACTTTTTACTCTTATATATAATATAATTATTTATTATATTATTATATATTATTATATTCTGAGCATTTTTAACACATTTAGCAAACCAGCTTCTCTCTTAACCATATGATAGGTGGGCAGATTTAAGGTTTCTCTCAAGATATTATATAAGTTTTATCTAATATCTTGCCCAAAAAAAAAAAAAAAACATTTGTGAGGACGCAGTGACCAATGGGAGCGCATCGACTGAACCACAACAGGCATTTAGTAGAGTTCAGTTATGACAACTCTTTGGAAGATTTAGCATGTTAATTTGGGTATGACATATTAATAGGATATTGGTCTTGGCGGACTAGATCTGCCACCCTTCTGCAGAGCAGGTATGAAAACATGCTACTGCTATAAAATACACTTACATACGGAGTTGTATGTGGACATGCTGCTGCTGCACAATTAGACAAAAGCAATACATGATGCCTCTAGCATGTACATGAATATGCTACTGCACAAATAGACATTACAAAAAAACCCCATGTAGCAGATCTAGACAAGTGGAGCTGGGATTTAGAGAAATAAATCTCGCAGTGCAATGAACTGAAAATAGTTTATCTGCAAAACTGAGCAATTGAAATGTTGCACAAAGAGAGAGATGCAAGTTGATTGGCTACCCAATTACCTCAAAGGACCAATCAGATTACATCATTCAAGCAGATTGGTTTAACATGTCACATGTGAGCTAGTCGATTGGCCAACAGAAAACAAGTTCAAAGAACCTATCAGCTTGTGCCACACAGAGTTGCGTGGCTGAACTATGGTCATTGAGCCAGGTCACTTTTCCAATCAATCAGGGTCCCCAGAAAAATGGACAGAAGAGAGTGGAGAAATACATTTGTTTGACAAGTGGATTCATATTAAACAATTTTCCAGTGAAGCTTCGTTTTATATGTTAATATGCCATTCATAACATCACTTAGATTTAATTAGGAAATATTGAATGTTTGTTGACGATTTCTCACCACGAAACACTGTTTTGTCAAAATAGTTTATGGAGGACAAGAAACAGATGGTTCAAAGCAGAAGACACATAAACAAGAAATGTCTGGCTGAGCGAGCAAGCTAATTAACTCGAAAAACTATAAAAATGTAAATTTGCAATTTGCTACCACAGGCAGCTAATTAACTGCAGTGGGACATTTAGGAGCAAATTTAATTTGCTAAAGGAAAGTGGAGAGTGGGAGATATGATTTCCCTAAACTGATCGATTGGCCGTCCTGGAATACTTAACCCAACACAAGAGAGAAGAATAATTACACCTAAAATAAAATAATATAAAAATATATCAAATAAAATTTGTGTAAAATAATTTACAAGCTCAACATTTAGAGTCAATATTTTTTTTTATACATTCATTAGTGATACATTTTTTGAGTATATATATATATATATATATATATATATATATACCCTTGGATTTACATCAATGAGGGACAGACTGAAATAATTGAGAGGAAGATCTTAGTGCTCTGGTTGGAGAGTAAGGGTGGAGAAGGTCACAAATATATTTTGGTGCAAGACCAAACAATGCTTTTTAAACAAAAAAGAAAGATTTTAAAATCAACCCTGAACTTAATAAGAAGCCAGTGAAGAGATGCAAATATGGGGGAATATGATCCCTCTTTTTTGACCATGTTAAGAACCTGTCTGCCGCATTTTGAACAATTTGTAAGCAAGATAAAACAGATTGAGAAAGGCTAATGTACAGTTAATTACAATAGTCCAGTCACGATGTAATAAGAGCATGGATCACAATTTCCAGATCTTTACTAGAAAGGAAATGTTTTAGCTTTGTAATAGATCTGAGATAAAAGAAGCTTCCCTTAATAACAACACTACTCTGTTTATCAAAAAGAAATGAAGAATCAAAAATGATTCTAAGATTCTTAACTCTTTTGTACATTGGAAGAATGTGGACCTAACTGGTCTTCCAAGACAGGAGAGGAAGACATGGGACTGCCTAAAAGCAACACTTCAATTTTACCTTAATTTAACGGCAAAAAATTATTCACCATCCTAATTTTAATGTCTTCAAGGCACTTTAACAGATTCTCAAATGGGCAGTAAGTGTCTGGTCTAGCTGGAAGGTAAAATTGGGAATCATCAGCATAGCAGTAATAAGCGATATTATATTTCAGAAAAAACGTAACCCAGTGGAAGCATATAAAGGTAAAACAATAACGGACCTAAAATGGATCCTTGAGGGACACCACAAGATAAGGGAGCTGATGTAGAGCAAAAAGTACCTAATTTTACAGAACAGGTCCTTGCTTTCAGATAGGAAGAAAACCACTGCGAGGCCAGACCCTGAATGCCAACCATATACTCAAGGTGCTTGAGAAGGATGTTGTGGTCAGTATAAGTGGTGTCAAACGCAGCGCTGAGATCCAAAAAACTAAAACAGCATACACTTCAATCATCACTATTAACTGAAACAGAAATACAATCAAATAATCTGAAAGTAATAGCAATCTGATGACATTACAATAGCATCTAAAGCATTACTAATGAATGAGATCTTTTGCGAAATTTGCTTCGCTTCACCATACACAATAAAAACACCAGCACATCACATAAAACAGCATAGAAAAAACATAAAAAAAAATATGATACATTAAAAGTATACATTTGCAGACATATTCAAATACTTACCCACATATATAAAGCTACGCGTTTAATAATCTGACTGCATTTGGCACAAATTACATCTGATACACATTCTTGATAGCCCGCGGTTGCCTAAAAGCCTCCCTAAGGGTAATAAATGAAAGTGACTGTGTAGAGGATGGGTAAGATTCTCTATAATCACCAAAGCCTTTTGTTTTCATAAAAAAATAAAAAATGAAAATCATGGTAACTCACTATTAATTAATGAGATCTTATTGTCTCTTTTCTTATGAGTTAATGGTTAACTTGAACAGTATTCTAAAGTGAAAACACATTATAAATAATAGTAACTAAGGTGTTATTAGTCAGTTAATAGTGAATACTCAAGTATTTGGTTGTACATTGTATTAATGTTATCAAATACATAAATCATTTACATAAACATTCACGCATATTCAAAACATCTTTCTGTGACATTGAATTCATTGACCATACAGTTTACTGCCCAATAAACACTTTACTGGTTTACAATATATTTGATCAAACACAAAGCAGGATATGATGTGTTAAAAGGCTGGACTGGACTGGACTGGACTCACATGTTTATATTGTAATATTAAATGAATTGTTTATTGCACAGTTCCTTATTGCTCTCTGGTGCTCTGTTACTGTGATGGCAGGGTTAATGTACATTGGTAAACAATATGTATATAATTTATGAAAATAGGTAAATACATTTTAAACAGGACACGATGACTTGATTTCATAACTTTATTTCATTACTTATATATTTATACAACATTTAACATTATTGGGAGTTTACCTACAAGGTTCAATGAGAAATTCAATTTGATGTGTATTTTTGCAACTGGGCTGGTATATTGCTTTTTAAAATGAATTTATCATGATACGGTGATACGACGAGGAAAATGATTAAATGAAAAACAAAGCATATCTGTCATTTTGTAAACTGCTGTGCATGAATATACAAAAGACAATATGAGCCTAAAATAATTAGGAGTTCAATTATGTCCTTATGCCATTGTAATATCATCAGTCACTTTTACTCATAATTCATCCAGCCCATTTCTCTCCATGTTAAACGTTATTACTGAACTAAATGAAGACATGCCTCGTCCTCAAAGAAAAGGGTTTTATTGAAAGGGCATATTCGTACAGTGGGTCAAACCAATGATATGCTTATTCACAGCCTGCACTCAAATGCTATTGGCTCACACTATAGTCAGTCTTTACAGGCAAGAAAAATCACCAAAGCAGTCTTGCACTTCAAACTAGAGAACTTACAGATTTTTAGGGGGACTGAGAAAATATTTTGGGTTGCTGAAGCCCCCCTAAATAGGCTATAGCAACCCCTATGGAGGAGAAAGGAAGGTAGAGAGAAAAAAGTTGGTAAGAGAGAGATCAAGAGATAGAGAGAGTGTGTTCATTGGACATAGAGCTATGAGATGCAGTCACACTGAGTGTGACCTGTGTGATGTTCATGTGTGAAGTGGGATCAAACAGAGCACTTTTACACATACAGACACTCTCTCTTTTTCTCTCTCTCATCCTTGCACACACATACACGTCTGCACAGTCAGTCACCATACATGCACTGCCACACCTGTGAGTCAATCTGTGACTCTGTCCCACTGTCTGTCTAAATAATACAGGTCAGTTGATTACTCCAGTCTCCAGGTTTATACATAGTGTTTTAGAGGGCATAAAGATCTGAAAAGCTTGCCAAACACAGAAAGTGGAGAGAGATTCTCAAAAATAATCAAACACCAAAACAAAATACCCTAAAACAAACAGTTATTATAATGAGCTGTAATTACAACACAGGCTTGGCTGTTGTTTTTGTATTTTTCCTTGATACACATGAGGATACACATTTAGTGCCTATGTGAGTGTGTGTGTACAAAATGTTGAGGGACAAAATAGTTTTATTGGTATTTATTGAGCTATATTTTAGTTCAGTGCAGTGCTGAAGATTTGAGATGCCATTTCAGCCGATGGAAACAAGAACAGAGATGCTGATGCTTTTATTGGGCCATGAAAAGATAATCACCCCCAAATGTCAGATTTCAGAGCCACCCAAACCACCAAACTCCCTGCAATGCACCAAAGGAATTGAGTGTGTGTTTGTCTGTGAAAAAAGCTGTTCTCTTCGCCTGGCTAAGATGATTAGGCTAATCTTTTTGATGGTTTTTGATGGCACTTTTCAGCTCGGCCAGGATGAGAGACCAGCATAAAACAAGTAGGACCAGCAAAACACCTCAGGCTGTTTTAATATGATTGTCCACCCAAAATCTAAAATTCTGTTATCATTTACTCACCCTCATTTCGTTTTAAACACCTATGACATTTTTTTCTTCTGTGGAAAACAAAAGTTTATTTTTGCCAGAATGTCACAAATCACTGTCATATTTCAGTTTGAAACAACATGAGGGTGAGTAAATGATGACATACATTTTGACTAATTTAATTTGAGTTAACCTGAGTTTGGAAAGAACGCTTTTACATTTTCTGCTCTATTCTTCTTGGAATTTTTTTCAACAAACCTTGAAATTATGAACACTAATGCTGGCTGACACGGCTGTTCCTTTAAATGTAGACTTTTTAAACAGTATCTTTGTCCAGTGTCAGTGTTTTAATGTATAGTTAGCTTAAAGGTGCTGTAACAATTTTTTTATGGAAAATTATGCAAAAATGTTCCCAAATCATTAAACATATTAATGAAATAAGTGTCCTGAGATATCTCACTGGTGTCTGTGACAGCTGTAGACTTTGTAAACAGCAAAAAAAAAAATTGTATTGCTTTAACCCCTCTTTGTAAGTCCCGCCTTCTCGCACAACAATTGGTCGAATACAAGAGGCTTGCAGCAACTATTGGCCAAATTCCTGCCTGTCAATCTCTCCGTGAACATGCGGAGCGCTGTTGTGTTCAACATCAAACAGTTGCTTGACAGTAGCAGCAAATGACAGCTGAGTGGGAACAATGCCCAAATGAAAGTGCAAAATTACAGAAGATTGGCACAAAAAAATTCCCATGCTGTCATCCAGGTCGTGATGCTTGGGAAGCAGAATGCATGACAGGTAAAGCTGGCACTTATGTGTCAGTTGCTAATAAAGGAAGTAATTTAGAAGCACACATTAGCTCTGCGAAGCATAAAGTGTCAGAAAAGGTGAAAGTTCATCATGTAAATTAATGGTCTACTTTTTGCGACCTGGTAAAATTGTTTATTACATTGCTTAATTTTCCATGGTCATTCAAAAGAATGTTGGACATTTTTATTCATTTATATATATATATATATATATATATATATATATATATATATATATATATATATATATATATATATCTTATAGGCTCATAGTCTTAATAATGAATGTATTTGACTAACTGGGGCCCAGGTCAGGAAGCAGACAAACTGGTTAATCCGAACGTCTTTTAGCTGCCTTGACGTCACACAGGTCACATAAATAACAACACAAAGACAGTATCACCTAGATATGTCATCGAGACTGTGTCTGTTCCCCAAACTAACCACAAAACCCTCACTCATTTAGAAAAAATTTGATTAAGGTCAAACTTGAACAAAACAAACAAATTAAAGATAAACATCATATAAAGATAAGGCTACTAAACATGAGATCTCTTTCCACCAAAGCACTAATTGTTAATTAAATTATTACAGATCATAGATTGGATGCGCTCTGTTCGACTGAAACCTGGCTTAAACCAGATGAATATATTAGTTTAAATGAATCTGCTCCCCCAGGTTATTGTTATAAACATGAGCCTCGTCTGAAGGGTCGAGGAGGAGGTGTTGCTACAAATTACAGTGAAGTTTTTGGTGTTACTCAGAGGACAGGATATAAATGTAAGTCTTTTGAACTAATAATGCTTAATGTGACCATCAGATATAAATAAAAAAACAATGTTGTCTTTTACCCTTGATATAGATCAACTGGGCCTTATTCTGATTTCCTTGGGTAATATGCTAATATTTGATCAGATCTTGCAGTTACTGTAAATAGGGCTTTAATTGTTGGTGACTTCAACATTCACATAGATAATGTAAATGAAACATTGGGATTAGCATTTATCGATATTCTCAACTCTCTTGGAGTCAGACAAAATTTTACTGGACCAACTCAGCAATAATCAGAAATAAAACTGGAATTATGCAATCATCTGTCATAGCACCTCAGAAAATGTATCTCAGAATTTTCCTCACGTGCAACTTCAATCCTTCACTGTCATAGGTTATGAAGAGCTAACAAAACGTATCAAAACATCTAAAGCCACAACATGTTTGTTAGATCCAATTAATTGTAGACTGATTTAAAATCTCCAGTTTATGTCGAAAATACTAGAAAATGTAGTATCCTCTCAAATATGTTAATTTCCACAGAGAAATAGTATATATGAACAATTTCAGTCAGGATTTAGGCCTCATCATGGTACAGAGACTACACTTATCAGAGTTACAAATAACTTGCTCTTATCATCTGATTGCAGCTGCATTTCACTTCTAGTGCTTTTAGATCTTAGTGCAGCATTTGACACAATAGATCACGACATACTCTTGAATAGACTAGAGAATTATGTTTGCATTTGTGGAGTTGCATTAGCATGGTTTAGATCCTATTTAGTGGAACGCTACCACTTTGTCTATGTAATTGAGGAATTGTCAAACCAAACAAAAGTAAAGTATGGAGTGCCACAGGGATCAGTTTTAGGGCCTCTGCTTTTCTCCTTGTATATGCTTCCCCTGGGAGATATTATTAGAATTCATGGAATAAGTTATCACTGCTATGATGACGATACCCAACTTTATATTTCTTCAAAACCTGATGAGATTTCACAATTCTCCATATAAGCAGAGTGTATCAATGAAATAAAATATTGGATGGCCAGAAATGTTCTTCTACTCAATTCTGACAAAACAGAGGTACTAATTATTGGACCAAAAACCTCTAAACCTCTCGATGGATGTACAGTTACATCATCTTCAATGGCGAAGAACTTAGGTGTTATATTTCATACAAATCTGTCCTTTGAAAATCAAATTACTAATGTTTGTAGAACAGCATTCTTCCACCTAAGAAATATTGCTAAATTACGACACATGTTCTCTGTTGCTGATACCGAAAAACTAATTAATGCGTTCATGACCTCAAGACTAGATTATTGTAATGCATTACTGTCCTCCCAGTAATGCATTACAATAATCTAGTCTTGAGGTCATGAACGCATTAATTAGTTTTTGTCCAGCAAGATCAGTAAATAAACTTCAATTGGATCAAAATGCATCAGCCAGAGTGCTAATGAGAACCAAGAAATAATATGATCATATTAGCCCCATTTTATCATTGTTACATTGACTACTTGTTAAATATTGTATTCATTTTAAAATTCTGTAAACTACGTACAAAGCTTTGAATGGTCTCCACAGTACTTAAGTGACCTTCTGACATGCTATATTCCATCACATTCATTACGATCACAAAATTCTGGCCTGTTAATAGTTCCTAGAATATCAAAATCCAAAAAAGGAGGTAGATCATTTTCCTATTTAACTCCTAAACTATGGAACAGTCTCCCTAACACTGTTAGGGACACAGACACACTCACTGAGTTTAAGTCTAGGCTAAAGACTCATCTATTTAGACAGGCATACACCTAATTTATCCTTCAACCCACAATTAGGCTGCTTTAGTTGGGTCTGCTGGAACCAGAAACCAGAAACATTGATCATGATTTATAACTCTGCAATAAATTGGATGTCATCTATGCTAATATTATTTTATTTGTTTCCCTGTCTCAACCTCGGGACTCCTATCCTGAGGTCACCAGAACCGGCTGGATCTAGCACCATTCCTGCTTCGTGTTGGACTCCACAGCTACGCGTCGTTGTGTGATGTTGACTACATGCAGCCGGTGTCAGCCAAACATCACTTCAGTCTATTATGATGGACTTCAGAGGATGAACTAATGCCAACTCCAACCATAAGACATGGGACACTTCATATGTAATTGTCTGAACCTTGGATTTAAAATGGACCACACCGAACCTCACCGAAATTACCGGCCAGTTTGAACTGCGATGCACCTCACTGATCTCTTTCTGCATCACCTCAGTCTATTGATGGACTACACTCTTGAAATGAAATACACAGACTATCAGTTGCCAACAAAAGCCTTCATCAGTCAATTAACAAGGACAATTGCATCTATGTGAACTTCTGCAGTTAATCCAGGATGGACTTCAAACACATTAGTCATTAATCTTACAATTCATATAAAATCTATGTTTAAACACTGACCCTTAACACTTACTTAGTTTAATCATTTTAAACCATGACTTTAACTATACATCAGTAATATTTACATTATATTCATGCTGTTTAGCCAGAGGGGAACTGGCCCACAAAGTGAGTCTGGTTTCTCCAAGGTTATTTTTCTCCATTAATCAACATCTTATGGAGTTTTGTGTCCCTTGCCACAGTCATCATCGGCTTGCTCACTGGGGTTTAAATACAATTATTATTTAATCGTATTTTATCTAATTACACAATGATGACTCATGGACATTATAGACATTACAGTTTTATTGCTTGATCTTCTGTAAAGCTGCTTTGAAACGATGTGTGTTGTGAAATAAACAAATAAAAATTACTTGACTTGACTATTATTCCAACCCCACCCCTGGTGAGAAAAAAAGGTGTCCTTTTTTTGGAAAACCAAAATATGGTCACGCTACACTACTGTGGCAGTTTTGAATCTGACAACCACAGGAACAAACAATGCTGCTCTTTTGCTCGATTTTGGTCTCAAATTTATCTTTGGAGGGCAGGGTTTTGGAATGAGGGGGAGTGGCTAATTAAACAGCTCAGTTAAGTGAAAGCTTCAGACTGCACTTACAGCACTTTTAATTTAATTTAATTTAAATTATTTTATTACTAATTTAATTAATAATTAGTAATTTTATGTTCTTGTTTGTACTTTAAGTTAAACATTTAAGTTAACATTTTATGCTGCCATTTTGGCCAGGTCTCTGTTGGAAAAGAGATTTGTAATCTCAAGAGACTAACCTTGTAAAATAAAGGTATAAATAACTAAAAGACAATTTTATTCTGTTTATATGCATTAAAACCCCATAATGTTAATAAGACGAAAACTATTGATTCAACACAGCATTTAATAAAACTGCTAAACAAATTCAGCATAGTTAGCTTGAAGCTAGCTGGAGCTCAGAGAAAAGACAGGTTGCCAAGATAAATTTACAAGCAGCTATTTATCCTTTTCTTTCCACCTTCTCTCCCTCTATTTTGCTTGCTCTGTCCTCCCATGGCAGTAGCTGCAGTTTGTTATCTTTGCGGCGCTGTAAAAGTTTTATCTCGTAGAAGGAGAGGGATGACCCTGTCAGGTGGTGGTCTGACTTACAGGCTGCTGTAAACAAAGCAGACCAAAGAGATTAATTGTTGGGAGTGGCATTGGGCTGGACAGAAAAGCAGCAGCAGCAACAGCAGCAAGTAGCTGTTTTATCAGACCCACGACCCTGAGCCCCTGCGAGGCGTAAATCAAAGATTAAACCACAATAGCTACTGGAAATTTGGAGGGTTAAACAAATACATTGATGGGTTTGTTCACCCAAAAATGAAAATTCTGTCATCATGTGGTCACCCTCATATTTTCCTGAACCCATAAGACTTTCTTACTTCTGTTAAACTCAAAGGAGATGTTTTAAAGGATGGTCAGTTAGCTGATTTCAATACTGTAACAAGACTCTTGACAGGGCGGGGAAAAGGAGGACACGAGGACAGGCTTCTGCACACAGGTGAGGGGTCTTTAATTGTTCAACGTAAAATGACAGGGATTCAAACATAAACTTCTGATAACAAAACTAAGGCTTTCCATAAACTCAAACTAAACTCTTGGGCTGCCAACACTGGACTGGCCTCCTGACTGGCGGTGCTGTGGCTCTTTTATGCCACTCTCCCCGTGCTCACTGAAATTAGAGACAGGTGTTAGACATATTTTAGTTCAGGTGTAAGCGCCCTTACCGCTCCCCCTCTCCGGACGGGCGCTTGACCACGCCCCCGCTGCCACAAATACAATAGCCATTGACAGTGACTCTTAAGCATAAACAAGCTCCCAAAATCTACTTTAAAATATTCCATCCAATTTGTGCATCATTTTCCAAGAATTCCGAAGGCACATAATTGCTTTGCATGATGAACAGACCAAAATTAAAGTCATTATTCATTCTCAAATCAAATTACTGATCAACACATGTAAACAGATTACAAATATGGCGACTCGTCAATAACATAAAATCTCATTGGTTTTTGTGCGTCTTGAGACCAAATATCATGATGTCAAAGAAAATTAGTCATATGGGTTTGAAGCCACATGAGGTTGACTAAATGAAGACAGAATTAAAATTTTTGGCAAAACTATACCTTTAAAAGGGTCATGACATGAGGAATAAGATTTTCCTAGATCTTTGTACATATAGGTCATTGTTCTTTAAAAACACAGAACTCAAGAGTTTCAGAACTCAAAACATCCTCCTTACTGCAAAAAGAGCATTTGTTGAAACAAAGCTGCAAAAACAACTCCCACTCTACTTCCTCCACATTATGATGTCACACTAGCTGCGTTTCCATTTAACTATTTTCATGCGCATTCTGAAAATACGCATAAGAAATCCTTAATGGAAACGCTTGATATGTGAATAAACTCTCAAAATTCACATAAAATGTAATGCGCTAAGAGGAGATGGATTTTCTAGACTTTCGCATTAGATAAAATGTGCATTAAAGTTATGAAAATGGCTTATTCTCATGAACGATGATGTCTCATGACTCCCTCAAGATAATATACATTTACAGTTCATGGATGTTTCGCATTTTCTTTAGTCGAATTTTCAGAAATATGCATTAAAAATACGAAACATTTTGATGGAAACGCAGCTACTGTGCATCTAACCGCCTCCACAACAACACATCAAAGATACTTTCCCACCCAGTAGCGGGGAGCAGTGAGATGGCAAGGAAAGAGTAGGTCAGTCAAGAGCAGAGAGCCAATCATAAAAGTGGGTATTTATGTGAAGTTCTTAAAGGAGAAACAGCATCAAAACTAAAACAAGAGTATTCCTGACAGAGTCAGTTTGTGCAAAAAAATTACTAATATCATAAGTGAACCTCAAAAAACATATTAAAATAATAAAGGTATGTCATAATCTGTTAAGTCAAACTTGTGTAAAATATATGAATTTCATTGCACACAATAACAAACTATTAAACCAAGTGGCATATACAAGCAAATGATGTCAAATATTTTTTTAGAATGAGTTTCACTTTTCATTGCCATTTTTGCAATGACCTTTAACCAACTGGTCCCATGGGCATTTTTAGTGGATGAGTAAAGTCAGGTCCCCTGAAGTTCAATGTTTTGAAATGTTTTGCTTTAAAGCTAAAGTATAACACTGTAAAAAATTGCCTTGTAAAATAACAGCAAATTGCTGGCAGCAGGGGTGACAGCTCTTAACTGTTTTACTACAGTGGTTGTACCGTTATTGAATAAACAGTGTTTTAAATATATAGTATTTTGCTGGCAGCAGGGGTGGCTATTCCTTACTTTTGTCTTACAGTGATTGTGCTGTTTTTAATTGACAGTTTCGTGCTGTAAATCTCAAACACAGTAAAGTACTGTAAAAAAACAAACATAATAAAATATGGTAACATACTGGTATCAGAGGTGCAAGCACCGTACTGTGCTTCTGCAGGTTTGTACTGTTTTTATATTGACAGCATCTTGCTGTACTTTCTCTACACAGTTAAATACTGTAAATGGCAAAAATACAGTAAAGAGCTGGCAACAGGTTTGCTGACTCTTTACTGGTTTTACGAAGTATCAATAAAGTTTTTTGTTTGCAAATTCTTTCTGTGATTTCATATTACAGTAAAATACTGTATTTTTCACAGATTTTACAAAACAAAAAAAACACTTTACAAATTACTGTTAACATGATTTTGCACAGTTTGAATAGACTTGAATATGTTTTTATTTAAAACATTCTTTTATTTACAATTCACATATTTGAGAAAACTTGGCTGTCAACAAACTATAGTCTAAACAGAGTTTTGCCATATTACATTCAACTGAAAAACTCACATTAAATATTAAAATTACAGCATCAATAATCACAACAAAATGGCAGCATTACAAAGAGACAAAATGTTCACACAAATCAGTAAAAAAACAAAAAAAAAAAACATTTTGCCCTTTAAGTTGAAGGTCATTTGGAATTGGAGTGACTACATGTTTGACTATAGGTGACAAAGTGTGTGTGTGTGTGTGAGAGAGAGAGAGAGAGAGAGAGAGAGAGATAGAGAGAGAGAGAGAGACGTTGACGTTTATACCTCTTTATTTATACAAATTGTTTTTCTTCCAAAAAATTATTTGCAAATAACGAACACCATCAAATACAACACATCTTGTACAAACACAAAACTATACCAATATACAAAACTAAAAATAAGAACTGAAAACTTACACAAGTTTAAAAAAAAAAAAAACCCAACCACAAGTAATTTAAAAAATACATTAAAAATGTAAAATTAGGTTATCCTCATAATCTATAGTACACAAAACCTCACTAAAACCCCATGTTTCCATAAAACAAACCAGATTTTTAGTCAGTTTAAAATAGACAAACTCCGCTCTGATTCTTGAAGCCACAAACGCTCTTAAAATTATCTCTGGATCTACAAAAACATTTTCTTTTAACATTTTTTTCCTTGTTACCCAAATTGCCAATTTTGTTTTGCCTATTAGATAGTTAATTAAACCAACTCTTCGCCTGTCTGAAGCCTTATAGTTTGGTCCAAAAATAAAAATGTTTTCTTTAAAATCCTCACCGAGTTTTTCAAACCAGCTTTCTAACATCAGAAAAACACCTCTCAATATTGAACAATATAAAAAAAGATGATCAATTGATTCCTCTCGATCACAAAAAGGACATTTCTTCTCTACAGTGGGGTCGATGTGTGCCACGTGTCTGTTTGTCGCTATTGCCCAATGTATAATTCTCCACTGTAGATCTGCAGTTCGTTTTTCAATGGGAGATTTATACAATGACCTCCAGCACCTTTTAGGAGAAGAGTTTGGCCCTAGCAAATCTGACCACTTTGTCTCTTTACAGTCCTTCAAATGTGATTGATGAGCAACTTTTACACTTGTCAGATATAATGCTTTCTTTGAAGTCTCTTTGAAGCCATGAAGCTCTGGAGTCCAGAAAGAAAGTATAGATTCCTCTTGTGGCTCCTCTTCAACCAAAGCTGAAACAATGAGTTCTGGAAAGTTGTCCTCCTGTATCTCATTCTCTTCTTTATTCGAGTCCTCCTCTTGTGACTTTTGTCGATAGACAGAAGGAAAAAAAGAGAAGATCTCATCCATTACATGTTTCATGAATCTGACAGACTTTATTCCTGTCAGATTACACATTTCCTCAGGGCTTTTCCACTCATCATCATTTTTTAAGTCCATTATCCTTGTGCATCCAGATCTTGCCATAATTTTCTGAAAGCTTTTAGTGTTGAGCACCTTTACTTGTAGTACAGGATTATTAAAAAGTGGTTCATTGTTTTTCCAGTGTTCAGAGTTAGACAGGTTTCTATTCACGTGAAAATTTGAAGTCCATGTTCTAAAAATTGTTCTATAAAAAGCAGACGTGTCTTTTAAGTCCATTTCTGTAAGATTCATTAAAAACAAATGCAAATCATATTTAAAAACATCAACTTTATGTAAAAGGGCTTTTGCGGTGTCAGTCCAACATCTTCCATTCGAGTACAGTAACTTTTGTGCTGCCTGCAGTCTGAAAGTCTTTATTCTGCTTTTAATATCTATTAGTCCTTGTCCACCTTCATTTACTGGTAAAAAAAGAATGGCAGCTTTAGTCCAGTGTTGTCCGGTCCAAAAGAAATCCACTAATCTTTTCTGTAGTTCCTGAACAAGATCATTTGGAGGATCCAGGACGTTCATTTTGTGCCACAGTGCCGAAGCAGCTAGATTATTTGCAACCAAAACTCTTCCCCTATAGGAAAGCTGTGGTAGCACCCATGACCATTTAGACAACCGGCTACACATCTTCTCCACCATTCCTTCCCAATTTTTAATCTTAAATGTTTCAGTTCCTAAAAAAACTCCTAAAACTTTCAGACCCTCTTGATTCCACTTAACACCACCTGGAAGTACTGGTGGGTGTTTTTTAATATTTTCTCCACAAAAAAAGCCTTCACACTTTTCCCAGTTCACTTTAGCTGATGAGGCATTTTCATAAACATTCAATGATTCTTTTAAAACAGACACATCTCTCTCATCCTTAATAAAAATTGTCACATCATCAGCATAGGCAACAAACTTAATAGGCCTTTCCACGTTTTGTTCAACTAAACACCCTTGTAGTGTTTTTCCTAATTTACAAAGTAAAGGTTCTATAGCCAAAGAATACAACATCCCAGACAATGGGCATCCTTGTCTGATTCCTCTTAACATTGGAATGGGCCGACTAAGTCCTCCACCAACTTTCAGCATTGCAGATGCATCATTGTATAATAATTTAATCCATGAAATAAAACTTTTCCCAAACCCAAAAGCTTCAAGTGTTTTAAACAAATAAAAATGATCAACTCTGTCAAAGGCTTTTTCTTGATCAATGGCAAAAATTCCCACACTTTCTCCATTAATTCTTGCAATGTCTATTATGTCTCTTACAAGAAATAAATTGTCCATTATGGTTCTGTTTGGAATACAATA
This sequence comes from Moxostoma hubbsi, assembly GCA_032164185.1. NCBI lineage: Eukaryota > Metazoa > Chordata > Actinopteri > Cypriniformes > Catostomidae > Moxostoma > Moxostoma hubbsi. Next base: position 17,476,234 of record JAVLUX010000023.1, read on the forward strand.
GGTTTGATTTTCATTAACAATATATTCTAAAAAAGGTTTCAATCTATTTGAAAGACACTTTGCCAAAATTTTATAGTCTGTGCATAAAACAGCCACAGGTCTCCAGTTTTTCAACATTCCAAGATCACCTTTTTTGGGTAACAAAGATAAAACCGCTCTTTTACAACTAGTTGGCAATTCGTGTTGTTGATAGCAGTAATTAAAAACTTCATAAAAATCATCTTTCAGTAAGTTCCAGAATTTTTTATAAAATTCTGCCGGAAGTCCATCTAATCCAGGTGCTTTTCCAGTTGAAAGTTTATTAACTGCTTCAGACAGTTCTTTTAGCTGGAGGGCGGAGTCAAGCTTTTTACTCTGTTCCTCAGAAAGCTTTGACAAGTCTGTATGTAAATCTTCCATACATCTGACATCGCATTGTCCTTTTCCAAATAAGTCCATATAAAAATCAAAAGCTATTTTTCTCATTTAATTTGGATCCGACTTCAAAATTCCATTTACATCTTTCAAATGTAACATAATTTTTTTTTCCCTTTCTTTCTGTTCCAGATTAAAGAAAAAGGAGCTTGGTGCATCCATTTCTCTTAAAGAAGTAAACCGAGCTCTAATTAAAGCTCCTTTTGCTTTCTCATGGAACAAAGAGGCTAAAGCCTTTTTTTTTCCTTCCAACTTCCCAACTGTCACAGTATCTCCAACAATTAACTCACTTTCAATCTGTTTTATCTTTTTTTCAAGTTCAAATACTTTTTTTTTTATCATACCATTTGAATTATATGTATAATTTTGACAAAATATCCTAATTTGTGTCTTACCTACATCCCACCACTGAACAATGTCATCATAATTATTTTTTTGTTTTTTCCACTCAACCCAAAATACATCAAATTTTTCACAAAAAAGGACATCCTGTAACAGTTTCACATTAAAATGCCAATAATAGCTATGACTTTGTGACTTCTTTGTATTTATTTCAATGATACATAAATGATGATCAGAGAACCCATTTGGACAAATTGTAGATTTTAAAATTTGATTACTATTATTCTTATTGATATAAAAACGGTCTAACCTGGCAGTACAAATACGATCATGAGCAATCTTTAACCATGTATACTGCTTAACTGTAGGGTGTTGCAGTCTCCATACATCAACCAAATTGAAATTACTAATAACATTGTGTAAAACCTTTGCAGAGGAGGGGTGAGGTTCTTCTCCATTGCGATCTAAAGTAAAATTTAATGTACAGTTCCAATCACCCCCTAAAACCAAACAAACATTTTCATCACAGCTTTTTTTTAAAAACTCATGTAACTTTTTAAAAGAAATTATCCTCTCTGCTCCAATATTTGGAGCATAAATATTAATAAAAACAAAAACAAACCCATTTATTTTTACTTGAACGGCCAAAATTCGTCCTCTTTCTATTTCATTGATAGAGACAGTGGTTATATTAATCTTCTTTGAAAATAAAATAGCAACTCCTCCACTAACATTTGATCCATGACTCATAAATAAATCGCTTCTAAAACCCATTCTCCAATCCACTTCATTTTTCACATCACTATGAGTCTCTTGTAAAAAAGTTACATCAATATTCTTATTTTGTATGTACTCATACAAACATGCTCTTTTCCTACCATCTCTTCCCCCGTTGATGTTAAGGGATCCTATGCTAATGCTCTCCATGAAAGAATAGGACAGAGAGAGGAAAAATATAGAGGACAAGACAAAAAGAAACAGATAGCTCACCCTTTGTGATTTCTTCATAAGTAAGTTATAAAGAGTTCTCAAAAGCCTTCTTTTCTCAGTTTTGTTACAATTTTTTTCAATCTAAATCTTTTTCTTCTACTTAACTCTTCATAACTTACAGTCTTTTGTATCTTAACCACAGAAACCAAGAACCTCTTTACTTCAGGGAAAAAATCCTTCACATCTACTTTTCTTCCAAATGTTTCATCAAGGAAATCATTAATCTCCTTTACCGTGTATAACTGATCATCATCATACCTTGAGGGAATATCTGATATTTCGGAAATTGAGGGAATATCTGATATTTCGGAAAGGCAATCATCATCAGACATCTCTTCAGTCACATCAGTGCTTTCAGAGAGCTGAGACAGAGATGTGTTTACTGGTAGATTTTCAACTGTATCTACATCAGTACCAGCAGAAACCTCAAGATGAGATTTTTTTGCGTCACTTGTCTCAACCTCTTCACAATTCCTCCTTTTATTTTCCTCATCACAATTATTTTTTTTCTCCTTTTTTTTCCCTGACGTTTTTTCACTCGGTACCTTCTGTCCTCGATTTTCAGTAGAATCACTTTGTTCACGAGTGCTCTGTTTGTTGTTTACATTTTCGTCTTTCTCAGTTACATTGTCTGTCTCTGTTTCTTTACTTTTATTTACATCCCCCGTTTCGCCGGCGTCCGCCTGTTCAACTTCATTCGTTTTATTTGTGTTGTCTTCTGTTTGCATTTTATGTGGGCATGCCATTTTCTTATGACCAAAGCTACCACACTCAAAGCATTTCAGATTGTTTGTGCTTGCATAAATCATGTACGATTTATCTTCGTGTTTGACACGGAACGAGATATCAAGCGTCGGCGATTCTAAAAACATAAACACCTGCCGTCTGAAAGACATTACGTGTTTCAGCGCTTCGTTTTTACAACCCAGCGGAATTAATTTAATTTCGCTTGCCATTTTCCCGAACCTCTGTAGTTCATTTTCAATGTAAGCATTGGGAATAAATGGTGGAATGTTGGATACCCTTGTCGACTGTGAAACCAGCGGAGAAACAGTAACAAAAGCTTCACTTACCCAAACGCCGCTTACGATGAGTTTGCTTACAAAGCTTTGTTCCTTTAGAAAGACCACCACGGCCTTGTTCATTCTAGATGCAGATATAATATTATCAAACCCAATTTGTTCCCCAATTGCCACGAGTACGTCCTCAACCGCCGCTCCGGCGTCAGGTACACACCTGACTCCATGGCGGAGAGACAGAGAGGAAAACTCCATCCCAGCCCTCCGCCACAAGGCCGAAAAACTTTTACCTGACGCCTGTTACTCTTCAAATTATTTAGAAAAAAACAAATTAAATAATAGAACTAAACATAAATATTTAGAAAGAAGAAAGAAAAGGGAAAAAACAATATATATATATTTAAATAACCGAGAATAGTAAAGAAAACTATCCCCTGAAACGCTCTTCTCACCCGTGAGACGCTCACATTCCCTAAACTCCCAGCATGCACCAGAGAGAGAGAGAGAGAGAGAGAGAGAGAGAGAGAGAGAGAGAGAGAGAGAGAGAGAGAGAGAGAGAGAGAGAGAGAGAGAGAGAGAGAGAGAGAGAGTGAAATTATTGCTGACTTCTCCAAATGAAACGCCATTCAAAGTCTATGAGTTTATTCAGTAGGATGGAAACATGGGGATTGACTATGACAGTCTTCTTTATGACCATTTTCCCAGTCCTCTTTGAGACCACTTTGGCCCAGCTGGTCTTAGACCCCCTTTTTGGGTTTATACCAATAAAGCACCTGTATTGTTATTATTATTATACAATTATATAAATTAACATTATTGTTAGATTAGGGTTTAAGCTAAATAATTGTTAAGGCTGATATGTGTAATTTTTGTATATTAAAATATATAATGTTTGCAATTTTGTTTGGTAACACTAGTGTCGCAGAAATGATACACTTCAGCTTTAGTTCATTTTTGAATTATTCGGATTGAGTGCCAAATTAAAGTTGATGTGGAGATGAATAGGAAATGTCTTACCTCTGAATGAATTCCAGTGTACATCATGCCTCCTCCTGGTACTGTACATTGAAAATGTAGTACACTGAAAACACAGCAGCAATGCCAATTGTCAAAAATGTAGGTTGGATGTCTCACAAATGACCTGCCCCTAAAAGCTGTTCATCCAACACTCAATGCAGAACTGATGTGGTCTACCTGAAACTTTAAACAATATGTCTTAGAAAACATAATTTTGTGGTAACCTAAGTGAATTACCCTGCTGAATACTGTTGAATTGGCAACACATTGTCCAGGAATAAGTCATGTGGTCAGTCTGGTTCAGCCACTCTGTTTTCCCGAATTCCTTAATAATAGTGCACATACCAAACAGTATAAGACAAGGATTTGCAGGTAAACTAAGGGTCCTCTAAATGTCTTCTGCACTGGCAGATGCATGTAGGGAATAAAATATATGTTAGAATAACATCTGGAGGTGTTAAAATTTCTCCATTATTCTTAACTTGTGTCAATTTGTATGTATAACACATTTGAAAACCAATAAATATTCAATTTAAAAGAACATTTGGAGGTATACAGAAAAGAACAGAATACTTACATCAGCAAAAAACAGTGGTCCTTCTGTTTTTTCTTTAAAGTGTGCTATCAGTAACTTCATAACAAGAAGTCCCACCTGAACATCCTCACCATGAGACTGAGCGAACACAGCTTTGACATTTCTCTAATTTGATTGGTTAAAGTATTCAATGATTGATCTCCCACTCTGATCCATGAAAAGCTCCAGGGAACGCAGAACATTAAAGTCAGTTAGCAGTTTAAAATGATTCAAGATAAGAAAAGTAAAGATAAAAACATTGACTCCTGACATCTTCAATGGAGGGGGATGTTGATGCATTAATATACTGTCGTTGAAAGCAGTATGTTGTTTCCATTGTATTCATCACCTCTGCTCTCTCCACTCCACCCATGCCCTCCTTTTTGTAAATTTCCTCTAGTCTCAGTCACTTGTTTTCCATTGTCTGTTTTAGGTGGGATCTGAGGCTAAAGTCTTACACATCTATATGTTACTTCGCCCCCTCTTGTGTGCAGAATGTGATGAAACCCTATGGTGTGTGAATGTGCTTTAACGGTTTACATTCTCAATCCAAGTTTTCACCTGATTCAAAAGAGAACAATAACCATAAAGTCATTAAGGTGCCATCAGGGAACATATCAGCAAAGCTGTTGGTGTACTGCCTGATGATGTTTTGGCAGATTATTACACATTGTGATTGTGAAGGGTTAAGCTCATATTTGCACATCTCATCCACTAGGATTCTTACCATCTGGCACCTCTCTGGAGGCTTAGGCCTCCTGCCAGCAGAAACTGCTGAACAGATTTCTTGGGGAATTTTTTCCAAAGGGAACTGAAATGTCTTGGACCCTTATTTGGACACAGTGAAAGAAGATATAGTTATTAGGCCTGTAAAATCCACCTCAGAAGATGATTAAATTGAAGAAGTGCTTGTGTGAGGTGATGAGCTGGACAAAGATGACAAGAAAGCACTTGGTGATGGGCTGGGATGTGAAGATAGGCCAGGCATCGGTGAAGGGCAAGAATTTAACAGCAGTGACACGGTCTCTGTCTCTGAATAAATAAATAAAATAATTAATCATTATAAAAATTAGGGCCATTTTTATATAAAACAGTCGCAACATGCTAGCATGCTAGGTAAAACAAACATGATTGATGTACCTAATTACCTAATTTAAATGCCTCCAGTAGCTTGCAAAGTTGAATAACTGGCAATAGGCCATCAATGTCCTTTTGACATACATATTTCAAGTCTCCTTTACATTCTACATCACTTCTTTAGTGTAGAAATAAGCTTTTCTTGGGTCTCTTCATCAATGTTTCACAAAAACTTCCGAGTGATGTGTATTAGCTCATCATCCAAGGAATGAGAGGAAAAAATGATGAAGAATTAGCAGTGGGATGCCATGGACTGTGTACATGAGTAAAGTGTAGTAATCAAGCAGATGCTCATGGTTAACACAACAATGCATCCTCTGCATTGGTGCAAGGCAATAAACACCCATGCCAGGACAGCGAACAACCTGATACTGTTCAGTAGTAAAATAAACTGCTGAACCATTATGGATTAGAAAAAACTTTGATATATATCAAATACACACCCTTCATCACCTTCACCAATTGCAACAAACATGTCTTTTTTGTACTTTGTTCCCTTTACTGTAACCTTGTGTGCTATCTGAAAGTTCACAGGTTCAAAGTTCATTTGAGAAACTGACTGTTTAATGTCATCATTGTAGTTTTTCCACTTCCAATTTTGGTTTTCTCTATGTATTTGAAATTTCGGTAAACTGGTTCAGTTGAGTGAATGTGCTATCAAAATAGGGAGCTGAAAAATATTAAAGTAACATCATCCATTTATTTACATTTTACAAGCTAAATACATAGTCAAAGAAAGATATTAGAAAAAGAAGATAGAAAAGGGAAGGAAAGGAAAGCAAATAAATAAACAGATCAATAAAAAGCAAAAAAACTTCCACACCAACCCTCATATTCGATATTCTGCTTGATGTTCTGTTGCAGTTAGGCAAGACATACATTTAACATTCGAGCTGTTTAAGAGAAGTTTCATTTTCTCAGGTTAGTATTTTGTTCTATACCTAGTTGTCATGGTATTCCTTTGTTGTGTTACATGTTATGTCTGTGTCTTTGTTATCTATTAATGCCTAATAACTAATACAGTATGTTAGATAGGTACCCACCAAGAAAAACGTCTCGGTTACTGTTGTAACCTCCGTTCCCCGAGGGAGGGAACGAGACGTAGTGTCGAAGGAAGTGACACAAGGGGTCTTCTCGGATGCCGAATCGTACCTCTGAACCTGAGAAAAGGCCAATGTCAAGTTGGCAGACAGAATTTGCATGCCCCGCCCCGGACATACGGGTATAAGGGGAACCGGGGCAGCGAATGCCAGTCAGGATTTTGCACTGAGGAGCCGAAGGATGAAGCACGGCCATTTACAGTGCTAGGTCTAGTGCCGTGGCAGGAGGGACACTACGTCTCGTTCCCTCCCTCGGGGAACGGAGGTTACAACAGTAACCGAGACGTTCCCCTTCTGTCACTCTCTCGACGCAGTGTCGAAGGAAGTGACACAAGGGGTCCATATAAAAACGCCATGCACTGACCATGTGACGTGACTGTCGGAGCAGGGGCAAAGCAGGCTATTGCGTGTTGGAGGCACCTGAAACGAATGCACGTCGCCCTCCCCAACACCCCCTCAAAGAGTTTTAGCATATCCACCTTAGGTTTTCCCGCACCCCTGGGGGAAAAAGGTATTACATGCTAGCATGGGAGCAAGCCCAACAGCCGCGGCCTTCTCTCTCACTATGTCTCTCACATAGGATATAGAGTGGCTGGGGCCCAACCTATGTCGGGGAAGGCGGTCATTCCCCAGGGGGGAGCAGGAGAGCCTGGGCGGTGCTGAGAGAAGACTCGAAGCATTAACCCTGCTCCACGCACCCGGCAGGGGGCGGCTTAGAGACTGAGGAAGAGGCCTAAGGAGGCGTCTTCAAAACTCGTCAGCGCCGGTGTGCCGGGCACTGAGGCAGGACCGGAGGCAAGGTAGCTGTCCGGCCTGCAGATTTCCTATTCTTTCAGGAGGGGAAGACCCTGCAGAGGCCATACCCTGCCCAGTCAGGGGGAGGTAATGTATGGCAAATACACCACGAGGGTTGTGAAGCCGGACGTGGGAGACTGCGCGGTGGTAGGTCCAGCCTAATGAAGGGGGGACTCTACAGACACGGGGCCGAGGCAGTGTGGCTGCCTGAGGGAACGCGGGTCCGCCCAGAGGGGGATCGTACCGTGGAGAATACATCACGGGGAGTTAGCCTGAAGAGGGAACTATGCCCGTGGAGCCCGACCCCAGTACAGAGCCCTAAGACTCGTACTGGGTCTGGCCGCGAGTTGCTCTGCTGAATTCGCGGGCCAGAAGGCTAGGGAGGAAAAAGCATCCAGGCAGCGACACTCAGTGGCTGACCTGGGATAGAAGGCGCACTGGATCACATTGGTGAAGGGCGCAAGATGCAAGCGGAACACCCGGTCGGTTGTGCCGCGTTACCGAGTTCTACCGGCTTGGACCTGACAAAACACGGGACGAGACCGACTCAACACTTAGATTGTAAAATCTGGCAAAGTTATTGGGTGTTGCCCAGCCTGCTGCTCTGCAGATGTCTGCTAGGGAGGTGCCGTGGCTTAGTGCCCACGAGGACCCCACACTTCTAGTGGAGTGTGCTCGGACCTGCAGGGGGGCGGGCACGCCCTGGGCGTGATAGGCTAAGGCAATGGCATCAACGACCCAGTGGGCTAGCCTCTGTTTGGAGACGGCGTTCCCTTTCCGCCGTCCGCCAAAGCAGTCAAAGAGCTGCTCAGAGTATCTAAAGCTCTGCGTGCGGTCCACATAAGTACGCAAAGCACGCACTGGACACAGCCACGAAAGGGCTGGGTCTGCCTCCTCCCGAGGCAGTGCTTGCAGGTTCATGACCTGGTCCCTGAAAGGGGTCGTGGGAACCTTGGGCACGTAGCCCGTTCGGGGTCTCAGGATAACGTGAGAAAGTGCTGGACCGAACTCCAGGCAAGAGTCACTGACAGAGAACGCTTGCAGGTCTCCTACCCTCTTGATTGAGGCTAACGCGATCAGGAGGGCCATCTTCAAGGAGAGGGCCTTGAGCTCGACTGAATCAAGCGGCTCAAATGGGGGTCTCTGAAGGCCCGAGAGGACCACTGAGAGATCCCAAGAGGGAAACGGGTTAGGTCGGGGAGGATGTAGTCTCCGGGCGCCTTTCAGGAACCTGATAATCAAGTCGTGCTTACCAAGGGACTTGCCATCTACTGCGTCGTGGTGGGCTGCGATAGCAGCAACATACACCTTCAAGGTGGAGGGGGACAGCCTCCCCTCCAGTCTCTCCTGCAGGAATAGAAGCACTGACCGAACTGCGCATCTCTGTGGGTCTTCGGCTCGGGAAGAACACCAATTCGCGAACAAACGCCACTTTAGTGCGTAGAGTTGCCTGGTTGAGGGAGCTCTGGCTTGATTGATCGTATCTATGACAGCAGGTGGTAGATTTACTAGATCTTCCGTGTCCCGTCCAGGGGCCAGACATGGAGATTCCAGAGGTCTGGGCACGGATGCCAGAGGGTGCCCCGTCCCTGAGAAAGAAGGTCTTTCCTCAGGGGGATTTTCCAGGGAGGGGCTGTCATGAGGAGCGTGAGTTCCGAAAAACAGGTGCGGGTGGGCCAGTAAGGGGCCACCAAGGCGACCTGCTCCTCGTCCTCCCTGATCTTGCACAGCACTGATGTAAGAAGGCTCACTGGGGAAATGCGTACTTGCGCAGCCCCCGGGGCCAGCTGTGTGCCAGCGCATCTGTCCCGAGGGGAGCGTCCATCAGGGAATACCAGAGTGGGCAATGGGAGTTGTCCTGGGAGGCAAAGAGGTCTACCTGTGCCTTGCCGAATCTGTCCCAAATGAGCTGGACCACCTGGGGGTGGAGCCTCCACTCTCCGCTGGACGAAACCTGTCGCGACAGCGCGTCCGCTGTCGTGTTGCGGTTGCCAGGGAAGTGAGTGGCGAGCAGTGACCTGAGTCGCGGCTGACTCCAGAGGAGGAGATGGCGGGCGAGTTGTGACATATGACGAGAGCGCACGCCGCCCTGGCGATTTATGTACGCTACTGTCGCGGTGCTGTCTGAGCGAATCAGAACATGCTTGCCTCGGATTGGTGGAATAAACCTCCCTAGAGCAAGAATAACAGCCATCAACTCTAGGCAATTGATGTGCCAACACTGCTGGGGACCTTTCCAGGTGCCCGCAGCAGCGTGCCCGTTGCACACGGCGCCCCAACCCAGTCGAGAGGCGTCTGTGGTTACCACGACGCGTCTGGACACCTGCTGCAAGGGAATGCCGGCCCGCTGGAAGCAGAGGTCTGTCCACGGGTTGAAAGTCTGACGGCAGGCGGGGGTGATTGCCACACGATGCGTGCCGTGGCGCCATGCCCATCTCGGGACTTGAGTCTGTAGCCAGTGCTGTAGTGGTCTCATATGCATCAACCCGAGCGGCGCGACCGCGGCTGAGGATGCCATATGCCCCAGGAGCCTCTGGAATTGTTTTAGAGGGACCACTGTCCCAGGCTTGAAACGAGCGAGGCACCTGAGCACTGACTGAGCGCGCTCGTTGGTGAGACGCGCTGTCATTGAGACCGAGTCTAACTCCATACCGAGAAAAGAGATGCTCTGAACCGGGGCGAGCTTGCTCTTTTCCCAGTTGACCTGAAGGTAATAATGCGTCGGGAGGCAAAAAGAGCGTCCCGAGGCTGAGGTGCTGAGAAAAGACTCAAAGCACTTACCTTACTCCGCACACCCGGCAGGGGGCGGATTAGAGACTGAGGAAGAGGTCCCGAGAGGGCGTCTTCGAAACTCGTCAGCGCTGGCCTGCCGGGGTTGAACAGTCGTGGGGCCGGAGGCGAGAGAGCTGCGTCCGGAAAACCGGGACTGGAGAGATTGGCTGAATGACCCAGGGAGTGAGGGAATCGCTCTGTAGGTACCGTAGCCCGAAGGCGGTGCGGCAGGTGAAAACAAGGATTCTCTTCCCGGCCCTCCACCGGGGGACGGAGTGGTCTTGAAACCATCTCCGGAGCGAACATCCGACTGCCTGGGGTGTCCTTCTCAGTAGCGCTTCGGAGCATTTCTGGTCCGAGAGGCGGTCCTGGAAACGGTGGGTGTACGCCGCCTGCGAGGTGCTCGACGCTGGGGCTGAGAGCTGGGCCCAGGTTGCGGAGCTACCTGTTGTTGCTTTCTCGTTGCAGGGGGGGACGCCCTCGGCGAGCAGGCGGGGCGTGGGCACGCTGACTGGGTGGCGCCGCGGCATGATGTGAGAAACTGTCCCCGTCTGCTTCCTCACCACCGAGAACTGCTGGGCAAAGTCGTCGATGGTGTCGCCGAAGAGGCCGAGCTGGGAGGCGGGGGCGTTGAGAAATCGTGACTTGTCAACGCCAAGCATCTCGACCGTGTTCAGCCAGAGGTGGCGCTCCTGGACCACGAGTGTGGCCATCGTCCACCCGAGTGCCTGCGCCGTGACATTCGTAGCTCTGAGAGCGAGGTTGGAGCAGAGCGCAGTTACTGTAGCACATCGGGGTTGGAACTACCCAGATGCAGGTCTTGCAGGGCGGAGGCGGCCTGTCCAGTGGTGCTGTAGACTTTTGAGGTCAGTGATGACATCATTCTACGGCTCTGGAGAGTAGTACCGTTCAGTCCGCCAGGTGGCGGGGAAGCGAGCCGCACCCTTCCCGAGCTCGGACGGAAGCAAACAAGCGTGCTGGGGGGCGGGTGGTTCGTGGGGATTTACCCGGCGAAACCGAGCCCGTGGTCATCCCCAAATCGCCTTCATCGCCAGCCGGGTCGACCTCAATCCCGTGGGAAGAAGGAACGACGCGGGGGGCGGCTGAAGTGGCTTTCTCTCATGACAAAAGAAAGCGCGATCGCAATGTTGCCATGGTTATGTTCTCGCACTGAGAACATGAACCATTCATAAAACGCTGCTTGTGTGTGATCGCAGCCCAGGCACAAGAGGCAGCTTTTTATGATCGTCAGAAGTGGAGAGAAATCGACCGCATCCAGGAACTACACAGAGGCGGAAAGACATCTTTAAAAAGACACGTCCTGAAAAGGACGTTCAACGCCTGCTGTGTATTGCTCTTTTATGAGTGGGAACTCAAACTCTTTTAGAGAAAATATACTCTTTTAGGAGGAGAAACACTCTTTCAAACAGAAAGAAGCGCTGTCGAAGCGCCCAGGGGCGTGGACTGCACAGCGTGCAGAGAGAGAGTCGCCAGCTGGAAAATGCGCCGTGCGGATCCAACAGCAATGCTTCCCGCTGATAGAGGTGAGTGAAACTGGTGTGTGTTTCAGCTGCTTGCGGTACAACCATTCGGCTCCGAAGAAAAATTCTGACTGGCATTCGCTGCCCCGGTTCCCCTTATTCCCGTATGTCCGGGGCGGGGCATGCAAATTCTGTTTGCCAACTTGACATTGGCCTTTTCTCAGGTTCAGAGGTACGATTCGGCGTCCGAGAAGACCCCTTGTGTCACTTCCTTCGACACTAGGTCGAGAGAGTGACAGAAGGGGAACAATAGCTTAGAACTCAAACCTGAAAATGTTTATGGACAAATTTGATTTGATTTTGAAATGATTTGATTTGGAGAAAAATGTATCCAGAAGAAACTCAGTACACCTGGTGTAACAAGGATTGTTTGAAACAATCTAGAATTGATTATTTGTTGATCTCTAAAACATTAAGAAGCAACAATATTTCTGTTACTATTAGCAACAGTCCTTTGACTGACCATAAAGCTATATATATTTCAGTTGGCTACATTTATCCCAAAATAATACCTTCAAAATCTCAAAAGTGTCACTCTGGATGTTAAATAGTCCCCTCCTTAACTATGAAAAGGTGAAGCAGAAAATTAACGAACTAATCAAAACTTAGAGACACGAAAGGCTTATGAGTGAAATTGGAGCTTTTAAAATATGAATTGGGGAAATTTCTAAGGAAGTTTGGAAGTAATATAGCAAAGCAAAATAGGATAGCAGAAGAAGTTCTTTCACAACTAACCTCTTTATCATTTAAGGAGCCATAATCTGAATACTAGTCAAAAATATGAATACTCCAGACTACAAAATAAATTATATGAACTTTAAAAGGTAAGGGAGACTATGTTAGTCTCTATGTTAGATCTAGAAAAAAATGTCCAGAAGAAGGGGAACAAAATTCAGCCTACCTTTTTGGGTGGGATGGAAATAGCTAATGCTTTGAATGCTTTAATTGACCGTCTTCAAACTAATGATAGAGTGCTTGATGACCCTAAAGACATAGCATCTTTTTACTCCAAGTTTTATGATAATTTATATACATCAAGATATTGCGATAAATCAGACAATTCTTTTTCTGATTCAATTAGTCAAAATAAATTATTTCAGCAGAAGACAGGGATGGATTCATAATCTGGCATACCGGGCATCTTCCTGGTGGGCCGATGCACTTTGGGGCCAATCAGGGGTGGACTGGCCATCGGGAGAACCGGGACTAAGCTGAAATGAGCTGCCACGTTATGCAGAAATTACATACCTTGGAATAATAATTAATAAAGACCAAACTACAAAGTGTAGATTAAATTTTGACCCCTTTATAGAGAAAACCCAAAAGAAATTCAACTCTTGGTTGAGAGACTTGTCAGTTAAAGGAAGTTATTTTTTAACTTAGAATTTTACTTTCTAAAGCTGAAAGGTTGTCCAGACTCACTTACGCAGCTCTCTCCTTGGAGGTTGATAAATGGGTGTTAAAAAACATGTTATACAATTTTGTTTGGAAAAATAAAACCCACTTTATTAAAAATTCTGTGATGATGAACCAAATTAATCATGGGAACTTTAAACAATTATTTTAAAATTAACTGCTCATCTCTTTGGCACATTATACCTAATTATATTATTTCTAAAGTTGGTGGCTTGAGTTCCCCGTCTGTCGCTCACTTCGATGTTGACCTCATCTCATAGATCAGAGATGCAAAAGGCGCTCAAGAGAGACCCCTATAGTGTCACTTTTTCGACACAACGTCTCGTTCCCTCCATCAGGGAACGGAGGTTACATCCATAACCTAGACGTTTTCTTTTCTTTTCTTTTGGAATAATAAGAACATTATCTACAAAAATAGATCACTCTTTTTTGATAATTGGTTTAACAACAATCTAGTTGTTAAACTTTTTAACTGATATGGTAGACTTTATAGATACACAGATTTTTTACAGCAGAACAAAATTCATATAAATTAAATCTCAGTTGCTATCTGAATTTCCGGTGTAGTGTTCTCTGATAGGAAACTGTGGTAGAAGCGAACTCTTGTGTCATATTTCAATTAAATATCAATCACAACTAATCAATTGTCATATTATATTAATTTATAATATCACAGTGGTATAATTCTTTTATCAAGATGAATCAAAATATGACATGTATACAGTCAGAAACGGGGACCTTACTAAGCCTCTTCTATGGAAAAATCATCTCATAGGTTTCATTTAACATTTTTATCCCCTCCCCTCGCAAACTTCACTCTGTCTCATGGACTCAGATGTACGTCACTGCTTAAGTTGCGCGAGTGTCCACTACTGGCAGAAGACATGCAATGGGTTTAACTGGAACACCCTAAACCCATGATCACTTGGAGCATGTTGAAGGCTGATGTCAATTTGGGGAATTATTTTGTGATTTTTGTACCTGAAAAAAAAAAAAAAAAAACGATTTATTTGGAGATTGATTTCAGAGGCTTATGTATAAATATTGTATGTTTAAAATGTTGTTTTTTGTTTTATTAGAATTGTTAAAAAGGATTAATCAAGATTTACACAAACGAAAATGTTGATATTACAATGAGCACATGGGCTATAACTGTGTGATAAACAGTTTAAGGTGCTACAAGTATTATGCTTTTAAATCTCAATATAACTTTTCTAAACTGCTTAATTGACCTAACTTCACTTCTGTCATGAATCAGAATTGTGTGGGGGTGGGGTTTATGAAGTGCAACCTGCTGTCACGTCATAATTGAGTTGCATTGTGGGATATGGAGCTGCCTGAAGCATACATCAGAGTAGGCTCGGTCCCTCGATCAAAATCGAGGGGTTGAGTGTCTTTCAACAGAAAGTTCTCTTGCTCACTTCCAATATGGCGGCAAGTGGGAAGTGCTTTGGGGAGTTGGCAAGTGGATGTTAAAAGTGAAGTGGAAGTTGTCTATATAGCTTCAAATATATGTTGTTCAACCTTCTCTCTTTTTTAAGTAAGGAGTGACAGATGTCAGCCTTACAGTGCTATTGACATTGTGCAAAATAATCCACAAAAAACCATGCAAAGAGCAAAGTATCTGGCATTGCACCGGAAGTAGCGGTAGCCACCTCAGTTAAATGCTGACCGTACATTAGATAAACTTTTTTTGTTTTTTGTCCACTGGATGAACAAATCCACTCTCAGTTCACCTAAAACTTCTGACCCTTTTAACTGTCCTGACATACAAATTGCCAAAAATGTATCCTTAAATAAAATAAAGAAAAGGATGTATATTAACCCTATTTTGAATATCTGTCTCTCCAAAAGTTTGCTACATGTTTTGTTATCATACATTAGTGTAGGAAGTTTGACTAATTTATGGTTATTTAATAAAAGTTAATATTCATATATAACTTACAGATACATGGGTACCTGACATGCTTGCACAGTGTCATGCACCCACATCTCTTTGAAATCAGAGCCAATAATATCCAGCTGCAGGACCGCAGCACCAGCAGTTTCAGGACAGCAGTCTAAGGGTATGAGTGTGGGTGGAGCTATGACATGCATTTTTACATTATTATTTCATAAAGTGTTTTGGTTATTTATATATTGTAACATGTTTTTTCAAGTGTTTTATCCACTACATATTAATGTTAGACAGGAGTCTTTGGACGGGTTTTACTGATAAAAATTAAATGTGATATTACTGATATGAGTGTCTGTTGAAAAATGTCTGTTGAACAACAGAAAGTATTATTGGATTAAAAACATAGATAAATTGTAAAAAAAAAAAAACAGTAATTAGCTTTACAATAATTAACATCTATTACTGTAATTCTACAAGAAATCTCTATGATTCCATGAAATATTTTACGTTTAACATATATTAATTGTTAGATTAGAGCCATACACCTCTAAAACATGGAATAATTATCTCTAAAAGAATGATAAAGAAAAGCTTAAGTACAGATAATTACTACTGTTATTGCAAAAGATTCTGTAAATCCAAGAACATTTATATATAAAACACACACACACACACACACACACACACACACACACACACACATTTAATATAATATAAAGGTAGAATGAACCTGCAATGTAACATTTGAACATTTAAACATAGCAAAAAAAAAAAAAAAATACTTTGGCTGAACATAATACAGTCATGGAAAGTGGTTCCATGTGATTGAAACAAGTTCTCTTAACAAAACGGAATCAATTTAAACACAATTAAACAGACCATGTAAAACTAATTTGAATGAATGGTGTTTGTTTAATATGAATGAATGGAGTTTCTTTAACCTGAATGAATGGTGTTCATTAAACTTGAATTAATAGTGTTAGTTTAACTTGAATGAACGGTATTAATTTAACTTGAATGAATGGTGTTTGTTTAACTTGAATGAATGGTGTTAGTTCAACTTGAACAAATTGTACTCATTTTACTTGAATGAATGGTGTTAGTTTAACTTGAATGATGTTCATTTAACATGAATTATTGGTGTTTGTTTAACTTGAATGAATGGTGTTCATTTAACTTGAATGAATTTTGTTCGTTTAACTTGAATTAATGGTGTTTGTTTAATATGAATGAATGGTTTTCATTTAACTTGAACCAATTATGTTCACCTACATTTAAGCCGTCTTGTCTTGTTTAGCATACATGATTATATCACGTTAGATGAAGTAAATTAGGTAAAGTTACTAGAACTAGGTATAATGCCAGTTATAAAAGTAAATTCTATTTTCTCATTCTTCAGTGACTGTCAAACAAGACTACAGAGGCAGCACATGTTATGAAACTAATCCATTTATTAGAAAAAAGTTCTGAAGTCTGTTGTAAATACCACATTTAAAGCTTTAGGGCATACAGGTTGAAGACAAGTTAACATCAGTCGAAAGCATTTGTGTCAGTGTTGATTACCACAACACTATTTGGACTCATCCTTCCTTTTCTTTAAGTGAGGCACTTACAATGGCAATTTTTGGAGGGTTTAAAAACACTGCAAACCTCTATAAGTTCTATTAACAAATAGAGGCAACTGATTGCCTTTACTTTTACAAGTATCAAAACGCAAGTATGCATAACTTGTTTTTCTCAGAAAATATAAATTAAAAAAAAATATTTTGGTCCAATAAAAATATGCAATTACTAATGTTTATTTTAATTTACCATAACTCAAAATGTAAAGTTCTGAACTTAATTCATATATTTATACAGCTTAAAAAATATATATATTTTTGAAATCATGAATATGCTTTGTATTAACTTCTTTTTTAAATTCATGTTAACTTAATAATTAAACAATATAATTTTAGGTGACTTGAAATGTGCTAGTAGTATTACTTAAAAATGTTTGCAACTGCCTTGTTTTATAAGTTTCTTTAACTTAAATGTGAAAATGTTGCAAATTAAACTTAAATAATAATAATAATAATACAATAAGCATACTGCATATTGTAAACATCTTTAATATAAAAAGACAAGGTACAATTGTTGACAAAACATGAGGAACAACACTGAAAAACACGCACACTCACACACAAAAAAATGCATTTGACAACGACAGAATAAATTGGCTGTGTCTTGGTTCGAAGGTTGTCCTCCGGATGTCCCATTTGTCGGCCCATTTGAAGGAGGCAGAAACGCGAATAGGACACTCTGAATGCAGCCTTCGAATGCGACCTTCTTTCACAGGAATTCAGACGATGCATGAGGTGTACCCACAATGCTTTGCTTCAGTGGAAATTAACATAATTTGTCAAAATTATTATTATATCTTTTTTTAAATTACGCCAATTTGACCGAAAATGTGATGTTCAAACACAAGTATTGTTAATTCCCAACTTAAAATACCTCAGTAGGCAGATGCAGTGTATATAATATGTATTATTATAATAATATATAATTAAAATAAAGTATTATAGACCAGAAGTACACCTGTAAATTGTATTTACTTTTTACATCATTATAACTCTCCTAAAACTTACTTCATACATTCTCTTTCAAAGGGACTTTGTTCCCTTCTCAAAGCGCTTATGCTTGTTAAAGAGTGACTTGCTGTCATAGCAACCATGATAAGTTCTGTTTGTCCTACGAAGGTCGTCTCATTTAAACGAGGCTTGTTTAAAGGAGGTCGCTCAGTCTACTGCAGCCTTCAATAGACGGGTCCTAGCTAGCGCTTAGCCTTCCAAACAAGACAGTGATTGTTTACAGCTGCATTAGTGTTGCACATCATTCAACCTTAAAAACTTAAAAAGCCACCTGTCTTTAAAACTCTTCTGGGTAACTCAGATCCAATGCATAAATCAGTCCAAACGTAAAAAGAAATCTGAAAAGCCTGGGCAGGTGGGTGATGACTTTCAAGAACAATGACATTTCTGACCAGATTGCAGTGAATTGCAGCATCTGTAAGTTCTCTGACCGCTGTTAACAGGGCAACTGGTGAATATCCAACATTTGGCTCTTCTGAATCTTCAGCCCTGATATGCAGAAATACAAAAAAGAACAATTGATCAAAATACACACCTACATAAAATAATAGTTCACACAAAAATTATGTCATTATTTACTCACTTGTTCCAGACCTGTATGACTTTATTTCTTAAGACAAAAGCGTTGTTTTGTTGTTGTTTTTTTAATTTATAAATCATCATCTTTAAAAAGATAGTTCCCCCCAAAATTAAATCTCATCATTTAGTCACCCTCATGCCATCCCAGATGTTTATGACTTACTTTCTTCTGCAGAACACAAATTAAGAATTTAGAAAAACATCTCAGCTCTATAGCTCCATACAATGCAAGTTAATGGTGACCAAAAACTTTGAAACTCCAAAAAAACACAAAAAGGCAGAATAAAACAAATCCTTGTGACTCTAGTGGTTAAATCCATATCATCAGATACAATAAACAGATCAACAGATAAATAGATAAGTCCTTTTTATTACAAAACTCCACTTTCACTTTCAGATGTGAAAGTAAGTAGATTTTCAGATGTAAAACTGAAAGTGGAGATTTATAGTAAAAATGGACTTAAATATTGATCGGTTTCTCACCCACACTAATTATATCACTTCAGAAGACATGTATTTAACAACTGGAGTCGTATGGATTACTTTTATGCTGTTTTTAACTGCTTTTTGGAGCTTCAAAATTCTGACACCCATTCACTTGCATTGTATGACCTTACAGAGATTAAATACTCTTATAAATATTTGTTTGTGATCAGCAGATGAAAGTCATAGACATCTGGGATGGCATTAGTGTAAGTAAATAATGAAATAATTTTCATTTTTAGGTGAAGTTTCAAAAATGGCTGAATGATTTAGAAATTTGTGAATAAAGTAATTTACCCCGCATGTTTTGAAGAATCTTGAGGCGTCTTCTCTCAGCAGCACAGAAAGTGCATGAAGCACAGTTGTTCGACTTGTGTGGACACTATGTTGATCCTGAAATGTTTTATTCAGCCTAAATATTGTGAATTATCTTAAACCCTCTAGTTCCCAACCCCAAACTCATAACTTTTGAAACCTTCACAATAGTCTGAAGATAGAAAAGATTAGGCCCAGATGGAATCTGTAGAGATTTTTGGCTCTTTCAATGCAGATTTTTGTTGATAGGATTTAAACATGGCAAAAAGTGTTAAGTGAACATGAGAGTACTGTACACTTAATGGTTGCTAAAAGCATCACACAATTAGCCAAACAATTTCACAAACAACATGCAAGTGATGGGGAATCTGCAGAACATTTAACATTTATCACCTGGTTGGCTGTTTCGTATTACCGAGTTCTACCAGCTCAGACCTGACAAAACACGGGACGAGAGTGACTCAACCCGGAGATTGTAGAATCTCGCAAAGGTATTGGGTGTTGCCCAACCCGCTGCTCTGCAGATGTCTGCTAGGGAGGTGCCGTTGGCCAGTGCCCACGAGGATGCCACACTTTTCGTTGTGTGTGCTTGAACCCGCAAGGGGGCGGGCACGGCCTGTGTCTGGTAGGCCAGAGAGATTGCGTCAACGACCCAGAGAGCTAAACTCTGTTTGGAGACGGCGTTCCCTTTCCGCCGTCTGCCAAAGCAGACAAAGAGCTGCTCAGAACATCTAAAGCTCTGCGTGCGGTCCAAATAGGTATGCAATGCACGTACCGGACACGGCAACTAAAAGGCTGGGTCTGCCTCCTCCCGGGGCAGCACTTGCAGGTTCATGACCTGATCTCTGCGTCATAGGAACCTTGGGCAGGTAGCTCGGTCACAGTCTCAGGATGACGTGAGTATCTGCCGGACCGAACTCCAGGCAAGTGTCGTTGACAGAGAATGCTTGCAGGTCCCCGACCATCTTGATGGAAGCTAGCGCTATCAGGAGGGCCGTCTCAAGGAGAGGGCCTTGAGCTCAACTGAGTCAAGCGGCTCAAAGGGGGTTCTCTGAAGGCCAGAGAGGACCACTGAGAGATCCCAGGAGGGGAACAGACATGGCCGGGGAGGATTCAGTCTCCGGGTGCCTCTTAGGAACCTGATAATCAAGTCGTGCTTACCCAAGGACTTGCCGTCCACAGCGTCATGGTGTGCCGTGACAGCGGCTACATACACCTTCAAGGTGGAGGGGGACAGCCTCCCCTCCAGCCTATCTTGCAGGAGTGAGAGCACTGACCGAACTGTGGATCTATTCAGATCGGGAACAACACCAATTCGCGAACAAGCGCCACTTCAGGCCTTAAAGTTGCCTGGTGGAAGGAGCTCTGGCTTGGTTGATCGTGTCTACGACTGCAAGTGGTAGGTCACTTAGATCTTCCGCATCCCATCCAGGAGCCAGACGTGGAGGTTCCAGAGGTCTAGGTGCAGATGCCAGAGGGTACCCCGTCCCTGAGAAAGAAGGTCCTTCCTCAGGAGAATTCGCCAGGAAGGGGCTGTCGCGAGGAGCACGAGATCCGAGAACCAAGTCCGAGTGGGCCAATAGGGGGCCCACTCGAGGTTTCATCTCAACAAAAAAGCTATTATGATAGAATAAATTCCAGCCTCCCAGAGGCCTTTTGTGGAAATTCTAATTAATATTTAAAAAGCTTCTCGATGCAGAGGAAGCCTAAGGAGCATGCTGGGATTGCGTTCGGCAGGAATTGAAAGAGAAAGCAAGAACACAGGAAACTCAGAGTTGAGTTCATGCCAAGGCAACGAAAAGGAGGATGAACGATATGAATGTTTATTAACTTGAGTCCTTTTATCTGTGTAATCGCTCGTGAAGTGTGTTTACTGAGTGAAGCAGTGAAGATGCAAATGGGGTTTGTTCAATGCTCCAACAAATGGACAAATTTAACAAATCTCTTTAAGAAAAGAGCTCCAAAGGGAACAATTAACCTTCCGATTTCAAAGAACAGCTGCAGGGTTTGGTTGTTTAATTTTGAAATACAGCCAACTAAGGGTAACTCTTTAAAGTTTTGAATGATAATTTTCAATATGAAGTGTGCTCACTCAGAGCCATGGCTTTGCTTCAGTGGATAAGTGCCTTGGGT
Source organism: Moxostoma hubbsi (assembly GCA_032164185.1). Lineage (NCBI taxonomy): Eukaryota > Metazoa > Chordata > Actinopteri > Cypriniformes > Catostomidae > Moxostoma > Moxostoma hubbsi. Next base: position 17,497,391 of record JAVLUX010000023.1, read on the forward strand.
GGCCAAAGCATACACACCTAAGGAAAAGAAGCCTATTTTAAATGAATCTTTTACTTTCTGTGAGAAATATACACTCACCTAAAGGATTATTAGGAACACCATACTAATACTGTGTTTGACCCCCTTTCGCCTTCAGAACTGCCTTAATTCTACGTGGCATTGATTCAACAAGGTGCTGAAAGCATTCTTTAGAAATGTTGGCCCATATTGATAGGATAGCATCTTGCAGTTGATGGAGATTTGTGGGATGCACATCCAGGGCACGAAGCTCCCGTTCCACCACATCCCAAAGATGCTCTATTGGGTTGAGATCTGGTGACTGTGGGGGCCATTTTAGTACAGCGAACTCATTGTCATGTTCAAGAAACCAATTTGAAATGATTCGAGCTTTGTGACATGGTGCATTATCCTGCTGGAAGTAGCCATCAGGGGATGGGTACATGGTGGCCATAAAGGGATGGACATGGTCAGAAACAATGCTCAGGTAGGCCGTGGCATTTAAACGATGCCCAATTGGCACTAAGGGGCCTAAAGTGTGCCAAGAAAACATCCCCCACACCATTACACCACCACCACCAGCCAAATTGAACAGGTGTTCCTAATAATCCTTTAGGTGAGTGTATATTAATATCATCTTTAAAATCAAATTTCTTCATTCCATATTCAGTTATATACATTTAGATACTGTATATAAAAACCTATTAGGACAAATTAGAAAAAAATGTCTGCAGTATCTACAGTGCGTTAAAACTGAAATGTTAAATGAAATCACTGATATCAGGTTATGAACTACAGTATGAAATTCTGTCTCAACATGAAAACATTGCAGATATTAAAATGCTTTTTGTCAAAAGGGTTGACAGACAATCTCCCTGGTGAACAGCTACAATGAATAAATTGCCAGAAGCTTAAAGTGTCTCATTGTGAATAATATAAATATTTTATTTGCCATGAGAGCACCTCTGACAAGAATAATTTTTATTGAGGTCTTTGGCTTGTTTCTATTGAGTACCCATAGAGAAATTATTTGACATCCAAGGTGTGCCTCAAAGTAATTTTTCCCATAAACATAGTATTTATTCACTTCCTTGCCAAAGGCATAGAGAGAAAAAGAGTGGAGAGAGGTTAAAAACACCAGCCTACATGCAGCATCCAATTCAGAGTCTGTTTTTTGAACCACATTGTTGATTATGGTTTCTGCATATACAATTCTGTTTAATCTGTACTTATAGTGATAGTTTACCCCAAAATGATGTCACAATTGTTTCACCCTCATGTCATTCCAAACACATATGGCTTCCTTTCTTCTGTGGAACACAAAACAGAATGTTATGCAGAAGGGTTGTCTCATGAAACATAAAAAAAAAACACATCTTGTATTCATAAAAAAATTATTGGTAAATAAGGCAAACTTCCTGCCTAACATCTTCTTTTGTGTTTTATTTAATAAAGCAAGTCATATGGGGTGGAACAACATGAAGGTGAGTAAATGATGACAGAATTGTTATTTTTGAGTGATCTGTCCATTAAGTAATGAAGATGATTTTAAACAGTGTACTTGTAGATTGTTCCATCTCATTTAAATCAAACCTTAAGCAATTATCGAGGTCTGAAGGTTCTGTAAATGTTGAAAAAACATTGTGTGCCCTATTATTAGAGAAAAATCATCTTTGACAGAGAAAATGACTCCACAGGCAGTGCTGAAAAACAAAACACTCATTGTGAGTTCTCCTGCTTTGACTTTGACTGAATAAGAGCTCAGTGGTGCTTACAGACCATTTGTCCTCTAGACGACCTAGACGACTTTTCATAACAGTTGATCTCTCAAGATATATTGAAATGCTATTTACTGGGAAATTGCTGAATGAAAAAATGAAACTGCTCTTATGTGGGTTCACTTGAGCTTAAATGAGATAGTGTGTATATTATAATGGCTCTGGCAGAAGGGATGTTTTGTGTACACAGTGTAAAGAATCAAAGACGCATTCTCTCTCTCTGGGTGAACAATGCTGTTACATACCAAATAAGTTTCTTAGATTGGTTTTTGGCTCCCACAGGTGAAGTTATGGTCAGCAAACCCAGGCTTGTTAGGCCAGCACCATCAACTAACAACATTCCCAGATATTCTGAAACAGCCTGCGGAGCACTAAGACCATGACTGCTGTGAGAGACTTCACTGAAGTCTGTAGTAACATGTCTGACTTGACTGAGTGAGTTTTTAGCTGTAGCATTTGAGTCCATGCTGAAACTTAAAAAAAGTCTAAAAATAAAAACAAACCTAATTTCCTTATCTAAATGAGGACATTATGTTCAGAAAGTTATACTGACCTTGCCGTAACTTTGCCGTTAGTTGCATGTTGGCGTTCTTCTTATTTAAAGAGAAGAAATATTATTAAGTTTACACTGCTGCCTCTAAAAACTGCTGGAGGACAAACATTAGAGATGTGCATCTCTGCGTGGCTCTCTGGCGCTTCTCGAGCGAGAACAATAAGGGTTGTTTTTTAAAATGCCTGTCAGCAATTTCATTTTATAAGGAAAAAACAATAAAAGTGCTCGTCCATTGGGTGTCACAAAGGTTTGATCTTTGCCCTCTGTAATAGAGGGGACAGAGAGGATAATGTGAGGTTATAAGCACATTAGTTTTAATATGGAAACACAGAGAGGTTATGAGGCAGAGCAGATGAGTTTGCAAATTTGTAGATGTGCTGAGCAAACTACTAAAATAAGGATGAGCTCAATAGAGAGCATACATCTATTCCATATATTAACCGTATTTGAATGATTTTATTAGAACAAGGTTTAGATTTTTGGGTTGCCATGTTACATGAGTGAGACACATTCCTGGGTCAACAAGAATGGGCGGCACCAGGGGGTAGCTTGGATTTCGCCTAGCAACTGCTAAGCAACCCCAAGGAAACCCCAAGGCTTTTGTTAAAAAAACAAAAAATATATTACAAGAAAAAAAACACATACATATTTAAGTAATTTGAAAGTCTTAAAGACAGCGTTGAGAAATAATTCTATTTATTAACTTTTAGACAGTCTCGCGAGAGCATGTCAGGGAGGTTCATGTAATAAGGCGGTAAACTTGGCTAATGTAGATAGCGAAAGAAAGGTGAGCTCGAAAATGGAGAAGTTTCTTGTAAGTCAGTGTAAAATGCGAAATCCAATGGAGACGGACAACCCTGCCATCTCCAAGGATTTGGTAGACAACATAGAGGAGCAATGTAAGAGTGAGGATCATGATTGGGAGGATTGGGACCATGATGAAGAACAGGTGCCTGCGCCATTTAACCCACAGCAGGACCAGCTAGCCCTTACCCCGAGCTGCAGTGGAACTAGCGCTGCCCCCCTCCTCCGCACTATATCCGACATCAGTCGGTCAACCAGTGATGGACCAAGGAACCCTATGTTGAGAAAATACCCGGCAAAGAAGTACGGTCAGCAAATGCGGTCGTTCAATCGCCGATGGTATGGACAGTACCCTTGGCTCGAGTACTCAGTGACCATGGACTGTGCATTTTATTTTGCCTGCAGGCATTTTGCTCACCAGGGCCACGCGTTCCATAAAGAAACTGCATATACCCATGACGGGTTCAACACATGGGTTAAAGCTACGCAGTCATTCCATACACATGATGTGAGTGCTGGACATAAACACGCCATGGATGCATGGTCTGAGTTTAAAATACGGAAAGAGAGCGGCTCAAAAATCAGTAATGCACTCAGCGAGGGACATTCAAAGATGGTACGTGACAACAGGGTATATATGCGGGCTGTTGTGGAGGCATTGCGTTACACTTCGTGTCAAACCATCAACCAAAGAGGACATAGGGAGGAGGAGGGTACATCAAACAGGGGCAACTTCATCGAACTTTTACACTTACTTGGCAAGTTTGACAAAACTGTTGCAAACAAAATATCCAACAATCCCAGAAATGCCCAGTACACACACCACAACATGATGATGAGCTAATCGAGCTAATGGCAAATATGGTAAGGGACCAAATCAGTGGAGAAGTACAGGAGGCTGGAGTTTTTGCACTGATGGTGGATGAGTGCAAAAACATTGACATATGGAAGGAGTTCCTTCACTTCACCCCAGCTGATGGCCTAAACGCCGATTCACTATTGACCACTATCAAAAAAAAACTGTACACAAGTAAATGCAACATTGATTACAACATGTGCATTGGCCAGTGCTATGACGGCGCCGCCGTAATGTCAGGGTGTAATAACGGTGTGCAGGATTGGTTTCGGAGTTAAGTACCACATGCTCTGTATGTACATTGCCATGCCCATCACTTAAATTTAGTTTTAGTAGACTGTGTCAATAATGTAGGACAAGCAGGGGACTTTTTTGAAGTTGTGCATATGCTGCATCATTTTTTTTCTGGTTCTCTTGTACGCAATGTTTTCCTCAAGAAGAAAAGGAACTCGAACCAACAGAAAAGTCGGTTGAATTAAAAAAAAATTCCGAAACCAGATGGGCTTGTCAGTATGCAGCACTGTGGGCCATTCAGAAAACACTGCCAGCAATCTGTGCTACACTTGATTATGTAATCAAACAGTCGATGGCTAGTAGAAAAACAGAAACTAGAGCAGTAAAGGCACTGATAGACGGACAGTTTGTTTTGTAGCTCACTCTATTTGAGGATCTGTTTCGCACCACCAAATTCTTGTCCGACCATTTGCAGTCCCCAGATCTTCAACTAGCATCTGCTTTAGATCTTGTTGAGTCCGTAATTGCATCCCTGTCCGAAAAGCGAAACGCAAAGTCATAGAATGACATTTGGGATAAAGCACAGGCCCTGTGCACCAAGACAGGGGTCGTCGTTCAGTTCAGACAAGAACGACGACAAGGTCAGCCTGCATGCCACCTGGAGGGATTTGTAGTTGATGCCCACACAGGAAAACATCCACCGCTCACCTCCATCGATGACATCTGAAAGCACTGCTACTACCCTGTCATTGATAGACTTGTCAATGAAATGAAAAGGTGGTTTTCGCCCGAATCTTGTGGTGTTCAACAAGGCACATCTGCCTTAAACCCCCAAAACAAGTCATTCCTTCAGATGAGCATTCTGTGTGTGTGTGTGTTTGTGTGTGTGTTTGTGTGTGTGTGTGTGTGTGTGTTTGTGTGTGTGTGTGTGTTTGTGTGTGTGTGTGTGTGTGTGTGTGTGTGTGTGTGTGTGTGTGTGAGTGTGAGTGTGTGTGTGTGTCTGTGTGTGTGTGTGTGTGTTGCGTTTGTGGTGGGGTGGCGATCTTTTAAAGAATGATCTGTTGAAAATTGGCCAGCAACTCCTTGCGGTCATATAGCAACTGTTAAGCTACTGCAATGAAAAAATTATGGTGCCGCCCATGTCAACAAGGGCTGTGCTTAGAGTAAAATTGTTGAACAAGTCACAGAGCTAACTACCTGACATAGGATAATCAAGTTTTAAAATGTTAACAGACAACACATCTGGAATCCTTTACTTGGTGGAGGTAAGGACCTTTCTAATAAGTATTGTGTCTACGATGTGCCTCTGCAGAACATACAATATTTATTTTAATGGCATCGTAAAGAGATATTATGCTAAATATTAGCTAATTTGCTAACTAAAACAATCAGGCAAAAGTCAGCTGCAGATAGTCAGCTAGCTGAGTTGCCTAATGCTAGCTTTTTAACTTAATGTCAATAAATGGGAATGCTTCATTAGTTTGTGTAATTAACATCTTCATGAAATTAAAGTAGTGATTATGTAGATCCTGTACTTTGCTTGCTTCCAATTGCAAGTATACGTGCTTGCAAAAATGTTCTCTATCTATGATGTGATGACTTAGGAACATCATTATTTTATGTTGACATAGGAACAATACAAATTAATTAGCATAAGTGACTGTATTGTGTAGCTTTCCAAATAAAAGACTAGGCATTCAAAGGCAATATGTATAAAACTAGCAAAAAAAAAAAAAAAAGATTAGCCAAGCAACCTTTTTTAGTAAGACATGTTAAAATTTTGTTTATGCATTTTAGTTCATCTATATATTTATTAAATACAATCATATTTATTTTACAGTTCAGTTACTGTAGTATATTGTTTTATTGACCCAGTGACATCACATACATCGATCCAATCATCGATACAGAGTTGTTAGTTGAATTCTTTACAGAATGTGTGACTATACTATTTAAAGTCCACATGAAATTAAAATTGAACGTATTTACTCTCTTCATGTATGTTCTTGGTAATATTGTAAACAATAAATCTCTGCATTAAAAAAATAAAAAATAAATAATAATAATAAAAATGTCTTTGTGCATCAGAATGTAATAACTCGCTCTTCTTCTAAAACAACGCTCCCTTTTAACTGATGTCACTTGCGACGTGGACATATGCATAATATTAAACAAAAGTTATATATATCTTATTTTAGCCATTGTTTTAGCAAACTTTCATTCAGGTTTGCTTACACTTTTCATGATCTAATCAATTCCCAATGGATAAAATCAAGTCCTGCCCAATTTTTCTCATTGAATATCCTGTTCCCTATCAAAAACTACACTTTGATGCTGCACTGAATTAGTGCTTTGGGAACGTCTTTAGGAGTGACCAGCTGTGAATATGTGTGCAACACGTCAGTGAAATTGACTAGAATTTATAGCCTCTGCAGGTGACATCATCAGGATGCACCGGTACCAGGGGCTATAAATAAATGCACCACAGGTGCATCGTCAGATCTTTTTGTCTTCAGACCATTCTGTGAGTGTTGTTCTTTTCAATCCTGTCAAAACTTTCTACTTTCCTCTGTTAGGAGTTAGAATTTCTTAGGCAGTGCGCAGAAAACCTTTCTCTTTCAAAACAATGGATAATAAACAAAGCAAGCGGTGTGTATTCCCATGTTTACGCTCTATGGCTGAAACAGACACACACCAGTTTTGTTTTGTGTGTTTGGGGGAAGAGCATGCTGCTCTTGCGTTGGGTGGGGCGGGTGCGAGCATTGCGATCTGTTTTCAGTCAAAATGCTTCATACTCCTCTCGCTTACTTCCGAGAGCCAGCGCCCACCCTTCCATTGTGGGCTCTCGTATGGATCTGGCCGAGGAGCCATCTCCCCAGATCCAGCCGGTCCTTCTCGTGATCTCGAAGCGCTCCGGCGCCTCTTCGTTTCATGAGGGGCTTTACTCAGCATTCCTCTCTACACACATGAGTTAATGTGCAATAGTGACTTATATAAGTACATAATTATTTTCACCCTGTGACCTCTCTTCAAAAAAGGACAAACAGGAAATAAACACAGATCTAAAGAATTAGACCTTTCTCTGTCGATATAACAGACGCAATAAACAAATTCAAAGAAAAATATTTTCCCTTGTTGTTTCCAGAGCAACACTGTTTCCCCTCTTAACACTGTACATGCTAGGAAAGCTGATGCTTCACCCGAACTTTCAGACTTTCTTCCTCTCTTTCTCTTGCATGGAACTGAATCACCATTTGCAGACTCTGGCTCTATGAGCTTTTGTCATGTCAAAGACTAAAACAAACTTCAGTCTGCCTTTCAATAGAGACCGATTCCCTGGGGGCTTGTGTACATCTGCATTTGCACTCTTTTATTTCATGACCCATTGATCTGTTTCATTTAGCTCCCATATTCAGCCTCTTAATGCCCTATGTGTATCTGTGTGGTGTGTGTTTTGTGTGTGTACATTTAGCATGACTACCAAGGTCATGCCTTGATTTTCCCTGATCCAATTTCTTGCTTGTTTATGTCTTCTGAGATATAATAATGCAGAGGTTGTGGAGACAGTAGAGGTCACATATGTCTTTTTGTTGGTGTGGGCCTGTGTCTGTGTTCATTTGAAGTGGTCAAGAAGGTTAAATGCCTCTTTTTTCCTGCAGAAATAAAAGGTCAAAAGTCAGAATAGTGGGAGCACAAACATTTCTTACATCTGGATGTGAAGAGAATTGCTTTGTTTCATTTATATTAAAGCTTCTTTCGTTCTCTGCATGAGGAACTTTCACCTCTCTATACTAATACTCTAAAATATTGGCTCAGAATGTAGCATGACCTCCTCCTCCCTTCATGCTCATCTGTCCTCCAGCTGCATCTATCTGTTTCTTCACCCTCCTTTTCTGATTAGCTCTCTTTCTTCACTCTGTTCATCTGAAAATGGTTGCACAATAGTTGCATTCCACTGGATTGACCACTAATGTAACTCCTGTAACTAACCTTTTTATCCCCACAATCAATCAATCAATCAATCAATCAATCAATCAATCAATCAATCAATCAATCAATCAATCTGCATGTACACTTCTGTTCTAGCATTGTACTACTCTCTTACTTAAATGTGGTATATTAGTGCTACATGTAACCTATTATGTTCTCCCTTTTTAATAGCATCTACTTGTATTATTCTCATTTGTAAGTCACATTGGAGAGAAGTATCTGCCAAATTAATAAATGTGAATCTGCTTGTCAATGCAAAGCATTTCGTCAATGTAATTTGAGGTAAAAGCCACTTTTTTAAATATTCTGCAGTATAAATTGCTGGAGAACTGCTATGACAGAGAGAAACAAATCCTGCTTTCCTAGAATATATGCTGGCTATAAACCCCTGAGCTGAGGTCAAGTGTGGAGTGTTTCACCTCATACTGTGATGTGTCTGGATCACAGACAAGCATCTCTGTATCCAAAACAGCTGTAGCATTGGGAAAAGGCTTTCATCTTTCTAGAAATAAGAGCAGAATTTTACAGAATATCCCATATAAAGGTTGCTATGTCGGCAGATTTCCAACACAAGGAAGTTACTTTTAAACTGTTGCCGCAGGTTGATTTTTTGTTCTACGGTATATTAAAGGAATGTTCTGGGTTAATAACAAGTTAAGATCAATCGACAGCATTTGTGGCATAATGCTGATTACCTCAAAAATACATTTTTACTTGTTCCTCCTTTTCTTTAAAAAAAAAAAAAAGCAAAAATCAAGGTTACAGTAAGATACTTACAATGGAAGTGAATGTGGTCAATTTTTGAACATTTAAATGCTCACTTTTTCAAAAGCATTGCCACAAGACATAAAGGATACATGTGTAAACGTTATTTTAGTGTGATAAAATCACATGGCTCCACCTGACCTTCCCGCCACAAACACTCAAACTTCCCACTCCCCCGAATACTTATCACCCTCACCTGCCTCCAAACACTGTGTCAATCAGCTCCTCTATTTAACTCTCCACACTCCCTTAATTCTTCATCTGTTATCATTACAGTATGCAGAGTCACCTTCTACTTACCTGACTCTTCAGACGCCATTTCAGCGTGATCCCTCGACGATTCCTCTCCAGCGATATTCTGAAGTTTATTCCAAGTCCCCTCTCCTGCGTTTCCTTCCCTTAGTGTGATTCTCCAGCCCAAGTAATACTTCAACCTACAAATACAATGACCACCACCAAGTACTGTTGTCTGTTCCTGAATCGATGTGCTCATTCTTCACTCACCTGCTAATTGCTGTCTGTGTTTGTGTTTGTTCCAATAAATACCTACATTTGAGTTCACCTCCATCTTCGAGTCTGGGTTACTGTCACACTAACCTTTTATGTGTAAAGTTATAGCCAATTTTACACTTTCTTTACCATGATGATGTAATGTCAACAAACCCTAAAAACAGTCTGTAAAAATAACAGTTTAAACAAAGTTACAGCTCAAATAATACACAATTTTTAACAGAAGAATTAATGCAAGTGCACAGCACACGTAGTTTCAAAGTATCCCATGGCTTATGGTTGGATTTGACATCAGTTCATCCTCTGAAGTCCATCATAATAGACTGAAGTGATGTTTGGTTGGCACCGGCTATATTTAGTCATCACACAGCGACATGTAGCAGTTGAGTCCAACACGAAGCAGGAATGGAGCTGGATCCAGCCGGTTCTGGTGACCTCAGGATAGGAGTCCAAATAGGCTTCAAATTTCTGTATTTAAACCCTCCAAAAATTGGCCACATACATTCTCATTGTCCCCATTCTCTTCCATTGTAAGTGCCACACTGTCACCCAGAATGTTTTTTTTTTTTTTTTTTTTTTGTGGTAATCAACATTCTCATAAATGCTTTTGATTGAGCTTAACTTGTATTGAACCTGGAACATTCCATTAATTTACAGGTGAAATAGTGTGTCAGTGAAAATAAGGTAACCACGGGTTATAGACCTAGATTATGAATGAAAATCAGCAACAATACTGTATGTATTTATACTATTCAAGTCTGGCCTACCTTATTTAACATGTCATTAATTCTATTATGCTTGAAATAATGCATGTTTTAGAGAAGACAGTGGAAATGTTTAAAAAAGTGCTGCACACTGCAAAAGTAGGGCTACAACACCTTGTACCTGACAGTACCCATGTAAAGGGTACAGTATCCACTGAGGGGTACAGTATCCACATTTACATGGCATGTAAATGTTTACATGCCAATCAGAATGTATTTGTACCTTATTTGTCCCTAAATATTAGTACCTTAAGATGTAAAGAAGGTACATTTGGTGTATCTTTGGGCTACTGCCCAGTGACATGGTGTTGTACCCCTCTACAATTTTTGTCATTTTCTTTCTGACAGTGTACCATACTGTCACAGATAAAACGTCTAATTGACTTATAAACATGATGTTTCTAAGATCCAAAATATAGAACAGTATAGTGTAATACAGTATACAAGTAAACCGTATTGTTGTATTCTGATATCAAAATGCAAGCAAGCAGCCAACTCCAGGACATGAACGTATTGACGAGGTAAGTAGAATTGTTTAACTTCTTTATTTCACACTAGTTCACGAACTCATATCAACTCATGACTATTCGCAATTCTCATCCTTCTTCTCCCTCTTTCTCCTCTCTTTCTTGAACTCCCTAGTGCCCTCTAGTGCAATTACACAGAACACAACATCCCCCCCTTACATAAAGTCAGTAGGTGACTTATTCAGTATTTAACCTGTAAGGCAATATGTTTTAAGACAACAGCCATAGTAACACTTCTTAACATATAAGAACATTATGCATTACTGCAAATCAAAATTTAAATCTCTTAACCTAACAGTATTAGTTAGAAGTGCCATTCTAGATAACAATCAAGTACCTTAACACACTAGAACCAGTACATGTGTTTTTTTTTTTTTTTTCACAATCATGTTGTCTTTTGACATCACTACTTTATGAAGTCTTTCATCCACCCTGGTGGTTTAACAACTCTTTCACTCCTCCTGGGAATGGTTGGGCAGTTTTGAGCAGGTGGAATTGATCCCTGAACATTTTTTTCAGTTTGATCTGGAAATTTAGTCAATCTCTGTCCATTCCATTTCTTTCCATCACTGAGCAAGAATGAACTTGGTCCGATCTTTTCTCGAATCGACAAAGGTAAGGTATACTTAGGGCTTCCTTTAGGAACGTGCTCTGGCTTCCTGATTCTTACTTGTTCCCCGACCTTGAAAGAAACAGGTTTAGCTCTCCTCTTCCTGTCTGTATATTTCTTACTTTTCTCCTGCCTTTCCTTGACAGCATCTCGTACACCAGCACATTTGTCACTTTTCCCCCTCACAGGAAAAATGTCTACCTTCGTTCTCAGTTTCCGGTTATGCAAAAGTTCAGATGGGGATACACTGGTAGTAGCATGAGGAGTAGCACGGTAACTCTGAAGAAACTCAACTACTGACGGTCTCCAAGCTTTTCTCATTTGTTCCGCAGATAAGATACACTCTTTCAGTACTCTGTTCCAGCGTTCAACTGCACCATTTCCTTGTGGGTGATACACACTTGTACGCAGGTGTTTGATACCACGTTCAGAAAGGAAATCCGAAAAAGCTGAAGATAGAAACTGAGGTCCATTGTCCGTAACAACAAACAAAGGGTTTCCTTCTCGTGCAAACACAGAATGTAAGAAAGAAGTAACAACCTCAGTAGTGACATGTGAAGAAAAAGCAACTTCTGGCCATTTGCTGTAATAGTCCACCAATGAAATTGCGAAACGACAACCTGATGCAGCATGTTCGAAAGGCCCGACGATATCAAGACCCAGTTTTTGTCAAGGTCCATCCGGCAAATCCACAGGTTGTAATGGAGCAGGAGCTGTCTTTGCAGATTTGTCATTAAGTTGACAAGTAAGACAGGTTGAGATTACTGAGTTAACTAACAAATCCATTTTCGGCCACCAGTACAGTTCACGTAGCCTTTGTTTGGTTCTGACCAAACCTTGGTGTGTTTCGTGAGCCAGCTTCACCAGGGTCGAACGAAGAGAAACAGGAACAACGACACGATGTTCACCTCGCATGATCAATCCGCTGTATACAGACAGTTCATCACGAATGAAAAAGAATGATGATAAGGCTGGATCTACATCCTTCTTGTTGTGTGGCCAGCCATTCAGTATTTGCGTTCTAAGTAAACACAACTCAGAACAAGATTCGGAAGCTTTTGTGAAATCCTCCATGGACACTGAATGTAACCCTGAAAAGACTGCGGCAACCATTTCTGGTTCCTCAGTGTGCTCGTTCGTCACTGGTAAGGGTATTCTTGACAAGCAATCTGCGGCCTGGTTTTGAGCACCAGGGCGGTATTCAATGTCATACGAAAAACACAGCAACCGGGCTGACCATCTGGCTACTCTCATTCCAGCACGTCCAATTCCTTTTGTAGCCAGCAAAGTAGTTAATGCTTTGTGGTCAGTACGTAACGTAAAGTGATGACCCCATAAGTACGGGCGCCATTTCTCTACAGCGAACACACAAGCCAAAGCCTCTTTTTCCACTGTGGAGTATTTTCTCTCGGTCGTGCTAAGCGTACGTGAAGCGAAAGCGACAGTGCGTTCTACACCATCCGCATGGAGTTGAGTCAGTACTCCACCAAGACCATAGTCCGAAGCATCAGTTGACACGATCGTAGGAAGAAAAGGGTCAGAAAGTGCAAGCACTGGGCTCTCCACCAGAACAGCTTTCAGTTTGTTAAAGCAACGGTCTGCTTCCGCAGTCCAGTCGAACAAAGTTTCAGGAGCATTTCTCAGAAGAGCACGTAATGGTTCCACCTCCGTGGCAAAGTTTGGGAAGAATTTACTGTACCACGAGATCAATCCAAGGAACGAACGAAGAGCAGATACGTCGTGGGGAGTAGGCGCATCGACTATAGCTTCGATGTGAGCAGTATCTGGTAAGATACCTTCTTTTGAGATCACGTGACCCAGGAATTTGAGGGAAGTCTTGTTGAATGTGCATTTCTGCATGTTCAGTGTCAAACCAGCATCTCTCAATTTCTGAATGACAGTGTGGAGAGTTTTGTCATGTTCAATCTGTGAAGCAGCATAAACTATTATATCGTCCAAATAGTTTTGTACACCGGGAACACCTTTTAGCACTGTCTCCATCATTTTCTGGAAAGCTGAAGGAGCAGAAGCTAATCCATAAGGAACACGACGGAATCTGAAAAGACCCTCATGCGTAATGAAGGCAGTTAAGTCACGGCTATCAGCATGTAAGGGTAGTTGATGGTACGCGCATGTTAAATCAGTAGTCGAAAATACAGCTGCACCCCTCAACTCACTCAACAGCTCATCCATATGGGGTAATGGGTGTTTGTCAACTAGTAGTGCTTTGTTCAGTTCACGAAGATCAACACAAAGTCTAATTTTTCCTCCTTTCTTTGTAGTGACTACTATTGGCGAAACCCAGGGAGAAGCATCGATTCTCTCGATAATACCTTGATTCAGCAGAGATTGTAGTTCCTCTGAGACTGCATTACGTACAGAAAAGGGAAGTCGACGGAGTTTTTGTTGAACTGGAACTGCATCATCACGAGCTTTGACCTTGTGCATGAAGCCTTTCACACATCCCACAGGCTCAGTATTCGCAACACTGTGAACTGAAGCAGAGGTAGAAACAGTAACAGTACAGTCATGGTTAATGGTACATTTCAGTGCTTTAAGTACATCCATGCCTAATAAGGCAGTTCCGTTTTCCACAATGTAGAGTGGAACGGTAGCAGACACTCCGTGCAATGACACATTAGCTGTGAGACATCCTAGAACTGGAATGTGTCCTCTCATGTACGTGACCAATTGGACACTCGGCGCAGACAGTGGAGATGTACTGAAATAATGCCTGTACACAGTCTCTGGCAAAATCGAAACCACAGAGCCTGTATCCACGACAAACTCGGTCTCCATAGACTGCCCTGTGTCAGTAGAAATGTGCACACAACACTTAATCCTGTCATCAGAATTGTCACAGTTCATATTGCATATTTGTACTTCGGGCAGAACTGCGCGAACGGATGTTGTCGAACGGCATACTTTCGCAAAATGTCCTGTTTTGCCACATGAATTGCATTTAGCTTTCGATGCTGCACAATCAGATGCATTTGCCAAGTGCTTATTAGAACCACATCTGTAGCAAGCACGCTGTGACGCAGTAAACTTGCTTGGCGTAGTTTTAGGTCTGTTTTGTGTGGTCGATTGATAATGAGAAGTCTTTGAACTCACCACTTCTACCGGAGCAGCATCTCGGAGTAAATTCACGTTGTGCAACGCTTGCTCAATCTGGCACGCAACAGTTACAGCAGCCCCCAACGAAGCGAGCTGATCCAGTAGAAGTTTCTCGCGCACTGTTGTAGCGTACGCTTTCTCGATGAGCTGATCGCGAATCATTTCATCCTCTACTGTACCATAAGCACAATTGACAGCCAATTCTCGCAGCGCTGAAGTGTATTGCGCAATCGTTTCATCCGCGCGTTGAGCTCTCTGTCTGAACTGGTGACGTGCAACAACCACATTGACTTTCGGGATGAAATGCTCTTCCAAAGCAGACATTGCTTCATCATAACTCGTACCTGTATCCGGCAAAGTGTAGAAAATACGTTGTCCTTCTGTCCCCAAGCAATGTAAAAGAACTGCGCGTCTTCGAGCAGCCGTCCAGGAATCTCCTGACGCGTTAATAGCCAGCATGTAGTTCTCAAAGATTCTTTTCCACGTGCAGAAGGGAATCGGTGGATCAGAAGCACATGGCAAGAACGGAGCAGGTGTGGGAAGACTCGCCATCGTCGCCAATTGTTGTATTCTGATATCAAAATGCAAGCAAGCAGCCAACTCCAGGACATGAACGTATTGACGAGGTAAGTAGAATTGTTTAACTTCTTTATTTCACACTAGTTCACGAACTCATATCAACTCATGACTATTCGCAATTCTCATCCTTCTTCTCCCTCTTCCTCCTCTCTTTCTTGAACTCCCTAGTGCCCTCTAGTGCAATTACACAGATCACAACACGTATGGTGCAATTTAAAAGGTATGAGCATCAAACCCATGTGCTCAAAATGCAAAATCACTATTTTTACTACCTTTATAATCCCATACACATTTGAACATAATTTCTTTTCCACGTTGCTGTATAACAACTCTACATATACTTTTCATCTTATTTTGTGTCTAGCTGTAGTATTTCTGTATGTACTGGAAGCTTCTGTTCATAGACCAAATTCCTTGTGTGTATGCGCACACCTTGGCAGTAACACTGTGATAACATTTTTATTGATAAATATAATATTTTATACACTATTCTGTTTTCACAGGCATTTAAAGAATACCATGGTACTACTATATATGATTAACACATCCACATTAAATTGTATTTACAAGGTGCTTCAATGAATACATTGTACTACCATTGTATTTTGATATATGGTTGCCATATTCATATGCTATTGTATTAACAAGTTGCTCCACGATCCAAAATACATGGTAATGCCATTGTACTTTTTTATGCTTTCTTTTTTCGTGTAGGCTAGGTTACTAAGTGTTTTGATACTCTTTTGGTTGGAAAATGTAATTACACTCAGTTATCGTTCACAGGCTGCACAAGCTTACTAATCTTAATATAGACCTTCTTCAACACTGGCAAATGACAGGACACATTTGCAAGTTTGGCTTTATTTAATTTTAGATAAATATCCACTACTTACCATTGTTTTCCATGTTTTAAAAATGTAAATTCTCTCATCATTTACTCACTGTCATGCCATCCCAGATGTGTTTGACTTTCTTTCTTCAGCAGAGCACAAATTAAGATTTATACAAAAAAATATCTCAGCTCTGTAGGTCCATACAATGCAAGTGAATGATTATCAGACATTTATTGCTCCAAAAACCAAATAAAGGAAATATAAAAGTGATCCATATGACCCCAGTGTTTAAATCCACATCTTCAGAAAAAATATAATAGGTGTGAGAGAGAAACAGAATGCTATTTAAGTAATTAAAAAAAAAAAATCTCCACTTAACTTCGCTTCTCAGATTACAGATTACACTTCTCAGAGTCAATGGCTGGCATGTGCACCGACAATGCATACAGACAATGACCGTATCCATAAGTCGAGAAAACCTTGTCAGGCCGTGTAGACTGGCTTATGACTAAATTTATGTCATGTATACTGTGTGCAGAGCGATCAGCATCACGGACAACCCAAGTATACTAAGGCCTTAAAGAATGCTACACCATTAGTAGCTTTGCTACTGAAAAGCTGCTTGATTTAAAAACTAGTCAAGCCTCACTACTGAGTGATGTAATTAAGCTAATAGCTTCGTTATTTGTAGTAAGACATGCTCTGGGTCAGTGCATAGAGGTTAAATTAACAGGCTATTGAACATGTCCATGTCTCCATGAGATTTACTGTTATAATCTCCAATAAACTGCAAAGCCATTTCCCCAGCTTGTATGAAAATGTACTCAATCAACAGATCAGATAAGAACTGTGTTCTTGTCAGAGATGGGCCTGTCTTCACCTGTCAGGCTATAAGCGGAGACAGCATGGATCGGATGCCAATGTATCCATATACAGCAGAAATCTTGAATGAAAATTCATCTTGAGAGAGCTGTATGTATGTGATTACACATACAGTATGTGTGCATCAGCAAATTTGAAAGAAAATATAGAATAAAGACATGTTATAAAACACTTGGCTTAACAGTTGTACTGCAACTCTGGTGTGTGCAAATGTATGATAGGGCTGGAAAGCTGGTAAGAGCCTCCCCAGTTTGTGTAAAGTCTTTGATTCTATTATGTTAATCATTCTCACCTGTGCGCTGGGCTCGGATTGTGTGTTTCTGTGTGTGTGTTATTACAGATAGGCACTAATAATATTTTACATAAAAGCCATCTGCTCAGACTGCTAAGAGAGAAGACAGAAAAAGACTGAGAGTCTGTGCTCACTGTGAGACTGGTGAGGTCGAGACTGACACACACTTTTGTCTTCACTGTAATAAAAATACAAGAGAGAAAAAAACAACAACAAAAAAAAAGCAGTAATTTCTCATTTTCCTAAAATTTATGACAGCGTCTGCTTCTTTTGACCTTTTGGGGTGTCACTAAGTGAAAATATATGTGTGGAGTGTCATTGTATCTCCTGCAAATTCACCTGGAGCACATAGGTGCATGTTCCCATGGAACAGAAAATTTTCACTGAAATTATGCGGTGGGTCCATGGTAGACAGCTTCAAAATGTGGTTGACTGAGATTCAGAAGGTAATATTTCACTCTTAACCACTGATCTGAGCTCAGGACATGTAACATAAGGTAATGATCTAAGTCTGATTCACTGATTAAAAAAGTAGCCCCATCTGATAAAATAAATAAATTAAAATCCTGTATAAATTAGAGCTTTATTCTACAGCCTATAGATGAAGCTCAGTTAATAACTATTGGGCAAATGAGTAAAGTCATTTGGATCAGAGACTAGATTTGGAGAGAATGATTAAATAATCACCAGGAAAGATTAAAACAGGCCAACCGTGGATGACAACAACAGAAAACAAAACAAATTACAAAGCATCAATATGCCCCTGGAGGGTATTGATTACTGTATGGGTCTGATCTCTGGAACATTATCTAAGCATTTGTTGTTTTTCACTGCAGCAAGACATAAAGTGGCTTTTATAGTTAATGAAGATGAATAATAGGCTCTAACGATTCTTTTAATGGGATAAAAATAATAAAAATAATTTTATAATTTTAATACAGTAAGAGTGATTGGTTACTGAGACTGTCTTACGTAAAAGCAGATAACACCCATATGAAAACCACAGAGAGCTGAAAGCAGAACATTATTATCAAAAAAAAATGAAATAAAAATTAAAACTGATTAGAAGAGACAAA
This sequence comes from Moxostoma hubbsi, assembly GCA_032164185.1. Lineage (NCBI taxonomy): Eukaryota > Metazoa > Chordata > Actinopteri > Cypriniformes > Catostomidae > Moxostoma > Moxostoma hubbsi. The sequence goes on from JAVLUX010000023.1 coordinate 17,515,558, forward strand.
AAAAAAAAAAAAAACATTTCATGGCTCATAATTACAATACAACAAAAATGATGGTTAATTATTTTCAGTTTCTGTTTTTGATACAGAAATAAAAAATATATAAATGTGAGTAAAATTAAATATCACTAAACATACTGTATTTTCAATAATGTCAGTTAATGCATCAACTTAGACACCCCCCACCCCTTGAAAATATCAGAACCATACAGCTAATAGAAAAACTACATACTATAACAAACTACTTAATTGAAATTAGAAAAAGCTGAAAAAACTAACAATCATAGATTGAAAACGTCTCAGTTACTTTCGTAACCACCGTTACCTGATGGAGGGAAGGAGACATTGTGTCGATGAGTTGACACTAGGGGTGGCTCCTGCGGAGCCCAGACATCTCTGATCTTGGTGTGTGGAATTTGCATGCCACTCCCCTGGACATACGGGTATAAATGGAGTGACGCTGCAAACATCAGGTATCACACTGAGGAGCCGAGTCAATGACCCGGCCATTTCCGCGGTTGGTTCAGTGTTGTGGCAGGAGGGACACAACGCCTCATTCCCTCCATCAGGGAACGGAGGTTATGTCAGTAACTGAGACATTCCCTATATTTCACTCACTCGACATTGTGTCGATGAGTTGACAATAGGGGTCCCAATGGAAAACGTCACAAGACCTGAACTGAGTTACGCAGACTGGTGGTGCGAGATGGGCAGACCTCTGTGTGCCTCGCAGCCAGCGCAGCAAGCCGTCACATAACTACCCCCAACACACTGGCAGGCATGAAGCGGTCCCCTGCACCTAGGGGAACGGCTAACTGCTCAGGAGTATAAGGACTGGCTGGCCCAGCCATGTCCATCTCTCTATTGTTCTCCCCAAAAGGAACGAAATCGTTCGACTGGGGGCCAAATATATGGTCCAAGCTGGGGGGTGTCACACACAGAGACCACACCCAGCCCCGAGAGGTGGGGGGGGTGTAGATGGAATGCAACACATGGTCTTACCGGTTAGGAGCGGAAGCACATCGTGCGGAGCGGCGTCATGGTAGATCCTACCGAAGGGGGGAGGAGTTTCTAAAAACACTGTGACCAAGGACAGAGGGCCCTCTGCCCAAGGAAGACATGGTTTACCGGCAGGGACGAAACCGGCGTGTGACGAAATAAAATTAGTAAAGAAATAAGGGTTCTCCACCGACCCTCCGGCAGGGGAGGGAATGGTCTGCTTACTAGCTCCCGTAGTGCAGTTTCCTGAGTCCCGGGGCAGCCCATCTCAGGGGTGCTTTGAAGCCTTCTTGGGGTTCTTGGCCGTTCTCGGCCGTGAGGCGAGTGGCATCGCAGTCCTGCGGGTGGCTCCGCGCCGGGGCCAGCCCCGAGGTGGGACGCCCTGGGCGACGAGCAGACGGAATACGGAGTCTGTGGCTCCGTCTGGGCAAGATGTGCTCTATGGCCTCCATCTGCTTCCTCAGCATTCCTCAGCTTCCTCAGCCGGGTGAAGTCTCCAACGGTGTCGCCAAACAGCCCAACCTGGGAGATGGGGGCATCAAGGAAACGCACCTTGTCATCCTCTCGTGACTCGACCAGATTGAGCCAAAGGTGGTGTTCCTGGACCACCAGTGTGGACATGAGCCCAAGAGCCCACTCTGAAGTCGTTCGCCGAGCGAGTGCCTTGGCTTGGTGCACCTGCAGGAGTGCCATGGCATGCAAGGTGGAGGCAGCGTGTCCAGTGGCGCTGTAGGCCTTAGCCGTCAGAAATGATGTCAGCCTACAGGCCCTGGACGGGATCCTCGGACGGTTCTGCCAGGTGGAGGCGCTTTGCGGGCATAAGTTCACCGCTACTGCTTGATCCACCTGGGGAATCGCCGAGTAGCCCCTTGCCACCCCACAACGAGGGTAGTGAGAGCAGAGGAGCTTATGGATCGCATGCGGGAGGTGAAAGGCGCCTGCCACGAGCACGTGAGCTCATCGTGCACCTCCGGGAAGAGAGGAACGGGGGCGGAGCATGGCCGTGAGTGGCACTCTGGCCCCAGGAACCAAACGCAGAGTCGTGAGGATTCCACTCCAGCCCGACACTCGCGGCTGCCCGGGCAAGCTTGGGCATCAGCTCAGCATTGGGCTGCGACCGAGCTGGCGCACCCAAGGGTGGGAGTCCAGCTGAGTTCTCAGTGTCAGACATGACGAACCTGCTCTCCGCGATCAATAGCTCATCGTCTTCAGGCGCCCTGAACCCCAGCGCTCGGTTGGAGCATATGAGCGTGACGGGGAGTGGGATGTCCGTGGTGGAATACCTGGCAGAGAGTCTCCCACTGAGGTCCCCATATCGCCCCCCAGTGCTAACTGACCCCGCCTCATATATATATATATATAAGGAGGTATATATAAATATATATGTAAACAAAGTTATTCACTCCGTAACTTTTTCTGCTGCTGAAGCGCACAGGGGTGTATGCTCAGCACAATGTAGTGTGCGAGGGGGAGAACCGCTGGAAAGCGCCGTAGATCCAACAGCGTGTAGAGATGAATGGAGGCAGAAGAGTTCAGCTCTGTGACTTGCTTGCTCGGCTCCGAAGAAGATATCTGATGTGTGTTTGCAGCGTCACTCCTTTTATACCTGTATGTCCGGGGGAGTGGCATGCAAATTCCACACGCCAATTTCCATTGGCCTTTTCTCAAGATCAGAGATGTCTGGGCTCCGCAGGAGCGCCACAACGTCGAGTGAGTAACAGATAGGGAACTAACCAAAACTAAATTAAATTGGAACAACAACTTTCAAATAAGTAATACAAATTAAATACATTTATCATACTGCATTGCAGCCAAGGTCCTCACCTAAGTGCGGGAAACATTTAATCAGTAGACATACTGGATGTGTACAAGAGCTGCATACAGGGACCTTTTTATGCAAACATTTTAGGGCAAGAGTGGAAAGTAAATTCAGATACATCCATCCGAGAAGGATTATCTTCACTCAGTGACTCTAATTCCTTTGAATTTTTTTCTTGGGGACAGTCAACCTCAACTCTGTGGCCTTTGATGTTGTGCCAGTGCAGGTATTCTCCAGAACCTGATGTGTAAGGTGGCTGCAACTACGGCTTTTGAGCTGCAGGATCATTAGCATACCTGTACTCTCACGAAACACAGCAATACAAGGAGGCAGAAGGGAGAAGACAAGCACTCAAACAAACAATGAAACTAAACATGAGAGAAAGAATTGCTACGTGCACTGTGAAACTCTGATTAATGTTCTTTAAAGAAACATGCATCTCACACACTCACACAATCACAGTAAACATTGCATTTTTTCTGGTAAATTCAACCACATCTAATCATGTTCATTCTACTTTAATGAAATGCATACATATGCATGGTAAACCAGACTAATCTGAGCTTCCTCTAATCAAATTCTTGAAACGATTGTAACTTAGTATGATGCACATGTACAGTTTAAAAACTGTAAGCCGTCAGTAAGTTTTTGTTTATGTCATCTTGGACTTTACACTGATACCTAGAGGCGTCAATGTAGCATCATTCAGACGCAATAGATTTCAGTTACCAATGCCATGGTAGAAATTCACAATATACATTCAGCCATGATTAATTTAACTCATGAGTGAAAGTGAGTGGCGCCCCCAGTAAGAGGGCGTTATTGAGATTGAGCCAGTAATATTTGGCTGGCCATGTGATCCTAACATGGCTGCCACCATGTGGTGACTCTCTCCATGTAGATTAAAACAGCTTTTTTTAAATGTTACTGATATGACTAGAGTCCTCATCTCATGCGAGTCATCATTATATACGTTTGCAAATTTACAAATACATTTTATTAAATAAAATATTGAAATAGTGAAACTGCAGCGATGTTATAAAATACTCAGAAGCCACGAATAGTAGTTAAAATGTTACAGTAACTTAGAAAAAAAGCTTAAATTTATTAACACATCGCAAGAGGTAAACACATGACCATTATAGCAGGCTAACCAATTCGTCAAACAGTTAAAAATGGTTAAAAATCCATTAGGAGAGTGATGTCACTCCGCTGCTGGCCTGACTCCTGAGACCCCTACTGACTGAACAGCTGTTGGACTATAGAATAAACTAGAATAGATTGAAATTTACTTAGGGCCAAATTTACTTGGGTCACTCTACTATTCATTGTTTACCATCCCATTTCCTCTTCATTACAGTCACAGAGTTTCACACCCTGACAGAGTTGCTGATGTGTAGGATCTGAGGCTGTCCTGCAGAAAATCTCGAACCCATAGCCCTAATAGGCCATTTGGGGGATACTGATTGGCATATCCGATGAGCCTTGTCGGTTAGGTGTCCAGCCTTGCACCAGCTTCTTTTAGTCTGAGTCGTATATTTTCCTCGGTTAATGGTCCTGCAGCAGCCATCTTTCTGAGGATCCCTGTCTAATTGCTGACTGTGTCAGTGGATGCTGCATCTGCCCAGAGGGAAACAACTAAATGAGCCCAACATCAAACACAGAGTGGAGGCCATAATGAGGAAGATGAAGGTCTGCTGTTTACTCACTACACACAAATCATGTGTGTTTGGTCGTGGAAGGAGTGGGATGGAAACCTTCGTACATCAAAACAGGTCTCACACATGCACACATCATTAGTGCCATGAGAATAGCATAATGTGGCCCACGCACTCAGCATTTAATGGTTGTGTCTAGGGGCAATTCTTTTGGCAATGCCATGTGGAAAAAAATCACAATAACTAAGTAAATGAATGTATAAAAAGACTACTGAACCACACTGTCTAGTATGTGTCCTTTAGACGAAAGAAAGAAGACAGGCAGGCCAAGACAAAAACAGGCAATATATAACCACCACAGATAATTTATTTGGTGACTACTAGGGACTGTTAACTCGTGACTGTCTTTAAAAAATGTCAAAAAAATGTTTTTCTTGCATTAAAGAAGGATACATTCTCGAGTCACAAATGGCTCAAATAATACAACACCATAAATATCCTCCCTCATATAAACACACACCCACACCATTGGCTTCCTCAGTGGAGCCATAAAAACCAAATAGAAGTTTTCAGAGAAACTGCTTGCACACCATACAGAAGATTAATTACTGTTGCCTACTGCTGCGAAGAGTCCAGAGGCAAAGACACATCAGAGATTAAAAGTGCCAAACTCTTATAGTGGAATGATTTAGTGCCATGGAATTCTCTCAAGTTTTTGCAGACAATGTGCAAGTAAACCTGTAGGATACAGCATCAATGCTAGCCTATTGCTACAGGCTGCTTTACTAGTCTGAGGGGACGTTCACATTGAACACGTGTATGATTCTATCTGGACTGCTTTTCAGTTTTTTTCTATGTAAACGTGCAACACAGACATCTTTGAATTGCTGTATTTTTCTCTCCAGCATGTCAAACAGGAGCGCCGTGTTTAGACAGTTTTCACCACCAACCACTAGGCGGCGCCAATATGATTTCTGCAGCTGGACTGATTTTTGTTTCGGTCAGAGATCTTCTATACCGAGATAACAACCTCTGTGATTTTACCATAAGATCATAACAATCAACTAGTGTGCTATGGCAGTAAGCCCATTTTGTGGATAACATACAAATTAATGAATTGAGCCGTAAACTGACACCAAATGTGTTGCAAAATGGTCCATGTCTTCTCTTATAAAACAACAATTTCATTATAGTAAACTCCACATGTAGTTCATTACAAGAGGATTGTTTAGTGTAAAACATGTTGAAGATCAGTGGACAAGTGGTCGATTCATTAAGTGGGATGTTGTTTCCTCACAAAAGCAGTTTATTCAGCACACTGAAGCATCTCCTACATAGACATCCACAAATAATAATAACCCCCCCGCCCCCCCGGCTGCTGTGTTATGCATTTCTTTACTAACCTTGTAAAATCCCCTTAATAGAAGGACTTTGAATGATGAGTTAAATTAAACTTTGTTCCAGTCTCGATGACCCTGCTTACACCTGGTATTAAGATGCGTCTTGGGTGATCCGATTTACATATTACCGATTACACGTAACTGTTTACACCAGGTATTACCATGCGTCTCCTGTGACAACTGTGTTCAGATTTCGAGGGAAGGGTCTCTGATTTAATAACATCATACATCATTTACTATGTGATTGTGTTACTACATGATAATAAACAGAGAAAAAGTAAGAAAAGACAAGGAAAGATTGAACAAAACTGGCCTGAAGCTTCTTCCAGGTGCAGTTGAAATGTAATCTTAGCACACACACAACATTTCAAACGGAATTATTCAATGTTTTAGTGGAGTACCTGTGAAAGCTGAGTTTCAGATGCGTGTGCTTGTCATCTGTTTCCCTGCATGTTAATATCAGACAGAAGATCTGTAAAGTTCAATATAAAAATTACCTAAATTAACAATCCAGATGGAAAAACATGTTAAATGTTAGCAGGAGTAAAAATGAGTTCCGGCTTAACTTGTGCAGTTGTTGGCTATCATAACTCAAAGATGTCAGTTGTTGATATTATTAACATTGGGCCAATGCTTTGTCATCTACCATTTCAAGGGTCAGGCAATGTAAAAATATGGTCCCCAAGACTCTGTTAAGTAATCGTCACAATGTTTTTATTTTTAATTGGCCCTTTCTACACATTTAATTCTCAAAATGTCACATTATCTGCTAAAAACATACGGCAAACTGCATCTAGCTTTTTTAGCACAAGGACAGTTTCATTGTGAAAGGCCTCTTACTTGTGTATCTTTAAAACGACAAAAGTGAGCCTTAACAAAAATCCTTATTTTTTTTTTTTTTTTTATGATTTGAAAATGTTAAAACAAGCTGAATAAAAGGTAAACGCACTGAGAAAATGTATGCCTCATGCACTCACATTTATCACTGCAACATAATGCTTTCCAGTATTGATATTGATTTTGCTACACTATAATTTCCCGTCTCCCTTCCTTGCATTTTTAATGCCGTTTGATAAACGACTTTGTACAGAGCGCTTGATGCTTCCATAGCAACATCCTGGGTTTTGTATACTCCATAGCAACCAAAACGCGTCCTCAAGTGAGTCCTTAGCAATCCAAACAGAGCGGACCAATGTGATGTTGCTAAGCAATCAGTTGGTCTCCATACAGTTTTAGTTTCTTTAACTTTTATTCTACATTTTAACTGAAATTGAGTTTAGTTTGTGATGTGTCCGAAAATGAGAACTTTGAACCTTGGCCTAAAAGAGAGCTGAAAATGGAGGGGTTTACAGTGAAATCCACCATGAAGAATTCAGCGGTGTGTGCACGGATAATGTATTAATCGTGTTATGACGTGTTCTATTAAGTGTTTTGCTGGTTAAAAACTAACACTAAAAGGAGACGTGAGGCTCAGACAATTAACATAGAGGATTATGTGCCAGAAGTATTTCCAACAAACATAAAATATAACTGTCACTCTTTATTATTTCATGTGAATTAAAGGAGCTATTTTCTGCTGTGGTGCTGCTTAGTGTATGTGTTTATGTGCAGGTGTCTGTGTATGCTAATGTGACTGTGCCTTGTAAAAATTATGTTTTTGTGTGTATTAATGTGCTAGTATGTTAATAACCTTGTGCATGTGTTAATTTGCTAGTGCATGTGTTTATATTCGAATGTCTGTATTAATGTGCCTGTGCCTGAATTAAATAATAGGCTTGCACGTGGTAATGTCATCAACAAGAACAACAATATAAATTAATAAAAAATTAACAACAAACTTAAAATAATATCTATAATAAATTAACTAAAATAATGTAATTTAGACTTATTATCGCCAGTCCACTGAGATGGTCTTGCCACATTGATGCTCTAATCTAGGCTATTGTCAACACCTTAGTTATACAGCTAGCAGAAATGTATGAAAACATAAACCTTTAAAAAACAGGACACAACTGAATGTTAGCTAACGAATTGTTGCAATTTAATGTATGACAATGAACAAACACCATCTAGCCAAGTAGCTGGCTTACATTCATTTCTTACCAGTGGTCTGGCTGCATTTCTCCTATGCTTTCTTTGTATTTTTCGCTTCCTACTTGTAATGTAAGTACGCTTCATGATGATGAAAAACCCTTTGAGTGTGCGTGTGCCTGTCACATCTAACTACAAACCTCTCCTTGCAGTTAGATTCTTCCTTCCCTCTCAGGCCACAAGGAGGCTAAACATTGGATTTGACATTCCTCAAACCTTGCAATCTCCGTTTTTAGCTGTATAAGCGGTCGCTTAGGGCCCCCGAGCCACCAGGGTGCCCACAAAGCAAGGTCATTTTCCATCCATCCATCCATCCATCCATCCATCCATCCATCCATCTTCAACCGCTTATCCGAAGTCAGGTCGCGGGGGCAGCAGCTCCATCAGGGGACCTCAAACTTCCCTATCCCGTTAACCAGCTCTGACTGGGGGACCCCGAGGTGTTCCCAGGCCAGTGTGGAGATGTAATCTCTCCACCTAGTCCTGGGTCTCCCCGAGGCCTCCTCCCAGCTGGACGTGCCTGAAACAACTCCCTAGGGAGGCACCCAGGGGGCATCTTTACAGATGCCCAAACCACCTCAACTGGCTACTTTCGACACAAAAGGAGCAGCGGCTCTACTCCGAGTTCCTCACGGATGACTGAGCTCCTCACCCTATCTCTAAGGGGGAAGCCTGCCACCCTTCTGAGGAAACCCATTTCGGCCGCTTGTACTCGAAACCTAGTTCTTTCGATCATGATCCAGCCTTCATGACCATAGGTGAGGGTAGGAATGAAAATTGACCGGTAGATCGAGAGCTTTGCCTTCTGGCTCAGCTCTCTTTTTGTGACAACGGTACGATAGAGCGAGTGCAATACCACCCCCTCTGCCCCGATTCTCCGGCCAACCTCCCGCTCCATTGTCCCCTTATTTGTGAACAAGACCCCGAGGTACTTGAACTCCTTCACTTGGGGCAATACCTCCTTCCTTACCCGGAGTACGCACTCCATTTGATTCCTGCAAGGTTGTTTTATATATATATATTAAAATTCAAAGATGGCACTAGCGTGAATAAGGTCTGCTTAATTGAGCCATAACAGCTGCCTAAGTCTTGCTCGCAGCTTTTAGTATATATATATATATATATATATATATATATATATAAAAACACAGTGTACACAATGTAACACAAACAATGGATTTGACATTCCTCAAAACCTTGCAATCTCCGTTTTTAGCTGTATAAGCGGTCGCTTAGGGCCCCCGAGCCAACAGGGGGCCCACAAAGTGAGGTTGTTTTATAAATATATATATGGGGGCCCACAAAGTGAGGTTTATATATATATATATATATATATATATATATATATATATATATATATATATAAAACAACCTTGCTTTGTGGGTCCCCTGGTGGCTCGGGGCCCTAAGTGACCGCTTATACAGCTAAAAACGGAGATTGCAAGGTTTTGAGGAATGTCAAATTCAATGTTAGGGTTACATTTTGTCTACTAATATGCCTTTATTTCAATTAATGATATTTACAGAGAAATTAGCATTGTAGTTGTTAAACATGTGTTTCCCTATGTCTAAAGCTCACATACTTTTCGTAGGATGTACCTTAATACGTTTTTTGTTATGTCACTGACTGTGGTCAGTGAGGCAGCATGGCAGCTGCCTTAGCTTTCGGACACAATCCTAGTGTTTGTGATAATGTGCTTACCTGCCAGGGCAGGTGAGTCCCCTATAGGCCTCCTGCACCCACTTAGCACCATACGGAGACAGGAAAGAATAGCTTTATGCATCAGTGCATTAAAAGTGCAAAGCGAATCTTTTTGTACTCAATAGTCTTAGTGGAGAACACAAAGAGGACAAGTCTTAAATGTTTTGCATTGTGAAGACTATCATTTTCCTGTGTGTTTAAAGGGATGTGTTTTTAATGCTCTTCAAATCTGATCATAATTAACCTTGTTGTTTTAGGATTATCAGTTTTTGATCTCATGCGCTGCACCCATAGCAGTACCCACACAACAAACTTCTGTCTTTGCAGTGTCTGCTTGCTTTACCCATTTATTTCAACACAATGTGAAACCAATTTTTCACCACAGAGCTGACAGTTACCCATCATTTTCATGGCCTACAACATCACCCTCATCAGTGCAGTCTGGGGTATAATTGCTTAAAATAGTCTTGTCTTTTCATTGCATCTGCGAGTTTGCCAGAGATGGAGATGTATTAGATGCCCATAACAAGTATAAAAACCCATCAGTTTAAACTGGCAGCTCTTATCGGCTTATTGAAAATGAAAACGCATTTCTTATTTTAGATACTGTTGAATCTGTGACATAGTTTAGTGGGCATTTCCAAACTAAGGTTATACCTTAATATTTTGAGTACCAGTATGCATTATAAAGACAGATAGATGTGGAAAAATAATCTGATAAATTATAGCTAATTTAAATGGAAAGGAATATATATATTCCTTTAATTTAAATTAGCTATAATCTATCAGATTATTTTTCCACATCCATCTGTATATATATATATATATATATAATTCATTAATGATTGCCACATCAGCAACTAATAAAGAGTCTGTCTCATTAATATATTAAGTCATATATGAATTGGTATTAATTAAATGTGCCATCATGGATTCATTCCCTAACAATTTATTATATTAACTAATAGTGTTAATTAATGTGTTAATTACAACAATTACTTAATGATGAGTTTATAGTCATGTGCCTCAACAAGCAAAATAATGCTATCTTTGCAAACCATTAGTTAATAATTAATTAAAACAAATGCTTATACAGCCAAAATACTGCCTAAAAAGTCATGACTTGAGAACTCATTTATCATTAATGACAATCATTGGACTTTATAAAAGCTGTTTATTTAACATCGGTTTCCAAAAACATTGCCTCACTAAAGAAAAAAACAAAAACAAGAGGGATGTAGAGATAATAAAGAGATATACAAAATATCACATATAAATACGTATGTCATATTTTATATATCTCTTTTTTTAAATTGTTGTAAATAACACATGAATTTGCAGTAATAATGCAATAATTAAGCATGTATTCAAGCTTATTTGTGCACCCGCATTGGGTGGAAGTTCAAATTCATGGCTTCAGCTTCAAATGGTAGATATATTCATATGTGACTTAATATATTAATTAGACAGACTCTTTATTAGATGCTGATGAGGCAATCTTTAATGAATGGCTTAGTTAATCATGAGTCATACTTTAACTTTGCATTAGTTAAGCATGAATTAATGCATATTAATGCAACCGTATTGTAAAGTGTTACTATATATATATATATATATATATATATATATATATATATATATATATATATATACACAAGAGGAGTGATACTCACACAGTGACGCATCTCAGTGCTCATGGACCATCTATTGTACAATCAGATTCATATATATATATTAGGGCTCTCAATCGATAAAGGTTTTTAATTTAATTAATTACATGATGTCCCGATTAATTAATCGCGATTAATCACATTTAATCACATATACAAATATTTGCTGAGAAAGCCCCTCATATAACAATAATTAAAAATATAATGATGAAATAATTATACATAGTTATCTTTAAATATATATATATATATATATATATATATATATATATATATATATATAAAGATATATATATAAAGATATTCAGATAATTAAAATGCATTACATTCTTGTGGCAGAAGAGTTAATAATTTATAAGACAATACAAAAAGCGGCTTTAGAATACAATGTATTGTTTACTACCATATTATTGATCATAAGTCAATCATTGGCACAGTTCACAGCAATCCATTTCGCTGTGAATTTGTCAATCAGATTTATTATGAGGGCTTGTTTAAGGACCCATCAATGTACACCTGTGTCAGACATGCTTTATGTAGTGCATTGCATCATAAACATAAAATTTTTAGGTCACTGTGTCAAGTTAAATATAGTTTAATACTTAGAACATATCTTGAGATCACTTAGTTCAAATTTGCATAAGTGGTTTTGAATGCAAGAACATAATGCATGTCTGTGTTGTTCTGTCAGCTGGATGGTTGTTTTCTTCACTGTATAAACTGCACATTGCCACACAGCTGAAATTTCAATTACTGCCCTCTGGAGTAAACTGGGGGTACTACAAGCTTGCATTTCTCAGGAATCTTCCTTATTACGGCCCGGGGACATTGCGATTAATTGCGTTAATTTTTTTTACGCATTATTTTTAATAAAATTAATTGCACTGAATTAACACGTTAAATCGACAGCCCTAATAATATATACATATATACAACAGTTAGTTCCGGTCCTCGAATCTGATTGCACGAGAGACGTTCCATGAGCACTGATGGTCTGACACCATCAGTACTCGGATGCGTCACTGTGTGTGTATCACTCCGCTTGTGTTCATGCCATTCTAAACTACAGTGTAAGAGCAGTGCATATGTGTTAAGATGTCACTTACATGTAATTTTTTACATTACATATGTTAGCCAGCAGGTGGTGGCAAAAGATAATTATTGTGTATAACATGAGCCCTTTAGGTGACATTTAGTGAATCTGTGTCAGTGATTGTTTACACACAACAGCTCTTCATGATTGCTCGTATTACTACTACAGGACTAAATCTAGAAAATAGCTTTAAACCGCTTCAAAAGAAAAACTTAAGCATTAAAGGGCACTCATTGAAATACTTGAAAATTCTAAATTTCAAACATACAGTGTTATTGGAGGATATTATAAGACTTTTATATATATATATATATATATATATATATATATATATATATATATATATATATATATTTAGGTTGGAAATCAAGGGCAATCAAGTTATCATATACGGTTCCTCGCCAGTCTAGGGTAATTCTTTCCCCAAAAAGTGCATATATTTAAATATAATAAAAACACATATAAACTATGTTTTTTATTATGGAAAAAAGATTAATCATGAGGTTGAGTAAAGGATGACAGAATTGTCATTGAGGGGTGAAACAAACACACACACACACACACACACACACACACACACACACACACACACACACACACACACACTCACACTCACACACAAGGCCTTTACCCCACAGTCACTTCACTAATGAGGCTGTTTAGCATCTGCATGTGACTAATTAATTACGCTCCTTAACTCAAGAATAAACCCTCGCTCATGTGCTAAACTGACCTAAATTTCCTCCATGTGCTAATTAAGGTTGTGATCTAGGCTGTAGTCCCTCACAGGAGATGCTGACTGTTGTTGAGGGCATGTCTGTTAATTTATGGCTGTTCCTCATTACAACCATCAACTCACATAAGCGTGACAATCGGTTCACTCTTAGTTTACATTATAAGTATTTCCTTTAGCCAAACAGCTGGTTTGTTTGCTCATTGACCTGCTCAGAGATTGTGAAAACTATTTGGACTTATTTGGATAACTTCTTTTTTAAGGACACAAATTTTTGTTGTGAGCATAGTCTTAAAGGGATAGTTCACCCAAAGATTTAAATTATCATTAACTCACCCTCATGCCCTCCCAGATGTGTACGATTTTCTTTCTTTTGCAGAACACAAATTATGATTTTTAGAAGAATATTTCTGCTCTGTAGGTCCATACAATGTAGTTGAGCAAGTGCCAAACTTTGACACTCCAAAAAGCACATTAAGGCAGCATAAAAGTAATCCAGTGTTTAACTTCATATTTTCAGAAGCGATATGATAGGTGTGGGAGAGAAACAGATTAATATTTTGTAAAATCTTCTCCCTAATCAGTAGGGGTTGGTATGCATAAAGAATGTTAATCAACAAAAACACAAGAAGAAGAATGTAAAAGTGACATTCTCACCCACACCTATCAGATCACTTCTGAAGATATTGGTTTAACCACTGGATCTTATTGATTACTTTTAAGCTGACTTCTGTGATTTTTGGAGCTTTAAAATGTTGGCACTCATTCACTTGCATTGCATGGACCATTTGTGTTCAGCAGATGAAAGGTCATACACATCTAGGATGGCATAAGGGTGAGTAAATGATGAAATGATTTAAATTTTTGGGTTACTATTCCTTTAAAGGTATGTACTAAATCATAAAATGACCATAATATGTCATAAGAGAATTAGGAAAGATGCCTAATTGAAATACTGGCTTCTCCGATAACAATGCTACAGCGAGTATATTCTACTGTGAAGTTTCCATTCTGGGCCAGAATTTCTGTTTATGTTTTGGCCTGTGTGATCCCACCTACTGCCCACTCACCAGTAGTATTTCGACACCATTGGGTTGCCAGATTTGAACAATTTTGCTGGCAAACAACACTGCGTGCTGCAGTCATGGAAGCCAGCATACAAACTGGATTAGAGATAACAGATTCCACCCAACCTAAAAAGCCTCACCATCCGTATAAAAACCACCATGACCAGAGGCGTAGTAAAACAAGGATAAATACTGAAGATAGCCTTTGGAAGATGGAGACAGCTTAAAGGCCAGAAATCCTTTAAAACAGATTCTGAGTTGGCTAATTTGTGTGTCAACATTCTGGCACCCCGCATGAGCTTGGAGTCTGCACCATAAGCACCATAAAAGTAGTCTATATGACTTGTGCACTCTTTTCCAAGGGAATGACATGAAATTCGTCAGTCTAGAATTTTCCAGTTGTTCTCAGTTCTAAAATATGTAATTACTTTAAAATTGCTCTTTGTGAGTGTGATATCTATAAAATGTTTTTTTTTTAAATATTTTTTTTATTTACTTTAAAATCCTGCAAAATGACTGGAAAAGTTCAAGCATCAAAATTCTGAAAATCTTGATGTTCGTTGTGCATTCATGAACACTATGAGAGAAGCTCGCTCACAGTGGCATGTGTGTTCACGTTTTTTTTATCCCCGTCTGTCGCTCACTTCGACGTTGTATCGAAGAAGCGACACTAGGGGTCTCTCTTGAGCGTCTTTTGCATCTCTGATGCATGAGAAAAGGCCAATGAGAAATTGGCAGACAGTATTTGCATGTCCCGTCTCTGGACATACGGGTATAAAGGAGGGGAAAATTTCTTCAGATCCGACTGGTTGTGTATGCAGCGAGCTGCGAGTCACACACTGTTCCTCCCATCTCTGAATACGATTGCTGTTGGATCTACAGTGCATATCAGCGGCTTTCTCCCTTCTCTGCACAGCAGTGCAGCTTTGCCCCTGGGCGCTTCGAGAGTTAAAGAGTTTATTTCTCTAAAAGAGTTATTTCCTCTAAAAGAGCAAATACACATCTGGCGTTGAACGTCCTTTTCAGGATGCGTCTTTATAAAGATGCCCTTCTGCCCCTGTGTAGTTCCTGGATGCGGTAGAGTGCTCTCCGCTCCTGACGGCCACAGGCGGTCTCGTGTGTCTGGGCTGTGATCACACTGAGGCAGCATTTGTGGATGGCTCATGTTCTCACTGCGAGAACATGACCATGGCAACGTTGCGGTCGCGACTTTCCTTCAACAGAAATTGATTCCTCAGGCCTGCGTGCCGCTCACAGCTGCGTCCCTCCTGGTCCCTTTCTTCCCAGAAGTGCATGATGAACTGAAGAGTTTGTGGAGGACACCCTTCTCCATCCGTCACTGTGCCTCTTGCTCATCCGCTCTAACTACCCTCGACGGCGGTCCCCCAGGTGGATAGAGCGGTGCAATCCACCTGTGCCCCGAGAACACCGCCACCTGGCGAGGTCACCCTGTGCTCCCCTCCAAGGCCTGTAGGATGACGTCTTCACTGACCTCAAAAGCCTACAGCACCACCGGACAGGTTGCTTCCGCCTTGCATGCCATGGCCCTCCTGCAAGTCCACCAGGCCAAGGCACTTAAAGATCTGCACTTGGGTAGTCCTGATCCCGACGTGCTGCATGAAATGCGCTCAGCGACCGACCTCACCCTCAGGGGCACGAAGGTCACAGCGCGGTCACTCGGGCAGGCGATGGCCACTCTCATGGTTCAGGAACGTCATCTGTGGCTGAACATGGTCGAGATGCGTGACGTGGACAAGACTCAGAGACCAACACGTTCACTCCAGAGCTGGTAAGAAGACCACTCCGTCCCCCGGTGGAGGGCCGGGAGGAGAAACCTTTGTTGAATTTATTTCATTTGCCGCACTCCATTCGAGCTGTGGTACCCACATTCTCAATAAAAGAGCTATTTCCTTTGTCTCTGGGTCACTTGGCCCGCAAATGCCATTCTCACGGCACTCTGTCCCTCCAACTGAGATGAAGAAGGGTCTCTACAGCCCTTACTTCATCATACCGAAGAAAGGCGGTGGCTTTCAACCGATCTTGGACTTGCGAGTTTTCGGGCCTTGC
This sequence comes from Moxostoma hubbsi, assembly GCA_032164185.1. Taxonomy (NCBI): domain Eukaryota; kingdom Metazoa; phylum Chordata; class Actinopteri; order Cypriniformes; family Catostomidae; genus Moxostoma; species Moxostoma hubbsi. The sequence continues at coordinate 17,531,854 of JAVLUX010000023.1, forward strand.
ACAATCTCCCAGTCAAAATGTTCACGCAAAAACACATTTTAACTTGTGTCTGGCATCTAGATTGGTTCACAGCGGTAGACCTTAAGGAAGCGTACTTCCACGTATCAATATTGCCTCGACATCAACTCAGTCGAGTCTGCCAATTTCTCATTGGCCTTTTCTCATCAGAGATGCAAAAGGCGCTCAAGAGAGACCCCTAGTGTCACTTCTTCAACACAACATCTCGTTCCCTCCATCAGGGAACGGAGGTTACATCAGTAACCTAGACGTTTTTTTGTGCTAATAATAACGCAAGCTACACAAGTTCTTGCTTGAAATAACGCAGAAAAAACTCAAGATTATAGATGAAACCTTGAGCCACTGTGAACAAGCTTCTTTCAAAACTCATGAACTTGCAACAGACTTGAGACGTCAAGATTTAAACTGCAAAATTAAATTTCTCATCAAAACCTATCATATGTCTTCAGAAGACTTGAAATATTATGCAGGAGTCATTTGGACTACATTTATGATACTTTTGGGTCCTTTTTAAGCTTTAAAGTGAGGAATTATCCACTGAAGGCCTCTATATTCATTAAAATCTCCTTTTGTTTTCCGCATAAGAAAGAAAGTTATACAGGTTTGGAGGATTTTCACTTTAAGCCTATTCCTTTAAGCCTTTACATATAGCTTTTTTTTTTTTTTAAGAAAAATTTGTCTGATTGGAGCACGATACACTCCCAGCTCTGCTTGGGCCAGTGTTGGGGAAGCTACTTTGAAATTGTAATAATTTTAAGTAGTTAAGCTACAATCAAGCTACTCTTTTGTAAAAGTAGTTAGCTACACTACAAGTTACTATCAAAAAGTAGCTAGTTACATTGAAGCTACTTAATGAAGCAATTTTTTTTATGTTACTATCAAAGCAATAATATTAATAACAAAATTTACACTAATGACATTTATTAATGTATTTTTTTTTATTTTAATTAAATATAATAAATGTATTTAATACATTCAATGAATAGTAACATTAATACACTTAATAATGGCCATAAAATAAAATAAAACGGCGGCTGTGGCTCAGGTGGTAGAGCGGGTTGGCCACTAATCGCAGGGCTGGTGGTTCGAATCCCGGCCCATACGACTCCATGTGCCGAAGTGTCCTTGGGCAAGACACTGAACCCCAAGTTGCTCCTGATGGCAGGCTAGCGCCTTGCATGGCAGCTCTGCCGCCATTGGTGTATGAGTGTGTGTGTGAATGGGTGATTGGGACACAGTGTAAAGCACTTTGGTAACTTCTGAGGTTAGAAAAATGCGCTATATAAGTGCAGACCATTTACCATTTATTTAAAACAGTATAAAATAAAAACAGAAAAGAATTAAAATAATCACTTTTATACTACACTTCACACTTTTCAGTCCTGCTGTGGCCAGGTGTAGCCTACTTCCCCAAAGATCCAATTTTTATGACAAAATCTCCTTGGGCTGGCATATTTTGGTCTTGTCACATAATATTTAGAGTGGATAATATGTGAATAAAGATTCAGGGCTCACCTGGGTGGACATGCAGGTGCCAGCTTTACAGGTCACATACAGAGGTTGCTCTACAAATATTTGTTCGCTTTGTTCAGGCCCAAAAAAGCGGATGGATGGTCATCCTAGATCAGGGGCCGGGAACCTATGGGTCATGAGCCACAAGTGGCTCTTTGTTTAAAATCAAGTGGCTCACCGGGTGTTTCACCATTCACCAAATCATAAACGTTTAAATCTTTCTAGAGATAATTTTCCTGCAGAAAGTGTGGGTGCGATTGCAAAGCTTGAAGTCAAGGACACTGATTTCCTTTGTCATACAGCCTACTCCTGGTGAACAAGGATTGAAATGAACACCCACTAATGCAGATTTTTCTGTCACTGTGGAAGGCGACCAGTAAGACTTCTCGGAGTAATATATTATAATAAATTAGACAGAAAGACGTGCATTTGATGAAACATGATTATATTTTGCAGAACAGATGAAAGAAAAGCTGCCGATGCGCGGCTGACTTTATATGTGTGCGCAGTGAGCTTTGAGTGCAATGAAAGCACTTCTCAAAGACAGCACATTCATAGAGTTCTGGGACTCGTTTCCCAATAACTATTGATCTTCACTGTTAAGAACATTTTCTAAGAGCGATTTTATGAACGTTCATTATTTTTTATGTGCACCCAGGATGTGATATAGCACCTGAAAATTCGACAAGGCTCAATACAGTCCACAAGCCCCTCCTCCAAATGTATTTCATGCGTGAGTAATTTTGCAACAGGTGAAAGACATGTATGACCTCTCGAGTGACACATAACAAGAAATGCTGTTAGTCAAAAAGACGCACTTGAAAAAACACACTTTATTATATTTTTAAGAACAGTCAAAAGAAAAGCCGTCAGTGCTCATGTCTGATTTGCTGTTTGGCGTGCAACGGGACCCTGTCTCGTGGAGCAAGCGCATGTAAAGAGTTATCACTCTTTTTTCTCTATTTCATTCAACTGAAAACTGTTTGGAAGAATAAGGTAATCTATGAGAATACTGCAAATGATCTCCGATCATCTTGTGAGTTTTGCTTTATTTCCACAGAGAAGTTCACTCTAACACATTGTGAACGCAACTCTGCAGGTATATATTATACCGCAGTGATATTATTTAAATACTCTTTGTACCTCCACCAACTCGAAAGCATTGAAAACCACTGCACTATGTAATGAATATAATGTCTTGACATTATTGTAAAATATATCTGTAGTATTTGTGTACTATGTATACCCCTGGCTTGTTTCTAAAAAATAAAATGTCTGATGCAGGTGTACATTGATGGGTCCTTAAAATTTACACTAATGACATTTATTAATGTATTTTTTTATTTTAATTAAATATAATAAATGTATTTAATACATTCAATGAATAGTAACATTAATACACTTAATAATGGCCATAAAATAAAATAAAACAGTATAAAATAAAAACAGAAAAGAATTAAAATAATCACTTTTATACTACACTTCACACTTTTCAGTCCTGCTGTGGCCAGGTGTAGCCTACTTCCCCAAAGATCCAATTTTTATGACAAAATCTCCTTGGGCTGGCATATTTTGGTCTTGTCACATAATATTTAGAGTGGATAATATGTGAATACAGATTCAGGGCTCACCTGGGTGGACATGCAGGTGCCAGCTTTACAGGTCACATACAGAGGTTGCTCTACAAATATTTGTTCGCTTTGTTCAGGCCCAAAAAAGCGGATGGATGGTCATCCTAGATCAGGGTTCGGGAACCTATGGGTCATGAGCCACAAGTGGCTCTTTGTTTAAAATCAAGTGGCTCACCGGGTGTTTCACCATTCACCAAATCATAAACGTTTAAATCTTTCTAGAGATAATTTTCCTGCAGAAAGTGTGGGTGCGATGAAGTCAAGGACACTGATTTCCTTTGTCGTACAGCCTACTCCTGGTGAACAAGGATTGAAATGAACACCCACTAATGCAGATTTTTCTGTCACTGTGGAAGGCTGTAGTAGTTGTGTACTATGTATACCCCTGGCTTGTTTCTAAAAAATAAAATGTCTGATGCAGGTGTACATTGATGGGTCCTTAAAATAATAAATTTCCAACTGATTGACAAATTCACTTGTGAAACGGATACATTGTATTCTAAAGCCACTTTTTGAATGGTTTTATTAATGATTAACTCTTCTGCCACAAGAATGTAATGCATTTTAATTATCTGAATATTTTTTTATTTTATATATATATATATATATATATATATATATATAATTTTTTTATATTTAATGATAACTATGTATAATTATTTAATCATTATATATTGAATTATTGTTATATGAGGGGCTTTCTCAGCAAATATTTGTATATGCGATTAATCGCAATTAATTAATCGGGACACCATGTAATTAATTAGATTAAAATTTTTTATCAATTGACAGACTTCATTTTTACATATCACTCAGCCCAAATGTGAAGTTACATTTTTCATGAACAATTGTAAAATGATTTTTACGGAGACCCGTACAAACGCATGTACTCAATTCCATTTTGCTAAATGTTACCTATTAATTTATGCATATTTGTTTGTTTTTGAGTAGTCTTTGGTCAATATAAACATTTTGATTTATTGAAAAAACTTTGTTTTTGAAAATAGTAAATTATTCGTTTGTGGTATGGTTCTTTCAAAAAAATGCATCAAGCAAAAGTGAAAAAATTAGCTCCTTAGTGAAAAAAAGATGCATATTAATACATGGCATAAATTATTTTTTTCACTAATCATTTTATTCATTTTACATGAAAATAATAGTTAATTAAATGCTAAGAAATTGAGAAATCAAATAGTTCTGCATGATAACAATTATTTTAACCATATATACTGTATATTTATATATTTGATGAGAAGCAAAATAAACATATTTAGAACAGAAACAAAATCCCTCAAAAGGCAATAATAACTTTTTGAATTATTTTATTTAAAATAGTAAAGATAAATATGCTGTTGTGTGATCTATTAAGAACAAAGTGTCTGAAACATTCTTTGTTTCATAGATGATTAAAATGGTGTTCTTTTATTAACATCAGACAATCTCGTCTTATCCAAGTGAGCTGTAATAAGCTCTCAGTAGGTGACAGTAATTCACTATTTTTATTTGTGATCTGCCATTACAAAAAGAAAAAGTAGCATCGCTACATGTAGTTAGCTACTTCCCAACACTGGCGAAGGTACGATTATGGCAAAAATAACTTGCTGTCTGTATAACTTGGAGATTCATTTTACATCACTCCACTATAGACACAATCCTGCTTTCAAAACTGCTAATCTACAGCATATTGACACAACAGCCCACATATCCTACTGGCTGCATTAAACATTTCGAGTTATGTTGCTCATTATGTGTGTGTGCATTGAAAAGGAGGTTAGAGGTAGAAAAGTCTGAGGCTGATTCATCCACTTTCAAACAAATCCTTTCTCTACTCTGATGGCAAGCTCATCACTGGGAGACATTTATTATCTCCCACACCACTCCGTCTGCTTTGAAAGGCAAGGCACATGAATGCTAAGTTCGTTATACAACAAAGCGTGTCATCCAGTTGGCAGTGTTTGTACTTCTTCTGAGTTTTTGTTTTAAAAATGACAAAGATGTCTCCTGTCAAACTCATGCGCAGTTCATCTCACAGCTCTGTCTTCCGATTACACGATGCCTTTCATTACTGTTTGTGATTGCACCAGAAAGAAAGAGACACAGAGAGTCTGACTAGAATATTTTCCTATGTCATACTGTATTCTGCTTTATTTTTGTGTCTGTGCTCACTGGTTGTGATTGCACCAGGAAGAAAGAGAAACAGAGTGTCTGACTGGAATATTTTCACATATCATACTGTATTCTACTTTATTTTTGTGTCTGTGATCACTCTGTGAAATTAGTGACTGACACACCAAGTGTTAACTTTGCTTGTCGTGAAAGGCAGGGTTTAGAAAAGCAGTGTATTTTTTTGTATCAGAGTGACTATTTGCACTAGGTGTAAATAGCACCTGCCACAGAGCACGGCTATTTGCACTCCAATAGTCTGGTGGAAACACAAAAATAAAAGATAAACTGCACACCTAGCGTCACTGCAGTGTAATGATAGTGTGGATGTGCTTTTCTCGTGTGGGTGCCCCGGGCTGTTCCTTTTGTCCCACTTTCTCACATCCTGTTTCCTGTCTCCTACCCTAATATTTTATTAATATTATTCATAACAATACTTAAAATGTTATATAAAGTTTATTTTCTTGCTGTGATTTGGTCATAGTGAAGGTCGGGAGTGGAGAGAAAGGCTTGAACCATGGTTTTAATAATATTGTAGAAACCATGTTTTTTTTGTCAGTAGCCATTGTTTTTATGCACTTTACCATGGTTACTAGAGTAATATGGTGTTAATATAGGAATCATGTTCAGCATTGTGCTTACTATGATTGTACTACAAAATAGCATGGTGATACTATGGTTGCTGTAGAAAAACCATGGTCATTTTTTTGTTTGGGTTAGGTTTAGGAGTAGGGGTTGGTGTAGGGTGTCTGTGGGACTCTAAACAAAATAATAAACATGCTGCAGTGATGCCTTTATATTGAATGTTAGTATTTAATTAGGGGTTTAAATAGAATCTGCCACTATTTGTGAAAATCATTTAGCATAAAGAAGATGCTTAGGTTGCAATTTACACTTACACACTATTTTAAGAGTGCTAATGGGCCCTTTTAGTGTAGCATCATTGATTGTAATGGGTTCTATTGTTTTTCAAGCGATGTGCTGCTCATGTCTGGTGGAGACATGGTGTGTTCCACAGAAAAAAGAAAGTCATGCAAGTTTTGAACAAAGTGATGGTGAGAAAATGATGACAGAATTTTCTTTTTTTGGGTGTATTATCCACACATTTGACAGTGTTTAAATCCATTCCGCAGAATCCTGCAGATTTCCCCCTAAAGTCAATGCGGAAAACATCTTGTTTGTATAAATCTAGTGTACCTCACTGGATCTAGTGATAATTGGGATGCATGCTTAGAAGCATGTTTCGCTGTTATAACACCGCAATCAGTAAACAATCAGTCACTGTGTCACGTAACACAATTGTGTTATAACATTCTCAGACATGGCAGCTAAAACAGCTACCTGCCACTTTTTTACCATCATTTTACCAGTTCACACAATCACGAGTTATATTGTACATTTACAACACTTAAAGGAATATTTCACTCTTACCCCCGGCCTGGGGCCCAGGGTAAGAGGGGTACTGTCGACCAAAAGGAACCATAAATAACCCAGGCTTCCCAAGGAGTGTGCCCATCAGGTTCTTTGCACTGGGACCATATTATACAAATTACACCACTGATGTATGGATATATACATACAGTATATGTATGATATGTGTAGGTATATATTGAATTATATGTAATAGAAACATTTTATATCAAAGAAAAAATATGTAGGCCTATACAAAATTATTTTATAATAAAGAAAATATAAAGTAAAAATAAGCATGGCTAACTTTGATTAAATTGATTATATACTGTATGCATATGTGTATTGATGTGTATGGACACATATGTAAATGTTGGTATGAATTTATAGGGATACTTGTAAAGTGGGTTAAAAGGGCAAGGAGGAGGTGAGAACCGGCTTGACGATATAAATCATATTTTAATATGCTTTAATTAACTTATACCAAAGACACAAACACACATATGACGGACATGTCCATAAACGATCTCACCCGCACCATCTTCCGCAGTTGGCCCTTATCCCTCTCGGAGGCTTGATTAGCCTGATACGGGACCGGGTGTGTATAACCAAGACCCGGCCCCGAACTCCAACCTGCCACAATACTAAAATGGTACCATTTGCTATTTTTTTTATTTTTTATTAATTTAGTTAACTTGTGTTATAAGTCTGTTTCAGTTATTGTTAACAGTTGTATTTAAAAAAAAAAAAAAAAAAAGAATGTATTCAAATATGAAAAAGAAAAAAAGCTGGGATAGGAGAAAGTATTTAACGTTACCTTTAAGATGAATCCTCCCCAGCTGCATTGTATTGGTCTGTTCTAATACCCATTTTCACTTTTGACCAGTGAAACTATTTATTGACTCCATCACTTTTTGTCGGTCATAAAGAATGTCCCCATCAAGGGCACTCCATAACCTAGCTACTTACACTCCTGGACATTTAGCATCGCTCCAACACACATCACTGACCTGAGATCTGCCTCTAAATCTATTAATATCTCTCTCTCTTTGGTCCTTTCTCTGTGGTAGCTGATGTATAGCCGAACGGTGCTGTGAGCAGCATGATTTGCTGATAACAGCAAGGCCATTTGATGCCTTAAAAGCCGGGAGTCTTGAAGCATGCAGGCTTATTATGCTGCCAGGTATTTGTGGCCATAGTAACTGAATCAATACAAGGCCTTGCATTGCCCCATTCTCTCCCATTTATCCTGCCACGGAGCAAGAGTGGAAGACCGTTTTATATTCCTTGTAGAGGTCCTCACCTCCCTTTAGACTGGAGAAACACATCAGCCTTTTTATGCCAGGAGGCAAGCATCGTGAAGATGTTAGGGATGAAAGGGATTTCAGGAGGACAGAAGAAAAAAAAAAGAAACACGGTAATATAAAATTGTGCAGGGGTGGGGTAGGTGTTCTTACGATCCATTCAGGAAAAATCCTTTTGTTTGTGATGTATCCTGAGCTAGAGATGCCAGACACCCACAAAGGCATCGTTAGGCCAAAACATTTGGGTCTCGAGCCCCGAATGATTTTGGTCTAGCCCCAAATGTTTACACTCTGGAACTCCAGAGCAGATCACTTCATGTACAGCAGTGGTCAACCTGGTCTCATAGTAAAAATGTGACTCTACGTATATACATTTTTGCAAAACTTGCTAAAAGTGTCTCCAGGTACAATTCCCTGTAGTTTTCAGATTAAATGAACACTAGAGGCTCTACAACAACTGTGTGTTTTATTCACTTTCACTCAAATCATGACTTAAATGGCTGATCATGACTTTATAAATACTTATTTTTCTCTCTATTACTTAGACTTTGCTATTTTATGATATCCACACACTTTTACTCAAACAAATCTTTTGAAAAACAATACATTTTAATGCTTTTATTACAGACTACTGAATACTGTATACATACAGTATATACACTTATTTCTACATTGATGACTTGCACGTTAGCTCACCCGATTAGATAGTAGTCTTAAGAAATGGCAGACCATGGTATAAGACCAGCTGTGCACTCAAGCTGACACATGACATAACAGAGACATAGAAGAGACACAAGATGAAGTGGTTGCTTCAGAAAATTAGCTTTTTCATTTAGCTTCTGCATTTTAAAACATTAATAGTCAGATTTAGGCATTGATAAGGTAAGGATGTTTTTTTTTTTTACTTCTCATTTACAGTTGGTTAGGTTCAGGCAAAAGTTTTAGGTTAGGGAGGTATGCTTAAAAAAACATTTTCTAAAATTCACCTTAAAACCTTGTCTGAATACTATTTTACTTGCTTTTGGCACCCACAGCAGGACATTTCACTGTAAACCTGCAGCCAAACGTGATATAAAGCAATTTTGAATTGCAAAAATGTTGTCATGTTCATGTAAATTTCATGAGACCAGGCTGCCAGTGGTACTGTGATGGCTCGAACCACGCTCACACGAAAACCAGGCTTTAGCCACACTTTCAGATCAACTGTCCAGGTGTTGAGTTTATTAAATTGTATTCATCCCACATTCAGGGCTTTACACATGCTAAATATACTTCTTACCTGAAAGGTAAATTGGCCGGCTGCCCATGTCGCCATGCCTAAATACACCACTGCCCATCATGACATGAATCACGCACACTGTTTTGAAGATCTTTGAATGAACAGAGTGACTGGTAATGTGATTGCCTGCATAATTTTTCACCTTTCTTCCCTTTGCCTGGGCACTTTTCTTTCACATTGTTACTTTTCAAACATCATCATGAAACTGTGGATTAGGTCTTTAAAGGCTGCATGTTCACACAACCATCTAAATTATTTTTTACTTTAAAATGAGATAACTGTGGATTTTTCCCTACTCTATGCCTTATAGTTTACCTCCAAAAGCTCCCGGTTATGAAAAAGCTGCTTTAAAGATGAATGGATAATGGGCAGAACTAAGAAGAATGTTTGTGTGTGTCACTCACAGGCTCTGTGACCTTTTCTTTGCTGTTGAGAAAAAAGTGGAAATGGAAATCTGGAAGACACAATTACTTCTGTAAATTGTGTCAGCACATGTTTGTCATGGAATCTCTGTAAAAATGTCATATAGGCAATATTAAAAACATATAATGATATCATTTATATAATTTTATATCAATCAGAATTATCAATCAAACAATGGGTGCTGTCACACTAGAGCATTTGGGGCAGACCCAAAGCAGTTTCTGAACTTGGATGCACACCAGCAAACCACACTCAAGTCTACTTGTAAAGGTGGTCTTTTTCTATAATGTTAACAACAGCAGAAAGAGCTAGTGCTTCCTAAAATAGAAAGCATTGGCCTTCTAACATGGCCAAACATGTGCAATAGATTAGACTTTGTCTGAGTGAAATGACAATAGGAGATGAATTTGTGTTTTTGATAGATTTAGTGTTTCAGTGAGAGTGATGTTGGTGCCCAGCATGAGACCAAAGTGAGTGACAGTTGCACAGAAAGGAAATGTTAGAGTTAAAGCACAACTCAGATATAGCTGTTAGATAGCATCTGTGACCCATGATTGGAATTCGATACTGTGTCTTCATGGACGGCAGGCTTAGGAAAGTATGATTAGATGTGTTTGTCAATAGCGATTAGCACAAGGCAGACAACAGACAATCAATAAATAACATATGCTAACCACTCTGGAGAAGATGACTTACAGACGTTTGGCAGGAAGGGAGAATGTCAATATCACATTTTCTTCAAGAGGGAGAGTAAAAATGTAAATAAGAAATTCTGCATTGAAAAAACTAAAAGACGTCTAGGTTACGTATGTAACCTCCGTTCCCTGATGGAGTGAACAAGACGTTGTGTCAAAGAAGCGACACTAGGGGTCTCTCTTGAGCGCCGAATATGCCTCTGATCTATGAAAAAAGGCCAATGAGAAGTTGGCAGACAGTATTTGCATACTCCGCCCCCGGACATACGGGTATAAAAGCGGGGAAATACGTTGAATTCATTCAGTATTTCTCTGAGGAGCCGGAAATGGTCCGGCCACAGCAGTGGCTCAGCTCAGTGACGTGGCCAGGAGGACACACCGTCTCGTTCCCTCCATCAGGGAATGGAGGTTACATATGTAACCTAGACGTCCCCCGTCTGTCGCTCACTTGGACGTTGTGTCAAAGAAGCGACACTAGGGGTCCAATTTAAATTGCGCCATACACTGAGCCGTGTACGTGTTCTACTGACACAGGAGGTGGCAGGTATTTTACGTGCAAAGGTGGCCAGCTGTGTCAGACTGCACGTACCCTTTCCCAATGCCCCATAAAAATCGTCGGAATCCTTCTGGTTACCCTAAACAGGGGAACAAGGTGATGCTTGCCAACCCGGGAACTGGCCGAGCCTAGCCGGGCTTCTTTTCTCTATGTTTCTCCGCATAGAGTAAGAAACAGCTGGGGCCCTTACACGCATCGAGGGAAGGGGGTCTTACCAGTTTCCTATTCTTTCAGGGGGAAAAGACCCTGCGGAGGCCACACCTGCCCGAAAGGGGGAGGTAAGGGTGGCGAATACATCACATGGGTTTTTAGGCAACATATGGAAAGTGGCGCAGTGGTAGATCCAGCCTCAAGGAGGGGGGAGTTGCTACAACATGGCGACCAGTGGGCAGCTTGGACTGCCTAAGGGAGACGCGGGTCCACTCAAAAGAGGACCGTACCGCGGAAAATACACACAGGGGGAGTCCAGGCAGGAGTCCTGGCCTGTGGAGCACCTATTCCAGTGCAGGGTAGATTAAGTACCCGCAGTGGATTGGGTCGGCGAGTTCCTCCACTGAACTGCAGACCCGAAGGGCTAGGGAGGAGTCATCCAGGGATCCAAATAAGTGGAATCTCCTGGGAGAGAAAGCGCACAATTTTACCTCGGCCGAGGGAAAGGGCTCTAGCTGCAAGTGATCCACCCGGTCAGTCCGTCAGCGCGTGCCGATTTCTACCAGCTCGGACCTGAGAAAACACGGGACGATAACTGACTCAACCCGGAGATTGTAGAATCTCGCAAATGTATTAGGTGTTGCCCAACCCGCTGCACTACATATGTCTTCCAGGGAGGTGCCCCTGGCCAGTGCCCACAAGGACGCAACACTCCTTGTTGAGTGTGCTCGGACCTACAAGCAGGCCTGGTTCTAGAACCAAATCACTGAGGGTGCTTCTGAAAATAGTGAGGGTGCTTACAATATTGAATTGCTGTTATGTTAAACGATATGCGATCTGGCATGATCGAGTAGCCTATCTCCCTCACTTTTGCAGAAAACAAACAAAAACATGCCACGCATAGCCTAAGTTACACTGTGATGTTACCCTATAGTTCAAACTATGGTGCGTACATTTAGATTGTTTTACTGCACGGTTTAAATGCAGCTAGAATGGCCAAAATTCAAAAATGGGGGGGAAATGCCCTGTACAAGTTTTTGTCCTTTACATATATATCATATGATATAGTTAAGAAATGTTACACACAGAGTGCTTTTTCCCCAAATATCAGCAGTACTGCAAATGTGTGAAGCATTGAAACTTTTATTCTGCAGTTGAATAAAGAAGTTCATATAAATAACTTACATTTTAGACATTTAGTTTCTAACAACAATGAATCAGTCATTTTGAATGAAACAGCTGATTTAAAGATTCATGACTCACTTATTAAGAGAGTAAAATGCTTTGTTCCTAAATGAACAAAATTTTAAGGAAAGTCAAGAAAGGAAACTTAAACTGAGGAGACATAAAATGTGTAGCGGCTGAACCAAATTTACGACACGCATAACAAAATGCAGCATCGCGTTCAACAGAATATTCGAGCCAATCTCTATTTTTGAACCAAGAGCTGCTAAATGAACTACTATTTCCACTGCCACTAAAAGATCGACTGGGGTACAAGCACATCACCTGTAAGGGCTCTTCATCACCTAGGTCACTCGGCGGCATCGGCGCCATCGGTCGCGGCACTTGCTGGGATTTATCGCCGGTGTTTGAATGGGTGTCATGCGGTGAGAGTGAGGTTGTAGGGCGGGGTTCGCTGCTGTCATCGGCAGGCGGTGTCATTTCGTCTTGTTGTGATGTAGAGGTTTGAGCTTTCTTGAGCCAGTTTCGTATGTCCATGATTAAAAATGGACAAATAATATTTTTAGGCTACCTTAAGCCCATCTCAGAAAGTCAGAGCGGGAAATTTCCTGAGCGGGACGCACACACGCAAGCAAAGTGGAAAATTAAAGAGACAGCTTCACCTATGCGTATCACGATCGCGAAAGGACACAACCAATCAAATGCATTAAATATGAAAGCATAATGAAATAATTTCTGATTTAAATCGTGTTAATGGATTTATTTTGTGTATTGCATGAGTGTGAAATCCGTCTGTGTTTCTATTTTCGGCAAAATCTCGTTTACATCTGAGCTATTAAACATTTCATCTGAGGGTGCTTTCACTTTTGTTTGAGGGTGCTTAGCACCCTCAAGCACCCCCGTAGAACTGGGCCTGCCTACAAGGGGGGAGCACGGCCTGGGTGTGATAGGCCAGTGAAATGGCGTCCACCACCCAGTGGGAAAGCCTCTGCTTGGAGACAGCGTTCCCTTTCCGATGTCCACCTAAAGCAGACAGAACGACTCAGAATGTCTAAAGCTCTGCTTGCGGTCCAAGCAGGTACGCAAAGCACGAACCGGACACAGCAACGAAGGGGCAGGGTCTGCCTCCTCCCGAGGCAGCGCTTGCAGGTTCACTACTTGGTCTCTAAAGGGCGTGGAAGGAACCATGGGCACATAGCCCGGTCGTGGTCTTAGGATCACATGTGTGTCTGCCGGACCAAACTCCAGGCAAGTGTCGCTGACAGAGAACGCTTGCAGGTCCCCGACCCGCTTGATGGAGGCGAGCGTGATCAGTAGGGCCGTCTTTAGAGAGAGGGCCCTGAGTCCAACTGATTCTAGTGGCATGAAGAGGGGTCTCTGGAGGCCCGCGAGGACCACTGAGAGATCCCATGAGAGGAACAGGCTTGGCCGGGAAGGATTTAACCTCCGGACGCCTCTTAGGAACCTGATAATTAAGTCGTGCTTACCCAAAGACTTGCCGTCTGCTGCGTCGTGGTGGGCCGCAATAGCAGCGACATACACCTTCAAGGTGGAGGGGGACAGCCTCCCCTCCAGCCTCTCCTGCAGAAATAAGAGCACTGACCTAACTGCGCACCTCTGTGGCTTCAGCCCGGGAAGAACACAAATTTGCGAACAAGCGCCACTTCAGGGCGTAAAGTTGCCTGGTAGAGGGGGCTCTGACTTGGTTGATCGTGTCTACCTGTTTAGAGGAAAATTCTCTTTTACAAGAAAAAATTACTCTTTAATAAACTCTTTTAAGTTCTGCGCTGTCGAAGCGCCCAGGGGTAAACTGCACTGCCGTGCAGAGAAGGTTAAAGCCACTGAAGCGTCAGAGAAACAGGAATGGGTGTATGATTCGCAGCAGACTGCATGCTCAACCTACGGCTCCGAAGAAAATTTCTGAATGAATTCGATGTATTTCCCAGCTTTTATACCCGTATGTCCGGGGGAGGGGTATGCAAATACTGTCTGCCAACTTCTCATTGGCCTTTTTTCATAGATCAGAGGCATATTCGGCGCTAAGAGAGACCCCTAGTGTCGCTACTTCGACACAACTTCAAAGTGACAAAAATATTCTGAAGGACAACACTGTTTTTTCGAAAACAGAACTATGAGTGAGCACTAATACAAGTATAATGAACAAAATAGAATTCAGAGTAAAAAAAGTTTTCACCTCAGACGAATACACGAGGATTGATCAGACAGTGAAATCATTTTCAGACGACAGATAGTGCCCTTGGCTCAGGGTCTTGGCCATAGGGCAGGGGTGTCCAAATTTTTTCGGTCAGGGCCAAATGCACAATAAAATAAGGTGCCGCTGGCTGCATCATTGTAATAATTAAAAAATGGCTAAAAGTTACTAGATTGCCACCATGCATAATCTTTATATTGTACGCTTAATATTATGCAAGTTTTAAGTTTTTGTTCTATGGTATGCTTGTGTAGGCCCTACATGTAATTAAAGGATAGGGTATTTCACTCACAAAGAATACTTATAATGGAACAGTGATGCGTCTTATACAAAATATTATATTAATTTATTCACATTTTTATCTTTTTGATGTCCATTCAGTGGCACTGCAAAGAACATATATATCTGCTACTGAGAGTTGGGTGTGACCCACACAATAGTCAGAATCAGATTGCATTTTATCTCTTCATGATGTGAATAAGAACCTTAGATTTTTTCAGTCTGTTTTGTTTCCCAGAACCATGTAAACATAGACATGTTAGGAATAAGAGCTGTTATAAGCAAGTAGTCACGTGGCGGATACTTTTATACAAATTTAGTTAGGCCAGATGCATACTTGACATATTTGACACAAGTACACATACGTAAGCGCCTGGCCAATGCATTACCGACACACGGTCCGGTTGAACATGCTTAACATGCATGTTAAGCATGTTCGTCAGTAACAAACATCGGTACTCAATGCGGCAATAGAGTTACCTTCAAAAGCCAGTGCCATTAATTGTTCTGGTAAATTGCTGTAAATATATTGACTTTACTTACTCAGCAATATTCCCTAAAAACTTTTGCTCCACTATGAAAGTATTTGGCTTGAAAGAGAAAACTCACCGTAAAGAAAAAGACAGTACACAAGTACGCAGTACGCAACCTTGTGGCCACGTTGAGAATGCAACATGTTCTTGCGATATCGTGGTCTGATAAATTTTAGAGAGACTGCAACAATAGACGCACCCACACACATGCACACTTACTGTTTTTAACGTCAATGAAATCTACTAGGAAACAATAAAAAGAACAAAGCAAACTGATTATTTTGTAAACTTCTGTCACTTCATATATTTTCTGCTAATGAATGTTTTAGATTTATAAACTTCCCCTTAATGTTCCGGTTCTTTTAATCTTTTAGTGTGTGTTTTATTTTTTATGCTTTGAACACATTAATTGTGCAGGCTTTCACTTCTGAAGTGGAGTCTTTGTGTGTACCTCTGTTCTATTGCACACTCACTTAATTGTTTGATCCCTTTTTCACTGAAGAAGTGGATGGATACCTTCAAAGATTGAGGGTACTCCTGGTGGTGATATTTATAAGGGATTTTTATGTACTGTATGTCTTCTCTCTCGCTCACTTTCCTCTACAGATGATAAATGTGCCAAAGTCAAGTTATACAAAGTTATACAGTAAACCCTAATAAATTAGCATAACTCAAATCTTTGAAGCAATCAGTCACAAATTTATTTTTAGTTAATAAAATACCAAGTTCAAGTAAATAGAAATGTCAGATTTTAATGTTGTACTACACATGCATGCTAATGACTATTTACTTTAAATATTGAGTTAGCTAATTTATAATTTGGATTTAACTCTGGCTAAACTTAAAATTACCATGTAATCTCAGTTTAAATACTTTAATAGAGGGAACCTAACTAGCTAGCTAGAACAGTGAATGCTAGCATGTTAAATGCATGCTAATGTCACTATGCTTTGATTAGCTTAGCAATTACTCAATGAGCTAAGCAATATAGAATAATTTTAACTTTTACCTGTCCTCAAAATCTCCACTCTTCACCATGGCGGTAATCCCCATAACTATAACATAACAGAAACTTCTCTTCTAAAAACACAACAAAATGTTAAACACTTACAACTCTCCAACAAATCTTGCACAAAGACACATTCTATAACACCCTGTCTACACCAGGCGCATCCAATGACGTGATGTGATGTGACAAAACGGCTCAAAGATGTGTACATTGTACGCGTAAAAATGAATGTTCTAATACCAGTTATTTGTATTGTTGGCAGTAGTAGCGCCAGTGTGTGCTACACAAAATGGAACAGGACACCCGTTCACTGTTGGCATGATGTGATCCACTGCAACGGATGCTTCCAGTGCTAACAGAATCATTGATTATAATGAGTTCTATTGCTTTGACGCAACTCTCACATCTGGTGTAGTCAGGGTGCAACATTTTTTTCATTTGAACATTTACTCTCCCTGTCGAGTGTCATACAAAGCATGCTGGGAAATAGAAATCCCCTGCCCAGTTTCAGTTAAATTTAAGTTGCTGTAAATTTAAAGAGACAAGTTCAACTCAAAACAATAAAACTATCCAGGTTACACAAAAGGTGTCAGTTTCGTGAACTCAAAAGTAAGAGAAACTTCAAAATACTCATCAAAGTTAATTTATTTAAACTCATTTGTATAATTAAATGTACCCTACTTATAACAAATAAGTATTTGAGCATCAGGGTTTAGAGAATGCTCAGTTTGAGAAGAGAGAGATCAGGTCTTGTCTCATCATCTTTTTGGTTTTCTTCTGGAGGGTCTGTTACCCAAGAAAGCTGAGCTAAGAGTAACTTTAATAATCAACTACTTCTAGATACAGGCTCTTTGCTACAAGACTACAATTTGCTACAAATTGCCAGAATAGCTGCCACATTCGCATCTACTAGACGTAATTGACCTTTGCCAACCTGCTTCCCCAGTTAAGTTACAGTTGCTTTTGCAAATTCGTATTTTGCGAAGATCAATTTCAGAGAAGTAGCAGCAAGCCTATCAAAAACAGCTCACAATGTTGACAATTGCTCAGTCCAGGTTGAGGAATAAACCACCACATCATCTAAATAAATATTACAACATGGAACGTCACCGAGAACCATCGACATTAGCTGTTGAAATGTTGCTGGGGCATTTCAGAAACTGCACAACAATCCTCATATATTGTAGGAAGCGATTTGGAATAATGAATTCTGAGATGTTGGAGGCACAGGATGTCAAGGGAACCTGCCAGTAGCCTTTTCAAAGATCTTGTTTGATGATATACTGAGCAAATCGTTCTGTAACAGATATTCTACCTCTTTTTTCATGAATTCTCTTACTTGCAGGACACCGGAACATATTCTGTTTTATGGGTGTGGCTGTTCCCACATCAATGTCATGTTGGATTATGGTAGTACATGAAGGAATATCATTAACAAATTTAGCGTAGCTCTCTACCAAATCAATGGCACCCTGTTTTTGGTCAACAGGCAGGTACGATTACTTGGACTGTAAAGAACCCAAGTTCTATCAGGAAGACTCACAGACTTGAGTGAAATTTAAGATGACATTTATTTGATGAATATAATACTGAAAATTAATGTCTCTCTTTGGCGTATGCCCTGTCTGAAGGTTAAGAAGAAGTTGTACTCAGAACCATGATATCCTGCCGGAAATAGGAGGCAGGGGCGAGGAGCCTACCACTGTGTAGGAGGTTGCCATGTTAGCACACTGAAACTACAATGTGATAGATTGTGAGCAGACTTATAAAGCAATGGCTTTCATGTAATTGGTTAGCAATTACCCAGCTAAAGGTGCGATGATGTACAGAATTTTTCAAACGACCACCATTCAACATTTATGTATATATTTCCAACCCATCACAATCATCAGCGATCAGTGCGTTGGAAAGCAAAGATATCTACTCCACCCCTGTCTCAGAAGGTTGAATACATTCAGAGAGTCTACTTACATCATCAGGTTTAGCAGTATGGCATAGACACGGTTTAAGCATAATTGTATGACATAAATGACTCTTCCGTTTTTGTTCCGTTGTATAAATTATATAATTAGTGTCAATCAACTTGCTCTTTTCTACATTTGGCCCCAATAAGCATGCACCAAGAGCAGCACCAGGTAAAGGAAGCAACACCAAAACCTTTTCTCCCTGCATAAAATTATCTACAATTGCACGTTTATCAAAACATCACTTCATTTTGTCCCGAGAGAGAGAGAGAGTGCTTCTTTCTCAAGAGCGCACTCAATACACACACGCTCACAGCAGCGAGTGACGAAGTCAAGCACATTTATTTTTAGAGACGGACCTGTAGCAAGAAATTGATCCTTTCAAAAGTCCACGCATGTTTTTTTCGAAAACCAATTCAGTTGGGTTGAATCTAAGGGACTCCTGTCTTGCCTCGTGAATCGCAACAACACCAGTGGGACACCATTATCCCAATCATTACCTGTCTCTATGGGTATTATGGGTAACTCTAGCTGCTTCATACAGATTTTTGTATCCGCAACGGATACTGCAGTTCATCTTTCTGCACTTGAGCTCTGCCCTGAGCCTCTAACTATAACCAAGCTAACTGCACTTTAAAACGCACATCTGCCTATGACTCCAGTGACATTTATGTCGAGAGTGACAAAGGCTCAAACTTTTTCATAGAAAGATGTGGTCCTACCTCCGCTCGAACCCCAGCAAGTGGAGTAACAGGCACACCTACAGGAGACTGCAGTGAAGATTGCTCCACCTCATCTGTGACAGCTGCCGATAACTCCACTGACTGCTGAAACACTATCAATTGCTGCTAACACTCCTTTATTACTCAGACCAGCCAAAAAACAAGCCTTTAAATCTTTCTTAAGTAACACATTAGAGACGGGTATCTCATAATGTAGAACAATACTGAACAAATGATCCTTCCTACAATTGCCTATTAACCTCTTAAACCCTGAGCGACCCGTTACCAGGCCATCTAGAGGGTGCTGATCACGGGAAAAGAATATCATGGTATTACTCAACAACCACTTGCTTGATCTGCACAAATTAGGTGTTTTAAAGCCTAGACTCTTATCTTTACAATTAATATAAAGCTGGTCTGACCAATTCTAAAATACTGCTTTAAAATTGGCTGATAAATTAGAACTGTTCCATTAAAAATAAGACCACCTGGGAAAAATTAAATTGATTGGACATGATTTGGAAAGGCACACACATGTCAATATAAGGTCTCACAGCTGAAAATGCATATCAGAGCAAAATCCAAGCCATGAGATCAAAGGAACTGCCTGCAGAGCTCAGAGACAGGTGTGTGTCAAGGCACAGATCTGGAGAATGCTACATTTTTTTTTTGGCTGCATTGAAGGTTCCCAAAAGCACAGTGGATGCCATAATCCTTAAATGGAAGAAGTTTGGAATAACCAGGTCTCTTCCTAGAGCTGGCTGCCTGGTCAAACTGAGCAATCAGGAGAGAAGAGCCTTGGAAAGAGGGGTGATAAAGAATCTGATGGTCGCACTGGTTGAGGTCCAGAGATCATGTGTGGAGAAGGGAGACCATCACTGAAAAACTCCAGAAGGAAGCCTCTCCTAAGTGTAAGACACAAAAAAGCACCTAAAAGACCCTCAGACTATGAGAAACAAGGCCTAATGAAACAAAGATTGAACTGTTTGGCCTCAATTTGAAGCATCACGTCTGGAGGAAACAAGGCAACACTCATCACCTGCACATTACCATCCCAGTGGTGAAACATAGTGGAGGTAGCCTCATGCTGTGGGGGTGTTTTTTAGCAACAGGGACTGGTGGACTGGTCAGGGATGAAGGAAAGCTGAACACAGCAAAATACAGAGATATCCTTAGTGAAAACCTTGTCCAGAGCACTCAGGACCTCAGACTGGGCTGAAGGTTCACCTTCCAACAGGAAAACAACTTAAGGACTACTCTGTGAATGTCCTTGAGTGGCCCAGCCAGAGCCCGGACTGGAACCCTATAGAGCATCTCTGGAGAGACCCGAAAATGGCTGCCCACCGACGGTCTCCATCTGACCTGGCAGATCTTGAAAGGATCTGCACAGAAGAATGGCAGAAAATAGCAAAATCTAGGTATACAATGCTTGTCGCATCATACCTCCAAATACTTGAGGCTGTAATCGCTGCCTAAGGTGCTTCAACTATTTACTGAGTTAAGGGTCTGAATACTTATTGACATATGTAAGTATGACATACTTATAACATTAGTGATATCGGTTTTCTTTTTAATACATTTAAAGTTATCAAAAATCTTTGTTTTGCTTTTATTATGGGGGATGGAGTGTAGATTGATGTTGTTAAAGCATTTTAATAAAAGGCTACAACATAACCAAATGTGAAAAAAATTAAGCTTTTACTTTTAGGTATGCTATTTTAGCAGAAATCTATCAAAATGCCGTTAAGGTGTAAGGGTCTCAACATTTGATTTATAAACGCATTCAAAGTTGCCATAACCAATAACCACCAACCCCACGGTCACTAAATGAGAAGAGATTTTTTTCCTTTCTACTAAAATAGAAGCTACTGTAAATCTAACTACCCAACCAAAAACTGAAAATTCTCTAGTCTTTGAAGGGTTACCAATTGAGAGGCGAAACTCCCCCAGAAAACCTAAAAAAACATAACTAAAATAATGAAAACAAATCAGTAACCCATAGGAAGGAGTGGCACTAGGCACAGCTGGATTACTCTATGCAGAAATAGCTTAAAACATCCCCATTTAATGCAAGCTGCAGAATTCAATGCTCAATAATATACCAATCCCGGACAAGCCCCATTCATGTTACAAACCCCTATTAAAAAGGGTTTACAAATGGGGAAGGCAACAAACAAGTATGCAGCATCATAAACATTTATTAAGATGAAGGTACAAATAAGTGACACACACACATAGAGAAAATAAACCTAACAAGAAAATCTTTAAAACTAAAACAGAACAACTGAAATATCGGAGACTCCCAAAAAAATGTTGGTAACAAACCAAAGATAATTGAAAACGAAACAAGTTTCAAAGTAGGAAATATCGAATTAAGCATTTAACAAAAAAAATATATATAAACATGCTTTGTTTGCTAGGCCGATGGATGTTCCCTCTTCTCTCCCTCATGCTCTGCTTCATTGTCTTTTTATACTCAACACAATCAGTTGAGTCCTGATGAGCAGAGGAGCTGCAGGTGCGCAAAGGCGGACCTAGAGAAAACGAGCAAGAGGGAGAGAGAGAGGGAGAGAAAGTTTAAAACGGAATTACGGACTGTAACATTGGCACAATCAACAGCAGTGGCTCAAGATTAATCACAAAGGCTATGGTGCAACATAGCAGATTCAGTGGATTTGATGATTAGGCTTTTTCAGATGTTGGTCCTCTGCAATTAAGTGTTGTGATTACTCAAGCAAAAAACACAGATCAGTAGTTTGATTAAATTAACGAGAGTGCTTTTAGATAGCTGAATAAATGAATTAACATGAGTATTAGCTATTTTTAAATAATATGAAACAATTGCCCAAAGAAAAATAATCTTTTCTGTTAATGATTGATGATCAGTATGTGGTGACAAATGTGTAGCCCAGTCAGACCTGAAAAAGAGCTAAACGTCAATTAGTAATTAAGTCATATGGGTTGATTTCTGATATGAATATTTCTGCCTGAATATGAAAAAAAGTTCTTGTTGTACTCAGTTTTACCAAAATGACAAATGCAAATCTTCTTTGCATACTTTGGGTTCTTCAAAGAATGTTTTAAGTCCCACATCTACATTTGATGTGCTCTGATTCACAGTAGAGTTTTCGTGTGATGCTCCAATGAGTGTGTGGGTGTGTTTTAGGGTAAGGAATGTGTCAGGTGTAGTGGAAGAGGCAGAGATTTTTTGTGGGAGTATCAAGGAGGGATTTGAAACCTCTACATGGACACACGCACTGTACCGCCACTCCCTATACTTGCATTATGCAGTCTGCGTAGGGCACCAAGTCCCTAGGTGGGCAGCAGAAAATCTACCGGCTGCCCTTACTCACATGTTATACGTTACTCAAGGGCCCAGTAGCAGTTGCGGAACACAGACTATCGCCTTGCTCAAGCACTTTCACCTTGTGCTTGTACCGTGCCTCGAAACTTTCGCACCATGCTTCTGCTGAAGATATGACAAGACAAATGATAAAAGATTGAATAAATGCAAGTCTGATAACTGATCGTGGCAGGAAACGTAAAGTGTGGCAAGACTGATCAATGTGTTTGATTCATTCAGCTGGCTCAGCAAATAGTCTGCACCTTTCTAGACATTAAGAGGCCCTAGGCAAAATTTATGTTGGAGGCCCCCCCTCCCCTCACAAAATATATTTCTAATTTGGAAACTAAAAGAATGTATTATGTTAGAGCAGTAACGTAAACATCAGTTTTACTTTAGAGTAGGCTAGTTCACATAGTTAACTGATGTTTCAATAGGTGTGTTAGAATTTATGCAGGACTGCGCAGACTGATCAGTGCCTGACTACAAGCAATACATTTTACTTAGAATTTGTTTTGTGTGTAAAAGTTTTCGAATGGTTGAGTTTTTTATTATTATTTTTATTAATTTCTGTGGCATGCAAGAAAGTGGTAGCTCATTCAAATAATAAAGTAATATCTTTCAAACAGAATGGATTTTCTTGCCATTTTTGCAGCAATGCATCATGCTTGCTGTAAATGGTCTGTGGTTTTTCATTTGCATGCTGTCAGAAGCTTTTTAGTGTTTAACAAAAACATCAGATACATCATAAGGATGTGCAAAATAATATTTGAATTACTATTAATATTCAGGTTACAATAAATTGTTGCCATTTATAAATCCCCAGCACACCAAAGAAAATACCTTTTTTATTTCCTGCTTTGTAATAAACACTATTACAATTAAAAGAGAGATATAATAGAAAATATCTAGAATAGAATATTATAAAATAACATATAACAGACAAAGGAAGGAATTCATGATGGGGGCACTTTTTGCCTCACGTTTAAAATATCTGGGGCATTTCTATGACTTTCAATGCCATTTTTGCCCTGAGCGTTGGTTAGGATCTTACTGTTTTGTACATACAGTGTGGTAAGCACACGGCTTATGTGGAGAAAATGCTCTCACTAAATGGGCGGTCTTACTACACTTCGCACTCCATTCATTCCCATTCAAACGCAAACAAACGTAGGAGACCGGAAATGCAAACTAATGCAAAGAAATTTTGCATTCAGCTGCCGAAAAAAGTTCAGATTTTATAAACTCTTACATGTGAATCTGTACAACGAGAGGATGAGTGACCAATAGAAGATCGAAACGTCACATGCTGACCTCTTGAATATATATATATATATATACACTACCGTTCAAAAGTTTGGGGTCACTTACTCATTCTTTATTTATTTATTTATTTCACATTTTAGAATAATAGTAGTCAGCAAAACTATGGAATAATAGAAATGGAAATATGGGAATTATTTTGTGACCAAAAAATCCAAAATAAATCCAAAACTATGTAATATTTTAGCATCTTCAAAGTAGTCACCCTTTGCCTAGATTTTGCAGACATGTACTCGTGACATTTTCTCAACCAACTTCTTGAGGAATCACCCCGGGATGCTTTTTAAACAGTATTGAAGGAGTTCCCATCTATGTTGGCCACTTATTGGCTTCTTTTCTTCATATTTTGATCCAAGTCATCCATTTCAAAAACTTTTTTTTTTTTAGGAAATTTTAGATTTGTAATTAAATAAATGTATATGTTTTGGCAGAATAATATTTTGTCTACAAAGTTAATTTCAAACTTTTAAGCATACACCTTCAGATCAAAAGATTTTTAAGATCATGAGAAACATTTCAGACAAGTGACCCCAAACTTTTGAACGGTAGTGTATATATATATATATATATATATATATATATATATATATATATATATATTTCAAAGCTGTGTGTTTTATTGTTGCAGAAAAATAGTTAGACAATATATTTTAACATTTTGAATATTATTTTTTGTTGTTATTGTTATTTGTTGTATTATTTACTTACACTAGAAGCCCTCCTCTGTGACATCATATCATGGTCCGTTGCATTGCTGAAAAAAACTTGCGTGCTCAAACCTGTGCAAATTTGTGACCACCCCTTAGGTATTCTTATGTATAACTGTATTGAGATTCAGCATGTGATGTTTTGATCTTTTATTGGTCATGTGTCCTCTCGTCATACAGATACACCAAGCTTGAATATTTGGCCATTGCTGGACACAAAAATTTCATTGCATGAGCTTGCATTTCTCTCTCATTCGGATTAATTTGAATGGGAGTGAATGGAGCACAAAGTCTAGTGTGACGACCGCCTCTTAAGGCCTTGTTCACATATGTACAGATATTTCTGAAATCGTAAAATCTCTGTTTCACCTGTCCACATACATCAAGGAAAACAGCATTTTGAAAAGTCTTCCCTTTGGAATGCGTTTTCAAAAACATGCAGAAGAGAAGCCAAAATGCAAAGGAAAACTATGTCCAAAGGGGCTCATCTTGGTTTGGTGGAATGGAAAGGTTTTTGTTCAAATGAAAACTATTAAAATGTAAATAACTTCTTCATTCTCATCCCTATTCAAGTTAGAAATACATTTTTGTGCCAAGTACTGAGCAAAGGTGGTACTTATATGATTGTAAGATTATGGAAGTCAGTTTTGGGAAAGTAAAAATGCAAATGGTTCTTTCACCATTCCCGTATTTGAGATTGTATTTTTTATTAAAAACAACAACAACAACAATTCAGAGCAAAGGAAATTAGATTAGATTAGAAGATGCTCTACTGTGCACTATGTTGCCTTTCCGAACTGAGCTAAAAATCAAAATGCATTTATTTTGGTTTCGTAAAAGAGGAGAGCTGCACTCTAAATACTGTCCTTTCACTGGGGAGGGTCCCTTTAGGTTATGTGTGTTTTGGTGGGTGGATGGATGAGTATATGAGTGTGTGTGTGTGTGTGGAGTGTGGAGGTGAATGCTCCATGAATAAAGGGAGGTAATTTAGTTGCCTGCAGCGGTTGTGTGCAGTCTGACCTTATCAGACTGCTTCTGTCTTTTCTGCTAAACCTGGTGAGTCACCAGCCATACACACATAGAGGAACACACATACACACACACAAACATATATTATCAGAAATTGAATGATATTGTCAGGGGAATGTGTCCTGTGAGAGAGGCAGAGTGAGAGCGAGAGCAATGGAAATGTTAATGCTGGTTTCACCTGCCGAAGCAGAGAGCCGCAGCCCTTGACCAAGCATCCATCAGAGGCTCTCAGAAGTAGTTTAGGAACCCAGAGAGAGTGAGAGAGACACACACAGAAAGAGAGAGAAGAGAGATGTGGCCTCAGCTTGGGTGGGTGATTGATCACCCCAATGGAATTACAACATCTCCAATGCGAAGTCAGCCTGAGGATTAATGAGCTCCTCTTTCTCTCTGAGGCAGAGCTGTTTCCAGTGATTGAAACACAGCTATCATAGAAAGAGATGGCTGAGGACTCACAATCACACCTTGCTGAGGTGTGTGTGTGTGTGTTCTGGGGTCAACTGCAGACAGAATAGACTGTGCTGTCATCATCTTCCTTCACTCAGTGGAAGTGCTCACCTGAACGTCATCGTGTGAAGCTCATTTATTTCATGGCTGTCATCACAGACTGAATGTCATATCTGATAACTTTCCTCTGGCCTCTAAATAAATTCTTTTAACATGTGAACTGAAATGTGTCTTTAGTATCACAACCCGATTTAAGGGTTTCCCCACCTCCAAAATCTCAATTGATCCCTTGAAGCACTATGTAAACCAGTTGTTCTCAAATTATGGGGCGTGGAAGACTGCCCCTTTCTCAAATCTCATTCACTTTCACACATTAAAAGAAATTGTAACAGTACATGCAAGAGCCAATGTGCACAATTTCTTTTCCGCTGCCTTTTCTCCTTAAGCCTGGTTTCAACTTTTGCCTGACACAGCAGCATGTTCTCTGAACAGTCTGAGGCATTTATACTTTATGAGTTTGTGTGGCAACAGGAACACTCACTGTGCTGTATGTAAACTGGTTGCATAGGAGAATTAACACTTAAATTTCAGAATGTTCCTCACACAGCACTATCACATGGAAATATAGCGCAAGGGTTATATGGACGACTTTTAAGTTTATACGGTTTTATGTGCTTTTGGAGTTTGACCGTTACAATCACAATCCTCTCATCCCTCACTCTTGTGTTTCACTGATGAAAAAGACATATTATTCTATTTTTGGATGTTTTACAAATATTAAATATAGAGACGGACTGATGTAACCCATCATCCTTTATTCTGTATACACAAGCAAAATGATCTCTCAGTATATTCACTCTCACATGAACTCCTAAGCTTTTTCTGCCCATGGCAACAGTCTTTCAGAAGCTATGCACTGTGTTTCAATACTGTTTGTATTAATGTGCCTCGAGCACATTTCATAGATGAGCTAATTTACATAGTTGCCTTACCCATTAGCTATATGCATTGATCTAAATTTGAACAACCATGGCAATTAAGTTTAACAAAAACAACATCAGTGTTTGAGTCACTGAATGATTTCTTTAGCTGAAGTCAGAGTGTAACACTAAGGCCTGCAGCAAAGCCCCAGGCTGCCACATTCTCACTATAGGGGCCTTCATTAGTTTATGTGTATACAGGAATAAATAAGTCTCATTTCATTTGGATTAGCATGTCATCAGCTAGTGAGACATTCTCTGTGTCATATGTTATGGTGAATGTGTCAATTCAAATATAGTTCATACTTCTTGCAATCTGGTACATTGGATTATATGAGGCAGAGATTGTGAATAATGGATGGTTTATAGTGTGTCACTATAAAACAGATAGATGCCTTCTCTGACACCAGACGGAGGAGATTTACATAGGGATGAAAGAGCATTAAAACCATTTCATTTCCTGGGATGTGTTTGGACTGCCATTCCCTTCAGGTGATATTTGACAGGCTCTATCTCCTGTAGGTGGTGGGCCCTCCAGCTGCAGGAGCATTTAAATAGAGGCCAGCTAAACCCACGACTTACAGAAGTTCTACAAGTTCTATCTGCCTGGAACATGATTCTAAAGGCAACCGCATTTCTTAGAAGGTATTTAAAAACTGTCCTGCTAGTAGATGCCATGATAATTATGATGCGGCTGGGCTGTTTTCTGGTTCCAGTTTTCAAAAGAACCAACATTAAAACTACCAAAATGAGCAATCAAGACAGAGAACAACAACTATTTCAACATCCTGCCTACACCTGTCATGAGCTATGCCGCGTCAAAACGTTCACTGCATGGATGCGTCAAAACAAATTTTCTTAACAGTTTAATTTGTCTTGTTGGCAGGAGTAGCGCCAGCACATGTAGCGCAAAATGGGCATTTATGTAACCAACGACATTACTAACGCATCCAGTATAGACAACATTGTTGATTATAATGGGTGTGATTTGCCCAGGGCGGCATCTTGCGTGGGGGCAGCGGCAATGTTCTCATTTAGAATCACTGGCCCCCTGTCAACAACTGGCCCCCTGGCGCGTTGAAGTGGGTTTCACCCAGGGCGCCAAACAAGGTAGAAACGCTACTGCGCAAATTTAATGGAATACATTTATGCCTCTCATAACTTATACGTGCATCTGTGCGGAGCAAATGAAGCATGCTTTCGCATGAACCGCTGCAGCGCACATTATGCTGGGTGTCCACTGGTGCGAGATGAGCCGACCGCCTCTCTCGTGAGGTGGATTCTCAATGGAATGAATTGAAAACAGTGGACACACATGTCAGTGGACACAGATGGTCAGCATGCTAAAGAGAGAAACTCTGTTAATTCAGATGGGCTTTACTCAATATTAGGGTGGCCAGTTAGACCATGAGTCTTATGTGATCTATATGAATTAAACAGAGAGCATTCTAATATAAAGCTCTGTATGGATGAAATCAAACCTCTCAAACTACTCCCCTTCATTATAAACAGCACTGATGAGGTAAAGAGGAAAAAGATAACACACATGATCAGTTTTTAAAATACACATCATCATACTTACTAAAATGTTTTGTCTTACTGTAAATTACTGTCTGTACAGTGCATACTATACTTATACTGTCCTTCCAGTGCATACTAAACGTTTACTGTCCTTGTAGTAGGCCTACAAACTACACCTCCACTGCCCCTATAGTGTTAATTTTACCTCTACTGTATAAAAAAATATTTCTGGAAGCAGACAACAATTCAAACCAAACCACTAGCAAAATATGTATATATTTTTTTGTCATGTTAGGAGGTGGGTTGTTTTAGCATTTCTAAAACATGTACCCTGGAATTAACTAATCAGACTTTGGTCGTAGGTCAGAACTAAGTGTGTGTGTGTGTGTCATGTTAATGTGGTTTACGAGGAAAATTTTTTAGGTTACAAACTGGTAATTACAAGGGTATTATGCTATAAATGTGTGTGTGTGTGTGTGTGTGTGTGTGTGTGTGTGTGTGTGTGTGTGTGTGTGTGTGTGTGTGTGTGCATGAGAGAGATTGTAAAATGCTTTAATCAATTTTGATCAATCAGAGCAATGCTTACTGTCCCCACTGCACTGCAGTTGCTCACCATATTTGTCCCACGTGATACAGCTTGTAATTGTGGTATACCTTATAATGTACTGGCACAAGTTTATGTGTGTCTGCAGGTTAGACATGGTGTTTATTTCATGAAGGTCTGCAGTTGCACTATCACTGTTAACCTGCTGTGTGTGCACTAATTCAGTGGCATCAGAATTGCTCACTCGGTAAACAGCCCCTGACAAATTCAACTTACTATAAACACACACTCTTTCCCTCTCCTCTTTCCCTGTACTTTCCTCTCTCACTCTCTCCCCCTCGCTCTCTCCTTTCATACCTTTTTTCCAGGTTGAAAACTCTGAAAGCCTCAGCATGAATTATTAAAAGCAAATTTCAAAATGAATTTCCCTATGCTTTTGAAAAAAAAAATTCTCTTTTTCTTTGTGTTGTTATGAAATTGCTGGGAGCAGACAGGAAGTGGTGTATGAAATTGTAGCTGTCACATCTAATGCAGCTGTAATGCTTATTGATTTTCCTACGCATGCCACTGTTGATTTGATTCTGCTTTTCATACACAGTATTTACACCCATTCGCACTGTAAATATAATACGTGTATGGTTGCGGATGTGTAAAATCTTGGCCCCATCAACCTCTGCAATATCTTACCTGGTGCCAGGTCACCTCAAGGTCATCCTTGGGCTGAGAGCATATGTGTAAGTATGCGACTGTGTGAGCAGAAGTGGTTTTGGTACATGCAAGTGTGTTGTGTGTATATGTATGTGTTTATGAAAGGCTGGTTGATTACTTGAAGTGTTTGGGCATAGCTGTGTTAGTACAGAGAAACCCTTGGGGCAAAAGTTCAAGATGAGGTCACAGGATCAATCTGGATGAAAGTGAGGAGAGAGAGAGAGAGAGAGAGAGATCTTGCATATCCTCAGAAATAACTATGACAAAATCCAAAGCAAAAGTGGTAAAAGTCTACTACAGCTCTGTCGGCCACTGGGTCTATACACCGATCAGCTACAACAATTAAAACCACTTTCTAATATTGATTAGGTCCCCCTCATGCCGACAAAACAGTGCCAAACCTCATCTCAGAATAACATTCTGAGATACTATTCTTCTCTCTACAATAATACAAATTGGTTATCTAAGTTTGTTATCATTATCTTTGTTTTTGGCACCATTCTGAGTCCTCCCAGACACAGGCAGGTCATTGTTATGGACTATGTGCAACAGAGATTGGTTAAGCTGCTGCACACCATCTCCAGAACGCGAGCGGGGTCTGAGTTGGTGTGGCAAAGTACATTTTTAGGGTGGCAGCTGCCCCACCCCTGAGAGAGAGAGAGAGAGAGAGAGAGAGAGAGAAACCACAAGTGTGTGTGTGTATGTGTGAGTACTTGAATGTAAACTTTTTATGTAGCTTTAGGGTTCATACAGAAAGTGCTTTTGTATTCGTCTGCACTGTTTTTAATTGTTTATTATGTAAACATTCCCTAGTCATCATTTGACCGTTGCACCACTTCTCGCTAAAAAGTGTCCTGGGCATGAGGACTTTTTATGAGGAAGTTTTTAAGCCCTTTTTGCCCTGTCATGTTAAAAGAACTTAAATTAACATGTCTTGAGGCACCTACATTTTGCTCCAATAATTATTATAATTTTTTTTTTTACACAAGAACTCGGACACTTCAGGGGCAGTCACAATATGTTTAAATTTTTTGTTTTTTCCGTCAAAAACAAACCAGGATATGATGTCACGCAGGAGGGTTTCTGGTGTAACTAAATAATACATCACAAATAACAAATAATATTATATAAAAATATAATTTTAAATATATTGTCTACTCACTTTCCTGCAACAATAAAACACACAGCTTTAAAATATGTATTCTTTGTATTGAAACAAAAGTAGTCAGGGTGTAATAATTTAGATTTTCTATTGGCCGCGCATCCTTGGGATGGACAAATTCACTGTTCCGAGTTCACCAAGCTTGAACTTTGGTATGCAGCGTCGTATGAAATTTGTTCGAACAAGCTTATTTTTCTGGCCTCCCACGTTCGGATGCATTTGAATGGGAGTGAATGGAGTGCGAAGTGTAGTGTGACTCCCCCATTAGTCAAACACTGTGGTCTTCCCATAAGTTCCCATTAAACTCTATCTGTTGTTTAACTCGTTGTTTAACTAGTTAAAGTCTATTAATCAGTTATTTTGAGTTTTAAATCAATAGTTGTGGCACTATTGTTTTGTCTACAATCATGCCAATAAAGGCAGTTCAGAATTGAAATGAAAATTGAGAAAGCATAGAGGATAAAGAGAAACTACTGATTATGATGTGGCAGTGATAATAGTCCTGCTGGCTTAATCGACAGGATCATGTGGTATCAGACTTACATAATGTAGATGTGGTTTACGAAAAGAAATGGTAAAAGATGGTGACATAAACATACACATTCTCTCCTCTCCTCTCCTCTCCTCTCCTCTCCTCTCCTCTCCTCTCCTCTCCTCTCCTCAGCTGAGTGTGGTTATCCCCCTCTCCTTGCAGCAGGGAGCAGCAGTGCATTCCTGCAGGCATCATAAAATGTTTCCCTCTCCTACATCTTTCTCTCTTTCTCCTTGAAGGTAAACATGGTCCCATACCTTCAGAAATAATAGTTTTCTCTAAACACTAACTTTGCAACTTTAGCTCATATGTGAGCAGGTGTATGCGTTCAGAGATGTGTGTGTTCAGGAGAGGATGTTTGCATGTGTATGTGTGCATGTGGATATGAGAACAGATGCTGCTGTTTAAATGTCAAGGGCAGCGTTTGAATGCAAAGGGAGGTGAAGTAGAGAATTTATATTTTAGGTTTATTTCTATGAGCTCAATTCTCTCTTGTGCATTTTTCGACAGTTAAAGCTTTGACGTGTGATGTGTTAAGAACATGTGCAGTTGACTGATAAGAGAATCTAGGAGGTCTCACTCTTTCTCTCTGTGTGTTTCTCCTGCATGTGGCCCTGTTGTTATCACAATATTGCATCAATTTTATGGAGCTGCAAAATGTTTTCCAGGGCTCTCCATCAAGAGGGAGAGAGTAAGAGGGGAAAGAGAGGTTTCTGCTGTCCAAAACACTTTAACTCCAGCCCTCCATTCAAAATCAGGGTTCAAAAATAAGGAAGACCCAGTTGCACAGAGACAGTGTGAAAGTGTTTTCCAGTGTTTAAGTCAGCTGACAGAACAGTTACTTGCCCATCAGTCCAGTGTTGTTGGTTGTTGTCCAGTAGTCATTTCAATATGTTTTTATGCCTCATGTGTTTAATGCCTTGCAGACATATTTTTTTGCATTGCATCACATCCTGCTGTTCCCTATCTGTCACTCACTCGACGTTGTGTTGATGTAGTGACACTAGGGGTCACCCTTAGGAGCCCAAAACACCTCTGATCTTTGCAAAAAGGCCAATGGGAATTGGCGAGTGAAATTTGAATGCCACTCCCACGGACATACGGTTATAAAAGGAGCTGGGTCGCAACCAGATTTTCAGATTTTTTTCTTCAGAGCCGAGCAGTGTTCTCCCTAAAAGAGTATATATTCCCTAAAACAGTGGGCACTGACGGAAAGCGTGTTTTTAAAGATGCCTTTCCGGTTATGTGGAATTCCTGGTTGCGGTCTTTATCTCACCGCTTCTGATGGTCATGATCGCTGCCTTATGTGTTTGGGCTCCAGACACGCTGAGACAGCATTAGTGGATGGTTCATGCCTGCATTGCGAGAGCATGACCATAGCCATGTTGTGATCGAGGCTTTCCTTCCTCAGAGAGAAAGTCACTCCAGCCGCTCCCCGCTCCGGTTCTTCTGCCGGCGGGCACAAGACCACGACAGTTAGTGGTGGGGGTGCTTTGGGGACTTCAATGGAAGTAACTCTGCCGGGCGAATCCCCACGGACCTCCCATTTCCCAGAATGCTCGTGCACTCCGGTTGAGTTCTGGGATGAGTCAGGTGGCCCAGCTGGGATGAAATCTCGATAGCAGCATAGGAGAGCAGGCTGCTTCATCCAATGTGGAGGACTCGGCTGGGCTTCCGCTTTTGGGTGTGGTTGCCCGGACTGACGCTGATGCCGAGCTGACAGCCATGCTTGCCCAGGCTGCCGCAAGCGTCAGGCTGAAGTGGAATCCTCCGTACTGCCCTGAACCCTCGTGAACCCACATGGATTTGTTCCTGGGCTTGCAGCGCCGCACGAGGATGAGGAGTTCAAAAAGTTATGGCGGGCACCTTTCACTGCCTGAACCTGATCTCTGAGCTCTTACACGCTCACTATCCTCGACGGTGGGGCTGCCAGGGGCTACTCGGTGATTCCCCAGGTGGATAAGGTGGTTGTGGTGCACCTGTGCCCGCAAAGCCCAGCCACCTGACGGAACCGCCCGAGACTCCTTTCCAGGGCCTGTAGGTTTATATCGTAAGGTCTAAGGCACTGGCGACCATGGCTCTCCTACAAGTGCACCAAGCTGCGCTTGACAACCGATCCTGCCATCTTGATGACGAAGGTCATGGTGCGTACTCTCGGGCAGTGCGATGTCCACCTAGGTGGTCCAGGAGCGCCATTTATGGCTCAACTTGGTCAAGATGAGGGAGGCTGACAAGGTATGGTTCTCCCAGGCTGGCCTATTCGGAGACACCGAGGACTTTGCGCAGCACTGACATTTCTTCTAGTAACACTTATTGAGCACTAAAACACAAGTTTGTTAAGTTTAGAAAATGTAATGTTCCTCCAATCATCCACTGTGCAAGTCTTAAGCTGTGCAAGTGTACAGGCTCTTCATTGCCATATTTTATTGTGTAATATCATAATGCACCACTCATTTCCCATTGGAGACAATTCAGCACTGCAGACAGGACAATCTAGCACCCACACTCTCTGCTTATGCAGCCATGCACTTGTAATGCAGCAGTATGTGGTTTGCTGTTGGAATTGGGGTTGTAGCTTTTTTGATTAGACAACTTAAATGATTGGTTCAACCCACCCCCAATTTTGAAAGAGCACGTAAAAATTTTAACTATTGTCCCAACAAGGCCAGCATAAAACACCCTTTCAAGCCCTGAAAAATACAGTTACTTGCATCTATCATCTGTCCATCCATTATTGTTGAATCCTTCACCCCCTTCGATTATTCCATGTCCTTTTCCTTTGCTCTATTCTTCTTCTTCTATGTTATAATTTTTTTAGTGGTGGCATGGGTGTAAAATCAAAGAAGCATTTTATTAAAAATATAAATGTGAACTTGATACCTGCTGTCAAACTGCAGACTCGGGGTGCAATCAATCTGATCAAGTGCTTTCAGAAATGGAGAGGGTAAGTGATCTCATCCATTCAACCTCTGATTGAATTATGCCAGGAGGAGGAGGAAGGGAAGACCTCTGTGTGCAAGTTTTTAAGTGTGTGTAGCACTGCAGACACAGAGCACTGAGATAGGGTGTTTTTATTTCCCCTCTATTTTATCTCCATCTGTGCATTAGCATTTTAATGGGCGGTACCTTATGTGAGCACAGACCCTCTTCTGACAGCTATATGACCCATCCAAGTAGAAGCATTACTCTCAGGAGTTAATCCCGTAGACCACTCTGGAATCAGAGTGCAGCATCATTATAGACCAGGCGGGGCGTACACCTGTTTAAATACAGAGAAAATAGGCCTGCTCCCTCTGTATGTACATGGCTTTCTTTCATCTGTGGAACACAAATGGAGATGTTGTGCAGTTATGATGACAGAATATACATTTTTTGTGAACTATCCCTTTAAAATGTACATGAATGTGTAAAAGGAAATGTGTATATCTTAGGCTCTGTAAGTGGTTTCCCTTTCGTTAATAGCCTTTTGTCATCTCTATTTCATTTAAATGTTCCTGCGGTACAAATATTCAAATCAAATCACTTTTTAAATATTGTATTTAATCTCTCAGTTAGGTAGTTAAGTTGAGGTAATTAAAGTTGCATGCATATTGATAATAAAAGAATTGTCGCAATGCTGTTTAAAATACTTTTAAATGCAGTAGCATGTCACACCTGAGGACATTCCAACATTCCAAAGTATTTAATGTCAACTGCCCACGTGCAGTTTTTTTTTTTATCTCATATTAATTGAGACTATATGACAGCATAACTATTTAAGTGAACTGCAAAAAAGTGAAAAGGTGACTAAATTGTGTAAAACCTAAATAAAATGTACACTTTCCCTTTCACAAATTGTATTCATTTGTTATTAAATTCAGTTAATTCTACATAAAGATCAAAAACAACACCCAAAATCAGACCTTCACTGTTACACTTCTGCTGTAGCCACACCACCATCCATCATCACAACAAATTACGTAGCCCGACCTTCATCTGAGAGAGCAAAAAATGAAATGAGAGAAATTAAAATGAAAAACTGTTCTTATGGGAATGGAAAGTAAAAGCTTAATTAATTTTACTTATGGCCTGGTAGCAGAAATGTGTTTTATCGATCCACTAATGTATATTTGCTCATAGTCCTGTCTAAAGTAATGGGCTGTAAGAACTCCAGCAAAGCACTGTGGGTAATTTAGCGAAGGACGTTTGATGATGCAAATGTCAGAATGTTCAGACTGACATGATGTTGTGTGGCAACAGCACTCCAGTTCACCTTGGGTTTGAATCAAAGACAAACTGATGTGAAATGCTGGAAAGTTTAATATAATTTTTTCTAAATGACTGATGAGGTTCTTACCAGCTCTGCTGATGCTTTACCCAGCTGTCCCTTTCTGTATTCATTCTACATTGATCTTTCCATCCATTGTTTTGTTCTTGAAAATAAATGCCCTGTTTAAACCGTCTATTAAGGTCCATATCGGGAAATCCGATCAGTCAGCCGAGGCACATTGCCGGTAGTAACATGTGTCTTAAATTTAATGACCACATACATCATTCTGTCAAATTGTTATCGTGTCACCCGAAATGGATCCTAATACTAGATGTAAACAGGGTCAGAGATGGCCATCATTTGGGAGTCCAGACTTTGGCCTGTAGAGTGACACATACTCAGAGAGATGGGGGTTTGTGGGTTGGGTGGAGGAGGATCAGTTGCCCTGCCCCACCGTGAGCCACAGAGCTTCTATTGATTGACATGCACATTGCCAGCAGGCTGCAGATCTAAATGGAGCCTTTAATTAACTAAATGGAGCTATAGCAGCTGGATGCCAAACACTCCTCAGCATAGAGAATGAGTAGGGCACACACTAATGTCAAATACTAATGCAAGCAGTGCACCTTTTGATGTTCCTTTTCCATCTGCTATGCGCTCCAGTTTAAAATTTGCTGTTATGCCAGTCTTGTCACTATCTAGACCCCTGTCACTCACCCTGCAGAATTGTACCTAAGTTTCTTCTTTATCTAAGATATTGCCCTCTCTCGCTTGCTCACTTTCTCTCTCCCTACCTCACTCTCATTCCTATCCACTCATCCATTCTGTCAGAGGTTAATTGGTTTGAAAATGATTCTATTCATTCTGGACGGTAATTCTGTTATTCTGAGAAAGAAGTACACCACACATGCACTTAAGCCTAATTTAAAAGAAAGGATGGGTGGGGTGGAGAAGAGAAAGAAATCCAATTTAATCTACTCTAACTGTTTATATATATATATATATATATATATATATATATATATATATATATATATATATATATATTAGCTCAGCCTTGTCCCTACAAGTATTTTCTTTACTTTATGGCAGAATTTCATTAACTTGAAAGCATTTTCTCCCCCCGCATTGGAGAGGTTAGACACCCTAATGTCTTACTTGTAACCTCTAGGTCAGTTTGTTTGGATTGTTGGAGGAGCTCAAGCGTTCCTGTGATTAATGCACTATACAAAGTGCACACACACACATACTGTACACACTCGCTGCAGATAAAAGTGCCCCTGTCACTGCCCTTGTTGTAATCGGAAAATGCATTCATATTCAAATTCAGACACCCACGGGGCTGTTCATGTCTCCCAGATGTAACAACACCACATCTGTCTGCTCTGATTGTAATTCATTTTGTCTGTGTGGCCTCTCAGAATGTCTGTCACCCATACGACTGCTCTGTGACTCTATCCGACCGATCAGACCTTTTCTATCCCTGCAGCTGCTCAATTGATGAGCGCCTGTCTCATGGTCTGTCTCTATAGCTGCTCTTCCTATCCCTCTCTTCGGCTGTTCCTGTATCCCTTCTGCACTGCAGTCACACTACGCTGTTCTCTCTAATTGTCTCTCTATAACTGCTTTGGATATCTCTGTCCTCTCATGCATCCTCTACACAATAGTCCATCTAAACTCTCATCCAGAATTAAGCAAGCGGTCAGTTTCCTGCTGTCATAAGGAGTAACCTTTGGACAAATTTCAGCAGACACGGCTGATTTCACATTTGAAAACACTGTCATATCTTTTCTCCATCTTTTAAAATGAGAGAGTTGGCATCACTCTAGAATAACTGTAATGAAGAGTAAAAATATTGCAATATATGATGCCTTGGTTGATGAAAATATTATGGTGTTTGCAATTTGGGGGGTGTATACAAGTAATCAGAGGGTTATTGGTTCAGATACTACTTTTGGAAACCAAAGAAAGTTAACCCTGTGCTGGATTGTTGCCTTTTATGAAGTTTAGCATATGCACCAGATGCACAAATCTATCCATCTGTGCGTCCGTCAAGTCCATCCATCCATCCATCCATCCACCCACCCAGCCAGCCAGCCAGCCAGCAGTGCTGTTCTTTTGG
This sequence comes from Moxostoma hubbsi, assembly GCA_032164185.1. Classification (NCBI taxonomy): domain Eukaryota; kingdom Metazoa; phylum Chordata; class Actinopteri; order Cypriniformes; family Catostomidae; genus Moxostoma; species Moxostoma hubbsi. Next base: position 17,569,566 of record JAVLUX010000023.1, read on the forward strand.
TGTACCATTTTTATTCTAAATGCACTACTATATTAATCATTATTGAGTGCATCGGATGCTTGCTTTACAGTATATACCCATTATTTTTGAGGTTACAAATGCATTTCTGTTTATCCCATGAACTTATTCATTAGGAAAATATATCTACAGCAATGCTGCATACAGAATAAGGATGCAAAATATAATTTTATGTCTCCTGTCTCAGTAGGTCCCACTCCCATCTCACACTAATTTCTGATGACAGTGTGAGTAGGCAGGTTGTAGCCCCGCCACATTCTCTCTTTCTTTCTCTCTCTCTCTATGACTCAAATGACATTTAAAGATAGATGAGATTAGGCACAATCACTGGCCTATTTCTGGGCTCTGGGGAGCTCTGAGGTCCCCCAGACCTTAACAGAACAGTGACTGATCTTCTGGCAGTTTAGATATAATGTGTGGGATGTGAGTGTGTTGGGTTGGCATAGTGTGAAGTTCAGGCTCTGTCTGAAAAGCTCTGCCTTCGTATGTAGTATGTGGAGGAGGTCACGTCCGGATCCAATGTTTATGTAATGTCAACTAAAATGACATCTGGTCAGTTTGTGAAGGCAACCGGTTATTGAAGATGGATTGTTCATTGCCTATGAAATTGTATGCGTGGTTTGGCAGTTGATTTAAAGAATAAAATTGGGGTCTGATAGAGTGGTTGAAAGTATTAAATAAATGTAAACAATATTCATAAATTAATTCATTTCTAATTTATTTAATCTAATTGGATTATTGGATTAACCATTGCTGATAAGAATATATGCTGTATATGGAGAATATATACCCCTGGTTATGCTTGGTTATGTCTGATGCACACTTGAATGTGTTACACTGTAGATCATTATCCATGACATTATGGTGCCTTCTATCAGTCTATCTAAAATGTTTGTAATACTTCCTCCATCTAACCCTAATATGAAGGGTTGTGGGTTGATTCTGGCTCAAAATATTGCTGTCATTTTTAGAAAATCCCAAACAGGGCTATGATAGTTCAATCAATGCTGTAAATTTGGCGCAGGACTATCTGTTTATTTGACCAATGGAAGATCAGGGGAGTGTTCTAGAAACCAGTTTGAAAACAATTTCATTTGGTGACACTATTTGAATATTTCACATTTAAGTACTTGAATGACTAAGCAGCAAGTCAGCTGCCTATGGTTTAAGACACAGCCTCAGTATGTGACTAGTGAATAGTCATTGAGCAGACACTTTTATCCAAAACAATTTACAGTGCATTTACTCCCTCAGGAACAGTCAGAGATTGTGCCTTGGTCAAGTGTGTGGGATTCAAACCTTCAACCTTTTGGTTTTCAGTCCAGATCTTTCCATTGCACCACCCTACCCCTTATTAGTTACATAATTAGCTGAGCTGAATAAATCAGTTAAATTCTAAGCGAATGCCACTGAATTTCCATGTAGGTCACATTACAAAGTTCATTACAGAATTTGTCACTGTTTCCTCCATTATGGGGTCTGATGGCCTTTGTGTTCTAATGGATGTGGCTGTGAGCCACTACATCAGAAGTGATGGTCCCGCGCTGTGTCCTTATCACCTCACCTAACACACACAAACATGCAGGATAGAGGAGAAATAAAGATGGATAGAGTGAGAGGAAGGAGTAGAGAGAAGGGAGGGGCTGCTGACTGCATGCGTCTCTCTTTTCCTTCTTTTGTGATAATGTAAGAGTAAGAGATAATGGAGGAGATGAGCGAGGGATGCTGTCAAAGTGTCACCTTGCTTTGTTCCTATCGTCCATAAAAGGCAGAACCACTGCGTGGGCTAGAAACCGACGCAACATCCTGCCATCTGTATCAAACGCCTCCCATCTCATGAACTGCTCTGAACAAATGGACAGCTACTGTCAGTCTGTGTCAGAGAAAAAAAAAGGCAAAACAAAAGTAAGGGAAGAAACAGAGGAAGAGGTGTGAATGGTGGCTTGTAAGCCTGCGAGAGCAGGGCAGAGGAGGTGTCGCTGGTGTTGCTATATTAAAACACTGAATTATGGATGAGGGGCCAAGGTGACAACCACATCTCTGACCCCAATATGGCTGAGAACTGACCCAGCACTGTGACTAAATCTTATTACAGCCCCAGAGCACCTCCGACTGCGGCCTGTGTGCGCTGGTGTGTTTGTAAAGAGATGTGTGGCTATACAGTAGCTGTTGGTCTTATTTCTTGTGATGTGTTTGTGTGTGGACAAATTTGTGGCTGTGCAGTGTGTTTTTTTTATGACTCTTGGTGTGTGTGTGTGTGTTTTGTTGTCACTAGCATGAGGCATATAGGTATGCAGGTTTCTAAAACTGCTGAACTTTTGTATTTGTCTCCTCCCTTAAATTCCACAAATCAGCATATTTCAATCTTTGTCACTGACGTCCTAAGAGACACAGACCCCCTTTTGCTGTTTACTGTGTGTGTGTGTGTATGTGTGTGTGTGACACAGACCTTCCACAGATCTGTTCACAGGAGGTTTGAACAGCCAGTGTGAGTGTGTGTGCTAATTACCTACACACCAGGCCTGCTGAAAGGACCAGCTTAGACCAGCATGAATTTAAATGCTGGTCCTGTGTGGTTTATTCTGGATACTTCTGGTTTGGTGCTGGTCTTGCATAGCAAAAAATGAGCATGAGCAAAAAATATTAGTCAAACAGAAATAAAGCTAGGGTTGTCTGATTTGCTGGTATTTTAACTAGCACCAAACCAACAGTATCCAGCTTGGACCAACATGAAAATTCTACTGTTTTCTCACACTTTGTCTTCTGCTATGCTATTGTCATATCCACCACTGCAATTCCTAAAACTCACAATCAGAGGTCATCCATGCCCGAGTATTAACTCTGACCTTAATTCATATCACCTGTTGCTAATTTCTAACCTCATTACTATGTGTATATATACACGTGTTGCTTTCTTTGGTCAATGCGAAGTCTTGTTATTATGTGGATTACATGTCTGAGCATTCTACCCTGTTTAATGCTGATCTAGTTATAAACTTTTGGATTTGCCCTTGCCTTCTGTTTTGGATTGTTTGCCTGTTTCTTGGACTGCCTTTGGAATATCAACTCTGCCTGCCAATTTCATTTACCCTGTACGCCTGCCATCTGTATGTTCATTTAATAAAGCTCTGCTTTAGGATCCCAATGCATCTGCCTTCTCACCATCATTACAGAAGACTTCGCCTACCCAGGATCCAGCGGAGCTTCAACACACACAGAGCGTGCTTCACAAGGATCCGTGCTCATCGAACATCACAAGCAGCTCTGCAAACTTACGACATTTACTGAGGAGCTTGTAAAATTCATGCATTCAAACCCCCCTATAGCTTCTACTAGTGACACTACTGCTCCGCTTGTGAGCTCTCCCACAAACATTCTCTTACCCTCCCTGGGGAATCCTCGCTTGGCATTTCCAGACAAGTTTGATGGTACTAAATCCCAGTGCAACAGATTTCTCATGAAATGTACAATTTTTCTCAACCTCACATGTATTCCACTAAAGAATCCCAGGTAGCCTTTATCACCTCCCTCCTGACAGGGAGGGCACTGGACTTTGCCATGGCTATATGGGAGAGGCAGAACCATCTCTGTTATTCCATCGAGTGGTTCAAAATCTGATTTTGGGAGGTGTTCGGGCTAAAGGAGGAGGTTGGAGAGCAGTTACTTAAAACATTTTACTAAAATATTTAAAATTTTCCTCAGCAGATTACGTGCTCAAATTCCGTACTTTAGCGGTACAAGCTGGCTGGCCCGATGACCCCCTGAAAACTCTGTACTGTAATGGTCTAAACCGAACTCTTTAAACCGAACTTGCATGATGGGATGAGACCACCGTATCACTACATCACTGTAACGTAGTTCAGTGGAAAGGAGGAGGCGAGAACCGGCTTGACAATATAAATAATATTTTAATAGTAAACTTAAAAGTCAAAACACACACATGACGGACATGTCCGTAAATGATCTCTCTCTCGTCAAAAATCGGCCTTTATCCCTCTCGGAGGCTTGATTAGCCTGATACGGGATTAGCCCGCCCTCTGCCCTGCCACATTCCTCTCTCGTTCTTTCAGGCTGGGGAGCCCCCTGCCTGATGTACATCCCCCCCTCTTTCCCTGGGGAGGGGCGCGCCTTCCACTGCGTCTGCCGGTCATCCCCATCTACCTGGACGAGGGAGGGGACAAGGGGAAACAGAAATAATTAAAATGTGGGGGTGATACTTCCTGTAACAATGTAGTACCCCACCCCATAAAAACACTACAATTTAAAAGAGAGGGAAAAGGCCAACGCAGAGCGGCAGTGAGAGAGAGAGAGGAGAGAGAGATAAAAAAAAACCTACTCGCCGGTTCTCCGATACGCCGTAGCTTGTTCCTCGGCCACTCATCCACCCTCTAACGGACGACAGACACACCTGTCCAGAAGAATCGGAGGCAGTCCTCCAGCCCCTGGCGGACAGAACGCCCCACCATGCTCTCGGGGAGCCGAAGGGGTCTCCCCCGCCCCTGGCAGCGGTTCTCCCGCTCGGTCGGCGGACTGTCGGCTTGGAGCCCCTTCTCCCCATGCGGTCGGTGGCTGTTCCTCTGCTTCCAGGCGGCTGGGCTCCTCATCCCCCGGCAGATGGCCGCAGCTGCTCGGTTGGGGTGGACGATAGTGGCGAGAACTCTACTACGGCGTATCCCTCCTCCTTCCCGGGTTTCGGCACCAGTGTAACGTAGTTCAATGGAAAGGAGGAGGCGAGTACCGGCTTGACAATATAAGTAATATTTTAATAGTAAACTTAAAAGACAAAAACACACACATGACGGACATGTCCATAAATTATCTCTCTCTCATATTAGGGTTGATTAGCCTGATACGGGACCGGGTGTGTATCGTCACAACCCGGCCCTGCCCTCCACCCTGCCACAAACACCCTTTCCATAAAATTAGATAATCTCCTTAGAACCCGCAAATCTTCGCCAGATTACAACTTCCTTAAGGATTCAGTTAATGACTCACCACCCACAGAACCCATGCAGACCGGAAACACCTGCTTAACTCATCAGGAGAAACTACTCCGCCGACGTCTGGGGTTATGTCTCTACTGTGGTAAAACTGGACACTTGCTCTCCACCTGTCCCACTCAGCCTGAGACATCTCAAAGGTGAGTAAATCCATTTAATTGAATCTAAACAACAATCTACTAGTTGTGGCCTCAACTATCTCCTACAATTCTCACCGGATCTCAATTCCTGTTTTAATTGATTCAGGTGCTGCTGATAGTTTCATAGATTATAAAATAGCCAAAGACTTGAATTTACATTTTTTTTAATTTTGCTCCCTCCATACACATCTCAGCATTAGATGGACGCCCCCTCAGCTGCAGTGCCAAACAGCACATCATGGAATACATCACTCGGGAGTCAGGATACAAAGTCGGGATCCTTCACTCAAAAAGCATCCAGCTATTTGTTGACAGTTTTCCTCACAATCCTCTGATCCTGGTGTTTCCATGGCTCACCCATCATAATCCTGTGATTTCCTGGTGTGAGGGACAGATTTTGAAACAGAGCTCTCGATGTCATCGACAATGTCTCGTTACTTGCACTCCTCTCCTATGCCGCATCTCTCACATGGATGTATCCCATACTGATCTCAGTATGAAGGTTCCTTCTGTTTACGCAGACCTGTACAATGTATTCTTCAAAAACCAAAGCCACCTGGTTGGCATATCATCATCCACAAGATTGTGGCATAGAATTAATACACAAAATGTACCCTCCAAAGAAGAAAATGTATCTACTTTAAGGCATTGCAAGGCTTGTTGGATGTGTTGAGTGAGTCTCCATCGAGGATAAATAAATTAGTATGGCATCGATGTAGATGACAACCCACTTATTTATCATGTTAGGATATACTTAATTCACAATGGCTTGAAAAACTGAATGAGAGTTGGCCAATCCAAAAGGCATCAACTGATATTCTTAGTGTCTAGTTGTCGTCAGAAAATCTGTCTTCTACTCATCTCCCTCACGAATGTGGATGAGATTATAGGTGTTGCATAAATTCAGTTTGGTGAAGTGTTTGGCGTTGCGTAGTTGTTCAAGTGCAGCTGGTATGCGTGGAATTGAGTAACGATATTTGATCGTTATGGTGTTGAGACCACGATAATCGATGCAAGGCCGAAGATCCCATCCTTCTTTTCAATGCAGAAGAATCCGCAGCTGACGGAGAAATGGAAGGGCGAATAAAAGTGCCTCATTGATGAACTCCTCCATGGCCTGGGTCTCAGGAGCTTAACCCTCTGGGTCGACCCTCTGGGGTCGTCCTGCTGGATTTTTCCGTCATTACAGCGGAAAGTCATTTTGGGGCATACAGATACGTTTAAGACATCATTAGACTATAAAGTGTCTACTTTTATTTGTGTACACTCACAATGACAACAAAACCTTGTGCTTTTGTAAAATAAAGAAAATAAAAAGGGTGAGCTAACAGCAGTCTCTGTGTACATGAGCATATATCTGAAACATTTTACAAAAGTTAACGGAAACTTCGCGAATACTTCTCACACAAACATGAAACATATGTCTAAAGAAAGCTTAAAATGTCTACTTTTACAGTTCTCCTGGCTCAGCAAATTATCCCTAATGTGATCACACCTATGTGCAGAGGGTGCTATTCATTCTATAATGTGCTGAGGTGATCAATGCAAATGTTAAACGCCCCCGACTGTGCCTTAAAAACAACAAATTCATTCACTTTTCTGCACATTTGGAAGCTTGCATGATACACAGGCGAGGAAACTCCTGGATAGTGACGAAGAGTTAACATTTTCCTCTGATGACGCCAATGAACATTTGAATTTTGAAGAGAGACTTGATCCAGTCGAGTCAACTTCAGAGACTCATACAATTTCAGATGAGTAAGTCTGTGGCAGGGCGGAGGACGGGACCGGGTGTGTCTCATCACGACCCGGCCCCGCCTTCCGCCCTGCCACAAAGTAATTTAGTTTTCATTAGTTGACATGCTATTTTATATAAAAATGTAAATATTTTACTAGTAGGACTGTTTCCAGACTTGCCTGCCAGGATTCAGAGTATTGACATTTGAAATATGTCCTAATAAGCAAGTTTTAGTTACATTAAATGCTGCTTACAGGTCATGCTAGGTACTGTACAACACTCATGTAAAAACATAATAAACAAACTGATATTTAGAAAGTAGATTGTAACAGAGTAAAGGTTGGGCAAGGAGTAGGTGGGAACCGGCTGAAAAATCAACATATATTTTGAATGCATAAATTAAATTAAACAATGATTTTAAACAAACATATACAGATACACAGGCAACACGGCACCTCTGGCCACCCCTTATCTCGCTCTACCATTGATCAGCTGATTCAGCGCTGGTCGTGCTCCATCAAGGCCTGGCCATGCCCTCCTCCTCATAACATAGGTCTTTGTGTCATATTTATAATAAAGAATCAATAACAAAAATATGCATGATTAGTTTTTCCATCAAAATGGCAGCCTTACCTAAAGCAGCAAAGTCCAACACTTGAACATGCATCATATAATTTATGTCATCATGTGCTGTGCCCATAGACAATTTCAGAGTCAACTTAAGATGTTTTCAAAAGTCAGAATAAAATTCATTGGGGAATGCCAGCCTAAAATGTTCATGGAATGTGTCTGATAATAAAAGAATATTTTTCACTTAAGTGATCTCAGTGCACACCTGTTTTGAGTTTATCACCGGTGCATACAGATGCCACTGGTTGATCGCATACAACTTCAAAGGCACATGTTGATACAACTTTAATGGACTTGTTTTTAATGCTACCAAAGTGTCATAAAAATGGTTTGTTTCATGAATCATACTACTTGTTTCTTATAAAACAAAATCATAGAATCTTTTTAGAAATGAAAACATTTGGGCCTTGGTAGCTCAGCGAGTATTGACGCTGACTATCACCCCTGGAGTCACGAGTTCAAATACAGGGCATGCTGAGTGACTCCAGCCAGGTCTCCTAAGCAACCAAATTTGCCTGGTCCCTAGGGAGGGTAGAGTCACATGAGGTAACCTTCTCATGGTCACGATTAGACGTTCTCATTCTCAATGGGGCGCATGGTAAGTTGTGCGTGGATCGCGGTGAGTAGCATGTGCCTCCACATGCTGTGGGTCACCGCGATGTCATGCACAGCAAGCCACATGATAAGATGCGTGGATTGATGCTATCATGTCATGGCCAGTGAAAGACTAGTCTTATAATCCCTCTGCCAATGCGTTTACTGATTTTTTTAATGCAGAGTGTATTAACACATGAATCTATCTTGTTTCACTGAACCGAATATTGACCTCATATTAAGCTAAAACATGCAATTTTCCTGGCTTGTATAGCTAAGTACACATGTGCTTTAGCAAGTTAATTGACAGGCAGCGTCTGTATCTAAAAGGTAATTGGCTCTTTTTCCTGCAAGGCGGGACTTCATTTCTATATCCATTGACTGTAGTATTCTAGAGCTTCTTGGTTCTAGAGCTTTTCCCATTCATTTAAACAGAAGTGACTCATCTCTGCTAAACAATCTCTGTCCTTACACTCTATAGAACTACAATGCCCATCATGCACTACATCTCCTCACCGAAGTTTGCTTAATTTTACTCCAGATTTCTTGCAATACAGGTAGAAGTGTACAAAAGCAACACGTTACTTTATTTAAAAAGTAACTTTGATATTATACAAAAAGGAAAATTGCATTACTTTACTCATACTAAGGAAAAGTAATAAGGTTCTCTAACATGCATTACTTGTAACTTGTTACCCCAAAACCGTTTGTAACAGCTTGCAGGGGTGAAATTTTAGGAAAAATTATTACCGACTGCAAAGCACCATCTTATTGCCATTGGTCCACGTCATTGGTAGGTGTGACCTAGAGATCCACCTACCTTGATGCTGAAAAGCTAATTTTGTTTACATTGTTCAGTCTGTCAAAATGAGTCAACATGAACTCATCAGCGTTTAGAATTATTATAGAGCTGATGGAAATTTACCACCATCTGAATGATTGTTCGATATTTTTTGTTAAATTAGTCCACAAAAGGAATCAAACCTACTCAATTCACTCATGTGCCATCTGCAGCAATAGCCATTCACACATCTGTCTAAAGTAAGAGATGCCTCTATCATCATTCTGTTGTCTTTATTATGCACATTAACACTTTTATGCACTCATATTTGCAATAGTATTAGTGTCATCATAAATCACAATAATAGAGTGTAATCTGCGCATATTATGGCTGCATTAGCGTCATTAATTCAGATTTTTTTTTTAATTTTACTCATAGAATGAGGCATAATGTCTTAATAACTTAGGCTAGGGGCCTGGGTAGCTCAGTGAGTATTGACACTGACTACCACACCTGGAGTCGTGAGTTCAAATCCAGGGTGTGCTGAGTGACTCCAGCCAGGTCTCCCAAGCAACCCAATTGGCCTGTTTACTAGGGAGGGTAGAGTCACTTGGGGTAACCTCCTCGTGGTTCTCGCTCTCAGTGGAGCGCGTGGTAAATTGTGTGTGGATCGCGGAGAGCAGCATGAGCCTCCACATGTGGAATCTCCACGGTGTCATGCACAACGAGCCACGTGATAGGAACACGTATGTGAGAATGCTGTTTGTAGACTACAGCTCAGCATTTAACACCATAGTGCCCTCCAAGCTTGATGTGAAACTCCGGGCTCTGGGCTTAAACAGCTCGCTGTGCAGCTGGATCCTGGATTTCCTGTCAGGCAGACGTCAGGTGGTTAGAATGGGCAGCAACATCTCCTCATCACTGACCCTCAACACTGGAGCCCCGCAGGGCTGTGTTCTCAGCCCACTCCTGTATTCCCTTTACACACATGACTGTGTGGCGACACATAGCTCCAATGCCATCATTAAGTTTGCTGACGATACGACGGTTGTAGGTCTGATCACTGACAATGATGAAACAGCCTACAGAGAGGAGGTGCACACTCTGACACGCTGGTGTCAGGAGCACAACCTCTCCCTCAACGTCAGTAAAACCAAGGAGCTTGTGGTGGACTTCAGGAAGAAAGACAGAGAACACAGCCCCATCACCATTAATGGAGCACCGGTGGAGAGAGTCAGCAGCTTCAAGTTCCTCGGTGTCCACATTACTGAGGAACTCACATGGTCCGTCCACACTGAGGCCGTTGTGAAGAAGGCTCACCAGCGCCTCTTCTTCCTGAGACGGCTGAGGAAGTTTGGAATGAACCAACACATCCTCACACAGTTCTACACCAGCACTGTAGAGAGCATCCTGACTGGCTGCATCACCGCCTGGTATGGCAATAGCACCGCTCACAACCGCAAAGACCTACAAAGGGTGGTGCGAACGGCCAGAAACATCATCGGAGGTGAGCTTCCCTCCCTCCAGGATATATATAACAGACGGTGTGTGAATAAAGCTCGGAGGATTATCAAAGACTCCAGCCACCCGAGTCATGGGCTGCTCTCACTGCTTCCATCAGGCAGGCGGTATCGCAGCATCAGGACCCGCACCACCCGACTACATGACAGCTTCTTCCCACAAGCAATAAGACTTTTGAACACATGATCCCTCACGATCAACAATCACTGCACTTTATTAATCCTCATTCTGTCAATATATTCTCGCTCCCAATTCAGTTAGTGTATATATATATATTTATACCCTTACCTAGTGTATGTGTATTCTACATTGTGTGTATTGTGTACATTTGATATGTAAATTGTTGTGTAGGTATGTGTACATTTGTTATGTAAATTGTGTTGTGTAAATATGTTGTTATTGTAAAGTGGTTTATGTCTCGTCACTGTCATTACTGCAATGTTGCTCGGAACTGCACACAAGACTTTCACCTACTGTTGCACTCGTGTACACAGTAGTGTGACAATAAAGTGATTTGATTTGATTTGATTGATTGATAAAATGCACAGATTGACGGTCTCAGAAGCGGAGGCAACTGAGACTTATCCTCTGCCACCCAGATTAAGGTGAGTAACAGCGCCACCACTAGGATTTAAATGTACTTTTAAACACTGTCTAACAGCAGTGTGGCGGGTGTCTGAATGTCAAGAAATAGTATACGTTGCTCGGCTGTTTAGAACTTCTTTCTACCCCTGAACGAAGAAAGAAAAAATTCTCTGGATGTACAGTATATCGAAGGGGAAATGGGTTGAAGACAAGAACAGAGGAAGCAGGTGAGGCGTGTGTTCAGTGTGAGGTTAAATAAAGCTTTGTTTGGTCCTAATGAGGGAGAGCAATGTGCAGATGGTCTGTAAACCTCCAGTAGAAACCGTGTGAGCCTGTTTTACAGCTGGCCTGTAAAGGCTCTGAGAGCTATTCACAGGATGAATACCAGAACTGTCTTGTCTTGTTGTCTGTTAGATAAATAACAGATTTCAGGTCTCTGAAGTTTCTCTGCAAGAATATAAGTGCTTTTAAATGCATCACTGATCTCCCTGCATCCCAACGTAACAACTATTCTGGTGATTATTGAGAGGTTTTCCAAAGCATGTCACCTCATTGCATTGAAGAAACTACCAACTACTCTAGAGACAGCAGAGATGATTTTCCAGAGTGTTTTCTGCTTCTATGGTTTATCTGAGGATATAGTGTCTGACCGAGGTACCCAATTCACCTCATGTGTCTGGAGAGCGTTCTGTCAAATGTTAAAAATGTATATCAGCCTAACATCTGGGTACCATCCACAGTCAAACGGACAAACTGATAGACTCAATCAGGAGATTGAATGCTTCCTCTGCTCTTACTATTACTACTTATCAGATTTTTAAAGATGAATGGAGTCAATTTGTCGTGATTATTGTTCAAGTGTGGTTTGCAATTACAGAAAATGTTTGGTGGATTGTAAAACGGTGTGGCATGGGGACATGGTTGTGTGTCAGTCTGCGGGAGAGAGAGAGAGCGGTAAGGCTTGTCACCTGGTTTATAATCAACCATAACACCCGTGTCTTGTTATAGTGATGCGGAGTGAGACATAAAAGGAACACCGAGTCCAGAGAGGGAGAGAGAAACCAGAAGGCAGACAGTGTTAATGCCTATGTTTACATATTTTTTTATGTGCCTCTGTGTTGAGAGAGAATTAAAAAAAAACTCACCTCAAACCTGCTTCGCTGTCTCCTGACTCTTCCATTGCCAAACCAAAGACCTTCACAAACGGTTATTTAATCCAAGGGTTCATGTATGTTTTCCACCTTGCACTATGAATGTTTAACGGTGTGTTCAATAAAGACATAAATAAGTATCTATTTGCGTGCAACTTGTTTAAGCAGACTCTGGTTGGGTTGCACCAATAAGTATTAAATTAAGAGTTTAGAGCTAATCAGAGATTTGTTGATCTAGGATTTATTTTAATTTGAGTTGTGTTGTACTACTTAAATTTAAACATGGATTAATAAATCAATGATTAAAATGTTAACCTATCATTAAATCTTTCACTTGCGATTAATTTTGTCTGCCATGATGGATTAAACAATGTAACAAAATAATAACACTATTTTATTTCCTTTTCGAGTGAGAACAAAAAATTGTCTCTGTGAAAAAGAAACTCATGCAGGTAATATTTTTTTAAATGTTTAACATTTCTACAGTCGTTAATAACTGCTTCCAAGACAGATGAGCGCCACAAAAGGCAGATCAAATAAAAGCAAAGGAAATGTCACAGCCACGCATAAGAAGTACTAATTTCACAAGCCATGGGAAGAAATTTATATCTCAATTAATGGAAGCGTCCGGGACAATAATCAAAGACAAGAGGACAGATCATTTCCATAAGAAAAAAATAAGAGGCGTGGGTCCAGCTAAGCACCAGCTTTAACTCATCTGCAGGTATCAAGGACAAGCGAGACGTGATGAACTTGAAAGTTCATCTGTTGGAAAAGAGAAAAAAGATGATGCCCAGGAGAGGATCTTTTCTTATGGGAGGAGGTCCACCAGCAAGTGAAATCAATGTGTTGTCTCAAAAAAATCATCCAGATCATCCCGCAACAAATATCTCCCTTTTCTAACCCATTTGACAATGATGCCATTGCGGACTAGCCAGAACCATCAACACCAAGGTACAAAAATATGTCAAAAAGACAAACTTGGCAGAGAACTAGAACAAGTTCAAATTGTTTTTAATGAAATCTAGAGAAATGGATATAAACAGTCCGATTTTAAATGTAAAATTACAATTAACAGTGTTCAAATAATATTTAGTTTAATGTTTATTTGTTAACAGTACTGTATGTAAATTATATAGTACATGACTGTATAGCTTAATTCATGTATTAATATTACATAAATTGCAATAAAGAACAAGAAGGCAACCATTTTAAATTGATCATCTTATTTGTGCAAAGGATATTCAAGCAACTGAATTAAAAATGTTTTCTATCAATGTTAATAATTTATTTTATTGAAAGTATATTGCAGTGCATTGATATGTACATAGTATCTCTCTCTGATGTTTACATATTTTAGATCTTTTAATAACACATATTATGCAGTAAAATGGTTCTCAATTAGAGTTATCCAGACAACATTTCCAATGGCAGTGGCAGCGCTGCACTCCTGCTGTGCATCCTCTAGATCCTCATTTGGGTGACCCTCTTCAGACTCATGTAGTAGCTCATCTCCAAGTCTTTTCCCAAAGTTGTATAATACTGCCCCTGTAACGATGACCATCAGTGTTGTCTCAAGCTTCATTCGAAGCCCATTCTTCATGCAAGGAAAGCTTTTTTCCAAACACCAAACTCTCTCTCCACAAGACCTCTTGCTGCAATGTGGCAGGAGTTGTTGCATTTCTCAGCTAGTGTTGTAGGGTTCAAGAGGGGGGGTGATCAGGTAGGCATGACAGGGGTACCCATTATCGATGGACAGGATCAACACATGGCAGCATGATTTTTGACAATAGCCATTTGTGTGCTTTGCTTGAAAGCCACGCATTCCAGGGTCACCTAGTAGTCAAGTCAAAAACCACTTGACTTGACTACTAAGTGACCCTGGAATGCGTGGCTTTCAAGCAAAGCACACAAATGGCTATTGTCAAAGATCATGCTGCCATGTGTTGATCCTGTCCATCGAGCCAAAATGTTGGTGATTTGGGGCTTTTTATCACACATGACTTGAACATTGATGAAACAGTCGCCCATCTATTTTCTCCTCCAGGGTTCTGAATCCGAATGTGGGTGCAGTCAATCGCCCCTATAACTCCAGGAAAACCAGCTCTCGTAAAAAATCCAGCCGGTGTTCTGCCTGTCGGTACAAATCTTATATACTGATTTTTCATAGTAGCCCCTGATACCCTTCCAACAATTCTGCTCACAGTTGATTTATGAACTCCAGAAAGGTCCCCATCCACCTTCTGGAAACAAGCAATGGCATAAAAGCGCATGGCTATCAGAAGCTGGAGCAATGGCACTATAGCCGCATTTCGGTTACTGCTATGTTTAATTAGTCCAATTTGTTTCATTTAATATAATTAAAGATTCCTCGTTGAATCTATACCTCTTTGAAAATTCCTCATTGTCATAAAACTCAACAGGCTTCAGCCTGTCCCATATTTTTCTTCGAGATACTCATTCATTGTCCCCAATCAACCAAAAAAGTGCTGCCAATTTCTATATTTAAACCTCCTCAGATACAAGTTTATAGTTAATCCTTAACTGAAATGTAAATCCGAGTTTAAAGTAACGGAGCAACAGGATTAAAATTAATCTAGATTTACTGTGAAATTTAAATCAGGATTAAAATGATGGTTTAAATTTAACCATGATTATTTTTAAACAAGGTTTAAATTTAGGTGCAACAGTATTATTAGATAAATTTAATCGCAGTTTAAGGTTAATCCTTATTGGTGCAACCCACCCCGTGTTTATCTATTCAACAAGATCACACATGAAATTGACAAAGTGTTGCTTCTTAAAGTTCATAGACCCACGCCACACCATTTTACAATCCACCAAACATTTTCTGTAATTGCAAAAAAAGACCCCACTCTGCCGAATTACTGACAAGCACCATCTCCCATCAAATATATTTGCATCAATTTAAAGGTGATCACCTTTCCCTCTGGAACTACTAGCAGCATGCTGCTTAAACTACCTTGAGACATGGGTTCTGGTCTCAAGGAACCACAAAGTGAACGTGATCACAAACAATAATGGGACTGATTCAGATGTTGCATTTTCTCACTAAAATGACATTTTTACTCAACTAACAGTTAGGTTTAAGGTTGGCATTTGGGTTAGGGTCTAGAGTTATTAAAATATGCATTCCTGTTTACTGTATTACATAATTTACTACTAAGTTAAGTCAATTTTATCTTACTTTTTACAGCAGATGTAATTTCATAGCAGCTGTACAAGAAATTATACTATAACCGAAATTGGAGCTGTAATGTCTTAGTCATCATTGTGCAGTTTCTGTAAAATATTAATGTAGATTGTGCCTTAATAAGTAAATAACATTTGTATTTAGACCCCCTGTGAGCAAGCCAAAGTCAACTGTGGCAAGGAACTCCATTTTGGTTAATGGAGAAAAATAAGGCTCATTTTGGGGGCCAGTACCCCTCTGGATTAACAGCATGAATATAATGCCAATATTAGTTGTTTATGTGTAGAACAAACCATGGTTTAAATGAGTAAACTAAGTAAATGTTAGGGGCCTATGTTAAACAAAATTATTTTTTATGAACTGTAAGAATAGTGACAAAGTTTTTGAAGTCCATCTTGTATTGCACATAGATGCAGTGTCCTTTGCTATTTGGCTGACAAAGGCTTTTTAATTAATTTTTTTTTATTTTAATGATCAATTGTCACACATTATACATACATTTCTGCATATATACAGTGAAATTATTTATTTTTCACATATCCCAGCTAAGCTGGGGTCAGAGTGCAGGGTCAGCCATGATTCAGCACCCCTGGAGCAGATAGGATCAAGGGCCTTGCTCAAGGGCCCAACAGTGGTGTCTTGGCGGTGCTGGGGCTTGAACCCCCGACCTTCTGGTCAGTAACCCAGAGCCTTAACCGCTGAGCCACCACTGCACCTAATGAAGCATGCAACTCGCTTTTGGTGCCATTCTGTGGTCATTTCACCTGGAAAGTGGAGTTTACATTTGCAAGGCAGTGATTTGAATTTCGGTAAGCACAGACTGATTACAGCAGCAGATCATTCAACCTGCTGTCTCTTATGAGCAATTTACAGGAATCTATCCATAATTTCTCCTACAAACTGTATATGATCACACAGCACTGGCATCTGAGGAGTGAAATGGCAGACTGATCTAAATTAACAGGTCTTTTTTAGACAACCAGCCCCATGATCCATCTTCAGTGCTTTTTCTGACATGTCAATTAATTTGCACCACTGTGCTGCAAAGGTTTTCCGGCACCACATGGTCATGGTCACATTTTAGGTGGCCACTTTGCATCTAACATCCTGTAAGGCTTGTTTTTCTATTTTACTACTTTATTAGAATCTACTAACCCCTGCTGTGAACTCACTACATTTTCAAAATTATGTATCTCAGAGAACTGTGTGCTTTGATGTTTGGTCAGAGACTTTGAAGTGCTTGAATGCGCTGTTGGTCATCCTCGATTTCTTCATCTTTGATCATGTTGTTTAGTACAGGGGTGACTGGTTAAAGAGTAGTTCCTTGATGTCACACCTAATTCTGTTTGATTTCAGATGCCCAACAGCTTTAGAGTGCCAGACAAAATAATTTGTAAGTTTCTCTGGTCTTTGATTGGATCACAGGAAACCCTGTAATTCAAATTTGTTTGAGGTAAATTAGAAGCAAAGTGTTCATTCAGCCCTTAGAACCACCCCACTCTCTTCACTGCATGAAGAAATGGCCTCCATTTCCACAATCTTAATGACCTTTCATAATGGCTCTTTGTAAGGACTTTCATTTATGACAAAATTTAGCACAATCTGTCAGTCTGGGGGTGATGGCGTTCATAAGAAATGGGCACACTACGAGAGACTCCATTATCAGAAACATTGCATCATTTTCCGTTTCGAAATAATAACAATAAAACAACCTACGGGCAAATTTTAGCTTTAATTAAATTAAGATGGAGCCAAATGGAGTATTTCATAGAGAACCGAATTGTGTGGCACTGAGTTAGGATGTTTATTGGAAGCAATGGGGGTCAATCAGAGCTGCATTTGATTGGTCAGTAGAGGGTTGAGTGTGTTTTCCATGTTATAGTCAGCTGCTTTGTCTCAATGAATGTCAGTGCCATAGTCCAGCATCTCTTTTACCAAATCTGAGTCATGAACAGTCCATTCATCTTCCTGTCTGAGCACTTTAATAAACATAATGATTCTTATGATAAATGACCTCTGGCCCAAGAAGGAGTACGCATTGCAGGGTTTGAAGCTCACATGAGGACACTTGTTTTTACCCACCCCCCTAAAGGCCAGCATCAGCAGCAATGCATTTGCTCAAGCAATGCTTAATCACTCACTAAGTGGACAGCAATGTTCTGGTCCGGAGCCATGGCTATTCAGCTAGAATGTTTAGCATATTTCTCTTATTCCCTCCCTTGACAGTTAGAGGTGAGATTGCTGTGTTATTTGGAGTTGCGTGCTAAATGAAGACAGGTCAACCCTTCTTATGCCCGATGCTGACAGCCCATCCACCTGACAGTCTTTTCCGCTGTCCCCACCTCATGTCCTCATGCAGATGTGATTTTATTATAGGCACTAGGGATGACGACATGACTCAGTTCATTTACTAGAGGGCAAGATGAGGACAAATGCAAATGGCGGTAATAAAGAAAGGGTGGTAATCGAGAGCTAAAATTTCAAACCAGTGTCCCACAAATGGCTGAACATATCAGAGCTCTATTCAAATTAATTAGAGCTCTTAAATTTTATAAAGATCCAAGATTAATTTTTCAGAGTGTACATAATGCACATTGTCCTTCATTGAGACACGTTTACTTACTAACTACAGTAAGGCTCTTTCTCTTTGGAGTACCTTGATATTTCAGTCTGAATGATTTCAAGGACATTTCTTTTCTATAATTGGTGAGCGATTTTTCTTTGTTTAATTTAAATGCAGATAGATAAAAATATTAAAAAAGGCATAATCATATTACCAAATCATTTTGTAAAAATGTGTATTACAAGCAGAATTTTCTTTTGTCTTTATTTGGATATGTACCCTTGAGGTAATCAAAACTATTTTCCTTAAAGTAATCAGAAAATAATTATGTCACTTCAATTTAGTGGTATTTGAATTAGCTTACTTATGAATAAGTAAGTAATTAGTAATGTGTACTGTAATAAATGTTAAAGTGACCCTCTCGTCTCTAAAGTTGTATATAAAGTCTGGAATATTTGTAATTAAAGTCTGGAATATTTGATAAAATCTGGAATATTTATGTAAAGTCTGGAATACTTGTAAGTAAAGTCTGAAATATTTTTAATTAAAGTCCAAAATGTTTGTATGCAAAGCCAGGAATATTTTTTTTGTAAGTCAGGAATGTTTGAAAATAAAGTCTGGAATGACTGACTGTAAAATAGTGCAAAGCTTATTGCGTTTCACCGATATGCCCCATATATGTTACTAGGGCTGTATTATAGAAACATCCCAATTTTAGACTCATATCTTGTCTGTTTAGATCCTAATTTAACTTGTCAAATCTTATTTAAGTGGCACGGTGGAGGGCGGGGCCGAGTCGTGACTCAACACGCCCGGTCCCGTATTAGGCTAATCAAGCCACCGATAGGGATAAAGGCCGACTGCAGAGGGCGGTGCGAGAGAGAGAGATCCTTACGGACATGTCCGTCGTCTTATGTGTTTGTCTTTTGAGTTTTCCATTAAAACTATCATTTATATGTTAAGCCGGTTTCTCGCCTCTTCCTTGCCCGTGAGTGTGAACTGTTTTACATTGGTGCTGAAACCCGGGAAGGAGGAGGGATACGCCGTAGCGGAGTTCTCGCCACTACCCCAACGAAGCAGCCGCGGCCATTTGCCCGGGGACGAGGAGCCCAGCCGCCTGGAAGCGGAGGAACGGCCGCTGACCGCGAGGGGAGAAGGGGCTCCTGGCCGACCGCCTGGAGCAAGGAATGCCGCTGCCAGGGGCAGAGGAGACCCCTTCTGGGCGCTGAAATGCGGCGGGGTAAGAGACCGCCAACCACGAGTGGGGAGGGGCTCCGAGTCTGACCGCCTGGAGCGAAGAAACCGCTGCCAGGGGTGGGGGAGGCCCCTTCCGATCCCCGAGAACACGGCGGGGCGTTCCATCTGCCAGGGGCTGGAGAGCTACCTCTGATCCGTCCGGAGAGGTGCGGCTGCTGTTCGGTAGAGGGTGGAGGAGTGGCTGAGGAACAAGCTACGGCGTATCGGAGAACCGGCGAGTACGTTTTTTTTTTCTCTCTCTCTCCTCTCTCGCTCACTGCCGCTCTGCGTTGGCCTTTTCCCTCTTTTTTAAATTGTAGTGTTTTTTTGTCATGTTTTAAAAAATTTAATGGATTGACGGGGGTTGGGAGGTTATAAGAGTACCCCCCCATATTTTAATTGTTTAACAGGTTGATGGGGATGACCCGCCGGCAGACCGCGCAGGAGGCACCCCCAGGGGATGTACGTCAGCCCGGGGGTCCCCAGCCTGAAAGAACGAGGGAGGAATGTGGCACGGTGGAGTGCGGGGCCGGGTCATGACTCAACACGCCCGGTCCCGTATTAGGCTAATCAAGCCACCGAGAGGGATAAAGGCCGACTGCAGAGTGTGGTGCGAGAGAGAGAGAGATCCTTACGGACATGTCCGTCGTCTTATGTGTTTGTCTTTTGAGTTTTCCATTAAAACTATCATTTATATGTTAAGCCGGTTTCTCGCCTCTTCCTTGGCCGTGAGCGTGAACTGTTTTACAATTTAAAACTTAAGATAAGAGATTTCTGTAATATGACCCCTGGTACATTAGATGTAGGTGCAAGAGTTGCTGAGATTTAACTAAACACTCTATTCTCCTGCTGTAGATACTGAACGTTAAACAGGCCTGCTGGGTACTACTAGAATAAATTTATACATGAGGTCAAATTTCAGAGTTTTGTAAATGAAAGCCTGTATTAGTTCTTTGATATTGCACTTCTGTTATCATGGGTGAGAGAGATGTTGAATGTGAATGAGATATAGAAAAGGAGGAAAAGAGCACAAGTGAGCTTTTTAGTCTATTCAGAAAGAAAATGTGCTCTATTCACATCATTTAATATGGTCACATTCCCTTACACGTTCTCTACAAAAATTCCCCCTCTCCTGAAGAGCAGAGCGGCTGTCTTGAGTGAGTACACACACACACACACACACACACACACACACACACACACACACACACACAAACACACTCACATAAAGGGCCTTTTGTTCCCCCTGCTCATTTATATTCTGATTAAGTACAAAATGACACATAAGTGGAGATTTTTTTCTTCACTGCCTGGTTCCTCTCCACAGCAGTGCTCCTCTGGTTCTGGACTGTAAAGAGCTCAGCTGCAGCATTAGTGTTAGATTTATTTAAAAGGAAATGCATATGTTCAATGAACTGGGTTCTCTCTATCCGTGTGTGTGGTCAGCAGTGTGGGTAAGTTACTTAAGAACAGTAATCCACTACAAATGATAATTACATCATTGGAAAGTAATCACATTTCAAATTACTTACATTTACATTTAAGTTACTTTTCTGCTCAACATATTCAAAATAATGTCTATTTCTTTTTTCTTTCTATTTCTTTAACGCAGTTCCGGACTGTACCGGCCCAATTTAAATCATGTATATATATATACTTAAAAGTAATTAAATCCATTGAAAGTCTGTAACTGTAATCTGATTCCAAGAATTTAAAATGTAATGAATTCTACTTTTTTGACCAAAAATCATTAGATTACAGTAACTAATTATTTAGTAATTGGATTAAACCCAACACTGGTGTTCAGATATTAATCTACAGAGAACTTTATATCAGAGGAGACTACAAAAGACAGAAGGGACTAAATTATCAGAGAATTATGACCCTTTTCAAAGAGAGGACCTGAAATTTAATTTCATAAAATCTAGACTCCTGAATGTAAGTGATGAGGGTTCAGTTATTACATATTCTCTTCCCAGCATGTGAACCTTCAGATGTTTGTCATTAGGGGTGTTGGAACAATTGGAAATGTCGGGGGACACATTCTAAACCATTGGCTATTGAATATAATTTGAATATTCATCCTGTAGTCCTGATTACTGTAATAATATTACTTCATCTGTGTAAAGCAGGGGTGTCCAAAGTCTGTCCCAAAATAGAACCGAATTAGGCCTACTATGGAGAATAATCTGAAATTCATATTCTGGACACTGGATGTCGCTATCACTTACAGCCACTATTCACAGTGCATCGTCTTCTCTAGTGTGTTCTGTCCTGCCTGTTGCCATCAGCTTCATCCTCTAGCAGAGTTCAACAGGAGTTTTGAATACTCCTTATTTCCAATGATGAAGCATCACACAGAAAGAATGATGCATTTATTAAAGGATTGACATCAGGTTAGATAATTTACTTATGTACTTGTTCTTGTTAACATGTCCAGATACCTCTCATTATACAACTGAGTAGAGCTGCTATTGTGCAATTGGCTGAACAAAGTTTATTGAGCACGCACATAGACGTGCAAACTGAGCATACTCTTCCAAAATGTCCTCCGTAGCACTGGGATGTATAATAAATTGGTTTGTTGTGATATTTTGTTTTCCCAGTGCAATTTCAGTGAGGACATACTGTAGAAGAGAGCGCTTAAAATACTTGCACATCTGTGCCTGATGCGTGCGCTTAAATTGCTCATGCACGTCTACAAATAAAATTAAGTGCCATTATTTTAAGCAAAAATAAAATCGTATTTTTAATGCATGTAAAAACAGAATAGGAGCTATAATTGTATAGCTATAAAGAGTAATTCCTTGAAAAACAAAGAGTAATTTGTTGCATCACTTCATAAAAGGAAAATGTAATCTGATTTTTATTATTGTGATGGACACACCCAACACTTAAAATGGGTGTCAAAAAATATCAAAATGTGAATAAGTGAGTATAATATTTCGTATAAGATATATCACTGTTCCATCATTTGCATTTGGCCCTCAACTGAAAATGTTTGGACACCCCTGGTGTAAAGGAACCATGTAAACATTTCATTGACTGGTGCATCATTGCTCTGGATTGCTGGAACAGTTATTTGGAGGACAGTTGTAATGTTATATGTCCCAAAATTAAGCCAGTAAAACTGAATGAAGAGAGAGTAATCTTAAAAACATCATCTGGAGACTTCTTGGAGCAGAAAAAACACTGTATAGGCACCAACTGAGGTGCTGATCTCGAGAACTTTGACGCATGATTGACACATGCTGTTCTTGATTACATAATGTCTCTGGATTTTTCTTGTGTTTAGAAACCTCCAGTTTGAACCCCTATCTGTTTGCTGAAGAGTTGTTTGTTTCTGTGCTTTATCGCCTAGTTTAATGGTAGAGATCTCAGCTCTGCAAACCAGCATAACTGCCAAAGGTGATGGGTTTCTGCTGAGTCTGGTCATCTCCTCTCTCTCTCTGTCCTACTTGGAAATCTCAGACAGATCATGTGCTTTGTGGAGATGTGTGGGTGTATGGTTTCTGGAGGGTCCTGACAGCATCCCTGCCTGCTGTGTTATAACCCTGTGTTGAGGCCGACCCCCTGATGACATGGATCGATACAGCAAAGAAATGAAGTGGCCCATTGATTAAGCCCATAACGGGGCATTTAAAGGTTTAATCTGGCTAACGAGGATAACCTTGTCGTCTGAGGCAGCAGCCTGCATGAGAAGAATGTACGTAAGGAAATCAGAAAGTGCAAAACTAGATTAGACGACCTTTATTGATTAGTCTTATTTCTGAATGAACAAATTCAGGCAGCACCTTATCTCCCAATAGATAGTGAAAATAGTATTGTGGCAGTGGGGGCGTGGTCAAGCGCCCGTCTGGTTAGAGAAGGAGTGGTAAGGACGCTTACACCTGAGCTAAATTATGCCTTTAACACCTGTTTCTAATTACAGTGAACATGGGGAGAGTGGCATAAAAAGCCGAGATGGTGAGCAGCTCGAGAGAGAGAGACAGACTAGAGTCCAGTGTCTGTGTTTATGAAGCCAAAGTCTGTAGTCTTTGTGAAGCTAAAGTTTTGTGATATGTTTATGAACCTGAGTTTTGAACTGAAGGCAGAAAATAAAGAGCCTTACCTGTCTCACTGTTCCCGTCTTCTGATTACCTCTACACTGGTGCCGAAACCCGGGAACTTATCCTAAGTGATGGAAGGAAGTTGCCCCGTAGAGTCCTCCCAGTTGACGGATGTCCTCCAGTCCCTCGCACACTGATTGACCAGGTGGTGCTGGAGCAGGCGTCCGGCTCACAGAGGACCACATGGCGGCGATCCCGAGGGCGGAGGAGCCCTCTCTCTCTCTCTCTCTCTCTCTCTCTCTCTCTCTCTCTCTCTCTCTCTCTCTCTCTCTCTCTCTCTCTCTTCCCCCGCCCCCTGTGTTTTCCCCTGTTCCATCCCCTTCCTCTCTACCCTCTCGCTCTACTCTCTCTCCAGGGCCCATTCCTGCCCCGTGCAGGCGAGGAGGTTTCCCGTGGCCAGCTTCCCGGCCATGGGGCGTGACACATTCCCCTTCCCCGAACTTAAGCCACCCTCACCCTCAGGTGGAGGCGCCCACCAGCGCAAGTACAGGCGTATCGCCTGGGCCAGCGTGTTGGAGGTGCGGAGACCCGGACCACTTCCGGGATCAGTGTCCGCTGATTGAGGTGGGGACGGCGGTGCGTGTCTCCGATATCTTGCAGGCTGCCCCTGATCGGGCCGGAGCATACCAGATACTGGTAAGAGTCAAGGGGGGTACTCATCCAACATTGCTGGATACAGGTTGTAGTCAAACTACTATCCACCAATGCTTGGTTCAACCCGAGGCTTTGGGAACAGCTAAACTGGTGAGGGTGAGGTGTGTGCATGGGAATATTCACAAGTACCCTGTGGTGACCTTGGTTATCAAATTCCGGGGGAAAAAACATAGAGTGGAGGCAGCGGTTAATTCCTGCCTCACCCATCTGCTGATTTTAGGGACCAATTGGCCGGATTTTGGACATTTATTAAAGGGGGTTTGCGCGGATGGATCCTGCACTAAAATAGTGAGGTGTGCGATGCTTTTGCAGGGGAGGCGGAGCCTGGGCCTCGACCGCTTCAAGTCAGAATGACGAGGGAATGTAAGAGGCTACAACCCCTCCCCTTCTCAGCAATCGCAGGATGAAACCCTCAAGTACGCCTTTCACCAAGTGAGAGTAATCGATGGTCAACAACTCTGGCCAGACATCGCTCTTTCATATTTTTATTTTGCCGTTATAAATGACTGGTTATATAGAGTGACGCAGGACGCTCAAACAAAGGAAAACGTAACACAGACAATGGACTCTAGTCTGTCTCTCTCTCTCGAGCTGCTCGCCATCTCAGCTTTTTATGCCGCTCTTCCTGTGTTCACTGTAATTATAAACAGGTGTTAGGCATAATTTAGCTCAGGTGTAAGCACCCTTACCGCTCCTTCTCTACCCAGATGCTTGACCACGCCCCTCATTCATAAAAAGTCAAATTGCACAAATGTGTTTTTCTCAAGCAGAGGTTTTGTTTGTTGGTTTCAAACATCTAGATTAAACATTTTTAAAATTACAAGATTTTTTGTGAAGTCTGCTCTCCAAAATAAATTTTCACTATCATATTTTTGTTTTTGTAATAATAGCACTTGCTTAAATAAGCAAAGATAAATCACTCTGGCAGACATTCAGGCAAGGGTCAAGCTATATTATAAAGGCATTTTTTTAAAGGTTAAAATGTGTTTTAAGAAAATGGTATTTATTTATTTTATTTTTTATAAATGTCAGGTTTTAATATTTAAAAAGAGAGGGAAAGGCCAACACGGAGTGACAGCGGGGGAGAGAGAGAAAATAAATTTTACTTGCTGGTCCTTGGCCACTCTTCCACCCTCTAGTGGACGACAGCCAAGCCTCCCCAGGCAGATTGGAGGCAGTCTTCCGACCCCTGGCATACGGAACGCCCCACCAAGTTTTTGGTGGATGATGGGGTCTCCCCCACCCAAGGCAGGGATTCTCCTGCTCCAGGCAGTCGGCCAGGAGCCCTTCCCCACTCATGAGGTAGAGGCAGTCCTCTCTTGACCTCGCCGTGTCTCCTCTGCCCCTGTCAGTGGCCCTGACCACTCCAGGCGGTTGGCTAGGAGCCATTCCTCCACTTTCAGGCAGCCGGGCTCACACGTCTGCTGGCAGATGACCGTGGCTGCTCCTATTTCAGTGGACGGTAGTGGCGAGGACTCTACTACAGCGAATCCTCCCTTCAAGTCAGAATCCTCCTCCCTCCCAGGTCTCGGCACCAGTGTAACAGAAGTAAAAGGGAAAGGAAAGGAGGCGGTGAGAACCGGCTTAACAATATAAATAATATTTAATGGTTAACTTAAACAAAAAGACAAACACATACACATGCAGGGCAGCTGCCCGTAACTCTCTCTCTCTCTCTCGAACTGACACCTCCGGTCGCCTTTATATGTCTCGGGCTTGATCAGCCTGGTTAGGGGCCGGGTGTGCAGCATCACGCCCTCCGCCCTGCCACACAGACATTCTGAAGAAGATCTGTGTCGTCTTGACTATGTGAATGCACTTTAAAGCTGCACACAGCAAAGTTTAAAAACATTTTGTTAGCGTAACTGTTGATTGACAGGTAGACCTTTCAACCTAGAAGTCTTGTTTCACTAGACATGCACTTGGAGAGTTAAAAAAAAATATATTTGTTTTGAAGAACAGAGAACAGTATGGCGTTTCTGTAGAATACTTCTCAGTGATGTGATCATGAATATTAAGGGGGAAACAGTTTTAACATGAGCATTTTCTCCAAATGTGTAAAAGCTTCATGAACATTCAGTTTACATTGATCGTGTGAGTTGTAACACCTTCTCTTGATTGGTCAACTTCAGGTAGGTCATCAAATCCGCCCACATTTTTAAACATTTTTAAAAGTTATCAGGAGGTCGTGAGCTGCTTGTAAGCCACTCGGCTCTGCTTTAATTCCTCTCATTTGATGTGAGCCGCGACCAAATGAGCACCCACAATTTCCACGCAATCTCTTTGATCCCAAGAATTGGTCGGGAGCTCGCATGACAGCTGAAAATCACACTGAGTACATCTTCCTTAAGCTTGCAAATGACTGACAGCTTTATCTACTTTTTTGTTCTCTCACCCTTCATTGTATAGCATGTGTTGAACATTTGAAATTTATTTTGAGTCTTGTACTGCTCTGCTAATGTTTTGTGTGTGTATGAGTGTGTGTGTGTAAGCATGTTTATGTGGTTTACGAGGAGAATTTTTTAGGTTACAAACGGGTAATTACAAGGGTATTATGCAATAAATGTGGTTTATGAGGACATTTCTAGTGTCCCCATAATTTAAATAGCTAAAAAAAAACATATTAAACAATGTTTTATTGAAAATGTAAAAATGCAGAGTTTTTTGTGAGGGATAGGTTTAGGGGATAGAATCTATGTTTTGTACAGTATAAAAATCATTATGTCTATGGAAAGTCCTCATAATGATAAGTGTGTGTGTGCGTGTGTGTGTGTGTGTGTGTGTGTGTGTGTGCATTCGAGCATGTTGATGAACCTATATGAACTGAAATCTTGATAATATTTGACTCTGGGAAAACATCCCACTTGGACACTCTGTGCTTGTAAATACACAAGAAAGAATTGAACTTCTATTGAGTCTTTGTCGAATGCTTCCTATGTTGACTGATTCCTGGGGACAAACTTCTTACCAATATGTTAAGGGTTCATGTTTATTGTTGATAATTGAGAAATTGCTGGTATTTTATATTTGCATCCCTTGTTTGCTTTTCTTTCTTTAATGACTTGACTGAATTATTGACAACACAAATATCTTAACAATCGACAGTATATCTGTCTGGCACCCCAGCATTTAAAATGAAACTTAGAGAAGGAAAACGTCTCGGTTACGTATGTTCCCTGATGGAGGGAACGAGACGTTGTGTCGAAGAAGCGACACTAGGGGTCTCTCTTGAGCGCTGAATATGCCTCTGATCTATGAAAAAAGGCCAATGAGAGTTGGCGAACAGTATTTGCATACCCCGCCCCCGGACATACGGGTATAAAGGCGAGGGAAATACGTTCGTTCATTCAGGATTTTTCTGAGGAGCCGGGAGTGTCCGGCCACCTCAGCGGCTCAGCTCAGCGACGTGGCCGGGAAGACACGACGTCTTGTTCCCTCCATCAGGGAACAGAGGTTACATACGTAACCAAGACGTTCCCCGTCTGTCGCTCACTTCGACGTTGTGTCAAAGAAGCGACACTAGGGGTCCACTTCAAATCACACCATACGCTGAGCCGTGTACATGTACTGCTGACACAGAAGCGGGCAGGTATTCCACGTGCACAAGCGACCAACTGTGTTTCAACCTGCACGTACTCTTCCCCAATGCCCCAAAAAAGTCGTCAGAATCCTTTTGGTTACCCTAGAGGGGAACAAGGCAACGCTTCCAACTAGGGAACGGGTCAAGCCTGGCTGGGCCTCTTTTCCCTCTATGTTTTCTCGGCATAGAGCAAGAGCAGCCGGGGGCCCTTACCGCATTGTGGGAAGGGGGTCTTACCCAAAATCCTATACTTTCAGGGGGAAAAGACCCTGCAGAGGCCACACCTGCCCGAAAGGGGAGGTAAAGGTGGCGAAAATACATCACATGGCCTCTTCGGTCACATGTGGGAAAGAATGGCACGGTGGTAGATCCAGCCTCGAGGAGGGGGGGGAGTTGCTACAACACGGCGACCGGAGGGCAGCGAAAGACTGCCTAAGGGAAACGCGAGTCAGCTCGTAAGGTAAGCGTACCGTGGAAGTACACACAGGAGGAGTCCACGTAGGAGGCCTGACCTGTGGAGCACCTATTCCAGTAGGGGTAGCCTGGGGTACCCGTAGTGGACTGCGTAGGCAAGTTCCTCCGCTGAACTGCAGACCCAAGAGGGCTAGGGAGGAATCAACCAGGGACCTAAGGGGGTCTCCTGGGAAAGAAGGCGCACAGTTTTACCTCGGCAAAGGGAAAGGGCGCTGGACGCAAGCGATTCACCCGGTCAGACCGTCGACGTGTACCGAAAAGGACGTTCAACGCTGCTGTGTATTGCTCTTTTAGAGAATTAAACTCTTTACAGAGAAAATTGCTCTTTATAAGGGAAACTCTTTCAAACTCTGCTCTGTCGAAGCGCCCAGGGGCAAACTGCACGGCGTGCAGAGAAGAGAAAAGCCGCTGAAGTGCACAGTAGATCCAACACCAAAGCAGAGCGTCAGAGGATAGAAGCAGGATATCTGGTGTGTCACTCGCAGCTGGCTGCATACACGACCATCGGCTCCGAAGAAAACTACTGAATGAACGAGCGTATTTCCCTCGCCTTTATACCCGTATGTCCAGGGGCGGAGTATGTAAATACTGTTCGCCAACTTCTCATTGCCCTTTTTTCATAGATCAGAGGCATATTCGGCACTCAAGAGAGACCTCTAGTGTCGCTTCTTCGACACAACGTCGAAGTGAGCCACAGACGGGGAACTTTACAATATGCATGTATGCATACATAATATACATGTTATTTTTTTATTCCAGGCGGTGCTGATGTTTCATTGACTGATTTGATTTACGTTTTTGACATTGCTAGCTGACATAAAAACAACACTGAAGTAAACTATAGCAAGTGTAACATATGAACAGTGTGAAATGACTATGGTCATTTGGGTTTACTACTGAAATAATAAAGTTGTGCATCTATTTTGACTCAATACTGTAAGTGCCTGAGCAAATACATATGTGTAGCATATGTGTAGCTTATGTGGATCTTATGTGTAGCTTATATGTCATGTGTAGCGCAGTATGTGTTTGACAGCCAGTTGCATCTCATGAAATGTCAGTGAGAAAGTCATGAATCCTGTTCTAGATTTGTCCTGATTTGTTTCTTTATCTCTTTGATTCATGAAAAATAAAACATCAAAATATATATAAAAATATGTATTAGTTTATTATTGTTTAATTGTCTTTAAAACATTTTGAAAATGTGACACTATCTGGGCATTTTGTACATTCATTTGTGATAGATATAAGTGAAAAAGACATCTAAAGACCTGAATATGTACAAGTGCTTGGGTAAATTACTTGGCAATTAAGGGTTATTGGAGGCATCCTTTTTTATGGTTAAATGCAGGCATAAATATTCACTTGAAACCTACACCAGTACTGGATATAAACAGTGAAAATGTTGACAAGGTTTGCAAAAATGTAATTCCAAAACCTGCTGATGCATAACTGTTTTATTTATTCGTCAATTTTACAGGCCAATTTTTACAGGCATTTCTTTTTTTTACAAGCAGTTGGTTAGTGTTGATTTTAGATCCTGCTTCCATACATTAATTAAACTTTACTGTCCTCTTACCAAATGCAGACTGTTTCAGTTAATATAGTTAATGCTGTTGTTTTCTTTTCTGTATGTCTATGACTGCTGGTATGATGATCATCTGTATTTGTCATGCACACATATAAGTGTGAATAGTTAAGGCTTGATTTCTAAAAAGCTTTATAAATATTCATGGATGCTGTTCTTTCAGATGTGAGTGTACTGTAAACACAATGATCTGTGAGTCTGCTCATGAGCCACATTTGTTATTGCGAAGGACATTTTTAATTTTATGCTTTTGGTTTGTCAGCCCTGTTTCCAACTGAGAAGCTTTTTAAACTAAACTTCACCCCTCTCCACACACCATCTGGGCTCGCAAATTGACCTAATCTTTTCTGCCATTTTTTAGTACCATACAATACCAATATTGGACCTCTGATGGGACCCTAGTCTCAGGGCTGCAGTCTCTAAATATGGTTCTGGATGTCACGTAGACACACAGAGCACCACATTAACCACTGGACTCTTTGCTCTATCGAAATTACATACTATCTGAGTACAGGTATTTATGGAATATTAGAAATTATACATTGACAAAGTATGTTCCTTACATGTACAGGTGTGTAGTTTAAAAACATTCCTGGACAAACTACATCCATTATGTTGGCATTGTCCTTTGCCCATATGATCTTTAATCTATGGAATATTAACAACAACACCAAACACAATTTTCTCTGATGTTGTTCAACAAGCTCATTTTAATTACAAGGAAGTACTTTCTTGATATCTACAGAACTGACATTTGGAAAGAGCTGCCCAGCTTTACTTAACAAACAATTACTCCATTCCTGTGGCTTTATGAGATAGCAAATTGTCCTCTGGTTGTACATTTGCAGATGCAGGACTGTATGTCATCTGGGTATCATTCGTCTAATTTGTCATGAATACTGAGTTTTTAAATATCATATTTCTTTGACATGGTGATTTTTGAATCCTGTGTAGCAGGAAAGCATGCATATTTAGACACAGGGGCTGACTCTCTCTTTCAATTTATCTCTCAATCATGCTGTTATATCTGTAAAAGAGAGAAAAAAAGATAGAGATAGGAGGACAGGTGTTTGATCATATTTGTTCCTGTCATTTCAGCAGGATTCAAAAGCCAAAACAATCTGCTTGTTTCCTGTTTCCATACATTTTCTTGCATGTTATTTAAAAAATGTATAGTTTTTTTTTTTTTTTTTTGCAAATGTAGCATAAAATTACACAGGTTTTAGGTGTGTGTGTGGTCTCTGCATGTTACTTTTGTAAATCACTTTACATGTAAAATCTTACAATATTATGTTTTTTATTTTTTTACAGCATTTAAGTTCATGTAAATGCCTAAAAATGTGCTCTTTTCACAGGGAAAGTCTATAAAAAAGGAAACATTTATCAAAAACCATTGCCTTTATTTTCGCTCTGCATGTAAATGCTCATATATTGGCATTCTGTCAGCTTATGTAATGTGCTCATATCTGATTGTGAAACTGTTTTGATGTTAAGACCAAAGAAAAATTTGATAATTCCAAAATCTCATGTATGTGTTTTGCACGGTCAGTTATTGATTTGCTTGTAAACCCTTAAAACGTGTTTTATAATGAGTTGATTTATCATAATTATCAGTGTTTTTTTGTAGAAATAGAAAATAAGTCATTATTCCCAAAGGGAAACTTGCCTTAGACTCAGTGGTACTAAACATATACAGAATAAATGATCATTCACTTACAAATAAATATTCTGTTTAAGGGAGTGAATTTAATAATGACTAGAGAAGTCAATTATAGAATATAGAAGTCAACAACAAAAATGTGAGTACTAAGGCTGTATTAGTGGTTGTTAGTGTGTTGCTACTGTAGGCAGTTGCTAGGGAGTTCTGGGTTGTTGCTTACTGACCCTATGGACAATTTTAAGGACTATACCATTGGTTTAAGGAAGTGACATCTTTGTTACTTGAACATTTCCTACTAGTTGTCATACTCATTGAAAACAACAGCGGGAGGCATTTTATTCATAGTGACTTTAACATGATTTATATTACTAACATTAACGTGATTGTCTTAAAATGGCATTAAAATGTGGACCATATTGTTTGGTAGTGTCAGGAAGCCTAGTTGAGTTTGTGTCGTTGTTCATCCAGAGTGCTTGGCTGTCTTGTTTGTCTGCCCGCGCTTTGGCGTGTGGTGTTTGTGTTCGTTCACCATGTGTGTCTGCGCGTGTTGTTTTCCATGCGTTCAACAGTCAGTTGTCGCCCCTCCCTCTTGTTACCTTGTTAGTTCAACTTTACACTCACATGTTACTCCTCATTAGCCTATCTTTATATTCCCTTTGTGTTTTTTGTCCCTTGCCAGATCATGTTTTGCGTGTTGTTATTCACGTCTTGCTTTTTATCTTGCTGTTCTTGGTAGTCTAGTTATCTAGACAAGTTTTATTTTTCTTCAATTTTCAGTTGCTTTGGATTCCAAGGTGTTTTCCTATTTTGCTTTCAGCCCTGATTTGATTTATCATTTTTTATCTTTATTTATTATTTGTATTTATTTTTCCTATATATTAACTTGGCATAGTTAATAGGTTTTAGCTTTATTATTCCCTATCCCCTGTGGCTTGCATTCCAAGCAGTTTAGTCTTTTCCCTTTTTCTTATTTTTTTCTCTCCAGTCTCCCAGTCTTCCATGCTGCTGGACAGATCTTATTCCCCCACCACATTTGACCTACCCGTTGCTTCCCCCATCTCATTCGCCACCATCCTTGACCTCTTGTGCAGACTGCTCTAGGCCTGGTGTTACAGTTCCATGGACCTAGCCTACGGTTTTTGAGGCCGTTGTTGTCTGTGGATCTTATTCTGTCCGGCTCGTGCTTATTTATTTCCCAATAAACCATGGTTTACCCTGCAATTGAATCCTCTTCTTTCTGAACCTTGACAAGTAGCTAGATGCTCCTTGGATGACTGGAACTAATGGAAATTACAATGTTTACATCTCCAGAAAAGCAACTACAAATGGAAGTATGAACGCAGCAGTGAAGTGAAATATGTGCAGTACTAAAAACTGTAGCACACATCTTATTTCTGCAAGGTGAACACAATTTTTGCCAACTAATTGTAAGTTTGATGGGTAGAGCTCTAAAAGTGACTATAGTCAATGGTGTCAGTCGCTGTCTTTATAATGAATGGAGATGTGCAAGTCATTTACTATTACATTTAGTCATCTATAAGAAGCTTTTATCAAAAACGTCTTACAAATTAGGAACATAAAAAAAAAAAAATCTTACCTTGTCACGCAAACAGCTTCATTGAACGGCTTCATTGATTATAATGGTAGCAATCCAATAATCCTGATCTCTCATCTGAGGAAACATTGTGAGCATCTAAACTACGATAGAGTTTCATTATCTCTTTTGCTTAGATGCTCAGTATCAACAGCACATCTGGATCAGTCACTTCAGGTAAAAATGTGATGTTCTTTGAGAAAATATGTAAACTCAGAGCCTTATTTAAAGGCTATATTAATGATACATGAAGTGCTCCCAGGCGGCCAGAAGCATTCAAATTCATTTGTTATTGTTTACATCCTTGAAATGATCTAAAGAGCACAACAGTTTACCATGAGCTCAGAAAGCTCACTCCCACGACTTACTGTGCATGACATAATCAAATAGGTCTACCTACATTCACAAGCTGCTTATATTTAAAAAGTATAATAATATTTTGCTATAAAATTATTATATATTGTTTCTATACTTAAAATCAACAACATTAAATACATTTATTTGACATTATTTAATCGTATTTTATTCGATTACTTTATTCTCAATGCTTCATGTGATTAAGTGGTTTGAGCCCTCATGAAAGACAGTAAGTACACAGTCTTGTACCTTTGTGTTTTTGTCAGATTTTTAAATACTTCTTTGATTCAAATTAAAGTTTGTAATGTTGTAATTCATCTCACAACAAGTTGGTTTAGTTCATGGCTTAGAACTCTTTTATGAAGGTTTTTATAAAATCCATACGGAAGAAGCGAATGGGGAAAATACTTACAAAACCAAGATGTGGGTGGATACTGTTGCCCTCTATTGTCAAAAGAGCTCACACCAAGTGTCTATGAAATTCTGCCTTGGTTCTCTCCTTCAGTGTATGTGTATGGAATATGTTTGGCCATTTATTGTCTGCAGCACACACACACACACACACACACAAACACACACACACACACACACACACACACAAAAACACACTAAAAGATTTGTATATCATTGTGGGGACTCTCTATAGACTTACATGCATTTTATGGATTTTATACAGTTCTAATGATAATATCTATCACCCAACCCTACCCCTAAACCTAGCCCTCACAGAAACCTTTTTGCATTTTCAAAAAAGCATAATTTATTATGTTTAATAAGCCATTTCCCTCATGGAGACTGCTGGCTGGGCCCCACAAGGTAGGTGATTTCAGGTTTTACTATCCTTGTGGGGACATTTAGTCCACACAATGTAGTATAAACATAGCACACACACACACACACACCATCAGCAGCGGCAGTAATAATTTTATATGTGTATGATTCGAGTTGAGCAATATAGCGTTATCATATACATCTTAGGCTTAGTGTTTGTCTCTTAATGTCTTAATGTTGTGAATCTGTTTATCATGAACACAAATTCGTGCAGTGTAGAAATGACAATGTTGTGCATTTTTGTTGTAGATATTTAAGAATACAGTGGTATTATGAAAGATAAATAATGTAAATAAAGAAATTAAAATATATAGGAGTTCATTTTTAACCTTCTTCTAACTACTTACTGTATATTTAAAATATTTAGCCATTATGGATGAAAGACATTACAAACATTACAAATCTCTTTTAATAAGGCTTTGACTTTTAGTTTTACACTCATGCTCATCTTCTAACATCTTGAAAGACTTCAGAAGACATGAAAATGTGTCTGGTTAGGGAACACAGTGAGCAACAATGCTCCCTGGTTTTATGGTGCATTCCAGGAATTTTAATGGAACTAATGTTCCCTATCGAAAAGCTACACTTTGATGCTGCGCTGATTTAGCGCTTTGGGAATGTCTTTAGGAGTGACCAGCTGTGAATAAGTGAGCAATACGTCAATGAAATTGACAAAATGTATTGCCTCCGCCGATGACATCATCAGGATGTGCTGGTAAAGGGGCTATAAATAGATGCGCCACAGGTGCATTGTCAGATCTTTTATCTTCAGATCATTCTGTGTGTGTTGTGTTTCTTGACTGTCAGAACTTTCTACTTTCCTCTGTTAGGAGTTAGAATTGTTAGGCATTGCGCAGAAACCTTTCTCTTTCTCTTTAAAAAAAAAAAAAGAAGAAGAAAAAGAATGACTGATAAACAAAGCAAGCGGTGTGTATTCCCATGTTTACGTTCTATGGCTGAGAGGGACACACACCAGTTTTGTTTTGTGTGTTTGGGGGAAGAGCATGCTGCTCTGCAATCTGCATTGCGATCTGTTCTCAGTCAAAATGCTTCGCACTCGTCTTGCATACTTCCGAGAGACAGCACCCACTCTTACATTGTGGGGCTCTCATATGGATCTGGCTGAGGAGCAAGAGACGGGTCCGTCCCTATCGTTCGCTCTCTTCCCAGATCCAGCTGGTCCCTCCCGTGATCCTGAAGCACGCTCCGGCGCCTCTTCTGTTCATGAGTGGGACCATGAATCTCTTGAGTCTGCGGACATCGAGCTACCCACCTCTGAGCATTCTGCACGTGATAATAAAGTGAAAAAGGAATTACTCGAGGTGGTTACATGTGCGGTGGACAGGCTTCAATTAGACTGGCCACGCGAACAAGAGACTCCCTAACGCTCCAAACTGGCGGACAGATTTCTGTCTGGTGGCCAAGGGAAGGGAACACCTCATCAGCCCCTTCTTTTCTTTGATGACCTCCATAACGAGCTCTCTCGTTCATGCAGGAAACCTTATACTTCCTGTGTCTTCATGCCCTCGACGTCGACATATTCGACTATCGTGGGTGCTGAGGCACGGGGGTATTCAGTGATGCCGCTGGTAGAAGAGACACTTGCGATTAACGGGATGCCTTTGGGGAGACATTCCCTGCTCGCTCGCTTCATTTGTGGAGCCATGCATTTGAAATCTCCTGCTAGGACCAGGATCCCTTCATGGGACTTAGCAATAGTCCTTGAGGGTCTAGTTCAGACCCCCTTTGAACCTCTAGAGTCAGCGTCTGATAAACTTCTGACTCTCAAGATGGATTTTCTTATGGCAATTACTGCTCTAAAAAGATTTGGGGATCTACAGGCTCGGTCCGTCTTGCCATCCTGCTTAGATTTTGCCCCAGGAATGGCTAAAGCAATATTGCACCCTCACCCTGACTACCTGCCTAAGGTTCCTTTCTCGACGTACATCCAGTCACTCTCGAAACCTTCTGCTCCCCGGCGTTTATAACGCCGGAGCAGGAAAGACTTCACAGACTGTGTCCAGTCCGCGCCCTTCAGGCTTATGTCCACCACACTAGCCAGTGGCGTAAGTCAGGGCAACTATTTGTTTGTCATGGGGGTCATAACAAAGAGGGGGCCACCACCAAACAAACCATGTCACATTGGGTGAGGGATGCTATTGCCCTGGCCTACGAGGCGCACTGTCAAGCTTAACCAGTAGGTATCAGGGCTCACTCTACCAGAGGGTTCGTCTCCTCTAAAGCTTTGGCCAGAGGTGTCCCTCTGCAACATGCAGCGGGCTGGTCCTCTCCGCATACATTCATAAGATTCTATAGTTTGGATGTTCATGCTACTCCGGGCTCTTATGTCCTTGAGTCTACATCGTTCCCAAAGCGCTAAATCAGCACAGCATCAAAGTGTAGCTTTTTGATAGGGAATGTCTTGGTTTACTTAACTGTAACCCCTGTTCCCTGATAAAAGCGGAACGAGATGCTGCGACTTCATTGCCGCACTGAAGATGCCCCAGGACTGCTCTTGAGACAAAATACCTGACGATGCACCTGTGGCGCATCTATCCTGATGATGTCTCATTGACGTGTTGCACACATATTCAAAGCTGGTAACTCCTAAAAATCTTTCCCAAAGCACTAAATCAGCGCAGCATCTCGTTCCGCTTTTATCAAGGAACAGGTATTACAGTTAAGTAACACAAGACGTTCCCTGTATGTCACTCACTCGACATTGTGTCGATGTAGTAACACTAGGGGTTCGATCTCGAGAGCCCCAATCATCTTTGCTTTATTCAGAAAAGGCCAATGAATATTGGGGAGTGGAATTTGCATGCCACTCTCCTCCCCCGGACATACAGGTATAAAAGGAAATGTGTGCATCACTCAATCAGATTTTTTTCTTCAGAGCCGAGCACATTTGTGTGTGTGTTTTCATCCTCTCACCTTGCTGGATCTACGCCGCATTACAGCGGTCACACTCGTACGGACGTGTGTAGTGATATCCCTGGGCGCTTCGGCGACTGAGTACACAGGTGTAAAGAGAAAGAGTATATTTTCAAAAACATTATATTTCTGTCATGTCTAGATGTGCTTTTGTTCATGTTTTGTTTTCATGTGTTTTATTTTGAAATTCTAGTTCCTGTTTTATGTCATGTGGTTCCCTTGTAATGTGATTTCATGTTTCATGAGTGGGCTGCTGCTATCGGAACCTGACGAATCTCTTTAGCTCCCGTCCTCAGGCGGTAGAGCTCAGGATGAGGCGGAAGGTGAGATGGCAGCCGTGATTTCCCGGGCAGCCGCAAACATCGGGCTCGAGTGGAACCCTCCGCCCTGCCCTGAGCGTTCACGGTTAGATGATTGGTTTCTGGGCCCCAGTGTCTTTCTTCCCAGAAGTGCACGAGGAGCTCACAAAACCCTGGAAGGCAACTTTCTTTACCCGCACCTGCTACGCCTGCTCATCCATTCTGACTACCTTTGACGGTGGGGCGGCTAAGGGATATGTTGAGCTACCCCAGGTAGAGCGTGTTGTTACGATGCATTTATCACCTTGTGTCTGTCACCTTGTCAGGTTGGGTTTTGTCTAACGAGGACTGTGGCATCATGGTACCATGGCAAAATTGTTTCTGTGTGGTTTGATGTTTATGTAGTCATGTATGTAGTCAACCTTGTCAGGTTGGGTTTTGTCTAACGAGGACTGTGGCATCATGGTACCATGGCAAAATTGTTTCTGTGTGGTTTGATGTTTATGTAGTTCAATGTTGAATGTAGTCTAGCTAATGCTAATCAGAATCAGAATCAGCTTTATTGCCAAGTATGCTTACACATATAAGGAATTTGTCTTGGTGACAGGAGCTTCCACTGCACAACAATACAAAACAGTAACAAGACATAGATAATAATAACACATTTTTCAAAATTTAAAAAAAAAAAAAAATGTAATAGAATATAAATTATATATAGAATACACAATAAGACAATATGGTCGCACCAGCAGACTCAGGAACAGTTTCTTTCCCTCAGCTGTCAGCCTACTGAACTCTAAACTCAGGCGCTGAACACTAAATCCCACCCGAACTTCATATTTGTATTTTTCTTTTATTAATTTATATATATTTATTGAATTATTTAGTTTTTCACACATTACCTTGCACATTTCTTGCACATAACTTCTACCTCCTGATGCTGCTTGCACTGTTATGAACACCAGCCATATACATATATTACACATTTACATATTTATACCTAATTCTGTACAATGCACCTTCAGTTTATGCTTCTTCATTTGCACCCTGTACTGTATTATAGACATTTGCATTGAACTGGTCTCTGCTTCTCTACATCATAACTTTGCACTCAAAAACCCATATTGTATATACGTACTATATATACATATTGCTATTTGAACTTCTGGTTAGACGATATCTGCATTTCATTGGCTCTGTACTTGTATTTTGCACAATGACAATAAAATTGAATCTAATCTAATCTAATCTAATCTAATCTATATAATCTAAATACAAATCTGTTATATACAGTGCAAGGGAATGTAATTGCAGAAGAGGTTGGATG
Organism: Moxostoma hubbsi; assembly: GCA_032164185.1. NCBI lineage: Eukaryota > Metazoa > Chordata > Actinopteri > Cypriniformes > Catostomidae > Moxostoma > Moxostoma hubbsi. The sequence goes on from JAVLUX010000023.1 coordinate 17,608,144, forward strand.
TGTTGGATAAATATAAAAAAGAGTAGACTGTGAAATGCATATAATTATTGCTCAATGGGACAGTTTTAACTGTTCATGAGATGGATAGCCTGAGGGGAAAAACTGTTCCTTTGCTTGACGGATCTGGTGCTCAGAGCTCTGAGGTCTCGGCCAGAAGGCAACAGTTAAAAAATGTAGTGGGCAGGGTGAATGGGTTCCAGAGTGATTTTTCCAGACTTTTTCCTCACTCTGGAAGTGTATAGGTCTTGAAGGGAGGGCAATTTGTGTGCTGTCAAGCAACTAACCTTGCTCTCTATGTCTAGTTGGTGTCTCATGTATTTGTTGGTTGCTGCCTGCATGTCAGGAGGTTGGTTACCTTACAGCATTCTGTACGCCTGTCCTCACCGCCCATGACTCGCCAGTGGAGCATTCCTTGTAGCTGCAGCCGGTGCTTAGATCACCTGTTTTCGCCAGCACAGGTTTAAGTTTATTGTTGTATATAAATCCTTTGAACTGGTCCTCTTCTACTGGGTCTCTGCCTCACGCTTCCTGATAGATAGTTGTATTTTAATCATAAGAGGTCTATGGTATGTCCCCTTTAGCTTGGCAAATGTGTGTGTTTTTTCTTTGCTCTGGATTGAGTGGGTCCAGATTTACGAGAGGACAAATGCATTTAAATCGTAAAGTCTTTCCGTCAAGTTGTTTTTATAGCTCTGCTGTCATCAGCTGTATGGTTTTAGCTTGTTTATTGCTGATACTGGACTAATCATATACAAATGACCAAATCATCAAAGCTTGCTTGACCATGCAGCTTATCAAAACCACAATTTTACGGTTGAAGACACAGGAATTGCTCCCTGTTGGTAGTTTTTGCAGGCCAGCATTTTAGTGCTTGTGATGTGGGCCATGTTGCTCAGTTATTGCTCTTTGTTGGCTATACCGCACCTGGCGTCTCAAACAGTGCATTTATCCCTGCTAGCACTCTGGAAACTGATCTTTTTCATAATAATGAATCAAGGTTGGGGCATCTATTAGGAAACTGGCAGTATGCAGAATGGTATTCTCTTACAATCATAAGCCATCTGTGATGTCTGCAGCACAAACACTGTGTTGTGTGTGCTTCTGGATCCATCAAGGCCACAGACAGAGTCCTGGCCCTGTTTAAATTTAGCATGTATGGGCAACTGTCCTGTCTGAAAGTTTGAAAAAGCCCATACATATACATGCACAAGACTTTACAGAACTTCTTTAGTATGCCTTATATGAACATGCTTTGACACAGAACTTGTGACTCAAGTATATTCAATGTTCAGTTCAGTTAATAAATGTACTCAACTGAAATAACAGAGAATTCTCCTCTAAATGTCATGTTTGAGATTCATTTCAAATAAAACTATAATTGGGACTCAAATATGTCTTCCCTTACCAACTGTGATATGATCACCTGTAGGGCTGTCAACAGGGCTAAGAAACTAAATTCACATTTTCCACTTAAATATGACCAAAATTGGAATTATATTTTAATTATAATTAATATTTATATTACAATTTTAAAGACATTATTTTAGGGTCAGTTCATCTGAAGTTTGACCATTTTTAATTTTCTAAATTTGATTACCTCTATGTATTAGTATTGCAAAACCATCAGTTTCTTTTATATTTTTAATTTTATTTGGTTTAAGCACAGCTGCCATCTTTGTGTTATGGCGTATGACAAACACATTTGGTTATACAGATGTTTACAGAAACCACAATGTGAATCAGCTCAGACTGGTCATACCACCTTGGAACAAAAACTGATCTCTAGATTACGTTACAAGGTACGTACTGTACATATATAAGCATTTTGCACATTCTTTTTCTTTAGACATAGAACTTAAGTCCTAATGAAATGCTCAAGATTGCTCCAGGTGCCTCATTTAGGGTCAATTTATAATGGGAAGAGTTCGAGTCTAGATATTAGTTTTTTATTTTTTTTTAGGGGGTACTATATTTTGCATGCAGAACATTTCAACCTTGAGACTTCTCTTATTCATTTATATTTTTACAAGGGTAAGAAAGTGCAATTGTTTTATTACTTTTTATTTGAATATCTCTGGTAGGGGACCAGATAGGAACCAATAATTCCTCTATAGTTGCATTCTGCTGTAAAATTTTGAGTTTGAGATTCCATTGGTTACAGAACTAGGGCTAATAGAAATATGTGGAAAAGCCTACTTTATTCATGCATTTTGAGAAATGAACAGATGTAATATAAGCATAAAAAATAATAAAAATAAACAGTATTTTCAGAAATTATGTTTATGATTGACATACCATAGCTTTTGCTCATCAGTGATGTCTAAAATGTTGCTACTTTTGACATGGGCAAGAGTGAAGCTTGATCTATCACAGGGTTCTTCAAATCTGCAGAGTTTAGCTCCAACCCTGATCAAACTCACCTGTCTGTAATTTTCTAGTAATCCTGAAGACCTTGATTAGCTTGTTCAGGTATGTTTGATTAGAGTTGTCTGCAGGAAAGTGGACCTCGAGGGGCAGATTTGAAGAACCCTGATCTGTCATGTTGGTGCAGGTTTACAGTTGGTATGCGTGAATAGATTTGATCCAAATATGGAATTACAGTGTTCAGCTGGATGTTTTACAAATTAACAGAGCTATGGTGTTGTTTCTTCTGTGATAAAAGCAGTAAGTGACTACAGCTCAGAAGAAATATCATCACCTATTTGGTAAGAGTTGTTGTAATACCTTGAAATATCACTGTAACAAAGTTCAATGGAAAGGAGGCGACAAGAACCGGCTTGACAATATAAATAATAGTTTAAACTTAAACAAAAAGACACAACCATAAACACATGCAGGGCAGCTTCCTGTAGTTCTCTCTCTCTCTCTCTCTCTCTCTTGAACTGACACATCCGGTCACCTTTATCCCTCACTGGCTTGATCAGCCTGATTAGTGCAGCATTGCGGCGCAGCCCCACACTCCACTCTGACACACACACACACACACACACACACACACACACACACACACACACACACACACACACACACACACACACACACACACACACACACACACACACACACACACACACACACACAGAGCACATATCAATGGAAACAAACTATCTTCTAAAACTTGCCCCTGGAATGCCACTGTGTCCCACCTGCTACAAAAAAAAAAAAAAATATTATTGAAAAAGAAACATGTATGGAGCAAAGTAAGAACTATGCATTTATTGAAGGTTCTCTTCAGAAGGTTGACTCAGCTTGTGCTGCTCTTGGAGTATCCCTTGCATCCAAGATTAGGAAGATAAGTGCAGATAAAAGACAAAGTGCTTTGAGAGCTAAAGTAGGAAGGATTTCTGAAACTTTGAAAAGAAATCTGGAAGAATTATTTGATGAGATGATTCCATCAGAGAATGACAGTGCCAAAACTCCATCGCCAAAAGAGCATGTCAGATTAATTGAGACTCTTAAAGAAAAGTGTGCCATAGCAAACAAAGAAGACACAGTTTAAATTCTCTGTCCATAAGCTCACCAAGATTACGGTCCCAGAACAAAATCAGCAAGGAATTCAATGTCTCAGAACAACTATGAAAATAAGCATAGCACTAGTGAAGGAGCAGGGGATTGCCTGAGTTCAGAAAGAAGAAAGGTATCGGTATTGAGGATGCCATATGCCCCAGGAGCCTCTGGAAGAGTTTCAAAGGGACCGTTGTGCCTGGCATGAAAGAGGCGAGGCATCTCAGCACCGACTGTGCACGCTCGTTGGTGAGGCGTGCCGATATTGAGACTGAGTCTAACTCCATGCCGAGAAAAGAGATGCTCTGAACCGGGGCGAGCTTGCACTTTTCCCAGTTGACCTGAAGCCCCAGGCGGCTGAGGTGCCTGAGCACCTGGTCTCTGTGAGCGCATAGTAACTCTCGTGAGTGGGCCAGAATAAGCCAGTCGTCGAGGTAATTGAGTATGCGAATGCCAGCTTCTCAGAGCGGGGCAAGAACTTCCTCTGCGACTTTCGTGAAGATGCGAGGGGACAGAGACATGCCGAAGAGGAGGTCTTTGTACTGATACGCCTGGCCGTCGAACCGCAGAAAGGGTCGGTGTCGAGGCAGAATTGAGACGTAGATGTACACGTCCTTCAGGTCTACCACTGTGAACCAACCTAGATGCCGGATACAAGTTAAGATGTGTTTTTGTGTGAGCATTTTGAACAGGAGTTTGAGCAAAGCCTGGTTGAAAACATGCAAGTCCAAGATTGATCGTAAGCCGCCGCCTTTCTTTGGTACACTGAAGTAAGGGCTGTAGAAACCCTTCTTCATCTCGGTTGGAGGGACAGGCTCTATCGCGTCTGAGTAAAAGAGTAGTGATTTCCGCGTGCAGGGATTTGGCATGTTCGCTGTATACTGCGGTATAGCGGATGCCCACGAAGGGGGGCAGGGGCCTGGCAAACTGAATTGCGTAACCGAGTCGAATGGTCCGGGCCAGCCAGCGTGACGGGTTGGGAAGTGAAAGCCATGCATCCATGCTCCGTGCTAGGGGCATCAAGGGGACGGTTATTTTTGATAGCGTTGGGAGGCGAAGACGCGTCCCGAGGCTCTAGTTCTGAGAAAAGACTCAAAGCACTTACCTTGCTCCGCACACCCCGCAGGGGGCGGGTCAGCGACTGAGGAGTAGGTCCAGTGTAGGCGTCCTCTAGACTCGTCAGAACCGGCTGGCTGGGGAATAGTCATGGGGCTGAAGGCGGGGGGTCCACGTCCAGCATGCCGGGACTGTAGAGATCTGGCGGCAGGGTGAGAACTGCAGGGTGAGAATCAACAAAAGATTCTCCTCCTGGCCCTCCACCGGGGGACGGAGTGGTCTTAACAGATCCGGAGATAACATCTCGGGATCTGGGTCGAGCGCCTCAGCAGCGCCTGGGAGCCTTCCGGGTCCTCGAGGGGGTCCATAAGATGGGGTGTCTGCATCCAGCGGGGTGATTCTTAGCCGCGGGAGGATGCCCTCGGCGAGCAGACGGAGCATGGCCCATGGCGGCAGGCTTGCGGTGGGGCAGGATGTTAGATATGGCCTCCGTCTGCTTCTTCACTGCGGAGAACTGCTGGGCGAAGTCGAAGAGGCCGAACTGGGAGACAGGGGCGTTGAGGAGGCGAGCCTTGTCGGTCTCACGCATCTCGACCAGGTTCAGCCACAGATGACGTCCACAGTCAGACGCCGCGCTCTCCGATGCAGCAGCAAGCTCATCCATCTTGAGCTCTATAGGATAAGCAGGCTGACTGTGAGGCAAGCCGCTGTTACTTCGAGCACAGATGGGAGTCAACGAGCGTGCTGGGGGGTGGGTGGTCCGATGGGGCATACCCGGCGGAGCTGCACCCACAGCCATCCCCAGATCGCCTTCATCGCCAGCCGCATCGTCCTCAATCCAGTGGGAAGCAATGCGGGGGCGGCTGGAGTGGCGTGCTTTCTATTGAAAGCAAGCCGCGACCGCAACGTTGCCATGGTCATGCCCTCGCAGTGAGAGCATGAACCATCCACAAACGCTGCCTCGGTGTGATCGCTGCCCAGACACACGAGACAACGCCTGTGGCCGTCTGATGCGGAGATCACTCTACCACATCCAGGAACTACACAGGGGCGGAATGGCATCTTTACAAAGACGCGTCCTAAAAAGGACTTTCAACGTCGCTGTGTATTGCTCTAATAGAGGAAAATACTCTTTTACAAGAAATATCACTCTTTTAATACTCTTTTAAGCTCTTGCGCTGTCGAAGCTGCCGATTCTGTGCCTTCCCTGCCTGCGTATTTAATGGTCACAATTTGAATTTGTTAAAGATTTTGCTAAAACATCAGTAGTGTGTGAGAGTGCATACATTTGCAAGATCCTGAATCTTTCAGAGACTCCTGTCCTAAGTAGTTAGCCCAGCAACAAACACGCTTGCTTCCCTTAACCTTGTCCATGCTTACTGTATCTCCCCTGACTCCTTGGTGTGTTGCTTTTTATTCAGTTATCCCTGTGGGCTGTCCATAATTCTCATGATCTTTCTCATTAGGCTCTTTAGCCCTTATCAGCTCAAGCAATCCTGTATGCAGGGTTGGGCAGGTTTCTTTTAAAATGTAATCTGTTAAAAATACAGATTACTTTGTAATAAAATTTAGAACAACTCTGCATTTTTAACCAAATTAGGTGATATGTTACAGAAAATAGTTTATTTTCTCATCAAGCAAATACAGTTGCACTGAATTATGTATTAGTTAACAAAATATGACCGGATATACCTCAGATTCAAAAACAATACAAAGTTGAATTCTGCTATGTATTGCAGTTAGCACATAGACTAATTGGCACTAACCATTCATTAACTTGCAATAGGTAGATCACAGGCTTCTTCTTTGTCATCATCATTATTATTATTAATGTCTCCGTTGTCTGTCCTCTGCTTGTTTATGATCCACAGTCAAACATCACCAGCTAATGTTTATGAGTGATTCTATGTTTATGTTTGAGGATTTTTAAATAACAAAATAAATAAATAAAATCAAAATTAAATATATATAAAAAATATTGTATTAAAGAATAGATAAAAATAGATGTAAATCTTTTTAGTGTGTCTTGATTTACTTATTCCTACTTTCTATGAGTTTTCAAATGTTACATTTGCTGGTACTTCTCCAATACTTTTGAACTTCTTAATGATACATTTATCATAATGTAACACTAGACTCGACAGGGGAAGAAGGGCACGATGACAGGAGGGAGAACTCAAAGGTATGGGTTTTAATTTCTTCAAAGTAAAGGTACAGAACTGAACATAAACTACTTATAATAAACACATGGTTTCTCATAAACATAAACTTGTAGGCTTCAGCTGCCAACACTAGACTGGCTTCCTCACTGGCGTTGTTGTGGCTCTTATATGCCGCTCTCCCCATGCTCACTGAAATCAGAGACAGGTGTTAGACATATTTTCGCTCAGGTGCAAGCGCCCTTACCGCTCCCCCTCTCCGGACGGGCGCTTGACCACGCCCCCGCTGCCACATACCCCCACCGCCCGACTCAGGCCGGGGCGTCATCCGGCCTGCCTACCACTCCCCCCCCATTTCTGGAAAGGAAGTCGGCGACAGCCATCTGCACCCCCGGTCTGTGGACCACCTCGAACTTAAAAGGCTGGAGAGCCAGATACCAACGGGTGATCCGGGCGTTAGTATCTTTCATGCGGTGGAGCCACTGCAGTGGGGCATGATCCGAGCAGAGGGTGAAGGCCCGCCCCAGCAGGTAGTAGCGGAGTGTGAGGACCGCCCACTTGATAGCTAGACACTCCTTCTCCACGGTGCTATACTTCGTCTCCCTCAATGAGAGCTTCCTGCTGATGTATAGCACCGGGCGCTCCTCCCCCTCCACCACCTGCGAGAGTACGGCCCCCAGCCCTCTGTCTGAAGTGTCCGTCTGTAATAAGAAAGGGAGAGAGAAGTTAGGGGAATACAAGAGCGGCCCCCCACAGAGTGCGGCTTTAATTTGTGTGAACGCCTGCTGGCACTGTTCCGACCATTGGACCGGATCTGGAGCCCCCTTTTTAGTGAGGTCAGTCAGCGGGCTGGTGACGTCCGAATAATTAGGTACGAACCTTCTGTAGTAGCCAGGCAGCCCCAGGAACTGCCTCACCCCCTTTTTGGTCTTGGGCCTAGGGCAAGTCGCAATCGCCGCGATTTTATCAATTTGGGGACGCACCTGGCCATGGCCCAAGTGGAACCCCAGATACCGCACCTCCACACGCCCAACCACGCACTTCTTAGGGTTTGCAGTGAGCCCCGCCCGCCGCAGCGACTTCAGGACCGCCCTCAGATGTTGTATATGCCGCTTCCAGTCATTACTATAAATAATAATATCGTCTATGTAGGCAGCGGCGTAAGCAGAGTGCGGCCGGAGGACACGGTCCATTAAACGCTGGAACGTGGCTGGGGCCCCGAACAAACCGAACGGAAGTGTCACGAATTGGTGTAATCCAAACGGCGTGGTGAAGGCTGTCTTTTCTCGGGATATTGGTGTCAAGGGGATCTGCCAATAACCCTTTGTTAAATCCAATGTCGAATAAAAGCGAGCAGTACCTAACCGATCGAGCAGTTCATCAACGCGGGGCATTGGGTACGCGTCAAATTTAGACACCGCGTTGACTTTTCTATAATCCACACAGAACCGCATCGACCCGTCACTGTTGGGAACAAGAACGACCGGGCTGGACCAGTCGCTGTGGGATTCTTCTATTACTCCCATATCAAGCATGGCATCCAATTCGTCCCGGACAATTTTCTTCCTATGCTCGGGGAGGCGGTAAGGGCGGCAACGAACGACCACCCCCGGCTCGGTCTCGATATGGTGCTGGATGAGGTTCGTGCGACCCGGCAGGGGAGAAAACACGTCCGCAAACTCCTTCTGCAACCTGGCAACCTCTGCTCGTTGGCACGGGGAGAGGTGGTCTCCACAAATGACCGGGGTATTGAGATCTGGGTTTGGATTTACCTCCGGTCCGAGCTCCGCCCTCTCCGGGACCACCGTAGCCAACGATACAGGGACCGCCTCCCTCCACAATTTAAGGAGGTTGAGGTGGTAGATTTGACGCGCACTCCCTCTATCGGTTCGCTTAACTTCATAATCGAGATCCCCCACTCGTCGTGTGACCTCGAAGGGTCCTTGCCACTTGGCGAGTAATTTGGAGCTCGATGTGGGAAGCAATACAAGAACTTTATCTCCCGGTGCAAATTCCCTCAGCCGCGTTCCCCTGTCGTACAGCCGGCATTGACGTTCTTGGGCCCAGGGCAAATTCTCCTGTGTTAGTTTCCCCAAAGTGTGGAGCTTTGCTCTGAGGTCAAGAACGTATTGAATTTCATTTTTGCTCTTTGTAGGTCCTTCCTCCCAGCCTTCTCGTAAAACATCTAAGATGCTGCGCGGGCATCGCCCGTACAGCTCAAACGGAGAGAAGCCGGTTGAGGCTTGCGGGACCTCTCGCACTGCAAACAACAGGGGATCGATCCATCTGTCCCAGTTTTTAGCATCCTTGTGCACGAACTTACGAATCATGTTTTTGAGGGTTTTGTTAAAACGTTCCACTAGGCCATCTGTCTGCGGATGATACACGCTAGTGCGAATCGATTTAATGCCTAATAGATCGTAAAGTTCGCGAAGTGTGTGTGACATAAACATTGTGCCTTGATCGGTGAGGATTTCTTTTGGAATCCCCACCCGGGAGATTATTTTGAAGAGTGCCCCAGCAACACTACGTGCTGAAATGTTGCTTAGAGGCACTGCTTCCGGATATCGCGTTGCGTAATCCACTAGGACTAACACAAAGCGATGTCCGCGTGCTGTCCGTTCTAATGGCCCGACGAGGTCCATTCCAATTCTCTCGAAGGGGACCTCGATCAACGGAAGAGGGCGCAATGGTGCTTTTGGGGTGGCCGGTGGGTTTACCAACTGGCATTCGCGGCACGCCGCACACCACCTGCGGACGTCGCCGCTAATGCCCGGCCAGTAAAAACGGGCTATTAGTCGGAGAAGTGTTTTTCTTTCGCCTAGATGACCCGCCATGGGATTATAATGAGCCGCTTGGAATAACATTTCCCGGCGGCTCCATGGAATCAAAAGCTGTGTCCTATTTTCTTTAGTTTGAGTGTCCTGCGTCACTCTATACAGTCGGTCATTTATAACTGAAAAATAGGGGTATGCGAGTGCGATGTCTGGCTGAAGACGCTGACCATCGATCACTTTTACCTGACCAAAGGCATGTTTGAGGGTTTCGTCCCGCGACTGCTCCAAAGGGAAATCCTCGTCAGGGAATTCCCTGCGAAGAGGAGGGGCGAAAGCCTCGCCCCTCTCCTCGTCATCCCGATTTGGAGCAGCCGAGGACGGCCCCGGCTCCGCCTCCCCTGTCAGAGCATCGCACATCGCACATCTCCCCACTTTAGTGCAGGACCCATCCGTACAAACTCCCCCTAACACATCTTTAAACGCTGGCCAATCGGTTCCCAAAATCAGAGGATGGGTGAGGCGGGGACTAACCGCCGCCTCCACTCTATGCTTTTTTCCCCCGGAATTTCACTAACAAGGTCATCATCGGGTACTTGTGAATATCCCCATGCACACACCTCACCCTCACCCGTCTAGCTGTGCCCAGAGCCCCGGGTTGAACCAAGCATTGATGGATGGTGGTCTGATTGCAACCGGTATCCAGCAATGCTTGGTGTGCACCCCCCTGGATTCTTACCGGAATCCGGTACGCTCCAGCCCGATCGGGGGCAGCATGCGGTGGATCGGAGACCCGAACCACCGTCCCCACTTCCATCATCGGACACTGATCGCGGAAGTGGCCCGGGTCCCCGCACCTCCAACAGGCTGGCCCAGGCGCCACACCCGTACCTGCGTCGGCGGACGCCCCCACCTGAGGGGGAGAGCGGCTGACTGTGGCGGGGGGGGGGGTGTGCGATGCCACCGTGGGTCTCTGCCAGCCTCCTCGCCTGCGGGGGGCAGGAACGGACCCTGGATGGAAGACAGAGCGAGAGGGGGGAGGGGGATGGGGAAGAGCAGAGAAAAACACAGGGGGAGGGGAGAGATAGAGAGAGGGCTCGTCCGCCCTCGGGATCGCCGCCATGTGGTCCTCCGCAAGCTGCACGGCTGCCTCCAGCGACGTCGGGCGGTGGCACTGGACCCACTCCGCCGTTCTCCGGGGTAACCGCTGGGTGAATTGCTCCAGCACCACCTGATCGATGAGGCCCTCGACGCCGCGGTCCCCCACTAGCAGCCACTTCCGGCAGGCATCACAGAGCCGCTGAGCAAACGCGAACGGGCGGTCGGCTTTGTCCAGCTTCATGGCCCGGAAGAGCTGACGATTCTCCTCGGGGCTCCGACCAACCCAGACAAAAGTGGTATGAGGCAGGCTGCCCATTGATCACGCGGCCAGGCCCAGATCTCCGCGGTCCGTTCGAACAGATCCAGAAAGGCCTCTGGGTCGTCCGTCGCCCCCATCTTCTGTAACATGGGAGGGGGCAACGGAGAATGATTGTCCGGGGTCGCGGCTGGGGTGGGAGCGACCTCCCGGCTGAGGAGGCTCCGGATGGCAAGTCGGTCCTCTGCCTGAGCCCGCATGATCTCAAAGAACCGACGATCCTGGTCTTCTCGGAGCTCAAGCAGGGAGTGCTGGTGGCTTTGATGGAGTGTAGCGAGGGACTGGAGGACTTCGGTCAGCTGGGAGGACTCTACGGTGCGACCTTCCATGACTATTATTCCCGGGTTTCGGCACCAGTGTAACACTAGACTCGACAGGGGAAGAAGGGCACGATGACAGGAGGGAGAACTCAAAGGTATGGGTTTTAATTTCTTCAAAGTAAAGGTACAGAACTGAACTTAAACTACTTATAATAAACACAGGGTTTCTCATAAACATAAACTTGTAGGCTTCAGCTGCCAACACTAGACTGGCTTCCTCACTGGTGTTGTTGTGGCTCTTATATGCCGCTCTCCCCATGCTCACTGAAATCAGAGACAGGTGTTAGACATATTTTCGCTCAGGTGCAAGCGCCCTTAACGCTCCCCCTCTCCAGACAGGCGCTTGACCACGCCCCCGCTGCCACACATAAGTATCAAAATCAGATAAATTATCCATTGCATAACATTTTCAATTCATTTGGTATTCATGTGTACAATTTGGATATTTTTCAACAAAGAAAAAAATAAATGCTGTCCCAATTACAGTTTTCAATACAACATGAAACGCATTTCATTGAACAGTTTTAGAGTTTCAACTGAAGTTAGGATGGTGATTCACTTAAGTTTTGACAGTAGGCGTCCGGTGTGCCGGAATACTGGCCGTTTGCTCTGGGAGTGGTCATTTCTCCGCTTCTATTCCTGCTCCCACGAAAACAATCGAATGACGGTCTGGCGGTGAAATTAGACAAATTTTAGCTATCCTTGCTAACATGATTTTCGTATGGGTCTTAACTTTAAATGCTTCTTTAAATTATGGACCAGGTCCTTGGAAAAACACTGCATCTACACAGCTGGAAGGTATAAATTGCAATGAACTGTAGTGTTGTTTCACTTTTTTCCATTTAGTGACAAGAATGTTGGAATTTCCACAAAAATAATCATATTTCTTTTGTGGCCATTGCGATGAAACAGCCTTTTTAATGGTTTGATCTCATTTGGAGAGCAAAGTGTTTATGTAAGACAGTTGTTATTTGCGCATGCGACAGAAAGTAGCGCTTGATTTTCATGAGTCATCAGAGAGAACCAGAAGAGATATTCAGCATGCATGTGATCATATCTGTACCACTCTAAAGCAAGCAGCGGTCTTTATAATTTTATGTCAGGAGGATATTTTGTTTATTTTTTATATATTGAAAATTGTAATCCTGCTAGTAATCCCAATTTTTACCAAATGCAACTAATCTGAATATGATAACATTATCCTGATTACGTAACAGTCACAATTATTCCATTAATCCCCAAGCCTGCCTGTATGTATGTGTGCCTGAGTCACCTGCTCTCAAACTTTTCTTTGATTTTCAGTATCATTAAAATGCAATATATAACCAATAGACAAGTAGAGAGAGTGAGAAATAGAGGTATTATAGTCTGCATGTGTCGCTGGGTGACAGTAGGAACATTGAGGGCTTTATGTGGCGTGAAGGAAGAAAGAGCAAATCGGTAACTTATCCACAGAACGTGAAAAACAGAATCTACAATGTAAATCAGCTAATAATTCCAATGTGGCTTTGTGTGCTGTCATATCTTATTATTCAGAATTAAAATGATAGATCTCATAATACCAAAATTAATTTGTATGCTATCATTTTCTGCAGAATCAGGCATTCTTTGCCAGTGACATGCTGAGTAACTGATGTGCTTGTTGGATGTGTGTATTCATTTAAATGGTAGTTCACCACAAAATAATCATTAAAACAATTGTGTCATCATTTATTCATATTGTTCTATGCCTGGATGACTTCTTTCTTTCATGGAACATACAATGGAGGTGTTAGGATGAATTTTATCCTCAGTCATCATTCACGTCCATTGCATCTTTTTTCCCATACAAAGAAAGTGAATGGTGACTTAAGGAACATTCCATATATTTTGTGTGTGTGTCAATTCATAAAACACTTCAGCATATGAACAGGTGGTGTGAGCTCATCTTACACATTAGCAATAACAAACATCTGTCAGAAAACTTCTCTGATTATGATTTAATTAAAACCCTGCAAAAGTGCCTGGAGAGATTAGAAAGTGAGAGAGAGACAGACAGAAAGATAGGAAGAGTGTATTAAAGTGTTTTTAAAGCTATTAAAGGTATTAAAGCTGAGTGTGCAGATTGAGCCTTGGGCACAGCAGTGTTCACCCGGCTGCTGCCAGCTGCTGCCTGGCCAATCTGGAGTGGTGGAGAGCAGGTCTGTCTGCAGGCTCTTCCTACAGCTGCACTCTCACTCATCTGCTCATTAAAACTGCTACAAATAATTAAAGTCTATTTAAAGTGGACAGACTAACAATTCTGAAACCTTCTAACATGAGTCCATCCGACTCATGCATAATAGTGTAAGTCTTCTGCAGAAGACCATACTAGAATGGAAGTACCATACTACTGTTACATTTTGCTTTGAACAGAATACAAACTTTTTATATGCACTGAATACCTAGAGTGAGTTCATGTGACAACAATGTAGCATATTGCTGTTTGGAATTCAGAATGTGTACTGTGCCATACATTGTTTAAAAAGAATGATAGGTAGTATACTGTGTATCCAAGTATGAAATACTAGCATAAGCAATACACTAGTTCCCCGTCTGTCTCTCATTTCGATGTCGTGTCTTAGAAGCAACACTAGGGGTCTCTCTTGAGCGCCGAATATGCCTCTGCTCTATGAAAAAAGGCCAATGAGAAGTTGGCAGACAGTATTTGCATACCCCGCCCCAGACATACGGGTATAAAAGCGGGGAAATACGTCGAATACATTCAGAAATTTTCTTCTGAGTCGATGGTTGTACTGCAGCGAGCTGTGAGTCACACACCCGTTCCTGTTCCTCTGACACTCTTTGCTGTTGGATCTACGGCACACTGCAGAGGCTTTGTCCTTCATTGGGCGCTTCGACAGTACAAAAGCATAGTAAAAGAGTGATATTTCTTTTAAAAGAGCAATACACAGTGGCGTTGAATGTCCTTTTCGGGACGCGTCTTTATAAAGATGCCATTTCCGCCCCTGTGTAGTTTCTGTATGCGGTGATTTCTCCCCACCTCTCACGGTCATAAAAGCTGCCTCGCGTGCCTGGGCTGCGATCACATGCAGGCAGCGTTTTATGAATGGTTCATGTTCTCAGTGCGAGAACATAGCCATGGCAACATTGCAGTCGCGGATTTCTTTTGTCATGAGAGAAAGCCACTTCAGCCGCCCCCCACGCCTTGCCTCCTTCCTACGGGATTGGGGCAGGCGCAGCGGGCGATGAAGGCACTTTGGGGATAATGACGGGTTCTGTTCGCCAGGTAAACCCCCTCGAACCACCCGCCTCCCCGGCACGCTTGCTTGCTTCAGAATTGGATGACATCACCGCTGCATTGTAGAGCGTTACAGCGGCGTCTGATGCTGATGACTCGCCTGGGCAGCCACCTTGGAGTCTGCTTGCCCAGCCTGAGCCTGACGCACAGAGGTCCGCTATGCTTTCCCGGGCTACTTGAGTGAGCGCCGCTCACAGCCGAGCCCTCGTGCATGACGAGTTGAGTAAGCTGTGGCTTCCTCGCTCCTCCGCTCTCACTACCCTCGCGGTGGAGCAGTCCCAGACCGCTTCTGCCCTGCACGCCACGGCCCTTCCTGCAACCAAAGCCAGGCCAAGGCGCTTCAAAACTTGCACTTGGGTAGTCCTGTTCTCGATGTGCTGCAGGAACTGCGTTCGATGACCAACTGTGCCCCCCGGGCCACGAAGGTTAGAAGCGCCGGCATTCGCAATCTATGGACCGGACCTGGTCGAATGCAGGAGGTAGACAAGGTGCACCTTCTCGAAAGCCCCCGTCTCCCAGCTCCGTCCATTCGGTGGCGCCTCTGACGACTCCGCCCAGCAGTCCTCTGTGGTGAAGCAGACGGAGGCCATATCACATCCTGCCCCGCCGCAAACCTGCCGCCATGGGTCATGCCCCGTCTGCTCGCCGAGGGCATCCTCCTGCGGCTATGAAACACCCTGCTCCGACCTCAACCCGGTCCCAGCTCTCAGCCACAGCGTCGAGCACACTGCAGGAAGCAGACGCCCCCCCCGTCTCACGGACCCCCTCGAGGACCCGTAAGGCTCCCAGGCACTCCGGAGACACCCGACTCAGGGACCAAGATGTTAGCTCTGGAGATGGTAAGACCACTCCGCCCCCCGGTGGAGGGCCGGGAGGAGAATTTTTTGTTGAATTTATTTTCACATTCTCAGTAACAGAGCTATTTCCTTTTTCTCTGGGTCACCTGGCCCGCAAATGCCATTCTCACGGCACTCTGCCGCCAGATCTCAACAGTCCCAGCATGCTGGACGTGGACCACACGCCTTCAGCCCCACGACTGTTCCCCGGCCGGTCCGATGAGTCTAGAGGACACCTACGTTGGACCTCCTCCTCAGTCGCTAACTTGCCCCCTGTGGGGTGTGTGGAGCAATGTAAGTGTTTTGAGTCTTTTCTCAGCACCAGAGCCTCGGGACGTGTCCTCACCTCCTGACGCCGCTTTACCTGCTCCGCCCCACTGCGAAGCCCTGCCGGGTATGTCAAAAATAATCATCCCCTTGGTGCCTCTGGCACGGAGTTTGGATGCATGGTTCTCACTTCCCAACCCGTCTTGCTGGCTGGCCCAGACCATCTGACTCGGTTGCGCAATTCAGTTTCCCAGGCCTCCGCCCCCCTTCACGGGCATCCGCTTCTCCGCAGTACACGGCGAACATGCCAAGTCCCTGCGCACGGAAATCGCTACTCTCTTACTCAAAGACGCGATAGAGCCTGTCCCTCCAACTGAGATGAAGAAGGGTCTCTACAGCCCTTACTCCATCGTACCCAAGAAAGGCGGCGGCTTACGACCGGACTTGTGAGTTTTCAACCAAGCGTTGCACAAACTCCCGTTCAAAATGCTCATGCAGAAACACATTTTAACCTGCGTTCGACATCTAGATTGGTTCGCAGCGGTAGACCTGAAGGACGCGTACTTCCACGTCTCAATTTTGCCTCGACACCGACCCTTCTTACGGTTCACATTCGGCGGCCAGGCGTATCAGTACAAAGTCTTCCCCTTTGGCAGGGTTGAGTCAATATCGTCCAATGTTTTCTCAGGTAACCGAGCCAGTAGAATTAGGTAACACGCTGATGATCTGGCCGGGTGAATCGCTTGCACCTGGCACCCTTTCCCTCGGCCGAGGTAAAACTGTGCGCTTTCTCTCCCAGGAGATCCCACCCACCCGGGTCCCTGATTGGCCCTCCCTAGCCCTGTGGGTCCGCAATTCAGCGGAGGAATTCGCCGACCCAATCCACTGCGGGTATCTCAAATCTACCCTGCACTGGGAAAAGTGCTCCACAGATCAGGCCTCCTACGCGGACTCCTCCTGTGTGTATTTCCACGGTACGGTCACCTTACGAGCTGAACCGCGTCTCCCTTAGGCATTTTTCGCTGCCCTCCGGTCGCTATGCTGTAGCAACTCCCCCCTTCTGGAGGTGGGATCTACCACTGCGCCACGTTCCACATGTAGGACCATTTCCGGCTCCTTGGAAAAATCCTGAATGTATTCGACGTATTTCCCCGCTTTAATACCCATATGTCCGGGGCGGGGTATGCAAATATTGTCTGCCAACTTCTCATTGGCCTTTTTTCATAGACCAGAGGCATATTCGGTGCTCAAGAGAGACCCCTAGTGCCGCTTATTCAACACGACTTCTCGTTCCCTCCATCAGGTAATGGAGGTTACATACATTACTTCCATTCAGAATATAGCAAATGTCTAATGTACAGTATTTGTATTATAAAATAAAAGATAACATATAGGTATAAGATTGTGATATTATAAATTAGATGTGTCACAGTTTCATCTCTTTGAAGTTATTTACAGATCAAAGTGAGCTTTGAAATGATTATGGTATTACATAGGCAGGCTTACAGTGTTCTAACGTGGATGTTTTGTGTATAATTGGTCAGCATCATGCTCAGTTTAATTATTTAATTCTCTGTGCTGTTGTTGATGGGAATGGGTTGTATTGAAGTGTTAGCATCATCAATAAGAGTATCTGGGAGTGGAATGGGCGTACTGCTTCCTGCCCCTTTTTACTGGATGGTTTTGTTAAAATTAGCGATCAGTTTGTAAGTGTTTAAATTTTAAAGTCTCATAAAGTACCCGACATGAAGACCACAGATTTAATAATAAATGAAGGCAATCAGATCAGCATGTGTAATGGGTTTGGCTGGAGTCTCGGGGCACTCCTGGTCTGGGACTTATTAAGAACATTCGCACAGGGAGAGAACAGAACTGATAAATTAGCATACCTGTGTGCCTCTAAGCACTAAACCAGCCAATGAGCATAGATGAATTATGGTCCAGGCCAGTGCCCAGGGGACCTCAACCTTGACTGGGGGTGGGGAGTCTGGGCTGCAAGGTTCGTGACCCATCAACTTTGAAAGCAAATGTTTATATATGCTTAAATATGTGGACCCCACAGCTTATTCAAGACCCCCTCAACAGGGCCCTGTAACTATGAGGGCCCCCAGCCCTCTTATAGGACCCTTTTGCCATCCTGTTTCGAATTAAATTTTTTGAGCTACTCTTTTACCCTATAACGCTAATACATAATATATTTGATACATGACTTTCTAAAGCCTCTACACCATAATCACTATGTTTATGAGATGTCTACTGTCTTCTGGTGAATGTTGCCATGCTCTTCTTGAAGTAGAAGACCTTGTAATATAATTTTCCAAATAACTACCTTCATATTTTGATGCACTAACATTTTTTATGTGAAATCTTTGCTGATTTTGATAAAGTAAAAGTAACAATAGCATTTAAATTGTTACTTATATTTCAAAATGAGTATTTATTGAATTCAAGCAACATTGTGCTTAAAATTTCACTATTCTAAGTTTAAACAGGTTGAAAGAATATAATTTTCTCATTATTATTTAATATGTTAGGCTAGGTCACGAGTACAAGTGGCCGAAATTGGCTTCCTCAGAAGGGTGGCGGGCTTCGCCCTTAGAGATAGGGTGAGGAGCTCAGTCATCCGTGAGGAGCTCGGAGTAGAGCCGCTGCTCCTTTGTATGGAAAGGAGTCAGTTGAGGTGGTTTGGGCATCTGGTAAGGATGCCCCCTGGGCGCCTCCCTAGGGAGCCGTTTCAGGCACGTCCAGCTGGGAGGAGGCCTCGGGGACGACCCAGGACTAGGTGGAGAGATTACATCTCCACACTGGCCTGGGAACGCCTCGGGGTCCCCCAGTCAGAGCTGGTTAATGTGGCTCGGGATAGGGAAGTTTGGGGACCCTGCTAGAGCTGCTGCCCCCGCGACCCGACTTCGGATAAGCGGTTGAAGATGGATGGATGGATGGATGGATGGATGTTAGGCTTTATATGGTTAAGGTTTATACTTTCTATAAAAGGATTGTTGAACAAAAACATTTATTATACCATTCATTCCTATGACTGTATGTTTGCCCTACATTACAAAAAAAAACAAACAAAAAAACATGGCTTACGTGGTTGGGAAAAAGAAGATATTTATATTTTATTTTTTGCATGACAAAAGTATTGATTAAACTAGATATTGTAAAGTTTGTCAAGACAAACTAATGTTGGTTTGGCAAAACCTTGTCTGAAAGTCTAAAACAGTTTTATATTCTTGAAGTTAAAAAATAGCAAGAAAGAAATAATGAAAGGAGTTTTTTTGACACCTGAAGTTTAAAAGCACAAACATTCAAACCAGACTCATTGCTCATTTAAACATTCTGTCAATACAATTTAGTCTAGGGGATTTTGGCTGAAACGATGCCTACACATGGCTTTTTTGATGGGAAAATAATAATGGTAGCCAAGCTGTTGGGTCAGTCCAAACAGAATTTCCTTGTTCTATCCCCTTTTCTCCCAATTTGGGATGCCCAATTTCCATTACTTAGTAGGTCCTCATAGTGGTGCGATTGCTCACCTCATTTCTGAGACAGTCAATCCACACATCTTATCAAGTGGCCTGCTGTGCATGACACCGCGGAGACTCACAGCATGTGGAGGCTCATGCTACTCTCCTCGATCCATGCACAACTTACCACACACCCCATTGAGAGCAAGAACCACTAATAGCAACATCGAAGAGGTTACCCCATGTGACTCTACCCTCCCTGTTAACCAGGCCAATTTGGTTGCATAGGAAATCTGGCTGGAATCACTCAGCACACCCTGGATTGGAACTCGCGACTCCAGGGGGTACTGTCTCTTTAAGAACAGTGGCTGTCCAACAAATGTGTTTTGGTTGAGCAGGTTCTTCCTTGCTGTGTTTGAAATAATCTGACTGTAAATAACAGAACAGGTATTAAAAGAGACTTAAATCAATGAAAATAGATTGCACAGATCTCAACTTTAAAAGATAATTGGACCACGGTGTCCTAAAAGAAAATTGGCTCTGGGGCCCTTGCTAGTCATAATCTGCCCCTGCCACTGAGGGTATCGTATCTGAATCACTAAACCAGGCAATGAATTCCTCATGGCTCCTCATGGCTATGTCTCAGCAAAGGAAATACTTTTATGTTAAAGAGAGTGTTTTTAATGAACTCAGACCTACCATAATTAAGTATTTTTACACTATAGGCAAATACGTTGTTACCAAAGCAACTTAAAGATGCATATACTGTATATTGTGATTGTAAGAATGACTTTAGCTAGTCCCTGCTGGAAAGACCAGCACACAGATTTAGTCCTTGTCTTATCTTCCTATTGTATGTTATTTTGGTGACCATTTTTTTCCTGTCTCTTTATAATATGAAGACACATCTGAAGCTAACATAATACTTTCAGTTGTACCAACCTGGTAACATAGAGACCACTATGAACGCTACTCTATATACATTTTGCAAACTGACTTGTACCGTACCGCTTTCTACATTTTGATTCAGTTTCCTGGTGAAATTAATACTAGAGGCCCTACAACAACTGTGTGGTTTAATCACTGTCATACAAATCATGAGTTCAATTGCTGATTTAGATTTTATGAAAACTTTTTTTCACTCTATTATTCACCACCTATTATGATATCAAAATACTTTTACTTTAATGCATGATTTGAAAAATTACACATTTTAACACTTGTATTACAGACCCACCTACATATACATGCTTATTAGGTTCCATGAAAGACACAAACTGATCTACTATAGATTAAGTTACTGTTTTCAATCAAACACAAACACTGTGTATGGGCTCTTCGCTCAAATTGTGCTATTTAAATTCAAGATAACACCCTGTTTCCATAGATTATTGGAGAGTGGGGCATCTTTTTTTTCTTGATTTTCTCCCCTTTTTCTCACCAATTTTCATGCCCAATTCCCAATGCGCTCTAAGTCCTTGTGGTGGTGTAGTGACTCACCTCAATCCATGTAGCGGAGGACGAATCTCAGCTGCCTTCACATCTGAGACATCTTATCATGTGGTTTGTTGAGCACATTGCCGCAAAGACATAGCACGTGTGGAGTCTTCTCCGCAGCATCCACGCACAACTCACTACGCGTCACACCAAGAGCAAACCACATTATAGCAACCACGAGGAGGTTACCCCATGTGATTCTACCCTCCCTAGCAACCGGGCCAATTTGGTTATTTATGTCACGATTGGTAGCAGTCAAGGCAATGATGAAGACGATATGAAGGACCCAAGTGCAGATTTATTAACAAAACAATGCTGATACAGGAACTGGAGACGATGACTAGACTAGGGACTAAGAACATGAACTGGAACAGGAACAGACTAAGGAAATAACCGGGTAACTGATAACAAGGTAATTAAACAATGAACCAATGAAAATCAGACACATAGACATGGAGGGAAAACAGGACATAAGACAAAGACCGGGAAACAGGAACTTAACAATGATTTCAAAATAAAAGTGCATAAACAAAAGACAATATGGAACGTAACAGGAGCCCCCCCTCTAAGGAGCGGATTCCAGACGCTCCAAACAAAAAAGAAAGACAAATCGTCCACAGAGAGCAGGGGGAAACAGGCAGTTCAAGGGTGCACCAGGGGCACAGAGAAACATGACAAGAGCAGGGGGACCATAACAGATCAGGAGGGCGGCCAGGAGACCAAGAAGGCCGGGCAAACGCCCAGGGGACCAAGGGGACGACTTCAAGGTGGGGACCGGGTCAGGAAGTCTGGGGGGTAGCTGCAGGGTCGAGACTGGGTCAGGGGGCCTGGTAGGTGGCCGTAGGACAGGGATCGGGTCAGGAGGCCTGGTAGGTGGCCGTAGGACAGGGACCGGGTCAGGAGGCCAGGGAGGTGGCCGTAGGGCAGGGACTGGGTCAGGAGGCCAGGGAGGTGGCCACAGGGCAGGGACCAGGTTAGGAGGTCTGGGAGGAGGCCATAGGACTGGGACAGGGTCAGGAGGCCTGGGAGAAGGCCACAGGACTGGGACAGGGTCAGAAGGCCTAGGGGAAGGCCACAGGACAGAGTCAGAAGGCCTGGGAGAAGGCCACAGGACTGGGACAGGGTCAGGAGGCCAGGGAGAAGGCCACAGGACTGGGACAAGGTCAGGAGGCCTAGGGGAAGGCCACAGGACAGAGTCAGAAGGCCTGGGAGGAGGCCACAGGACAGGGTCAGAAGGCCTGGGAGAAGGCCACAGGACTGGGACAGGGTCAGGAGGCCAGGGAGAAGGCCACAGGACTGGGACAAGGTCAGGAGGCCTAGGGGAAGGCCACAGGACAGAGTCAGAAGGCCTGGGAGGAGGCCACAGGACAGGGTCAGAAGGCCTGGGAGGAGGCCACAGGACAGGGTCAGAAGGCCTGGGAGGAGGCCAAAGGACAGGGTCAGAAGGCCTGGGAGAAGGCCACAGGACTGGGACAGGGTCAGGAGGCCAGGGAGAAGGCCACAGGACTGGGACAAGGTCAGGAGGCCTAGGGGAAGGCCACAGGACAGAGTCAGAAGGCCTGGGAGGAGGCCACAGGACAGGGTCAGAAGGCCTGAGAGGAGGCCACAGGACAGGGTCAGAAGGCCTGGGAGGAGGCCAAAGGACAGGGTCAGAAGGCCTGGGAGGAGTCTCAGGGGAAGTGGGCGGAGCCGCGGAAGGCTCTGTAGGCGGGGCCAAGACAGGTACAGGGGGCGGAGCCGTGGAAGGCAGAGCCGCGAGGACCCCAGGGGCGGAGCCATGGAAGGCAGAGCCGAGGAGGACTCCAGGGGCGGAGCCGCAGAAGGCAGAGACCAGGAGGACTCCAGGGGCGGAGCCGCGGAAGACAGAGACCAGGAGGACTCCAGGGGCGGAGCCATGGAAGGCGGAGACCAGGAAGGCTCCGGGGGTGGAGCCATGGAAGGCAGAGACCAGGAGGACTCTAGGGGCGGAGCCATGGAAGGCGGAGACCAGGTAGGCTCTGGAGGTGGAGGCTTGGAAGGCTCTGGGGGCTTGGAAGGGTCCGGAGGCGGAGCCGTGGAAGGGTCCAGAGGCGGAGCCGTGGAAGGCGGAGCAGGCGAAGCCGTGGAAGGGTCTGTAGGCGGAGCCGTGGAAGGGTCTGAAGGCGGGGCCGGCAGAGCCATGGGAGGCGGAGCAGGCGCAGGCAGAGCCGTGGAAGGGTCTGGAGGCATGGGAGGCTCTGGAGGAATGGAAGGGCCGAGGGTTGGCGCCGTGGTAGGCAGAGCCATGGCGGACTTCTGAGGCGGAGCCGTGGAAGGCTCAGGTGACTGTGGCGTGGAAGGCTCAGGTGACTGTGGCGTGGAAGGCTCAGATGACTGTGGCGTGGAAGGCTCAGGAGACTGAGATCTCAGAGGCTCGAGAGGCGGAGCCCTGGGAGGCTCGAGAGGCGGAGCCCTGGGAGGCTCGGGAGGCGCTGGCTCTTGAACGGTCGAGGCTACAGGCACTGGCACTGGCTCTGAGATGGTCGAGGCTACAGGCACTGGCTCTGAGACGGTTGAGGCTACAGGCGCTGGCTCTGGCTCTGAGACGGTCGAGGCTACAGGCGCTGGCTCTGGCTCTGGCTCTTGGACGGTCGAGGCTACAGGCGCTGGCTCTGGCTCTTGGACGGTCGAGGCTACAGGAGCTGGCTCTGGCTCTTGGACGGTCGAGGCTACAGGCGCTTTCTCTGGCTCTTGGACGGTCGAGGCTACAGGCGCTGGCTCTGGCTCTGAGACGGTCGAAGCTACAGGCGCTGGTTCTGAGGACGGAGCCGTGGAGGGCAGAGACTGGAGAGCGGAAGCCTTTCCTCTTCTCCTCCTCCTCCTCCGGGCGGACGAGGCTGACCACGCTGGTTCTGGGACGGACGAGGCTGGCAACGCTGGCTCTGGGACGGACGAGGCTGGCAACGCGTTGGCCGTGGCAGGCGTGGGCATTGGCTCGTTGGCCGTGGCAGGCGTGGGCGTTGGCTTGTTGGCCGTGGCAGGCGGAGACTGGAGAGTGGAAGCCTTCCCTCTTCTCCTCCTCCTCCTGGCGCACGGGGCTGTCAACGCTGGCCCTGGGACAGATGAGGCTGGGGGCACGTTGGCCATGGCAGGCGTGGAGGAACGAGTTATGGAAGGCTGGGGGGTGACCACTGTGGGAGGAGAGGTAGCGTCCTCCTCTGCAACACCCACAGTGAAAGGAGAGCCACAGGTCCTCAGGGTCTCTTCAAGGAAGTCAAGGAGTGTCCAGCAAGGGGTCGCTGGTGGCAACCGCTCCTTTAGCGAACTGTTAAGATTGGCCCTGAAGAAACCGACCAAGAGAGACTCGGGGAAGTCAGATAAATTGGCCAGCTCAAGAAACTCACAGACGTGGGCCTCTATTGGGCGGTCCTCTTGTTTGAGTCCGAGAAGCTGGAGATTCGCCTGCTGGGCTGTCAGGGCTGCTGGGTCCATTGTCGGTCGAGTATTCTGTCACGATTGGTAGCAGTCAAGGCAATGATAAAGACGATATGAAGGACCCAAGTGCAGATTTATTAACAAAACAATGCTGATACAGGAACTGGAGACGATGACAAGACTAGGGAATAAGAACATGAACTGGAACAGGAACAGACTAAGGAAATAACCGGGTAACAACGGGCAGAGGTCAGGATTACAACAATACTCGACAAAGGAACAAGGGAAACATGAGGACTTAAATACAAAACAAGGGAAAACGTAAGCCAATGGAAAACTGAAACTCAAAACAAGATGATAAGGCAATAATCTGAAACCAATGACAAACTAAAACTGATAACAAGGTAATTAAACAATGAACCAATGAAAATCAGACACATAGACATGGAGGGAAAACAGGACATGAGACAAAGACCGGGAAAAAGGAACTTAACAATGATTTCAAAATAAAAGTGCATAAACAAAAGACAATATGGAACGTAACAATTTAGGAGACCTGGCTGAAGTCACTCAGCAAACCCTGGATTTGAATTTGCGACTCCTGGGGTGGTAGTCAGCATCAGTACTTGCTGAGCTACCCCCAGAGAGTGGGACAGGATTTTTCATAAATGATAATTCACAGGTCACTGTCATTGTTATCGCATCTGCTCTATTAGACCCAATTGACCTGCAGCTACTGGTCTTTTTTTATGAAGAAATTACATAAACTCTGATTGCACAATGCTTTTTTTAATTTTAAGTGCTGTCACTGTGACTGGTATAAGGTCAAATATGATGGTATATATGGTAATATATGCCTCTGTAATCTCACATATTTATTAGTGGTGCTCGTGAAGCGAAGCATTAAAGTTACAAAACTTTGGCACCTAACTGGTCCCACACCGTTTGGCGTAGTCCTATAAATGAGGTGTCAATCGAATGGCCTATGGATGACACCTGTGCAATGACTTTTCTAATGGGTGGGAGGTATGGTGCCCCTCTGGGAGGCAAAAAACTGTCCCGAAAAGTCCCATAGTTTACTATGGAAAGCCATTTTTTTCTACTATGACAAGACAAAAATTGGTCTTATCATATCTCCAATCAGAATGTCGTAGAGAAATGGGGGCAGGCTCATTTCACTCGTGCTACCAATCAGTCTTTAACCTTTACCAGCTGTTTTGGTTACCAATCAGTCTTTAACCCTTACCAGCTAATTTTGTCACTTGAGAAAAATTAATGTGAGGCAGAGAGCAGACGATGTTCAGATATTTTTTTGACGCTGTTAAGACCTGCCTGGAAACTGTCCTGTTAGTTAGATAAGTTATCTAGCTTTTTGATTTTTCCATGTAATAAATCAAATGGTAGATATATTTCTATAATTTAGCAGACAGCCTTACACATCCATCACACAGACATGGTTTTAGGTTGTGTGTAGTTTCCTGTTCACAAGGAAAGTGTGAGAGGGCTCTCTGCAGTTGGACATTTTGGTTAGACTGCAAGCCTTTGATGACTATTCAGTGTATGGATTTGTGAAGAACACACTGCTGGCTACCAATTGTGTACTTTTTTCTGTTGTAGAGATGGATAGAGACTATGGCTCCCTGCTCAGCACACTCAAGAGGAGGAGGCAGCTGACTGCTGATGAGCTTAGGTTCATAGCAGAGGAGGACATGGCTCATGAGGGCATGAGCACACAGGAGGAGGATCTGCTGGACCGGGAAGATCCGGACCACGAGGAGATGGAGGATGAGATGGAATCTAATCCGAAGCCAAGACCAACAACTGGGTATATGTGAATGTGTATGTATTGTTTGTTTCTATTTCTCATATGACTGATACTCACAGTAACACTAACACTGTTACTCTTATTATTTTGGGTTCGCTAGCCATTCTCACACAGGTACCAAGTCAGCTAGAAAGCTTCCCTGAATATTTTTCTTATCCCTCGCACTCTGACATCGATTCACATGCACCAAAACCTCTCCCATTTATGCCTAGCCATCCATTCGGTATTGACTTAGGTTGCATGCGTCAGGCTGTGCGGTCAACCTCCAATATGATGTTTCGAGAAATTGACTTTTTCATGCTGTTTTATACTCAGGCTGTAGTTGCTGATATATGCAGCTTTACAAACCATCAGGGGTGGGAGCTAGTCTTAAACTGCCCGTCATATTCCAGCTACCAAAGAGGTTGGATGGAGGTGACCCCAATGAATTTTAAAAATGTCTTGGGTTTCTCATTTACATGGGGTTTTAAATTCTCCCTGATTCCCATTGTCATTGGGGAACCAAAACACTTCAGGGCTCGTGGGCGAGGGGATTTATGTCACGTGGCCACTGCAAGGCTCTTTGAGCAGCTATACATGTTTTAGACCCTACCATAGGGGATAATCAGGAAGTTGCATTATCTTGTGGACCACCTCAAACAAAAATGCCAGCAGCTCTTTCAGCCTAAACAAAATCTCGCAATAGATGAATGTATGGTCAAGTCTAAAGCTTGGTCAGGATTTAATCAACACACCCTACCTGGTAGGGTTTTAAATGATGGGTTATTGCAACATCAGACTCTGGGTATACCATCGACTTTAATGTTTACACAGATGGGCATGTCACTGACTTGGCCACCAAAGTAGTTGAATCTTGTTGGTTTGGCTTGACAACTTTTATACATCTCCAGCTCTTATTGTTAAATTGTTAGAAATGGGAACTAATGTCTGTGGAACATGCAGGGTGAATCAAACTCTTTCCTGCACAATTTAAAGACATCAAAAGATGGGAATGCAAGACAGCTCGTAGGGATATGAGGTGGTGTAGGATTGAGCGGAATATACTTGTAATTTAGTGGAAGGACATGTGTACAGTTATATGCCTCTCCAATATCCACAATGCGAATGGCTCAACCAAAATTACTAGGTTTGTAAAAAATGATGGCGACTGGACATAAGAAGTTGCCCTCCAGCCCACTGTCATCAGCGATTATAATAAAATCATGGGTGGTGTTGATAGGCCAGACCAAATTATAAAATCTTAAGACATCCTACAACAAAACAATTTTTTTCCCCCACTTCACAGACATTACCGTCGTCAATAATTTCATATTGTTTAAGCAATGGAAACACATTCATGTGGCACCAGGGGATGAGCGTAGACCAGTGAATTTAACCCAGATAGATTTTAGCGAAAACCTGGCTTGTCAGATGGGAGTTATCGATATTCATGCAAGTTTCCCTTTGCATACACTAAAGGCTGTAGTCCCTCTTCATCATCACTCCACACAACCCGCAACCATAAATTTGAAGATATTATACATGCATGTACTGTATATATATAATACTTAATCAGCTTGCTAGTGTAGATTAAATCTCATAAAACAATGTGATGTTTGTTTTGGGAATTCATAATTTTTTGGAGTCTATTCACATTTTCAAAGATTTGGTCAATCCGGTTCACAAATCTAGGGTCTAGGGTGTGTTTCACATACAACGAGGTAACTCACTGCTTAACCACCATGGTATGGTGCATCATTGGAGAAATTAACTAAGCTTGTCATGACTGTTTCCTGAAAACGTAGTCTTCAATGGTTAAACAAAATAGAGCTGCTGCGAATGACGTTAAGCAGGGGGTGGAGGAATGACTTCAGTGAATATTAAATTCTATAAGTTCAATTATGTATACACCAGAAAGCCATTTAATACAAGAAAGCTGCTGGAGACAGGAAGCTGCATGCACTGTGTAATGCGACAGATACATTGCGCTGCAATACATGGGTTTCCCTCTATACATCAGACTTTCAGGTGCCCCCCGACACACTTGAACACATACGCACATATGCACTTTCCAAAAACAGATAAACACTGTTTATGCATTAACAAACACATAAAAGCCACGTTCTCCATTATAAACTGTGTGTGACAAAGTGCTTTCTCTTAACAGCCTTTAATCCCTTAATTAGGTGCATTCATGTTTACATGATGTTTCAGAGAGCCACTTTCTGCAAAAACCCAGAATAATTAATTTTCTTAAATGCACGTAAACGTGGTCAAAGTCTTGACAGAATGAAAGATATTTATAGAACGAAAGATATAAAGGCCTGAGCTAAGTCAAATTATGTCCACACAGCAAACTAACAAGAAACATCTTGGTTACAGTGTTGATGAGTTGACACTAGGGGTTGCTCCTGCAGAGCCCAGACATCTCTGATCTTGAGGAAAGGCCAATGGAAATTGGCGTGTGGAATTTGCATGGCACTCCCCCAGACATACGGGTATAAAAGGAGTGACGCTGAAAACACACATCAGGTATCGCACTGAGGAGCCGAGCCAAAGACCCGGCCATTTCAGCGGTTGGTTCAGTGTTGTGGCAGGAGGGACACAACGTCTCGTTCCCTCCTTCAGGGAACAGAGGTTACGTTAGTAACCGAGAAGTTCCCTATCTGTCACTCACTTGACGTTGTGTCGATGAGTTGTAATTAGGGGTCCCACTGGAAAACGCCAGAAGGGCTGAACCGAGTTACGCAGACTGGCGGTGTGAGACGGGCAGACCTCTGGCTGGCCCAGCCATGGCCTTCTCTCTGTTGATCTCCCCAAAAGGAACGAAATCGTTCGGCTGGGGGCCAAGTATATGGTCCAAGCTGGAGGGTGTCCTTCCAAAGAGGAGGACACCGTGGAAACCACACCCGGCCCCGAGGGGGGGGGGGGGATTTTAGGTGGAATACAATACACGGTATTTACCGGTTAGGAGCGGAAGCTCAATGTGCGGAATGGCGTCGTGGTAGATCCTACCCAAGGGGGAGGAGTTACTAAAAACATGGCGACCAAGGACAGAGGGCCCTCTGCCCAAGGAAGATGCGGTTTACCGGCAGAGAAACCATTTTGCGGAATATACATCAAACAGGGTTGCCTAGGGGGACAACCAGCACATGTGGAGCACTTACCTCAGTACGGGGGTCTGGTGACGCCCATACTGGGGCGGCAGTGAGCCTCTCCAAAGACTCGAAGGCCGCTAGGCTAGGGAGGAAGTACGTCCAGGGATCTGGAGAAAGAGCGCACCTGAACTTACGTGTTTGTGTCACTTGATAACACACGGGACGAAACTGGCTCAATCCTGAGGTTATAGAACCTTGCAAAGGTGTGAGGTGTTGCCCAGCCCGCAGCTATACAAATGTCTGTTAGAGAGGTGCCGTGGGACAATGCCCAAGAAGCCGCAACTCCCCTGGTAGAATGGGCTCGTAGGCCAGCAGGGGGCGACACGTGCTGGCCATGGTATGCCATAGTGATGGCATCGATGACCCAGTGGGCGATCCTCTGTTTGGAGACAGCGATTCCCTTCCGCTGTCCACCTAAGCAGACAAAGAGCTGCTCGGAGCTTCTAAAGCTCTGCGTGCGATCCAAGTAGATGCGAAGAGCATGCACCGGATACAGCAACGCAAAGGCTGGCCTCCTGGGGCAGCACTTGCAGGTTCACCACTTGATCCCTGAAAGGGGTCGTGGGAACCTTGGGCACAGCCAGGGTCTCAGGATGACGTGAGAGTAAGCTGGACCGAACTCTAGGCACAGTTCGCTGACAGAGAACGCCTTCAGGTCCCCTACCCTCTTGATGGAGGTGAGTGCCATCAGTAGGGCGGTCTTCAGAGAGAGCGCCTTTAGCTCTGTTGACTCAAGGGGCTCAAAGGTAGCTCCCCGAAGGCCCCGAAGGACCATGGAGAGGTCCCACGAGGGAACAAGGCGCGGCCTGGGGGGGGTTTAACCTCCTCGCGCCTCTCAGGAACCTGATGATCAAATCGTGCTTCCCTAATCTTACCGTCTACAGTATCGTGATGCACCGATATAGCAGCTACATACACTTTCAAGGTGGAGGGGACAGCCGTCCCTCCAACTTTTCCTGCAGAAAAGAACTGACCCTACTGAGCATCTCTGGGCGTCTTCACCTCGGGAAGAACACCACTGAGCGAACAGATGCTACATCAGGCCATAAGGGTACCTCGTTGAGGGTCTCATTGATCATGTCTACCACCATGGGTGGTAGGCCACTTAAGTCTTCCACGTCCCATCCAAGGTCCAGACATGGAGATTTCAGAGGTCCGGATGTGGGTGCCAGATGCTGCCCTGTCCCTGAGGTAGAAGGTCACGAGGAGCATAAGGTTCGAGATCCAAATCTCGGAGGGCAAATGAGGGGCCACTAAGAGGACCTGCTCCTAGTCCTCCCTGACCTTGCACGTCTGTGCCCCAGGGGCCAGCTGTGTGGGTGGCATCTGTCGTAACCACAACGTGCCTGGGGACCTGGCCTAGGGGAACTCCTGCCCGTAGGACTTTGTACTGATATGCCTGACCCTCGAAGGCAGACCGGAGAAAGGGTCTATGTCGAGGAAGAATCAGACATGAAAGTACACGTCCTTCAGGTCTACCACCGCGAACCAATTCTGATGCCGAAACGCTTGCTAAAATGCGTTTCTGCGTGAGTATCTTGGTGGGAGTCTGTGCAGAGCCCGGTTCAGAACTTGCAGGTCTAGGATTGGCCGCAACCCGCTGCCTTTTTTAGGTACGATGAAGTAGGGGCTGTAAAACTCCTTCTTCACCTCGGTTGGAAGGACAGGCTCTATCGCGTCCTTTCGTAGCAGGGAGGCAAGGCAGCGGTGTTCTCGCCTCTCACCGCAGTGGAATAGACACCGGTGAACCTGGGCAGAGGCCTGGTGAACTTAATCACGTACCCGAGTTGGACGGTCCTGATCAACCAACGCGACAGGTTGGGGAGTGCGAGCCACGCCCCCAAGCTCCACGCGAGAGGGACCAAGGGAACTAATAGCATCGGACATTCCAGCGGGACGGAGCCCGAGGTGCTGAGTCTAGAGACATCAAAGCACTTACCTGGCTCCTTGTGACCGCACTCGGAACAGCCTGGGACTGGGAGGAAGATTTTCGTCCTTGTAGCCCATGGAGACCATCACATCAGGGGCAGATTTTTGCCACAGCTGGGTGCGAGGGGGCGGGAGGCCTGCCTCCGAGGCTCCATGCCTGCCAGAGAGAGAAACGGTGCCCAGTGGTCGTGATAACGACGGCCGGGGACACCAACTGTGAGGCCCAGGAAATGAGAAGTCTGCTTGTTTCTTAGAATGTGGGTACCGCAGCCATTGGGGCATGCGGTGAGGTAAGAAAAGGAAATAAAGAACCTCCACCCAGCCCTCCACCAGGGGAAGGAGTGGTGCTCTTACCAGCTCCTGTGCAGCGGGTCTCCTACTTCCTGGACTGCCCATCTCAGGGAATGCTTTGAAGCCTTTCTTGGGTTCTTGGCGACTTGCCATGAAATGGGTAGCATCTGCTTTCTGCGGGTGGCTCGATGCCGGGGCCAAACTACTGGGGCCAGTGTTGCTGCCGCAGGGGGACGCCCTTGGCGACAAACAGATGGGGGTGCGAGACATTGCGACGCACCAGGGCAGGATGTGTTGAATGGTCCCTGTCTGACTTTTAACCACTGAGGATTGCTGGGCAAAATTCTCTATGGTGCCGCTGAATAGGCCAAACTTGTTCAACCAAGTTGGGCAAAAGGTGGCACTCCTGGACCACTAAGGTGGACATTGCTGCCCGTGACCATCATCACTCGGAGGGCGAGACCAGTCACTGAGCGCAGCTCCTGCATAAATCTCGGGTCAGAACTACCCTTGTGCATTTTTTTGAGCGCTGAGACTTGGTGCACTTGCAGAAGAGCTGTGGTGTGCAGGGCGAAGGCGGCACTGTAGGCTCAGTCCTGAGTGATGACATAAACCCACGGGCCCTGGATGGGAAACTCGGATGGCTCCGCCAGGTGGCGGCGTTCTGCGGGTACAAGTGCACCGTGATCGCCTTACTAAACTGGGGAGTTGCCGAGCACCCCCTGGCAGCCCCAACGTCAAGGGTAGTGAGAGAGGACGAGCCAGCGAACTGGGTCCTGGCAGTAAAAAGGTGCCCGTAACGTTCGCATTAGCTCATCGTGCACTTCCGGGAAGAAAGGTACGGGGCGCTCCCGTAAGTGGGCCGCGAGGGTTCTGGGGGGAGTGGAGGATTCCACTCCATCCCGACATTCGCAGCCGCCTGGGCAAGCATGGCCATCAGCTGCGCATGGCGACAGACTGAACCAACCCACTCTCCGATGCTGTAATTGAAAGCTCATCCACTTAGTGAGCCGCGAACACGATCGCGAACTCGCCCTGAGACGAGCTAGCGGTCACACTGCAAACTCGCTGGGGCAAACGAGCGTGCTGGGTAATGGGAGATCCGTGGGGTGTTTCCCGGCAGAGAAGCCCCCATTGAAATCCCCAAATCGCCCCCAGTGCAAACCGACCCCGCCTCATACTCATGGGTAGAAGGACCGAGTTGGGGAGCTGCTGGAGTGGCTTTCCCTCTTACGTGAGAAAGCCGCGACCGCAATGTTGCCAGTATAACAAACTAGTACTTCTATGAGCACTAATTTACTATAAATCTGAAAATCTTTTGGGGAGGGCTCTACATATCAAACTTTTCATAAACATTGAACTGGTTGAGGTCAAAAGAAAAAAAACAGAAAACACGTTCTTAGCTGACATATATTATGAGAAATAAACAACAATAATGAAGTGTAGAATAACAAACACAAAATAAATTAACATACCATAAACCAATATTACAAATAACATATATATACAAAACATAGTATGATATAAGAATGTTGGATGCAATGAATGTAGTAATATTTATATGCCACGGTCCATAGATGAAAGAAACACCCTTCTAAACAATGTCCATCATTCTTCAATCTTGTTAATAGTCCAGAAACAAATTTCAGTACTCCACACAGCAATATCCAGACACAAATAGAAAAATAGTCCTTATCTTCAACCTTATCCCATTTCGATGACCTTTCTATTTTCAAACATGTACCATGCAGTAGCCACTACACCATTGGAACAAATAAAGAGGGTAGGTAAAAGGAGTCCTTTCTACAAACAAAATATTAGACATTAGTATAAACTTCAAGAACATTCATTCATTCATCTTCAACCGCTTATCCTGTACAGGGTCACGGGGGGCTGGAGCCTATCCCAGCTAACATTGGGCGAAAGGCAGGGTACACCCTGGACAGGTCGCCAGTCCATCGCAGGGCCACACATATACAGACACACACTCATACTCACATCCACACCTAGGGCAATTTTTTGGAGACACCAATTAACCTAGCCTGCATGTCTTTGGATGGTGGGAGGAAGCCGGAGCACCCGGAGAGAACCCACGCAGACACGGGGAGAACATGCAAACTCCACACAGAAAGGCCGGGGCAACCGGGGTTTGAACCCATGACCTTCTTGCTGTGAGGCGACAGTGCTAACCACTGCACCACCGTGCCGCCCACTTCAAGAACAATGGGATACAATTTATATAACCACCACAGAATACAAAAGAACCTTACTTTGATTGAGCATAAAACGGAACGTTTCCCAATCAGGACATCAGTAAAGGTAAGGTTACCAGAGGGAAAGCCATACGTTCCTCTTACCAAACAGCTCTCTCTTCTTCTACTCCCTACCTGTATTTAAACTTAGCATAAAGGAACAACAGTGTCCCCTAATGGTGGGTAGTAGAATAGTACCATAAGTAACATTTAACTGTTACACCAGAATCATGCCCTCGCAGTGAGAGCATGATCCATCCATAAGTGCTGTTACAGCGTGGGCAGTGCCCAACACGAGAGGCCAGGAAAACATACACAAATGAAAAAGCCATCTCGAAAAAGACGAAAAAAGGAAATTAAACTCTTTTATGTGTTTATAAACGAAGTTGTTCACACCGTAGTTTTCTGCTGCTGAAGCACCCAGGGGTATTTGATCAGCACAACCGTGGTGTGCGAGGGGGAGGACCGCTGGATTTCGGCGTAGATCCAACAGCGTAGAGAGATGACTTTGAGGCAGCAGAGGAATTCAGCTCTGTGAACTTGCTCGCTCGGCTCCGAAGAAGAAATCTGATGTGTGTTTGCAGTGTCACTCCTTTTATACCAGTATGCCTGGGTGAGTGGTATGCAAATTCCAAACGCCGATTTCCATAGGTCTTTTCTCAAGATCAGAGATGTCTGGGCTCCGCAGGAGCGACCCCTAGTGTCAACTCATCGACACAACGTCGAGTGAGTGACAGATAGGGAACTATACTTTTTACCACAGGTAAAGAGCTGTAGTTCCAACAACACAACAGTGCAATGCTGTTTGCAATTGTTTGTTGGAACTATGGTTTCTGGAAACACCTGAGCATTGAACTATGTTGGTAACAATGGATCTTGTGACCTTCGTTGGCTTACGATGCTTTTGAGAAACACATCTCTGAATGATTCATATATGAATCAGTCTGAATCAAAACAATTTGTAAAAATAATTTTCTGGTAACCAACAATGACTTGAAAATTTATGAAAATTAATTAGTCAAATAGTGTAGGAACCCCTCAGCTCAAATCTGACTTGAGATCGAAAGCCATTAACCTGAGCAATAGCAGTCATTGTCTCTGCATGTACTGTAATCTTATGTGTGAAATGTTAAACCTTGGACTACAGGAACGCGATCAGATGCACAGGTTGGTGTCTCAGACGAGGAGGCAGCTGAGATTTGTCCTCCACCACCCGGATTGAGGCGAGTCACAACTCCACCACGAGGACTTAGAGCACCTTGGGAATTGGGCACTCCAAATTGGGAGAAAAAGGGGAGAAAATCCAAAAGACAGAAAAAAAATACATTTTTAAATGTGCTTAGGCTATACTTTTTTTCCAATAACAAATCAACAGTTTATTTTTTAAGAAAGACTAACTACCTAACACCTGTAAGTAGCCATCCACAGTCTTACCTGTGATTATAGCATTGCAAATGTCACTGTTAAACAATGGAAGAACTATAGTTAACATAAGGGCAAGTACAGTTTAGAATAAAAGTCTGGACCTTTATTAATTATGACCAAAGTTATGTGTAATATTGTAATATATTTCCTGTTCTAATGATGTTTGGTATTAGGAAACAAACTGGCCTGGTTTGCATTCAGATATTTCAAGAATCCGAATGATTCCTAAATCTTTAAGTGTCTAATGAAAGGAAAACAATATCTATTATGGAGTAGTAAACAAACATTTTTACTATAGATGCACAGTCTCAATTCAGTAAAGTGGTTTACTCATGAAGATTATATCTAGCCCCATATAAATAATAAAAACATTTTAATTTAGTTTGATTTCCACAGCACCTTTAAGTACAAACAATTTTAAATTCTGAAATTTCTGGATACTCAGTTCAAGATTGATGAAATGCAACTACATATGCAATTATGTAAAGAAACCCCCCCACTGTATTACGTATGTGGGTGACCGTGTTTTTGACCCATGCAGGAAAAACCCTGCAAAGAAATTAAATGTTGGCAATTAAAAATGGTTTGACGCCTCTCTAATTATTGTCTAGGGATCACTCTCACATCGCTGATTTATTTGGAGAAGTTTCAGCAATGAAATTAGGTAAAGCTGTGCTCTTTGTAAAGTGCTATATTGAATATCTCTGTGTTGGGAATAACTAATAGACCACATAAGCAAAGCATTCATCATTTAATAGCCTTCTCTATTGTGCTGGACTTTTTTTTAATTATTATTTTAAAGAATGCAATGCGTATATATAGAAAACAAATATTGGATATGTGACTGGATCCATCATCTGACATGCTCGGTCATATGTTTCCAGACAGGCCTTTACTGGGAATACTGTAAACATTTTTGCATACAAGAAGAAGAGAAAACTGCCTCCAATTCAATATGTTCTCCAATTATCATGTGTAATAGGCTGTGAAATCCTCATATCTACGCAGTCGGTTGGAAAGGCAACGAAATGGCTTGAACACTTAGCCTAGATTCTTTGCCCTCAGTGTGCTAAAGACTGACAGCCCTGTTTCCACCACACACAGAGAGAATATCTGCCATATTTCATTCAAAGGCCTCACAAGAATCCTCATATTTTCTCATTAACGCACTCCTTTACTATTTCTGCCAATCTCCCCCTAAGCCCAAAAGTGATTAGCAAAGCCCTAAATTGAATTCCACTTCCACCTCTCTGTGCACCCTTTCTCCTCTCTTCATCTTCTTCTTGAATAGGCAAGATGGGGCACCATTCTGAGTCACGTTCCTCAGTATAAAGGGAAAAAAAATTGTTTTGGTGTTGATTTAACCATGACCAATCATTGCTAAATGTAAGCGTAAGCATAGTTCTAGCAGGAAGTTCTTGGGATCCATTCATCAGGCATCACATCTAATCACAATACAGCCTTCGCTTTATAAGCCTTTCAGGTTCCTCTCATTGTTTGCATACTTCTGCATTTTCACCCCTTATCCCACCCCATCTCCACCAGTTTGGTCCCGTCCTTGTTGGGGTAAGCTCCGCTCCCCTGCCGTCATCGCCTCCAGCAGGATCTGATGGTTCAAGCAGCATCGGAGTGCTGAACCGTAGGACGGGGCTTACACCAAATTATATATGTAACTTTTTATTCATATTATTCCAATAATCTTGTCTCTTTCTGATAGAACCATGTTTCATGCTTGACTGTTCATTGTGCTAGATATGTTACTCTTATGCAGAATCTTTAGGGATCACCTTTAGCATTTTAGGACTTCTTATGAGGGGACAGCAGAGAGAGAACAGGACATACTGTTATGGAAAGAGAAAGGGGAATGGGACTGGGAATAAGCCATAAACCATATTCTAATTTATACAGTGTTAAAGGCAATTGCTTCAGATGGTAGTGTTCTTGTGCAACCCCAGCACAACCATTCCACAGTTTCATTGTGCTACCTCTGCTTTTTATTCTGCCAGGGCAATCACCCTTGTGATGTGAAAATGTCCTTGTCATTCAATTCCAGGGACAGTTTAGTCACTGGTATTAAAATGAATGGGAGAAATTCCATCGGCCAATGGTCAATGGGTGTAAAGAGGGAAGTACCGCTTGAAGGTAAAAGAGACAATCACCTTTTAGATACAGACGTTAACTATCAACATTTGAGAACATCCGTGATAAAGGTACTTCAAGAAACAATAAACTTACAACATGCATGCACATTAGCTTAACCAGCCTGAAAAAAGTTTTGTGTGTGTGTGTGTGTGATTTGAGTTTAAGTAGTACGATTTATGATACCATTATTGTTAGATTTTCACTGCTAATTTGAAAAATGTTCTTTGAAATCTTGACGAACCGTTTTAACGATTTCAGTCTTTCTCCAGTCAAGTAGTGAGGAGTTTTACATTTATGCTGCTTGTTTACTTATAAAATAGCTGCTCAGCTTACCTGGGAGCCATAAATGTGCCTTACATCTTTCCTTAAAAGTGACTTTGTTCTATTCTCACCTCTGTTCAGAGAATTCCGTCATAGGCTCGGCATTCTTCAGCTTTATCTTATGTGTTTAACTGCAATATGTTTTAATAATACTTATTAATGTTAGTTTCTGTGTACTATCATACCCATATTTCCCCAAAAACAAGCCCACCCCACCCCTAATTTTAACAACAATATAAAACATGTAACAGGCAGGTCAATGTAGTCGCAATATTTGTTTTTACTACACAATAAAATAGATATTTTTGAACACCTAACCCAACACTTATGCCTAAACCTAACCAATAACATGACAGTAATATTACCAACCAATATTTAAAATACAGACAAATGGCACAGGCAAAAAGTCGCTAAAGGAACATTGACGTATCGTTATGAGAGTGTGCTGATTCTACCCACCCTCCTCATTGGCAGTGCATTGTAAAATAGCAGGTACGTTTTTCAGAGCCGTTCCCTGCAACAGTTCTCTGCCCCTTTTCACTGTGGCTGCTGTCTTTTTGGACTATAGAAAAAGGATAAGCAGTCTGTCCGACCTGCTAATCACAAAATAATTTTTGTTTTGTTTTGTTGCACAAATAGGCACACTATGCAAAGGTAACTGCATTTTTTAACTGGTTGGGAGGCTCCTCATGCCTAATGTAGGACACTATCTGAGTCAGAACTGTTACTGACGGGATGCATATCACTCAATCCCATGTGCAGCTTTAGGACTCTCTGCTCACTGCCTGGTTCTCCCGACCTACAAGCAGAAACTAAAATCAGCTAAACTTGTAGTAAAGACTGTAAAAAGATGGACCAATGAAGCAGAGCTGGAGCTACAAGCTTTCTTTGACTGCACTGATTGGAGTGTTTTTGAGGCTGCAGCCACAGTCCTGGATGAGCTCACAGATACTGTGACATCATATATCAGTTTCTATGAGGATATGTGAATCCCTACTATGAAATTTTTAGCATTCAATAATGTTAAACCACAGTTTACAGGAAAACTCAGACAGATTTGTCATGCCGAATAGGATGCTTACAGAAGTGGTGAGAAAACATTGTACAACCAGGCCAGGAAAACAATTATTAAGGATATCAGAGTGGCTGAAAATCTTTTCAGCCAACGATCCAGCATCTGTGTGGAAAGACCTAAAAAGCATTACCAAGTGTCATTATAAGACACTTCTCCCTCACTCTGTAGAGAGTCAACTAATGGCTGATGAACTGAATGTGTTTTACTGCAGGTTTGAAAAGCCCAGTCTCACACTCCTCCCCTGCTCTGATTTTCATTTCACACACACACACTTATGATCTGTGAGGACGATGTTTGCCGGGTCTTTCGGAAACAAAATACTATGAAAGCTTCAGGCCCAGATGGTGTTTCACCTGCCTGTCTGAAAGCCCCCATCTTCACCCAGAACTTCAATAGATCACTGGAACAGTATGAAGTTCCCTGCTGCTTCAAATGCTCCACCATCATTCTGGTCCCTAAAAAAATCCAAAGTCACAAGACATAATGACTACAGGCCTGTTGCTCTCACGTCTGTGGTCATGAAGTTGTTTGAGAGTCTGGTTTTGGCCTACCTGAAGGATATCAATGGACCCCCTTCAGTTTGCTTACTGAGCAAAAAATTCTGTGGACTGTATTATATCCTGCAACACCTCGACAGACCTTGAAATTATGCAAGGATCCTATTTGTGGAGTTCAGTGCTTCAGAGCTCCTGAAGTTTGCAGATGACACCATGGTCATCGGCCTTATCCGCAATGGTGACGAGTCTGCATACAGACAGGAGGTTGATCTGCTAGCTGTCTGGTGCGGTCACAACAACCTTGAGCTGAACACACTCAAAACAGTGGAGATAATAGTGGACTTCAGGAGAAATACACACCCCCACTTCTCACCATCCTGAACAGCACTGTAGCAGCAGTGGAGTCATTCAGGTTCCTGGGCTCTACTATCTCTCAGGACCTGAAGTGGGACACCCACATAGATTCCATTGTGAAGAAGGCTCAGCAGAGTTTGTACTTCCTTCGCCATCTGAGAAAGTTCAACCTGCTACAGGAGCTGCTGACACAGTTCAGACAGAGTCTGTCCTGTGTACATCTATAACTGCCTTGTTTGGTTCAGCCACCAAATCATATATTAGGAAACTACAATAGACAGTCAGGACTACTGAGAGGATTATTGGTGCCACCCTGCCCACTCTCTCTTTGAACTGTTGACCTCTGGCCAGCGCTACAGAGCACTGAGCGCCAGGACATCCATGCACAAGAACAGTTTTTGCTCTCAGGCCCTTATCCTCATAAACAATTAAACTGCCTCGGGACTCCCCATAGTGCAATAATGTAAAAACATTTCATATCTCATGTACATATGTAAATTCACATATTTAATTAAATAACTGTACATACCACTACCTTGCACATATATTGCCACTTGCACATATACATATGCCATTCTGTTATATGTCCTATTATTTCTATATCTATTTATACTCTTACCTTGTTTTATATTTTGTGTCTCACTGTAATGTTCTGTGTGCAATTCTTTCTCCTATCACAAAAAAAAATCCTTGTGTATGTGAGAAGACTTGGCAATAAAGCTCATTCTGATTCTGACCAGCTCAGTATGTACAGTAGGAGCACATGCAGTAGCCACTAGACCTTGGCTCTGTCAATATTTACTTTTTTACTGTATTTATCCTCTCTCTTTTTTTTCTCTCTCTCTTTCTGCCCTTCCACCTGCTGACCATATGTTGTGCTCTAAGAAAAGTAGGAAAAATGAGACCCTTAGAAACAGAAAGAGAAATAAGGCCTTGTTCAGACTGCCACTAAAAATCAGATTTTTTGCAAATCCAGATTGTATCCAGATTTTTGATAGTCTGGACAGCAAAAAAATACATAAAATCATATTTTTCCAAATCTGATTCAAACCACATCGAGAGGTTGTTTCAAATGCGATTGAAATCAGATTTTTTTCTCAGTCCATGCACTCTGGCTGCTCAAATCGGATTTCAAATGGACTTTTGCATCACTCTTTATGCGACACACAACAATGACATAAAAAAATCAGTGACTGCAGCATGGAACATCACAATATTTAACAATCTCCTCTGTCGCTGAGTTTTTCTTGTGTGACGGAGGAGTTCTGCACTGTGACTGGACAGGGCGCTAATTTGGAGAGTGAGATGATGCACCTCCATTTTTCCTACATCTATTTTGAAAGTATCGTCACGTGGGTACGCCTACATCGTTACCAAAGCAACTCATGCAGAAAGGTTGGTTATGTCTGAATGTGCAAATCTGATTTGATAAATTGCAATTAATAGTGTGGACAGAGTGCCTGAAAAGATCTGATTTGAGAAAAAATCCTGCCGTCCCTGCCGTCTGAACATAGCCTAAGATTATCTACTGTATGTGTTTTGAATATACAGTATGTGTGTTTTGTAGAGCCATGTTGGCTTAAGCTGTTTGGTCCTGCAGCTTTTTCAATAAACCCATCAGAGACAAGCTCATCTCTGTCTGCTGGCCACTCGCTGTGTTTTCTGACAATAGCTGTCAAATCTCTCCCACCTCTCACAGCCCCACGGCTTCAGCTCTGGAGCGTTGCTGTTACTGCCAAACACAATCCTGGAGCACCTCAGCACCGCTGGCATTAGAGCTGATGTGTGCCGGTGTTCTCTCTTGACATTTTCTTAAGTATATTAAGTGTTTGTTTGGTGACGGAAAATGAGACTGAGTCACACAGCAATACTGTTATCCAGACAAACTGTACGTTACATACAATATCACAGGTTTTGGATTCCTTTACCTTGTGACTGGAGAAGCAGACAACTTATGCATCTCCTGTGATATGTGATTTCCTTGTTCTTGGCTCTATAGTCCTGCATTCTTACTGGCTTTTTGTGAAATGAATGATGTTATCTGATCGCAGCACACAGTCAGCAGTTAGGTATTTCCAAATGCCCTAATAAATTCTTATCCTGCTTAAAGCCACAGCAAGGGTTGGGCAAAATTCACAATGCCAGCATTAG
This sequence comes from Moxostoma hubbsi, assembly GCA_032164185.1. NCBI lineage: Eukaryota > Metazoa > Chordata > Actinopteri > Cypriniformes > Catostomidae > Moxostoma > Moxostoma hubbsi. The sequence continues at coordinate 17,649,513 of JAVLUX010000023.1, forward strand.
CGCCCTTTTAATTTATGACTAAATGAGGAAAATGTATTGAATTGACCATGAAGAAATTTACTAACTGAAACTTAACAAAATTTAACACAGTAACACAACAAAGCAATATTAGCCTCCCACAGCTTCCATTCACCTCTGCTTGATTTGCATTTCAGTGGCTTTTGCCCTTCTCTGCACAGGTGTCTCATGACGGCTAGGGCATTGGGTCAACTGCGAAAAGAGCAAGCTCCTCCCGGTTCAGAGCATCTCTTTTCTCGATCTGGAGTTGGACTCAGTCTCGATGATGGCACGCCTCACCAATGAGTGGTTCCACTGAAACTATTTCAGTGGCTCAAGAAGAAGGCTTTGAAGAGCCCGGAGATGGGCGACCCAGGGACCAGGAGACCTGCTGTTCCGGAGCTGGTGAACAGACCACTCCATCCCCCTGTGGAGGGCCAGTAGGATACATTTTTGTTCCTTTTTCATTTAATTTAGCCACACGCTCTAGTAGCTGCTGTACCCAAAAGTTTAACAAAAGAGCGGTTCCCGCTCTTATTCCCTGGGTCACATAACCAGTGTGTATGGCCGTCATTATGACCACAAAATATACTCAACCCCAGACGGTTTCGACGGACCGTGGGGCCGAAACACTTTCTCCCCCTCCTCGACTGATCCGCTGGTGAGTATCAGGTGGGAGGTAAGTGCTTCGATGTCTCTCGACTCAGCATGGATACAGGGCCCAAGCCCCGTCAATGTGGCCTCTCTGGCTCTGCCCCGGTGCAAGGCCCCACCAGCCGGTATGTCCGACAAGATTGTCTCCTTGGTCCCCCTCTATCGGAGCTTGTACGTGTGCGTGACACGGGGGTGGGGCCGGGTCGTGATTATACACACCCAGTCCCTTATCAGGCTAATTAAGCATCTGAGAGGGATAAAGGCCGACTGCAGATGGTGGTGCGACAGAGAGAGATCGTTTACGGGCAGCTGACAGTCATGTGTGTGTTTGTGTCTTTTGTTGAAGTTTTTCATTAAACTATTATTTATATTGTCAAGCTGGTTCTCGCCTCCTCCTTTCCATTGAACTCCTTTACAGCGTGGTTTGCACTCTCCATCCCGTCGTGATGGCTGGCCCGGACCGTGTTATGTGATTCAGTTCAACAGACGCCCACCCACAATCAGCACCACCTTGCGCATGGAAATCACTACCCTTCTGTAGAAGCATGTGATAGAGCCTGTCCCTCCGGCTGAAATGAAGAATGGGTTTTACAGCCCCTACTTCATTGTACCTAAAAAAAATCCTGGCCAATCTTGGACCTACGAGTACTGAACAGGGCTTTATACAATCTCCCGTTCAAGATGCTGACTCAAAGACGCATTCTAGTGAGCGTCCGACATCAAGATTGGTTCAAGGCGGTAGACCTGAAGGATGCGTACTTCCACGTCTCGATTCTACCTTGACACAGACCCTTCCTGTGGCTTGCATTCGAGGGTCGGGCGTACCAGTACAAAGTCCTCCCTTTTAGCCTGTCCTTGCCCCCTCGCGTCTTCACGAAGGTCGCAGAGGCTGCCCTTGCCCGCTAAGTATTCATGTGAATGTATTCACATTCTCATCTAACTTTATGACTGGCTAATCATAGCTCACTCTCGAGATGTGTTGTGTGCGCACAGGGACCTGGTGCTCTCGCACCTCAGCCGGCTAGGGCTTTGGGTCAACTGGGAAAAGAGCAAGCTCCTCCCGGTTCAGAGCATCTCTTTTCTCGATCTGGAGTTGGACTCAGTCTCGATGATGGCACGCCTCACCAATGAGTGGTTCCACTGAAACTATTTCAGAGGCTCCTGGGGCATATGACATCCTTAGCAGTAGCCACACTGCTCGGGTTGATGCATATGATACCTCTTCAGCACTGGCTCTGGACTCGAGTCCCGAGATGGGAATGGTGCCACGGGACACATCGCGTGGCCATCACGTCGCTCTGTCACTGCTTTTTCAGCCCTTGGAACAACCTCGCATTTCTATGGGCAGGTGTTGGATGGACCCACAGTTATGTTGGCACATCAACTGCCTCGAGTTGCTGGCAATACTGCTCACTCTACGGAGGTTCCGTCCGTTGATCCAGGGCAAGCATGTGCTGGCTTGAACAGACAACACGGCAACGGTAGCAGATATCAACCACCAAGGTGGTTTACGCTCCCCTTGCATGTCACAACTCGCCTACAGTCTCCTCCTCTGGGGTTAGCAGCACCTCAAGTCGCTGTGAGGATCAGAAGGTGTCTCGGGCTCCCAAGAGTGACCCCCTAGTGAGGGAATGGAGGTTACGGAAGTAACCAGGACGTTTCATGTTCTTTGGCTACTTTTGGATAAATTATAGAATTCTGGAAAATTAAAGAAAATGTATAAAATATAATGAAATATATTTAATTAAATACAAATTACTATATGTGGCATTTCAGACATTATTTTTGGAAATAACCCATATTTTATTCATAATAAAAATGAAATGTATTATTAAAAACTTAAATTGAAGCAGTTATATAAATTATATTGATTGTTTCTATTTTAATTCTACTTCTATTCTAAATTCTAGTTTAAATAGAATGTTACAATCTGTTTTCAAATTTATTAAATACAAATTTTAAAGGCATTCTCAATTCAAATCTGAATGGCGATCACAGCAATCATACCCCGTATTACATCAGATCCTATTTTATCCAGTTATGGGCCTCATTCATGAAGTACAGGCAGAACTTATGTTTTTCATAATATAATTCTTACATAAAGTGTCATGCATCATTTTGTGTAAGAATGGATTTATGCATGAAATTGGTTCTGCTTGTGTTTCATGAAGGAAGCCCATTGAACGTACACTTTTGTCTTTCCTGAGACACTCTGCAGAGTACAGAATGTGCATTTGTAATGTATGTTTGTGTTTAACATGTGAACAGCACGTGGCATGACAAATATGTGAGGCCATGTCATGATTTTACAGCCCTCAGTGTGTCATGTGTGCACCTGCATGTCATTTATCACAACCATCTCTGGAAAACAGAATGATTTTCCTTCAGAATGAACCTGAGAATTTATACAATTCCACCCCTCATGCTAAAAAAAACACTCCTACATCGAACAGCAATACTCTGGCAGAGAGAGAAGATGTCAAGTTATTTTCCTCTCTCTGTTGTCCCCTGAAATGCAATGACATATTTCACTTGTACAAGTCACACTCCCCTAGCCAGGACATTGCTTTGAGCATTTACCTCATCTCAAACATAGAGGGTGAATTTCAGTCTACCATAATGGGATGTCAAACTGACTGTCCAACACAAGATTTGTGTAGTATTTGTTGAGAGCATGACCATAGTGCAATACAATCTCAATTGTCCCCTGTGTAATGCTGGCCATAGCCTGTCCTTGAGTTCCTCCTCTCTACAAGGAGTGTTTCCCTCTTTTCCATCCTGTGACAGTATAAAATCAAGTGGCCAGTTTGGTTGTTCATCTTCATGATAGTCGCCACAGGGTTGGCCATTTTCCCCTCAGGTGTCTTTGTGCTCGGCATACTGAGAGAAATGTGCTTTTGGCACTTGCATCAAGCCTCATGCCTCCCGGTGCCTCACCATAATTCCAGGGTGTATCTGTATTGCAGAGAGTTAGTTCCGCACTATTCTCAGCCTCAGATGGCATTCCAATTAAACATCCACAGTCCATTTAATAACAGAAATGTAAAACTGGAAAACGCTTTTTTTTTTTTTTATCTAGTACTGTATGTGCAAATTTAATTGAACTTCCATAAGGGCAGAGTTGTTGTTTTTTTTTTTTTTATCTTTTTTTATTCCTTCTGGGTTGTTATAACAAAAGCTTTTGAGGATATACTCTATTTTTCATTGTATTTGCCAAAGTTTACCAGGTTATTGACATTAAACATTAATCATTAATAAAAAGCCTTTTTTTGGGTATGATGAAGTAAGGGCTGTAGAAACCCTTCTTCATCTTGGCTGGAGGGACAGGCTCTATCACGTAGTAGCAGAGTTGCAATCTCTGTACGTAAAGAGCTGGCATTTTCGCTGCACATTGAAGTGCAGCAAATACTGCTGAGACGAGGCGGGAGCCTGGCGAATTGAATCGCATAGCCAAGTCGGATGGTCCTGTTCAGCGCGATGGGTTGGACAGCAAAAGCCATGCGTCCAAGCTCCGTGCAAGGGGCACTAACGGGACGATCTTTTTGACGTACCGGGTGGGGCTTCGCAGCAGGGGGGAGCAGGTAATAACGGGTTGGGAGGCAAAAGCATGTCCCGAGGCTTGGGTGCTGAGAAAAGACTCAACGCACTTACCTTGCTCCACGGAAAGCATAGCGCACATCCTCAGACTGGGCAAGAAGTCCCGAAGGTGTCAGCCCAGATGAGTCATCAGCACCAGACGCCGCTGTGACGCTCTCTGATGCACTGGTAAAATCATCATCCATCTTGCGGGGTCCAAGGGAGACAACGGACTGGCTGTGAGGCGAGTCGGTCTTGCGTCAGACCCGGACGGAAGCAAACGAGTGTGCTCGGGGGGGGCCGGTGGTTCGTGGGGATTTACCCAGTGAAAGCGAGCCCGTTGCTCTCCCTAAATCGCCTTCATCGCCGGCCGCAGCGGCCTTAATCCCGTAGGAAGAAGGCGCGGCGCTGGCTGAAGTGGTCCACGATCGCAACGTTGCCATGGCTATGTTCTTGCAATGAGAACAAAAACCATTCATAAATGCTGCCTCCACATGATCACAGCCCAGACACATGAGGCAGCACTTATGACTGTCAGAAGCGGAGAAAAACAGCCGCATCCAGAAACAACACAGAGGCAGAAAGGCATCTTTAAAAAGACGTGTGCTGGAAAGGATGTTCAACGCCTGCTGTGTATTGCTCTTTTACTTATGAAAATACTCTCTTTTAGAGGGGAAAACACTTCTCTTTTAAAGGGTATAAGCTCTTTCACAGAAGCGCTGTCGATGCGCACAGGGGCATGGACTGCACAGCGTGCAGAGAAGGAGAAAGCCACTGGAAATGCGCTGTAAGATCCAACAGCAGTGATCTGGCAGAGGTGAGTGGAGCAGTAGTGAGAACACAGCTTGCTGCTGCACAACCGGTCGGCTCCGAAGAAAAAATCTGACTGACAGACACACGTCCGCTTCCTTTTATATCTGTATGTCTGGGGTCGGAACATGCAAATTCTGTCTGCCAATTTCTCATTGACCTTTTCTCAAGTTCAGAGGTACATGAGGCTCTCAAGAAAGACCCCTTGTGTAACTACAATCAACACAACATCAAGTGAGTGACAGAAGGGGAACAGTCTGGACTTATTTTCTGTACTTCACTAGAGTCTCTACACATTTACCTTATGTTTCTGTGTGTTTTCTGTACTATGTGTTGTGGAAACTACCATTACCCTGCAAAAAGTCTTAGAGCCTAATCTGCATGCATTTCCAATGAAGGCTTAGGCTGGTTTATGCTGGTTAGTGCTGTTTTTTTTTTTCTGGTCTAGCTGGTGGACCAGCAAAGCCATGCTTTTCACCAGGAACACCTAGCTTTTGAACCTAGTTGACCAGCATGGTATTTATGATGATGCTGGTTAAGATAGTTTAAAAGCCTGGTGGAGACACCAGCACACTAGCAATCCATGCTGGGGGACCAACACCCGAAAAACAACATAAGCTGGTGACCAGCGATGCTGGTCTTTTCAGAAGGGTATTTAAGCTCTTTTTTTCCAAGCTGGCCTTTTATTGTGAAATAATCTTATTCAGACAGCCTTGCCCATAAATGCCCATAAAAACAATAACCAGTACCAAAGCAGCACAAACCAGACCAATTGCTACAAGAGATCTGGCTACACAAGACTACAGTAGCTCAGTTCTGCCTCATCCATCTGACTCGCAGCCATACCAATCTGCCTCATCCTGTCTCAGCAGCACGTGTCTGACGCTCTTCCCAATCTGCCAGGCATTAGGAGCTTTCAACAGCCCTGCTCATGGGCAGTTACTATTTTAATGGCTTTCAATACGATCATAATTGCATCCATATAACAGAAACTCTTTCAGCGAGACCAGCACTTTTCATGTTTCACTGAGTCCAGTTTTTGCCTTTTTCTCCTGCACCTGTAGTTTCATTGTTCACTTATTCTCATTGAAATATGTGCTGTCGTCATAGCAACCAATTCATAGCAATGGACAGTTGAAGGGATGACTCTGGCCTTTGCCTCACTGACCCCACTATGATCAGCCTCATAGAATCAGACCAAGAGGTCAAGATTTGTCTCTTTAGCATGGTCCAGTTAGCACCATGCTGTAAATAATATATATGATTCTGGGGGCAAAAAAAAGCTTATTTTTTTACTTTTTATTTTTTCCATTGACAGCCATGTTTAAAAGTAGCATATAAATTGGAATTAATTAATTATATCATAGTAGATTTTTAACCAGTGACAGATTTGTTAGAGGGCTCTTAAAAGTATGAATATCTACTTCTTTAACGTCACTGCTCATTTGCCAGCAGGATAGTCGCTATAGAGGGGAACCAGGACTGTGTCAATTCTTGTGGTTCCATCAGTCAATCAGCATTGTCAGGATGTCATTTTCAGTGTAATCAGTCACATGACATTAATGACACAGCTGATTTGGTTAAAAAAAATCTGGAACTGATCACCCATGAACAAAGATGGCAGCATGGATAGCTCTCTCTAGGTTTTATAGAAATCCTTGCAACAGACTCAATCTTTTCAAAACCCACTTGACCTTTCACAAAGGCCACAAATTCTGTTCTAAAATTGTACTTAACTAACCTGCAACAGGAGGCCAATGAAATAAAGGACCTTGAGTAGTCCTTATGTGTAAATATGAATGGATCTCACTTGTGTAAGGAATAATAATAAAGCTTTCATCCCATTAGAAACACACTGTCATCTGTACTGGTGTTTGTGTGTCTCTCTTCTGATCTCAGAGCTATTCTGCTGTTCAGTCTCTTTCGGTGTAAGTCACACACGCAGCATGTGAGATGCTCGTCATATTTCTTTTGCTCCACCGGTGACAAATCATTTGTCTTCGCTTTAACATCTCCAGCAGCTCTAAATCAATATGTTACACAAATAGTTTGACAGAAGTGAGATTTATCCGTCTTGCTGGAATTTACAATTATCCTTTTAAAAGACAAGCACACACATATATGGTGTAGTTTTTTAAAGATTCTAAAGGAACCTCAGATTACAGTAGCAAGATTAGATTCATTTAATTCTGTCATTATTTAATCACCCTCACCATGTCGTTCCAAACCCATATTACTTTTTTTCATAGGTTCTTGTAGATCTCAAAGCATCAATGTTGAATGTACCAAAGTGTGATTCAATTCAGATACAATCATATATCGACATATCCCAATTTTTTTTCTTACTATATGGTATAAATTCTATTGATCTTTGTATCATAGTTTTAGTCACCATCTAACCATGTTAATGTGATGTTTCGTGATAAAATTAACCATGACATTTGAATCGCAATTCCTAGCACATCGTGAGGTGGTTGGCAATACCCAGTATTAGCTCAAAAGGTGGTTCTCCAGAAGGTGCAGGTGTCGCTTTTTGTCTTGTGCAGGAACTGAACACAACACCAGGACATCTGCAAGGAGAAACATAACTTGTTAACTACAGTACATAGAGTGAGTCCTAGATGTCTTTGTCTTTCACAATGGCTGTGAATGAGTTTAAGTGACAGGAATGGTATTCCAGCAGGGCTGTATGTCTGTCATGCTCTGTAGGGGTGGGAGTTTTGTAAAGGTGATCAGCAAACTGGTCTCTAATAAGTGTATGTATTGTCACTGAATTCACAGAAATAAGTAATGATATATACCATCTGAACCCACGTGCATGTCCACTCATTTTGTCATGTCCGGCTCGTAAGCCGAGACAATAAAGGAGACTACACGTTGGATGACTACTCAAATTTTTTTGAATTTATTCAAATGGTTGTAATAAAATTAATTGTAACTGTAGAGAATGAGAACAGATGTCTGAATTGGGGAGAGGTACTTGAAGACTGGCAGAAAGCCAGTTTTAAAGCCAATCATCCCTCAGCACAGATGAATCCAGGCAGAACTGTTGAGCAGGATTCATCAACTCTGCAAAACAAAAACTGAGTTAGAACCTTTAAGCACAGGACAATCATTCTTCCAATGTGTTTTACCATGACTGTAGTTACAAACAAAATTAGCGCTTGTGTCATCCGATCAGTTTTAAGAACAGAAATCTCCTTCATTTTACAAGGCTCACCAAAACAAAATAAGTGAAAACATACTCATCAGTGAGAAACACAGCTGTTTTGACTTAATTTTCACTTATTAAGTAATGATTCGAGCGGCCACACAATTTTTTAATTGTTCAAGCACAATTTAAAAACAATTCCTCAAATGCTTGTACCTCAGATGCACCAACAACTGAACAGGTTGGTGAGCTCTCTGGCAAACTCAATGTGAGCTTCATTCACCCCTTTGGACAAAGTTGTAAACTCTTGGTAATATACTTCTGGTACCAGTTCATAAGCTTTTAGAACAGCGTCTTTAATGATAGTGTAATTTTCACTCTCTGATACTGTCAAAGTGATTTAAGCCTCTTGAGCCTTACCAGTAAAAACACATTTTAAAAGTAGTGTTTGTTCTTTATCAGGCCAACCTTTTGCATCAGCCACACACTCAAACAATGTGAAAAACACATCAGGATCTCTTTCATTACATTTTGGTAAAAATCAAAAATTTCTGACAGTGTCAAATGAAGGATCACGCTGAGAAAAATCAGCAGGACTCTCATTAACAAGTTTATCCTCTCTTACCAGATCTAAAAGATTTCTCTGGAGATCAAGGTTGTTTGCTCAGTTTTACGCTTTTCACATTTAAGATCTCACTTCATATGGTCTCATTCAATCTGCAACACTAAAAATCTCTCTCTCTGCTCAAATATTAAAGACCACGCTGAACTTCCAGAAGTAGACGTTATTTTAGTAGTTGCTTGCCTTGACTCTATGGCTAAAAGTACACTACTATCCATTAGATTAGCTTTGATTATTTCTTGAAGGGTGTCTTTTAATTGCTTGTCGCCTACTTCAATCTCATAATGCTCAGCAATTTTCAATAACTGTTCTCTTGTGCATGACTGAAGCAACGCTTCAGATGGAGAACGAACAAAATCTTGTACCAGGTAAGCCATAATGAGAACTACACAAGTTATACTCAAATAGAAGATAAAGTGATCATAAAGGCTGAAGGGATTAAAGTAAAGAACAAGGTTCCTACCTAAACACATGACACTAGCTAACTTTACACTAGTCTTCAGACAGTTACTGGTGGGTATTTCTGCACAAAATATCACTGGCACAGTAAAAGTAACCAGCAAGCTGACGATCATCCCGTGCCACCGCACAAAAATAACAAACAAATTACAATTTGGGACAAATTGCTAATGCCTGCCAAGGAAACACAAACAGCAAAAACACCAGCAATAATACTGCCACAAAATCTCCACTTTTTAAACCAAAAGATCTCTTGTTTAAGCAGAATGGAGAACAAAACTTCAGCAAAAATCAAATTGAAGACAAAGCTACTGCGGTCCTCTCCCCAAAGCAGAAACTGGGAAAGTAACACTTAACAAAAAAGAACAAAACAAAAAGAAAATGAATTACTTTCCAAAACAAATATGTTTAACAAACAAACAAATCCTCAAAACAACGGTGGATACAAATGTTCAAAACAATAGGGCAACAGAAATAGTTTGTAATCATTTGTCTGACAAAATCAATGCGAGCAACCAACACCCACCAAATAGCCAATGACCACAAATGAACGAAAGCACTTAACAAATTGTATTTACAAATCCCAGCGAAAACAAAGGGATCATTAAAAAATTTCACAAAAAATATTTTTCACAGCTGGCTCATAAGCCACGACAATAAGGGAGCATACATGTTGCATGACTGCTTAAAAAAATTATAATTATAAAAATGGGATAAGTAATTATATCAAATAAAAATGTGACTGAGAATGAAACCAGAAGTCAGAATCTTGAGAGGCACTTGAAGTCTGGCAGAGTCAGTTTTAAAACCAATCAACCCTCAGCACAGATGAATCCAGGCAGAACTGTTGAACTCTTTTTTATTTATTTATTTATTTTATTTTAATTAAAACTTTTCATCAATTTATCCGTTTATTAATTGTTAATAATACATTTTCATCATGGGGTCATTTCAGGTTTTACCATCCTTGTAAGGACATTTGTTCCCCCCATTGCTGGTAAAACCTGACCCACACACACACACACACACACACACATACACACAAATAGAGGTTATCAGTGATTAATGCGACAGACAGCGATTGTATCCCAAAGACATCACCTCAGTGATGTGAGACATCTGTCTGTGGTTAGCTATCCAAATCCCCTGCATGCAGCTTTAATTGTGTGTGTGTGCACAACAAGGAGTCTAAATAGAGTATTCATGTATGTGTGTGTGTATGTGTGTGTCATCTCTCTACCAGTGCATTGAACATATTTGCTTTTGTACTTGAGTCTTGCTGTATGACTCACCTAGCTGATCTTGACCAAGTCAGTAAAGGTCAAGATGAGCCAGCAAATTGCCTCAAAGCAATCAACCCTCTTGCTAAGATTACGCTGTGTTTATATGTGTGTGTGTGTGTGTGTGTGTGTGTGTGTGTGTGTGTGTGAGTGTGTGGCTGTGCTTTCATCTCAGAGGAGGGGCTTGATTAGTTTTGGGCTCTTTCAAACGCACAGCTCCAGGTATCTTTGATGCTACAACTACAAAGAGCTGTCATAGAAGGGCCATAAAAGACACTCAAGCACACTTCACTAGATCCCCAACTGTAAAACCAAACAATAACAGAACAGCAAAATAAACATCCACAACACTGTGTGCACAACATCGCGAAACCTCTAGCTAGGTTTCCATTCACGTATTTTAATGCACATTTTGGAATATCGGATAAAAACTGTTGGATGGAAACACCAAGATGTGAATAGAGTCTCCAAAATATCAAAACCCTACAGTATACGCTTGCTTGAGGTGGATACATTTTTTATGCGATAAAAAGAAATGCGCATAAACTCTGATGGAAACACATTTACTAAATAAACTCCTATTGAATAAAAGAGCATCAAAAAAGTAATGTATCTGAATAATTCGTTCATAACTGGACTAACTAGCGGACCAATCATCGCATCTAAATTGTTGCTCTTGTCATCTCGAAAGAACAGTGTCCTGAAAATCCAAAGCCTGCAAAGAGTTTGCTGAGCAAATAAGTTGAATACAAACCTGAAATGTGCCAAAGAGCAGGTTTATTGACACTTTTGAAAAATATCTTACAGATTTGCATTGTGAAGTCATAAGGATGGAGGAACGCAAACACACAGTACTCCCATAACTGTGTGACGTGCTGTTGCTCCAGACATGAAACTAAATTCTTTACAGGGTTTTATCTGTGTGCTCTTAACCGCAAATATTTTGTTAATAAAAGTCACAGTGGGTACAATTTCTATGGAAGTGTCACAAACTCCCTTGTGTTAGTTTGCTTGTTTGTTAGCCTGTTAGTCTTTATGTTATTTTAGCCAGCTTTCTGCTGTTATGTTTGTTTTCCCGTTTGCTCTGGTGTTCTGCTGTTATGCTTGTTCACCTGTTTGTTCCTGTGATTTAGTTACATCTTAGTTCCTTAATAAATTTCCTTTCTGGAATTGGATCCACACTCTCTCGTCTTGTCCTTCCCAGTTTCGTCACAGAAGAACCAACCAAAAAGATCGGTCCAGCAGAACAACTCATGCAATTCACCCAAGGGTTATTGTGTAAGGTTCTGGATCTTGGCCTGTCAGGTCATCTGGGAGGAGAAACTGGACTATGATGAAACTGATCTTAAAGAGGTTCTGGTTAGGACTGAATGCTTCATTGAAGGAGATGGTCCCTTTGGAATGCGACAGCCTGCCCCATGGTGACTTCATTACTAGCATCCTTATGGCTGGTCTTCTGCTATCTACTCCAGCGGACAACCCTCTTGTAGTGGATTTCATGGCTCCTTGCTCCAAGCCTTCCACGGCTCCTTGCTCCAAGTCTCCCATGGCTCATTGCTCCAGGCCTCCCACGGCCTCGCCCTCCAGGCCTCCAACAGCCAATGAGACAACAGCCACGTCTGCCATGGCCAAGAGCCTACACCCACACCTGCCACGGCCAACGAGCCAACGCCCATGCCTGCCACGGCCAACAAGCTAGTTCTGCAAGCCTCATCTGTCCCAGAGCCAGTGTTGCAAGCCTCCTCCGTGCCAGAGCCAGCATTGCAAGACTCACCCATCCTAGAGCCAGCTTTCCTGCCCACTCCAGCCCTGGTGATCCCGTCTCTGCCCCTTGAGTCTCCCATGGCTCCGCCCTTCGAGCCTCCCATGGATCCACCTTCTGAGTCTCCCACAGCTGTGCTCATGGTCGTCCGGAGGCAGAAGAGGAGAAGAAGTGCTCATACTCCCCAGGCACTGACCACAGAGTTCGTTCTTCTATCACTGCCCATGATCATGACCACGATGGTCATTCCCCAGTCACTCCCAGTGCTCATGACAATGGAGGTCATTCCCCAGTCACTGCCAGTGCTTAGGACCATGGAGGATGTTCCCCCATCACTGCCAGTACCCATGTCCAAGGACGCCATTTTACTGGCACTGCTTCCCCAGAGACCCCTCCTCCAGTGGCTCTGTCCTCTCTCCCAGACTCCTCTGGATCCTCCTCATGGAACTCAATTCCCTGCACCTTCTGATCTAGTCCCTGCCCTGTGGCCACTTCCCAGGCCTCCTGATCATTTGCCAACTCCTCCTTGGGCTCAGAATTATCCTCTGGAACCTTCCTGGTCTGCTTGGCCCTGCCTCCCTTCCCAGCCATATTTGGGCATCAGGAGCCACCCATTAAAGGGGTTACCATCACGAATTCCCCTCTGTTAGTTTGCTTGTTTGTTAGTCTGTTAGTGTATTGATGTTACTTTGCCAGCTTTCTGCTGTTATGTTTGTTTTCCCATTTGCTCCAGTGTTCTGATGTTACGTTTGTTTTCCCGTTTGTTCCTGTGATTTAGTTACATCTTAGTTCCTTAATAAATAGTTTCTGCAAATGGATCCACACTCTCTCATCTTGTCCTTCCCAGTTTTGTCGCAGGAAGTGAAAATGTTGTTCTTTTGAATATGAGATGGAAATGAGGCTTCATTTGCACATTCCATTTGCAGTATTATGTTTTTTGCATAAATTAAATTAGCAACTTAGGTTGTGAAAACAAAGAAAAAATTATAGAATTATGTAATTTCTGTTTCACTTGTGTCACCATATGGAATTTTCAGAAATACTGACTGTTTTCAAACAGGTTTCCCAAAAATTTGGGCAAAGAAACTCTCATCATAAATTGAGCAATATGTTGTACGATTTAAGCGTACTAATGGCTTATGAATAGTTGTCTATCCACTAAATTCTGAGATAAAATAAAGTATTTTAATGTTATGAAATTGATCAAATACCCTTTCAAAAACAAGGGAGTATTGTGTGTTGCTATATGTCAAAGATTCAAGGACAGGAAACAGGCCTTTGTCTATTCACGTCTGTCTTCAAGCTCATAACCCCAGCAGAACAGGTGTGAATGTGTGATCCAGCAGGAACTCACATGTTTGAGTGTTCCAAAGCCCCTGACCAGCTGTCTCCTCCGGTCTCCCCTCTAGAATGTGTGCCTGGCTGCCAACATGCTTTTTAGGGGCACTAAAACAGGGATTGGTCGTTATGAGGCCAGAAGCTTATGATGGTTTTGTTGAGGCTAATTTAATGACTGTCACAAAGAGAGATTATTTAAAAACACACAAACCCTATAGCCTTCAACTCATCTGAAGCAGCGCAAATATACGTTTTATAGTGAACAGACATTCTTAGAATTACACTAAATTTTTGTGTATGTGTGTTTCAAACAGGTGGAAATTGAAAAACTGGCTACCATCACTACCTCCCCCTGTTCTTTGATGGGCTGTGTGTGTTAACCCTTAAGTTCTTTGCTCATCAGGGCATTCATGACATGCTGGAACATGGTGGCAACAAAGTCCTACCTGTTGTCAGGCAGCTCATCATACCTATCAAGTGTGTGTCATAAAGATAAAAAAAAAAATTCTAGCCAGACTTAGAACTTAGAAAAGAATAGCCAGATGAAAGACATGTAAAGCAACCAACCACATTTTTTTTTGTAGTTTTTACATACTATATTTAGGGGGTTATGGGTGAATATTAAATCCATGACTATAATAATAAAACCGCCGTCGAAAAACAAGTTAAAAACATTTATTGCAATGAAGTGTGAGAGGAAAACCAGAAAAACCAAAAGAAAAAAAAGTTCCCTGTGGTCATCGAGTCTGTCCAATTCCCCATGGATGTCGACAAGTCTGTCCAGTCTCCTGAAACCATAAAATATCCTGTCCAGTCCCTAACGACCATCGAACAGCCCTTTGCTGAGTCCAGTGGCCATTACCTGTCAGACACCAGCCACCAGTCTGTCACTCAGCCCAGTATCCAGCACCTGTCAGGCACCAGTTACTAATCTGTTGCTCAGTCTGCTCAATGCCCAGTGGCCACACACGTCCTGTCTGACCACTACCCAGCGGCCGTCCACGGTCAGACTAATCCCAGTCCTGTGGCCATTTCTGAACACACCCTCTGTTCTGTAGCCATGCATGACCTCATCCCCTGTCCTGTGGCCATATCTGACCTTACCATCCATGACCTGCGGCCATGTCTGACCTTACCCTCTGCCCAGGCATTTCCCTCTGCCCAGCAGCCATCACTGATATCTCCCGCCAACCAGTTACCACCCAGGCTCATCCTGCCTTTATATCCCTCCTTACTACCCTCATCCTCTCCCAAGTTCCCACTTACCCTGCCACTTTCCCTGACCTAAGCTCTATTCTAGTTCCGTCCTGCACCAGACTCCTTTCTGGTCCCTTCCTCATCCCAGGGTCTGCTCCCTTGTTGGTTCCCATTCCCTCACCTAGTCTGTCCTATTTCCCTAGCTGTCCTCATGACCGATCCTAACTCTCACTTGTCCACCCTGTCTGCCCTAGTTCCCTGGCTGTCTGCCTGACCAATCATGGCACCCTAAATGTCCGCCCAGGCTGCTCTGGTTCCCTGGCCACATTACTAGTGCCCTACCCACCCACCCTTGGTTGTTCCATCCTGTCCTGCCCAGTTTGGACACCATAAGGCATACATTGGGTGGGGGGGTTCTGTCACAGTCTGGGCTGGACAGTCCCTTCTGTCTGTCATGTGTTGGTGTGTGTCTGTGTGTGTGTGTGTGTGTGTGTCTGTGTTTCCCTCTCTCCCCTTTATGTTTAGGAGGTGCTACATGGAGAACGTAAGCTCTGTTGCCAGGACGGCTGATTGTTTCTCCACCCAACTCGTCACCAGCGGCACCTGCCTCCAATTACCTACTGGGACAACTGATAAAATGAGACACTTACATTTTTGTATGTAATATTTCTTCCTTTTTTTACTCTGTATAGGGTTTTGGAGATCAGTAGCTATTCAAAATAGTGTTGTTGGAGGAGCTAATTTGGCATCATATTTTAAAATAATGCCAATGACAAATTATCAGAAAGTGTCCCACTTTATTTGTGTTAACCCTATGTTTGAAAAATGATCTGACACACAGACATTAAGTCTGAAGTAACCAATTCGGTAGCCCTTTATTTTACTGTTCTGTTCTATATTTGCGTACTATATAATTATGATAATTACAGTAATTGCTTGGTACTAATCCTAAACCTAACCCTAACCCTAACTTTAACCAATATTAAGTACATGTAGTTACCCAATAACACAGTAGTACACAGTAAGTATACTGAATGTACATGTACTATAAAATAAAGTGCAACCACCTTCTCTAAGTAACAGAATCTGGGGTTCTGACCGTGTGCAGTTCATGTTTTACATAATTTCAGAATAAATAAAAATGTTTTACTTGATGCATGTCCAAGGACATACTACATCTGTACATAATGATCAAGAAACATTACAAGAACATCTGTTATGAGCATGAAACCACACTGCTTGGGGGAAGGGTGTAAATGCATTTCAAAGCTTGAAATATACATTGAAACACAGTGGAGGTCATCATTTAGAAGGTGAGGAAATCTGTGTGACTGCAGAGAGCTAGTCGCCCTTGTCCACAAGAAGATATATTGTTAATGAGGCCACAGAGAGACCTAATAAAACTCAAAAGCAGTCACAATTCATAAATCTGGCTTATTTGGAATAAGAATGTGTATGCCAGTTGGGATTTGGCCAAAGGCATGTGATAGACTTAACAATTTGGGGGAAGATCCAGTCCAATGAGAACAAAATTGGCCATAATTACTACATTGTTTCATTGCACAAGCCTAACCAGAAATTACCACTAAAAACACAGCATACATTGAAGGTTGGTGATAGCAGCTTTTCAGCAGAACTTTGGAAAAGATAGAAGATTATGCATAGAATAAAGAATGTATGGAACTGCAAATAATCTTTAAGGAAAATGCTGTAAGAGAACTGGTACATGGAAGATGAGGACCTGTCACATACAGCAAGTGAGTTTAAACCAAAAGGTCAATGTTAAAATAAAACAGTCCTCTTTATGCTTGAATGGAGTTTGTGCAGTTTTGCTGCAAAGAATGTTTGAAAATTTCAGTTTCAAGATGGATGACACTATAGTAATCAGTAAGTCTTACCCAAAAATACTTTTAACTTTAAGCAAATGTGGTTCCACCAAAAATTGACTGCCTAAATACTTTCAGCATAAAATTAGATCATGTAAATTAAATAAATTACTCAAATTAAATAATTGATAAAAATTGATTTTCGGGGGCCTGTGTAGCTCTGCGAGTAAAGACGCTGACTAGCACCCCTGGAGTTGCGAGTTCGAATCCAGGGTGTGCTGAGTAAATCTAGCCAGGTCTCCTAAGCAACCAAATTGGCCCGGTTGCTAGGGAGGGTATTCTCATTGTGATCGCTATAATATGGTTCTTGCTCTCGGTGGGGTGCATGGTGAGTTGTGCGTGGATGCCACAGAGACTAGAGTGAAGCCTCTACACACACTATGTCTCCGCTGTAATGCGCTCAACAAGTCACATGATAAAAAATGCACAGATTGACTGTCTCAGACACGAAGGCAACTGAGATTCGTCCTCTGTCACTACACCTCCACGAGGACTTAGAGCGCATCAGGAATGGATGGGTGGATGGGTGAAAGGGTGGGTTGGTTGTTAGGTAGGTTGATAGATGGATGGATGGATGGATGGATAGGCAGATGGATAGATAGATAGAGATCCGGAGTTAAACTAACACAATTACTAAAGTGTCTAAATGTCATGCACCTGTGGTATTTAGAGAAGGAAAAGGTATGTGAGGGTCATTCATTTTTAGAGCAGAATATATGGGAGGAATTAATGGTTCCTTTATTTAGAGAGATTTAGAAACAGATCTTCACTCCTTCAGATGGGTCACACACCATGAATTAATGAACGCTCCTTCGGTGCAAATGTTACACTGCTGAAAAACAGTTTGTGATGTTTGTTTGGTCATTCGAATTTCACAGTGTGTTATAAAGGCATAATAGTGCAGCAAGTATATTGAAATGACTGGTTCAGGACAACACAGCTGTTACTAAAAAACAAACACATCCAGTGTTAACCTGATTATTCTGATCATTCTAAATGCTGACAAATTAAGGCCTGGAAACATTAAAACATGTACGTGCTTTTTCTTAAGGAATGGTCAAAGGTGCTATAGATATTAGAGAACCCAAACTCATACAGGCCTTTTCAGATTTTGTGGGTCTGGATATGACCAAGACAAAATGTTTGATGATCGTTCAATAAAATTATTCATATTGATAAAATATATGAGAAACAAGCAATTAAAGCAACAACAAGTCTGCATGGGGGACCAAAATACAGGAGAGAGCTGTTCATGTCCCATCAGAACTGGTGAGCAAGGTAATAAATAAAATAAAATAAAATAAAAACAAAAACTATAATAACAATATACACTATACAATATAAAATAAAATAAGCATTTAACAAGACATTATGAACATAAGAAAATAAAAGTACTGTGACTGAAGTACATTAAGGCAGTGATTGGTTTCTGAGGTTGTGCATCTCAAAAATGAATTTAGCTGAAACTGATGCATGATTGTCCTCCCCCAGTCACACCAGCATCTGATCTGTTTCTGCCAAACTGGAAAACTGTGGCATGAGGTTTGAGAGTATGTGGAGGTATTTCTCTCTCACCTCTGTAAATTTCCCACAGTGAAGGAGAAAGTGTCTCTCTCTCTCTCTCTCTCTCTCTCTCTCTCTCTCTCTCTCTCTCTATGTTTGTCCCTGTCTACAGATGCTCTCAACATGAGGATCAGGCAGGTAATCTGCACCATGCTAAAGGTTCTGCAGATGGTGGGTGAGGGACTAGTTCCACACTACAGACAGACCCTCCCCATTCTAACCATCTTCAAGAATATGAACAGTAAGCAGCCTACCCCTTGTGTAGGGCCTGGCCTTATGTGTGGATTTTAAAGTTATTTTCATGGTAACATTCTGGTACTGCTTGGTTTGATTTTGTGTATCATTGTTTTTACATAGTAAAACACTGACAATTCAAGGGTTAGTTCTCCCAAAAAATAAAATTCAGTCATTGTTTACTCACTCCTGTGTTGTTATAACCCCATATGACTTTCTTTCTTTTTCTTAACACAAAGGGAGAAATTGTGAAAAATGTTGTGCTCAGTGATGGTATACAATGGCATTTTATGGTGACCACCTCTTCAAACTTCAAAAAGACACAAATGTATAATTCAGAAGTCTAATAAATTATTCCATGAAACCCGTTGTGAGACTTGTTATGAAAGCATGCATTGAGCTTTGGTGAGAAACAAACCGATCTAATTAATTATTTAGTGGAATTGTTGACTGAAAGTTACTCTCCTCTGCTGGTTCCATTATGGAGATGGAACTGTTTCACATTAACATACAAATGGAAAGAGATTAACAAATAAATGTAAGGAGATTCACAAAAATTAAATGAATTTACAAATTAAAATAATGAGATTTAGAAATATATGTTAGAAGCTTCACAAAAATAAAGTGAATTCACAAATAAATAAAATTAGATTTGCAAATAAAAAAATTATTTACAAATATATATTTTTTTAACTCTCAAACACAACTCAGCATTGAGCATTAATTTCTGAATCGTGCACATTTATTTGTGGATCGGCTAGTTTGCATTTGCGGATTGCTCAAATCTAGCATCAAGATGTGCACACAAATCTACAAATAGGTGGACTACAATATCGTCTACTCAAGCCAATCAGATAACAGCCACATTACTCAGACCAATCGTAGCACGTTCTATCTTCAAGCAATCATGCGTCGTTTTACTATCAGGGCGGGACCATAGTCACAGAGCTCTCATGAGCATGGAAACAAGCACATACAGATAAGCTCCAAGGCAGCAAACTTTTAAAGAAATTGACTTTATAAGACGAATACTGTGACTTAATGTTCAGAATAATAATTTTCTCTACACAGTTATAAACATGTGTAGTGTCTTGTTGAATTTCGATAGCAGAAAATTGCCCATTTGTAGAGTGTCCTGATCATTCGTTTTATAGCTAACCTGGCTGACTGTATGAATCTGCTATTTTAATTTTAACCAAGTTTCTTGACTGAAATGTGTGGTCAAAACCTTTACTCTTAATGTTACATGGCAGATCTAAACAGACGCACTACTAGACACAAAAACTACAAAAGACCAGTAGTTTAGATATTGTATTAGATGATCTTAGGAGCACAAACCATAAAATAACACCCTATATTACACAGTGTACAAGATCTGCAATGCGATTATTTTGGTTTCACATTATGTTCATGTATTTACAGTGTTGGGGAGTAGCTAACTATATGTAGCGACGCTACAAACTTAAAGACATTTTTCAGTAGCTTGAAAGTAGCTCAGCTGCTTTTAAAACAGAGTAGATTTTCCAGTAGCGAGCTACTTTTTCAAGCAGGTAGTGGTGTAGCATGACCAAATGCTACATCATGTTGATCAGATTATAACAAATAGCCTTCCTTATTTTGTAGAAGTCAAACTTTTACTGGCAAAATATCAGACGATCTTGCAGCATATTTCTGTCTGCTGATAAGAATCAGGCAGTGTCTTCTTCTTCTTTTGTAATGGCAGATCACAAACAAAAATTTTGAAAAACTGCCATCTACTGAGAGCTTATTACAGCTCACTTGGATAAGAAGAGATTGTCATATGGTTATGTAACGCGAGCGACCACAGTTTGTTTAACTTAACAAGACGTACAGGGGCACGTAAATCTGAAAATGATAAAAGAACACCATTTTATTCTTCTATGAAACAAATAATGTTTCTGACACTTTGTTCTTAATAGATCACACAACTGCATATTTATCTTTACTATTTTAAATAAAATAATTCAAAAAGTTATTATTACCTTTCAAGGGATTTTGTTTCTGTTCTGAATATGTTTATTTTGGTTCTTTTCATCTGTGCATTACTGGGAGCAGCGAGTGAATTATTATTATAATATTTATTAATATACAGTGTATATTATTATGTAAAATATAATATATAATATAATTACTATCTTGCAGTACTATTTGAATTCTCCATTTCTTAGAATTTCATTTACTATTATTTTCATGTGAAATGAATAAAATAATTGGTAAAAGAAATCATTTATGGCATGTATTATTATACAACAATCTAGGATGACCATACATCCAATTTTTGTGGGAATGAACAAAGCAAACAAATATTTGTAGAGCAACTTCTTTATGTGACCTGTAAAGCTGGCACTTGCATTTCAATGGACAAAAAGTAAAAAAATACAATGAGCATGAACCCAGGTGAGGGGAGAAACAAGCCCTGAGTCTTTATTCACATATTATCCACACTACATATTATGTGGCAAGAACATAAAATGCCGGCCCAAGGAGATTTTGTTAAAAAAAAAAAATATATCTTTAGGGATGTAGGCTACATCTGGCCACAGCAGAACTGAAAAAAATATTTTTTAATGGTGTCTGATCTTTTTTGTTTTTATTTTATACTGTTGTATTTTATTTTTTGGACATTATGAACTGTATTAATGTTACTATTAACTACATTTAATATATTGAATTAAACATATTAAATGTATAACATAAATTAATAAATGTCATTAGTGTAAATTTTGTTATTAATATTATTTGTTTGATAGTAACATTAAAAAAAAGATTGCCTCATTAGTAAGTATAAATGTTGCTAGCTACTTTTTGATAGTAACTTGTAGTGTAGCTAACTACTTTTACAAAATAGTAGCTTGATTGTAGCTTAACTACTTAAAATGATGAGTAGCTTGTAGCTTGTCAAACTACAGATTCAAAGTAGCTTCCCCAACACTGTGTATTTAATAAAAGCAGTTATAAGGTAATATTTATTTGAATTTTGCATTTTAGAACTTTTGTATGAATGTTTTAGGAGGTACTATTATGGGTTCCCTTTCTACATGTTCAGACAGTGAAATTTACTCATTAGTTATTGCCATCTTTTTCAGATGTTCCCCCTGTGTACTGCCTATCAACTTTGAGCACATGACTCACCTGCTCCAAAACTCAGTGGTTCCACCTGCAATACAGGACACTTTTAAAAATGTATATATATATGAGATTGTTTATTTTTCTGTTATGTCAGATTTATTTTAAGTTACAATCGCACTTGACATTAAACAAGCCCTCATAATGAATCTCGAACTGATTGACAAATTCACTTGTGAAATGGATTGCTGTGAACGTATGTATATTATTATGTAATGACTGACTTATGATCAATAATATGGTAGTAAACAATACATTGTATTCTAAAGCTGTTTTTTTTGTATTGTCTTATCAGTGATTAACTCTTCTGCTACAGGAATGTAATGCATTTTAATTATCTGAATATATATATATATATATATATATAATTTTTAAATATTTAAAGATAACTATGTTTAATTATTTCATCATTATATATTGAATTATTGTTATATGAGGGGCAATTAATTAATCGGGACATCATGTAATTAATTCTATTAAATATTTTAACTGATTGACAGCCCTAATTATTATTATGACTATTATTGCCTTGCTGTATCTCACAGCCCATATACTTAATGTGTAAATAAGTGAAAGACGCATTGTTTTTCAGGGTTAACCTAATTATTTATTGTGAGTAACATTGGACTGGTCTGCCATAACACTAAGTGCTAAAAATATAAATCCTGTGAAATTTTACCATTAACATAACGTGATGCTAATGTATTTACATCCAGAATACCCATTGTGTGACAATGTAAAAATATGCAAATCACCAAATATCTCACTGATTGACATAAAATTGAAAAGAAAGGTCTTTTGCTGTTTTAATGGCTTTATATTATTTCTAAGTATAGATTTTTTGTTATTCATAATATTTGGAAAGAAGAACAATTTCTATTATCAAGGATAGTAACATGAATTATGTTTAGGGTCAATTTGACCCCAGGGAAAATAAACACAATTTCAAACATTTTGAAGGATTTTATTTGCAAAAAAGAACATCATCATCATCATCATCATCATCAGAACATCAGAAAGGACACATAACAGTTCTTTATTTAGAAAAAAAAAAAAACACCTATAAAAACCTATGCTTCTGTAAGTGCAATGTATGTAAATATGTATGTGTGAGATTACATACATAGATTGATACCATATTTGGCCAGTTTTCTTGGTATGTATCATCCACAGAGACGTGGGGGCTTGGATTGTTAAGAAAGGGTAATCGCTGGACCATTTTGCCCATACATCCCGTATTGATTTGAGTTTGACACATTCTTGTCGGCCCTACCTTGTTTCTCTGTCATCAAAGCATCTGACATGGGAGAAAATATGGAATGTTTTTTAGAGATATGGTGGCTGGAAATATTGCCCTTCCAGGGTTTGCTGTTACTTCTCCTTTTGACTTGTACACTCCTGCCAAAATGAGCAACACAATGTAGGCTTTGCAAGTGGGTCATTTCCAAGTCTTTCCAACTATCCCCATACCTATATACCTATATATATATATATATATATATATATATATATATATATATATATATATATCCTAGTTACCTATCCTCTAAGTTCATCTCAAGTATATTCTTTTCTTTTCATAGTGTTACGAAGAGCTGAAATGCAGATTTTATGCCTTGTACATGGTTAACAGCATATCTGGTGGGGCCTGGAACCATTTTGAGGACATTAGCAGCACTAAGTCTACCCTGCCGTTCAAGTGGGGAGAGGGACCATAATAACTTTATAATTTTGGAAGGTAATGTGCCTGCTGGTGGTTGAGAGACAACAGGAGGGTCACCACTAAGTGTCTCATTCTAATCAGAGGAGGATGCCTCATAATCAAGATCCTTGTAAACATTATCCTCTATTCTCATCTATGCCACTTTCACTGTTAAAGAACTGTGACAATACCTCATTGACAGAAAACCTTTGCTTAGTGGTAATTTTCTATTTGAGACAGAGCATAAAGATACAGTGTGATTGGTTGAAGATAGAACGTGCTATGATTGGTCTGAGTAATGTGGCTGTTATCTGATTGGCTTGAGTAGACGATGGGTGGAGTCCACCTATTTGTGTATTGCCTGCAGCTCTCATGCAATAAATGTTTCAGAGGTCACAAATGCACAGTAAGTGATCCACAAATGAATGTTGGACAGAGTTGTGTTCGTGAGTTAAAAAAAAATTATATTTGTAAATATTTTTTAGCATTATTTGCAAATCACATTTTATTTATTTGTAATTCACTTTATTTTTGTGAAACTCCATACATTTATTTGTGTATCTCGTTCAATTTATTTCTGAACCATCTTTCTATTTGTGAATCTTGTATTTGAATTTGAAACAATTCCATCTCCATAGTCATGAGACTGCAGGAGAGCTGCTGTTTAACAGCCTCACGCTCACAACATGGGGCGTTCAAGCGAAAAGTTGTTTTGTTTATTTAAAGATGGGTCCACTGTGCACCACAGCGATAGGAACATCAGAACACAACACAGCTGCACACAAACCAGAGAACCGAACTTACTCAATAATATGTGTCTGATGATGAGAACGTAGTCGGAGAATAGATGCATTTTTATGTCCTGACTATTTTGTTTGAAACAGTACTCAACCAAACAGAGAGACAGAGTAAGCGGGAAAGTTTTGTCTCCATTCTGAACTGGTGAGCAATTGTGACAGACCTCCGAATAAAGAGATCGATACCTCAGTGAAAACATTCTGTAGGTGTAACCGTCTAGTTAGTGTCGTGGAAAATCTTTGAAGAATCTCTCCAAGATGCAAGAAAACTCTCAGTGTACAGGGTCAGTGTACAGGTTCCAAAGTTAAAGTTTATTGAATCACCAACAAACCTGAGAAAGGCCAGCTGTCCGTTCTGAATACACATTTCCAAGTTCACATTCATATACCTTTTAGTTATCTCTTCTAGGCCCTACATCTTTCATGTCCTCTATCTCTGACCAATAGCCTTCAGCCAGCGTCTTCTCAACTTGCCACCATTATCTTTCCAACCTTCTCCTTTTTATTAATTAGTGGAAAGTCCCTGTCTAATTGCTTTTTAAAAAAAGGATATATTTCTTCCCTTGCATAGGCCCATAGTCAAAAGGATACATATAGTCAAAAGGGTACATTTTCTTCCTTATATGGACAGTATGGATAGTTTACAGATGACTCAATACACTTCTGCCTTTTTATGTCTGTTATAAGACTATCATACTGGTTACATTCCTTTGTTCACCCATATACACCATATTAGGCATCAATAAACTGTTATGAGAACGTTTTTGGACTGTGCCAGTGCACAGTAGGCGATATTATTTTTATCATGTGTCGTTTGCCGTCAGGTTCGTACACAGTATGACTGTAGCTGCCTTCAGCCTCATCTGTCTGTTTCTCTCAGTTTGATTGAGAACTCCGTTTCAAACAAATAAAACTGGGCAAAGACAATGTATCTATTCTCCTACTACAAACTCATCAGACATATTTAGTAAGTTCGGTTCTTTGGTTTGTTTGCAGCTGTGTTGTGTTTTTTTCCCTTTCTATCATTGTAATGGTGGTTTTTAGATAAACAAAACGTTTCTCTTGAACGCTCTATGTCTCGAGGGGGCTGCATGAATTGTTTATCTCCTGCAGTCTCGTCATGAACACGCAGCGGAGAGTAACGGTCGGACAGCAATTTCCCTAAATTATATATTCGTTTTTGGTTTGTTTCTCACCAAAGACCTTTGTATGCTTTCTTAACAATCATGAGTCTCATGGAATAATTTATTAGACCTTTTGAAGCTTGAAGAGGTGGTCATCATAAACTGCCATTGTGTGACATCACTGAGCATAAAATGTTTTCACAATTTCTCCTTTTGTGTTAAGAAAAACCAAGAAAGTCATATGGGGTTATAACAACACAGGGTTGAGTAAACAATGACTGAATTTTCATTTTGGGAAGCTATCCCTTTAAAATTGATTCAACTTTGATTCTTGAGGCTTTTGTCTTGATGAAGATCAGCACTGCTCTATTAGATTTCAAGCCTTCAGCCCTGATCTTTAAAGCTGTTCATTGCCACTGCTCTAAATCTGTCTTATTGAGCATTCAGCATCAGTCAATGCTTTGCACCAACTTACATGACAATACTAGTCTACACTCTGATGCCTGAATTTCCATTGATTGTACAGTTATACTTGTGTTTTTCTTAGTCATCTGATGTCTGTGACCCTTTAAGCATCGTCCAGCGGACTGACATAAGCGTTCTGTATTCATTGAGTATGGTGTCGGGCCCGTTCACGGTTCCATTCACCGCCTTTGTCAGCCAGACTATAGGCCTGCCAGACATCTTCAGATGTGAGGACAAGCATTGTGGATCAATCACCTCATCACAGGCTTAAGCTGCGGAAACGCTGCCACCTCACCCCTCTGATCAATATCCAATTTGAATCTTTTGTCTTCTTAATTCTGTTACATTATCTGCTAATGTTTTGTTTGAGAATAGGATGGAGAGCTTTTGGAAAAGAGAAAGCTTTTCTCATTAGCTCGAGGCTCCATGCTAATCTTCTCTGTGAATTAGGAGTAGTTAAAGTCTCTTAAGTGTTTAATGCCTGATTTACAGGCCCACATCAGAGCTTGGAAGCTTCAGACAGCTCTGTCTGTTATCTTTGGCTGTCAGACACTACAAGACATTGTGCATCTTGTCAACTTGAGAAATGAAAAGCTGCTATTTTGGTCTGGAGTTTTAAAAATAAACCTTTTGTTCCTGTGGCATAATTAAGTAGTCTGAGGGTCTATTCCAAAACCTAGTGAGCATCCTCTGGAGGAAGCATTTTAAGATATCATAAGGCTTTTTCACACCAAATGCGAACCTTCAATGCAATTTCTCTCTGTGATAATTTTTTTTTTTTTACAATGGATTCCTAATGAGCCCTTCACACCTGGAACGAATGTTCACGCCAAATCGGTACATTTCCACTGCCATGATTTGAGCGAAGGTGAGAGGGCGTTTTTAATTCATTCCTATGGAAGTCGAGCGCCACACTAGCAAGGTGGATTGTGGGATTGACAGTGGCAAGTATCAAGCTGCTCCCTATTGTTGTGAGCGGCTTTGATCGGATTTCTTCCATACCAGTGGAAACGCAGCCTTAGTATGTCTAATTTTTTTTCTTCACCCGGTAAGGAAACGCCCCAACCAATAAACTTTGAGCTGTTAATCACATGTCAGGAGCTGCTGCAGTTCCCAAAACCAGCAGAACAGGTGGCACTAAAGCACAGAAAGCTGTTTTGACCACAGACATTAAATGCTGAAGCAGTGGGGACGTGTTTCATTTGCATCAATTGCTTTAAAAACAAAAACTGTTTTTTTCTATGATGGGTTCTCTAAATGAAATTGCTACATCACTGCCTTGCGTCCGCTTTAAAAATCTCTCTGCTCTTACATGGATTGTCTTCATATATTGTTGTAGTTTTTTCCTTTGCAATTAATCTTACATGAGATCTCTTTTATCTCTAATATAAAATATGTTGCTGCATATTTTCCTTTGTATCCCCTGTTTTTAATAAACAACTGAATGGATCTTAAGTGTTATTATTGGCCAAATATTAATAAAATTAATGCTGTGACCTGCAGTGCACAGTATGTCTTTGCATCAAAATGCCTTTGTACACCAAAACCGTGGTATTGTCTCCTGAAAATCTTTATTTCTGTGGCTGGAGGGCAGACCAGCTCAAAGGTTCACTGAGCCACCAAATTACAGAGGTAAAATTGCTTGTCAATTAGTGCCACCAATTATTGGGGCATGAATGTGCTAACGGTGGTCATTTGCTTAGCTTTCTACAGGAAAGGGCCATACTCCGGTAATTCGCCTGAGAGTTTGTTCTGAAAAGGCCTATAGGTGCGCTCCTGAAGGTTTTAATTCTGATAATGAGTTCGGCAGAAAAATAAATCCAAGATGGCAGACAAAGCTTAATAAATGTAGATTTTAAATATATTTATTAATCATTCAATACTAAAAATTATCGATAAATAACAGTTTGATATGATACAAAACTGACTATTTTACCCAAAATGTGTGTGTGCTGTGCATATTTATGCTCATTAGAGTATTGCGGAATTTCCCTTGCATCACCTGTATTGAAATCAGTTGCGAGTCGAGCCTTGTGCGCTGTGTGTTTGGAGCGCTATTTGAATGATGCACGGAGCTGCCGCCTATGTAGAACATTCCAAATCGGTCTCTTAATGCCAGTTCACACTGCACCGACAGACACAAACCAATTTGTCGGCAAATGTTACAATCTGTTTTTGCCGGGTCGTGGAATGTCTTTTGCAGTGTGGTATGATTTTCCAACAAACTCTGACGTAATCAGACATGGCCACAAACCATTGCCATGACGATGAGGGAAGCGTCCCTGAAAACTCCATGTAAACAA
Source organism: Moxostoma hubbsi (assembly GCA_032164185.1). NCBI lineage: Eukaryota > Metazoa > Chordata > Actinopteri > Cypriniformes > Catostomidae > Moxostoma > Moxostoma hubbsi. The sequence goes on from JAVLUX010000023.1 coordinate 17,677,580, forward strand.
AAGCGCGTGAGCTAGGTGCTAGCAACAGGCATGCTAAATCGTTGTTGTAAATATAAAAATGGCAGATTTCTGGGTGTGAAATTACTTTGTTTTGTTCCCAAACACATCTCGCTGACATTTCTTTCTTATGAAGTCCTTATGACGACATTGCGTGTAATCACATAACATGCATTTTATAGAATGCATCATTAATCTCTGTGCATATAATAGCACTAACACTTATTAAACTAGATATTGCTGAAAGCTTTGAACTTGTTCAGCATCACTGGACCTGACAGTTCCGTAAAAATGCACATACTTAAATTGAGGCACAAGAGCGGACACAACATATTATTTGAGAAAAGGTAATTATGTATCGATGTGTTATTTAAATAAATTTGTTTATTTTAATTTGTTAACCTTGTGTTTTGGCATCAATCGGGGTCATTCACTTAACCGTATGCCATTTTTAGTATTCTGTTGTATGAAGAAAAGTGATCTCAAATGTTCAATGTTTATAACTTATATCTGAGTAAAACTCTTGTTCACAACATATGACCTAACAATGATCTTATCTTATCACATAACCTACCTTAAGATGTCGTTCTCAGAGAACGTGGTAGATGGCTCTACGTGTTTCGGGAATAAGCTCAGTTAAAGTTGAGCATCCAATTCAAAACAACTAGTGCAGGTTATGAAAAGATTCCCCTAAAACATTTCAATAGGTACAACATAGCTGTTAGAAATAGCAATATTTATAATTTCCACTTAAATGGCTTAATTTATCTTGTTTAAGTACCATAACAAATACTGTTGCCAGGAAATGAAAGGGAATCACTAGGCATTCACCAGGTGAAATGGCATCTCTAAAATTTGGAATTTGCCTCTGAATTATTGGTGTCACCATCTGAAGTAGTTCTTGAAACTGATTGGGGGCAAAACGAGCAAAATTTTGAAAGCTCTGAACATCGTCTATTTGCAGTTCTCTGCATAAATTTAAGTATGCGCCCCGTCTCTCACGTCGCAACAACCAAGGCTTCACCCACAACCTCTTTTGTTTCATTCGTCATATTTTCAGGAGAAGAACGAAATGTAAAGACATAAGTAAAATTTGGATTGTGGTAAAAAGATCATCCATTTTTTAACCACTCTGAGTCTCTGTAACGAATTCTGTTGGTGTCTGTTGTTGCAGTGTGAACATAACCATTGTGTTTCCAACATTCTAAATCCAACGGACGACTTTAGAATGTTGTTGATTGTCGCCGTTGGTCTGTGTCTGTTGGTGCAGTGTGAACTGGCCTTTACGAGGCATCATTTCAGTAAGGATGCTGCCATAGTAGATAGCTGCCTATGAACAGCTGTGGCCAAAAGTATTGGCAGTGACATAAATTTTGTGTTTGGCAAAGTTTGCTGCTTCAATATTTTTAGATAATTTTTTCACATGTTTCTATGGTATACTGGAAAACAATGATAATCTTTTCATAAGTTTTAAAGGTTTTATTGGCAAAAACACTCAAAATATGCAAAGAGTAAATATTTACAGTGTTGGCCCTTGTTCTTCATAACCTCTGCAATTCGCTCTGTCATGCTGGACATCCTGACTGATCGTGATCCATTCTTGCCTTATTAGTGCTCAGAGTTGATCACAATATGAGGGCTTCTGCTTGTCCACTCGCCTTTTGAGGATTGACCACAGGTTCTCTGTGGGATTAAGATCCGGGGAGTTGCCTGCCCACGGATCCAAAATTTCAATATAATGATCTCTGAGCCACTTCATTATTACTCTTGCCTTGTGACATGGTGCTCCATCATGCTGTAAAATGCAAGGATCATCACCAAATTGCTCCTGGATCGTTGGGAGAAGTGATACGAGACGTTTTGATACCATTCTTTATTCATGGCAATGTTTTTGGGCAGAATTGCGAGAGAGCCCTCTCCCTTGGATGAAAAGCAACCCCACACATGGATGGTCTCAGGATGCTTACTGTTGGCACGACACAGGACTCATAGTAGGGTTCACCACCAGTATTCTGCTGTCCAATCCTTATTATTCCTGCAGAATTTCAGTCTGTCCTTGATGTTTTTCTTGGAGAGAAGTGGCTTCTTTTTTCCCCTTCTTGACACCAGGCCATTTTCCAAAAGTCTTTGCCTCACTGTGCGTGCAGATGCACTCACACCAACCTGCTGCCAATATTGAGCAAGCTCTGCACTGGTGGTGACACAATTCCATAGCTGACTCCTCAGGAGGAGATGGTCCTGGCGTTTTGCTGGACACTCTGGGACGTCCTGAAACCTACTTCACTGCAGTTGAACCTCTCTCCTTGAAGTTCTTGATAATCTGGTAAATGGTTATTTTAGGTGCAATATTCTTTGCAGCAATTTCCTTGCATGTGAGTCAATTTTGATGCAAAGCGATGATGGCTGCACGTCTTTTTTTAGAGGTAACCATTGCTAACAAGAACACGATGATTGGAAGCACTTCTCCCCTCCTTTTATAGCAGTCAGTCTGCTCTTATTATCCAATCAGAATGGTAGAGTGGTTTCACCTGACTAGTACTCGTTCACACTTTCCCAGGTGCTGCTGATATGATTAGTGAAATGATGTTGGCTGGTCATTTTTTGCCAGTGCCAAAAAACTGTGAAATTTGTGTTTTTGTGATAAAGTTAATTTTTTTGGCCAATGAAGCTTTTTGCAATTATTTAAAATGCATCTGATCACTCTGCACAATAATCTAGAAACAATATGAATCAACACCACAACAACTGAAGCAGAAAACTTTGCGAAACACAAAATCTATCTCACTGCCAAATACTTTTGGCCACGGCTGTAGGCAGTAGACAGTGAGGCAGCTCAATACGTTTTGGAACAGCCATGAGTGTTGTATGAGAAAGAGCTGTTTGGAGATGTGTGGTTAATTGAACGCTTTTCTATGCTGGATTCCTCTGGGGGGAGTTGATTGTCATAAATAATCTGGACCTGCTGGACTGGATCACATTCAGAGTATATCACAGGCCAGTCTAGGCCTGGGGCAATTGTAAAACATTTTTATATAATTTGTGTTAAAGCAAAAGGGAAAGTTGTAGCTACATTATAATGATCTGAATTAAACAAATATTTTTACTGAAATATAGATCAGCTGATGAGTTAAAAACAGAGTTTACCACAACAGCGTTAAAAACTGGCTCGACTATATAAATAATATTTTAATGTAAAACTGAAACCAAAAGACAAAAACACACACACACACACACACACACACACACACACACACACACACACACACGATGGACAGCTGTCCGTAAAACATTCTCTCTCTGTCGCACCACCGTCCGCAGTCGGCCTTTATCCCTCTCGGAGGCTTGATTAGCCTAATAAGGGACCGGGTGTGTAAAATCACGACCCAGCCCCACCCTCTCACAAACAGCCTTCAATTTCAATACTTTGATTACACATTTTTATGGATTACATTGTTCAGTAAAAAACTATTATTACAATTACCCCCAACCTCACAACCATGATAAAATCTTGTATAGCTTGTTTACAGATTATAGAATCCATTTTGTTAAATGTAATTTGTCATTTATTTCATTAGATTACAAGGTCAGCAATGTAATCTAAATACTTTGGATTACTTTTTCAGTCCTGGCAGTTTTTCAATTATACAAACATGAAAAAACTTGTCTGTAAAGCAAGACAAAATACACACACACACACACACATACACACACACACACACATATATATATATATATATATATATATATATATATATATATATATATATATATCAAATATCAAAGATCATACTAGAGAAAAAAATCTAATGTGGATTTTCTGGATAGAAATATATACGTGCCTGTTAACAGGTGCGGAAAGGGCTAGAAATAGTATTTTAGCTTAGCACAAAGCTAAATATTCACATGACAATTTACACATGGTTAACTATTTCTGCTGCCCCAGAAAACTTCAAAACCACATAGAGCTTACATTCATTAAATCTTTTTTTAATCATATGTGGGTTCTCTCTATAAAGCTCCCAAAGTGAAAGTTCCTCAATGAGGTCATATCCACCTTTTCACTCATAACAATGTGAAAGAGCTTTCTGTCTGCTCATGTGAATGTAACTCATTATAAGAAAGTGTTTCACAACTGTTCACATGCACCTCAGATTGAATCATTTATATGGATAAATGCTTTCCAACTAAATAACAAAGTTGTAAAAGTGGATATAACTTTACACAGGTTAGAAAGTGATTTATAACACTAAAATCATGTTTACATGTACATCCTTTATGTTTTGTGGCTATACTTTTGAAACAGTGAGTATTTTAATGTTCAAAAACTGGCCCCTATTCACTTCCATTGTAAGTGCCTCACTGAAACCCAGATTTTTGCTACTTCATTTTTTTTTTTTAAAGAAAAGAAGTAACGAGACAAAATAAATGTTTGTGGTAATCAACATTATGCCACATATGCTGTTGATAGAGCCTAACTTGTACTGAACCGGGAACATTCCTTTAATGTTACATTTGCCCCATGTTACAATTGCCTCCGCTTTTCCTGCGTGTGTGTGTGTGTGTGTGTGTGTGTGTGTGTGTGTGTGTGTGTGTGTATTCACTGTTTTCATGCCTTGTGGCAGTGTGGCCAGAGGGAAATGTCTACATAGTGGTCTTTTGTTTCCCATGATGCAGCTGTTGTCACAGTGGCGATGTGTGTGTGTATGTGTTTTCTCCTCTCTGTGCTCCTCAGATCTTGAATTTTCTCACAAGGTCACATTTGTCTGGCACTTAACACTTTTGCGTGAATTCACTTTGTAGTGTTTTAATTAATTTTTCTTGTGTTTTTTATAAGTGTTCCTAAGTTGCTACACTACAATGTATTTTAAAATTTAAAAGGATAGTTCACTCATAATGTACATTGTCATCACTCCTCATCATCGGCTGTCCTTTTTGAAGCTTTACAGTACTGCAATCAAATTAGGTTGTATTGAAAAGAGCATCAAGGACATTCTTCTAAAAATGTATTTGAGTAAATAATCGCAGAATTTAAATTTTTGGGTGAGGTATTCCTTTAAAATAAAATGTTGCACTCTCTGACTCTGGAGAAGTCATGAATGGGCTATTTGTGTGTGTATTTTTCCCTGTGTTATTTTTGTCTGTTTAAATCATCAAGAGTCTGCTCATACCTCAATCAATATGTAACACGGATGTTTGGCTGTTTGTGGTCAGTTGAGCTTCAGTTTAACTTCTTCCTTGGTGTTGCATTTTTGCTTGTGTGCGTGATATGTGTGAGTTCATATGTTGTTTTGAAAGAGAAAAACTGAATATGCTGGAATTGCAAATGTGTGTATATGTATATGTATATGTATATGTGGTTGTTAGTTTCTGTTTGTGATTCACAGATGCAGTTTACATGGTTCTGTTGTTTTTGGGTTGTGAGGAGTCCTATTGTAAATCAAATACGGTGACTTTTCTTATGAGGGAAAGATCTGCTTTATAATGCAGCACACACGCGCACGCACACACACACAGAGCTCAGTAACTTCATTTCCTGCCTGTTTGCTTCTGGCCAGTCCACACTCCTTGAGGAAAACACACTCCCTGCTTAGCAGGAAGCTTCCTGACAAATGTGTTTGAACAAATGTGCCACTAATGATGCTTAACGACCCCGAGCTGTTCTGCTGTTAGCCTCTGCTACACTCCTGTGCTCTACGTGTGTGTGCTTCTGTGTCTTCTTTATTGGCCTGCATTATCTTTGTGCTGTTAGTCTGCTTTGCACATTAATCTGCAGCAGACTTACTGTGATACTCTTACTTTGTTCCTTTCTGCTGGGAATGCCGAAAAGACTGATAAGATTTAACACCCACACACACACACACACACACCTACATAAACATATAGTATACTGGGCAGGGAGTATCAGTGCTGACATGTCCCAGAGAGACTTTTATTTTAAACATGAACTTGGGAGGTAGGTTCCGAGGTCCAGGGACTGATTGTCTTGGTGGATGCTTGGCTTTGTTGTGCCATAACTTGAGTTTGTAGACCTTTGTACTTTAATGGCAGAGGCACTATTAAAGGTGATATATGCAATATTGTTATTGTACTAAATCATAAAATGACCATAATTTTGTATATTATTACCATAATATATAATTAGAATTAGGAAACATACTAAGTTGAAATACTGGCTTCTCCGATAACAATGCTACAGCGAGTATATTCTACTTTGAAGATTCCATTCTGAGCCAGAATTTCTGTTTATGTTTTGGTCTGTGTGATCCTACCCACTGCCCACTTACCAATCGTACTTCGAGTCTGGGTCGGGGCAGACAACTCTCCAATATTTTGAATTTGGGCTGCAGTACCCATTTCAAACACTTGTTGCCAATCTACATATAGCACCTTTAACTTTGCATGGGCCTTATCACATGCTGCCAATAGTACTTCATAGCTTCACACCTCCTCTTAGCAGTCATCTCCTTCCATTGTGAGGCTGATTCTGGAATAGTGACAGGAGGGCCAGGATGAGAGTAACAGAAGTGGAGATGGACCTTCCATTAAATTAAACACATTTGAAGACAAATGCAAACACAAGTAGATGTATATGTTGCCCCCCCCTGACCTGGTGGGTGTCAAGGAGGTGTGTGTTTTTATATCCTGTATGCAAAAACAATGAGGCAGAAACTTTAGCTTTCGTTCAGCTCAACTGCAGTATTTATTCTGCAGCGCATGCCTCCTAAGGGTTTTAAGTTCCTCCCAAGTGCTATGTGCCACCTAATGACCTCTTTATGTGTCGCCCCACCACAGTAAAAAGTACAATACAATGGAATTGGCATTTAAGTACCCATTTAAGACGCAATAATATAAAAAAATTATATGGGTGTTTTAAACATATTGTTTATTTTAGCAATAAACAATAATGAACTTTACTATTTCAATTACTTTTTAACATCTCGTATTGCCTAACTGTAAACACATTTTTCTTTAACCCTTTACATATACATATTGGCTACCCACAAGTATATTCTGAAATCATTTGGGATGAAAAGCTAGAATTTGAAAAATAGTAAAAATGTATAAAACGAATTGGTAGCTAAAATCATTTAAACTATATAGGTAAAAAAAAACTTTGATGTTGGTGGACAGACAAACTGATAGATTTGATTTGATTGATTAATTGATTGATTGATTGATTGATTGATTGATTGATTGATTGATTGATTGATCAATGTAAAGGTCCATTCACACCAAGAAAGATAACTATAACAATTACTGTAATGATGAATATATTATCATCCACACAAACAGACGATAACGCTCTGCTTATTCTAAGCATGAGGAAGAGGGCGGGGTCCGGCAGCCTGGGAGGAGGCTTCAGATAGGGGGCTGGGACAGGCAGCCTGGAAGGAGAGTCCAGGTAGGGGCTGGTGTTAGGTGGCCTGAGAGGATGGTCCAGGAAGGGGGCAGGGTCTGGTGGCCTGAGAGGAGGTTCCAGGAAGGGGGAGGAGACCGGCTGCCTGGGAGGAGGGTCCAGGAAGGGGGTGGGGTCTGGCAGCCTGAGAGGAGGGTCCAGGAAAGGGGCAGGGTCCAGCAGCCTGGGAGGAGGCTTCAGAAGGGGCAGGGTCAGGCAGCCTGGAAGGAGGGTCCAGGTAGGGGCTGGTGTCAGGCAGCCTGAGAGGAGGCTCCAGGAAGGGTGTGGTGTCTGGCAGCTTGAGAGAAGGGTCCAGGAATGGGGTGGGATCCAGCAACCTGAGAGGAGGCTCCAGGAAGGGGGTGGGCTCCGGCAGCTGGGCAGAGGTCAGGCAGGATGGTGGCAGACACTGGGGACAGCAACCGGCTCCTCCGCCTCCTGATGTTCAGCTGCAGGCTCGGGCTGGGAGGGCACATCTGAGCCTTTCTTCCTTCTCCTCCTCCACTTAGGAGTCATCCTGGAACTGTCACTCCTTGGGGGCTGTCCTTAATTGGGTGTGAGCCAATGAAACCGATGGAACAGGTAACTAACAAACCCCTCGAACTACAGAACCCCCAGACTTCCCATCTCCCAAGCACCCAGGGGACTCTCAATGCAGGTGTTTAAAAGGTTGTTGAGAGAAGCGTCTTTGGTTATGACTTTTAATATTTTAATATTAAAAAAACAAACAAAAACTACCCCGAAGGGGAAAAACAAAAACAGTCCAGGGTGACAACACAATGACAGGCAGGGCTGGAATGGGGAACCAACAGAAATCCGACTGGACAGGAACATGACCGACAGAGACCTAACAGGAGACATAAACACAAGCAACATCCCACAAAAAACTGGCACCAGACAGAGCACAAAAGGAGTGAAATCAGGAGGGAAATGAGGAAGGCAGGTGAAACTAATAATCAAACAGGTAACAAGACAAATAAGAGGGTGGGTTATCACTCAAGATAAGACAGAAACGAAGGCTTAAGTAAATGAGAAAATACAAAACAAAGTGCATTCACATAACACGAGACAAAACACAAATAGAAATAAGGGGGAAAATCCATAACTAATGGCAGAACCCTGAGAAAAGTTTTGTTGGAATAAGACTTGGAATACATTTCTCATAGTGCAGAACAGGATGTTGGCTTTTTCAAGTCATTCCAATTGTGAAAAAAAAATGCTGAATTTGGGCACAGATTCTGTGTGGTTCTGGTGCATGGTAAATAATTGTGCCGTTGCCTAAATTCACAGGGCCCGCAACAAAATTTCCATGGCTACACCAAAGAGGTCCTTAGGACGAACCCCCAACCCCACTAACGATATCTTTAACTTTGTCCCTTAAAATATATTCAGTGTGTCCAAAGGCCCTGCTACTCTTTGCTCAGACATAGAGCCAATAAGACACTTTTAACCCTGTGTGTATAATTATATCTGTGTGTATAATTATATCTGTGTGTATGTGTAGAGCTTCTGCTGATATTGCAACTGTATCAAGTACTAGAAAACATTGTTGATAGATTTCTTAATTAAGATTTCTGAACTAAGACCATCTTCTCTTTTAAAAAATATTTTCTAGAGAACACACTCACAAACACAATTCAATGCTATATAAGATTCACATCCCACTCCCACTGAGCCTGTTATATTCCTGTCTATGTCACGTGTCTTCCTCTCAATGGGGATTTGAGCCAATCTGGTCTCTGCAGGGCTCTTATGGCAGTAATAAATTCATCATCTCAGCCTAGGCTGCCCTCTGAGTCAAAAGAGGAGCTCTGGCAACCCCTCTCTCAAACATCTGCCTCTCTCTGTGCCCCTCTGCCCTATCTCAGCATGCTTCATAGCCCTCTGTGATGCTGCTTTAACACAGACAGTCAATTTATCAAATCAAATCAAATCACTTTATTGTCACACTACCATGTATACAAGTGCAACAGTAGGGGAAAGTCTTGTGTGCAGTTCCTAGCAACATAGCAGTCATGACAGTGACGAGACATAAAACAATTACAATAAACAACAAATTTACACAACACAATTTACATATCAAATGTACACATACTTACACAACACAATACTAATATACAATGTACAGTAAACAATACAAACAATATAGAATACACATACAATAAAAATAAAGAGTATATACAATATATATATACAGTAGTTGTATTGAGGAGAATATATTTGACAGTCCAGTGTGAGATAATATATTATAGATTAATAAAGTGCAGTGCTAATAATTGATCATGAGAGATCAAGTGTTCAAAAGTCTGATTGCTTGGGGGAAGAAGCTGTCATGTAGTCGGCTGGTGTGGGTCCTGATGCTGCGATACCGCCTGCCTGATGGTAGCAGTGAGAGCAGCCCATGACTCGGGTGGCTGGAGTCTCTGATGATCCTCCAAGCTTTTTTCACACACCACCTGTTATATATGTCCTGGAGGGAGGGAAGCTCACCTCCGATGATGTTTCTGGCAGTTCGCACTACCCTTTGTAGGGCTTTGCGGTTGTGGGCGGTGCTGTTGCCGTACCAGGTGGTGATGCAGCCAGTCAGGATGCTCTCTAGAGTACTGGTGTAGAACCGTGTGAGGATGTGGTGGTTCATTCCAAACTTCCTCAGCTGTCTCAGGAAGAAGAGGTGCTGGTGAGCCTACACAACAGCCTCAGTGTGGACGGACCATGTGAGTTCCTCAGTAATGTAGACACCAAGGAACTTGAAACTGCTGACTCTCTCCACCGGTGCTCCATTAATGGTGATGGGGCTGTGTTCTCTGTCTTTCTTCCCGAAGTCCACTACAAGCTCCTTGGTTTTACTGATGTTGAGGGAGATGTTGTGCTCCTGACACCAGTGTGAGAAGTGGCTCCAATTTAAAGGTCAACTGATAATTGTCCAGACTCATGAATACCCAAAACTTTCTTCCACCTGTGCGTGTCTCTCCGTATGTCTGTCTACCGCTCGCATGCACACCCAATATCTCACACCCCTGTATTTCTACCTTTCATTTTCTTTCTCCTTCGTCTTATCTTTTCAGCCTCTGGCCCATCTGTACTTAATTATGATGTATTTTTTGAATTCTCTCTCTCTCTCTCTCTCTCTCTCTCTCATTCTCTCTCTCTCTCTCTCTCTCTCTCTCTCTCTCTCTCTCTCTCTCTCTCTCTCTCTCTCACTCACTCACTCACTCAACCAGTTTTCCATCTCTTTGGGAAGACACTATCTATAAAGCCTTGATGCAGAGAGTGGTATTCACTGGAGTATAAATGTTCTGCAGAGGTCAAACTAGAGGTCATTGTAACCTTTTGTGTGATTTTGACATGTAACTCTGGTAAATGTGTTTAATATGCAGAAATTCAAAATGTGTTGAATCAGCGCTGAAAATCAGCATTTATGAAACTCTATAATAAATTAAATATGGTGGACGAAGCGAAAATAATTTCTATATTTATTAATTTCTATACTTATAATTTATTCAGTATTGAAAAGCATAAGTGAATTATGGACTGGACCAATGGGGCCAGTGCCCAGGGGCCTTCGACAACCTCGGGGGACCCTGGGCTGCAAGGTCTCACAGCCCATCAACTTTGAAAACAACATTTAAATATGTGGGCCCCACAGCTTATTCAAGGTTTTCTCAACATGGCCCTCTTATAGGACTCTTTTGCCATCCTGTATCAAATAAAAAATGTTAGCCACTCTTTAACCCTGTAATGCCACACATATTATATTTGATACATGACTTTCTAAAGCCTCTACATCATAATCACTATGTTTATGGGATGTCTACTGTCTCTTGGTGAATGTTGCCATGCTCTTCTTGAAGTAGAAGACCTTGTAATATCATTTTCAAAATAGATATCTTCATATTTTGATGCAATCATCTTTTTTATGTTCTTTGCTGGTTTTGATTAAGTAAAATTAACAATAGCGTTGACATTGTTACTGATATTTAAAAATGAGTATTTACTGAATTCAAGCAACATGTGCTTAAAATTTCATTTTTCTAAAGAAAAAGCTTTAAACAGGTTGAAAAAATATAATTTTCTCATTATTATTTCATATGTTAGGCTTTATATGGTTAAGCTTTATTCTTTGTATAAAAGGCCTTTTGAACAAAAACATTTGTTATACAATTCATTGCTATGACTGCATGTTTGCCCTACATTAAAAAAAAAAAAAACTTGGTTTAGGGGTTGGAAAAGAAGATATTGATATTTTATTGTGTGTGGGATATAAGTACTGATTAAACTAGATAATGTAATGTTTGTCGAGACAAACTAATGTTGGTTTGACAAAACCTTGTCTGAAAGTCTAAAATAGTTTTAAATGCTTGATGTTAAAACATTTACAGGTTTTACAGTAAGAATGAAAGTGAGAAAGACGAGAGCATCTTAAAGCAGATTAAAGGGCTTGTGTGTAAGTTTTGACAGCTGAAGTTTGAAATCACAAACATTCAAAAACAGACTTATTGCTCATTTAAATATTCTGTCAATGTAATTTATTCTAGGGGATTTTTGCTTTTTTGATGGGAGAATAAAAATGCTAGCCAAATGACCTCTGTTTTTCAGCCTCGCATCTTTCAGCCCATCAAAGGTCTTACAATGGAGGGTAAAGTCTTTGAAGGATATAGGGTGCAGGGATGATCACTTCTGAATGGAACACAACCCATCATTCAGATGAGTTAGAAAAGACAGAGCAACGCAAGCCAGAACTGCCTGAACTCTTTGCCAAACCCTTAAATTCTTCAATATTTAAAGTGTTTGATGAAGTTAAAATATTCCATAATGTATTATTGTCCCTTTAAATATATGCACGTACACATTTCTCACATTTTGTTACATGCTTGATTTTATGTATGCATAATTTTGAGTTTACGTTATGTTTAAGAACAGTTTTCTTCTGTTTTTTATTTGTAAAAAAATAATTTAGACCAGTTTTGTGAACTGGACCAACACATTTATTGGAAAGCTCTCCCAAAAAACTTTTTGTTAAAAAAACTAACATTGTGAGTTCTGTTCCTCACATGAAACTACTGTATTTAAGGGGTTCAAAAGACTTAGAATAAAGTGCATGTGTCGAATGGACTGCTTTAATGATACATTTATGGTGCGTCTGTGTCCTGTTTGAAGCTGGAAACATCCAGTCTCCATTCATTGTGGAATTTCAGTGTTTATTTGTGGGGAAAAAATGACAAAACTCTTTTGTGGTCTGCGGAAGAAATAAACTTAGAACAGGGTTATGACATAAGGGTAAGCAAATGACAAAATTTTGTTTTTGGGTTAACTATTCCTTTATGGTTGCATTACTAATGCTCCCCTAATTATTCCATCTCCTGGGAGAAAAAGGCCTCAGGCTCAGATTGAAAGAAACAGATGATGATGAGGAGGAGGAGGAGGAGAAGAAGAAGAAGGAGAGAGAGAGAGAGAGAGAGAGAGAGAGAGAGAGAGAGAGAGAGAGAGAGAGAATAGGTGTAGTAGTAATGGACCTTATTTATCACAGAGATGTATAAAATTAATTAGATAAAGGAGGGAATGATCGAATGGCAACAGCTTATGTAACAACTGTTTGTAAATAGTTCTCCTGTGACCCCAGTGCAGCTAATCACACCATCACACACTTCTGAGAAAAAGCGAGAGAGCACAGTAACCTGACCAGACCTGCCTCCATATGTGGTGAGAAGTAAAACCATCTGTTCTGAAAGGGCAAATGTTCCACACCTGAACCAACTCAAAATGCATGTGTATAAAGCATGTGTGTATGTGTGTGTGTGTGTGTGTGTATCTGGTTCACACTTGCCTATTAAATGCATCATGTGTGTGTGTGTGTGTGTGTGTGTGTGTGTATGTATATATATATATATATACATATATATACACAGGGTTGGGGAGTAAAGGAATACATTTAATGGGATTACATATTTAAAATACAAAATATAAGTAACTGTATTCCACTACAGTTACAATTTATATCATTAGTAATTAGAATACAGTTACATTCAAAAAGTATTTGATTACTATAAAAATTATAAAAAATATCAATAAACCTTGTGTATATTGTCAGCTTTACGCTAAGCTAATAATGCTATTTCTAGCCATTTTACATGAACATGTTACCAAGCACGATTATATATTCTTAGCAAGAAAATTCACATTGGATCATCATTTATTTTTTATTTTTTCAGCAATTTCCTCTTTCTCTGGGTCACCTGGCCCACAAATGTCCCCTTGCTTGCTCTTGAAAGACTAGGCTATGACACGATTGCCTCACCAGTTTAACATCTCCCATTGGTATGTGGTTCAACTGCCATGCTGCAGAATAGATTTTAATAAGATTTTATGATGGGTCAAAAAAAGCTTTTTTTCTTCTATAATGTGTTTCAAATGTTTCAAAGTTTTCAAACAAACAAACCAATACCCATTTTATTACAATAATTGCTTGATAAGTGTTGTGTTTAATGTGGAGGGTGTAGTGCGGCATCCCTGTAATCCCTTTATTAAAGAGTTATATTGAGACTCATGAGGACGAAGCATATGTAGGAGCACCCCAGAGACTAACACACACAGACTCACATATATACAGTAACACACACAGTCACCCACAACCAGACAGAATCACTTATATACATTAACACACACTTTGTGATGGATGACTGCTGTTCCTCGGCTAAACTAGTGAACTCATCAGTCACCAATGACAACACCATCTGTGCCTATACTATCATACACATAAAATCACATACAAATACACAAACTCAATCACAAAAACCACACACACACAGATTAAAATACAAGCATTCTGACACACAAACACCCACACACACACACACTTCATTTTGTGATGAAGTTCTTAAATCTGTGCAGCCTCTATCCAAACTTAATTTCCACTCCACAGCACCCGTGTGTGTGCCCTTAATTCAGTGTTAGCCCTGCAGTTGAATGCTTCCTCATTCACTACCACCTGAGACCCAGTCACACACAAATATCCCTGACACCAGGCAGCTGAAGATGGCTCTATTTCAATGCAAATAGCAAATAGGTTGAGGTCTCTAGATTAGATTTGTGAGTTTTCCGTCTAGATGTACTCTGCAGCTGGGACTACATTAATTGGCTGGATTGACTTTTTCATGCTGTGGATTCTGTTTCTAACCTGTGGATGAATAGAGTTGAGTAGAGTTTGGTTAAATACCGTACACTGTCTTTCTCCTGCCAGCGCTGCCTGAGAACACAACCCTCACTGAGAGCTGAGCTTGAGTCAACAGCAATGATTGTGTAACATATCACAAAGAGTGAATTGTGCCCACTGATAGTGCTGTTTATTTGCACACGTCTGCATTGTTTTAGCATCAGATTCACTAGGAATTATGCAAATCAGGTAACAGCACAAACAATGATTTAATTTAAAGACTCACAGTGCAGTGCTATTTCAGTGCAAATAGCGCATGGTTAATGTAGATTACAGGTACTTGGCAACTAAGAAAAATCACACACACCACAATAATTGGTGCAGTTGTTCAGTTAATTCTCCCCTTTCTGTTCTAAAGTTCCGGTACTTTCCACAATCACATAGAATACAGCCAATTAATCTCTCACCTGTGCTAATTCCTACAGGAGTTAGTCCTGACCTAAATACATAAATATGAGGAGTTTTTAATATCTGTGTCTGTATGAAAAGTACAGTCTTCAGAAGGCTGATGACCCCTTGTATGCTTTGATGACCAGGCATCTGATGGAGCCAAGAAAGATCTGATCTTTTTTTATATATTTTTTTTTTATTATTATTTAAAAAGGGACAATGTACATTAATCAACATTCAAATAAATGTAAATATACCTGAGTTAGACAAAAGGCTTTTTTTCATCATCAGTCCCTTTGCCTGATGTTATAAGGCCTCCATAAAAAAGAAAACATATACAAAACAGATAAAAAGCATATACAACTAAGTTAAATACCACATAATGTATATAATACACTTAAATGATAAATATATAGTATGAATATATTCTCGTTATAGATGAAAGGAGACAACGTCAGTGTCGACATTGTTTATTATCAAGGAGCCATTTCTTGAAATTGTACTGGAATGAATAATAATATTGGGATTCTCTAATTGATTGTGGTATTGAATTCCACTGTTGCAATGCTCTAAAGAACAATCTGACTAAATTACGTTTAGCTCTTAAAAGAGGTATTCCCTGTAATCTGCTATCCTTAGGACATGTCCCAAGAAACTTTAAAATGGCAGTTATCAAACCACTTATTAAGAAGCCACAACTTGATCCTGGAGAACTGGCTAATTATAGACCGATTTCAAATCTCCCGCTTATGTCGAAAATACTAGAAAATGTAGTATCCTCACAAATATGTTCATTTCTACAGAGAAATTGTATATTTGAACAATTTCTGTCAGGATTTAGGCAGCATCACGGTACAGAGACTGTACTTATAAGTGTTACAAATGAATTGCTCGTATCATCTGATTGCAGCTGCATTTCACTTCTAGCGCTTTTAGATCATAGTGCTTCATTCTACACGATAGATCATGACATTCTCTTGAACAGACTAGAGAATTATGTTTGCATTTGTGGAGTTGCATTAGCATGGTTTAGATCCTATTTAGCAGACCACTACCACTTTGTCTATATAAATGAGGAATTGTCAAACTAAAAACAAAATTAAAGTATGGAGTGTCATAGGGATCAGTTTTAGGGCCTCTGCTTACCTCCTTTTATATGCTTCCACTGGGAGAAATTATCAGGAATCGTGAAATAAGTTTCCACTATTATTCCGACGATACCCAACTTTATATTTCTTCAAAACCTGATGAGATTTCACAATTCTCCATATTAGCAGAGTGTATAAATGAAATAAAATATTGGATGGCCAGGAATTTCCTTCTACTCAATTCCAATAAAACAGAGGTACTAATTATTGGACCAAAAACCTCTAAAAATAAGCCACTAAAATATAATTTGACTCTCGATGGATGTACTGTTACATCATCTTCAATGGTGAAGAACTTAGGTGTTATATTTGATACCAATCTGTCCTTTGAAAAACAAATGACCAATTTTGTTTGTTGAACAGCATTCTTCCACCTAAGAAATATTGCAAAATTATGAAGCATGTTCTTTATTACTGATGCCAAAAAACTAATTCATGCATTCATGACCTCAAGACTAGATTATTGTAATGCATTACTGGGAGGATGTCCAGCAAGATCAATAAATAAACTTCAATTGGTTCAAAATGCAGCAGCCAGAGTGCTAACAAGAACCAAGAAATAATATGATCATATTAGCCCCGTTTTATCATTGTTACATTGGTTACCTGTTAAATTTCATATTCATTTTAAGGTCTAATGGTCTAGCTCCACAGTACTTAAGTGACCTTCTACTACACTATATTCCATCACGTTCATTAAGATTGCAAAATTCTGGCCTGTTAATAGTTCCTAGAATATCAAAATCCACAAAATGAGGTAGATCATTTTCATATTTGGCTCCTAAACTATGGAATAGTCTTCCTAACACTGTTCGAGATGCAGACACACTCCCTCAGTTCTATTCTAGAATAAAGACTCATCTATTTAGCCAGGCATAAACCTAATTTATACTCCAACCCACAATTAGGCAGCTTTAGTTGGGTCTGCCGGAACCAGAAACAGTGATCATGATCTATAACTCTGCAATAAATTGAATGGCATCTATGCTAATACTATTTTATTTGTTTCCCTGTCTCAACCTATACTGAGGTCACCAGAATTGGCTGGATCAAGCTCTATTCCGGCTTTGTGTTAGACTCCACTGCTATGTGTCTGTGTGATGATGACTAATAGCAGCCTGTGCCAGCCAAACATCACTTCAGTCTATTACGATGGACTTGGCATTGTACTTACTTAAAATGTGACAGTGATGAAAACAGAATTTTACCTTATTACTGGCCTTTTTTTTATGTGGGGTTTAAAGCCAAGTTTGGAATCTAAATGTACTCTTAGATATTTGTATTCTGAAACAACTTGTAGTCTCTCTCGTGAGATGATAATATCTTGCTATACATAAGTGCCCTTTGGAGAAGAACTGACACATTTAATTACAAGAACACTGGTTAACCCAGGATGTAACATTTTCCATAACATATGTTAACTTGTGTTGCAGGGTGGATGGCGGGGCAGGGTCGTGACGATACACACCCGGTCCCGTATCAGGCTCCGCAGCGCTTGCTGGCCCTCCGCCCTGCCACACTTGTTTGCAACTTCTTCTGCAGTTTTACTATGAGTAAAAATAACTGTATCATCAGCATACATTAAGATGTTACATTTTTCGCACACAGAAGGCATGTTATAGAAACCCTAACAACTGTATAGATATCTGGATGAAACCTTCATCTGCCAGACACTGCTGCATGTTTTGATTCAAAAGTTAAGAGCTTAGATGGCATAAAAGCAGACAAATTAGGCTTTTGGTTTGGTCCAAATATTCGCTTCATATGACAAGTAGCGTAGGTTCAGAGATAGAGAAATCTGCCTTGTCTCTGTATCTATCATAAAACAGAAATTAATTTTCACTTTTGCACATTTACTCTTATTCATCGTATTTATCTCTTTTATTAACCCTTGTTTAGATACCTTTTTTAATTCAGTTTTGTTTGACAAGTGTATGTCTGGTATATTCTGCATTTCACAATATTGTTTTATTTTATTTGTTAATGCAACTTATATGCTCCATTTGTGATATTGTTATTTACTTAGAGAGAGAACTATTAGTAAAAAAAATTATTAGTTATAGGGCGGAAAAAAAGCAGGAAAAAGTTTCTGGTCAAATTAGGTAAGAGTGCAATCTGTTTTAGCAAAAACAGTACAAACATGTGCAGCATGGTCCACCCATCCTGTGTTTCACTTTCATTTCCTGTTTTTCCAGAGAGAGAGAGAGAAAGTGAGCCAAAGAGAAACTATATAGGGGAAAAATAAAAATGAGAACTTCCTCAGAATGTGTGCATCTGGACTGGTGAGAGCTGACAAGAACTCTATGCCCTGAGGAGCTCACAGCTGGCCACTCACCCACAAATGAAGAATTAGCAGAACGGCTTGGCAATTAAAGCCCAAATCTCTGAGAGGGAATGCCAGAAAACATTCCTGCTCTGGGAACGCCTCCCCAAACCCCACAACCTCTCCGATTTGATCCAGACATAAAATACTCTCACTTGCATGCAATACTTACCCCTGAGAGAAAATATAGCAAGTAGGTTCAAGGGCAAATAAAAGTCTATGACTTTTAAGCAAAAGCCCTTAAGGCTCTCTGCTTTCCTATCACTCAAAAAAAAAAAAAAAAAACAGCCAGTTTTGATGGAGAGGAGAGGAGAGGTCTTTCTTGTAACTGGTCTGGGCTTCATATTCTGATGTTTTCTTAGCACACTAGAGAGACAGAGAGAGGGGGGGGGGGGGGGGTCAGTTACAACAATAATTGGATGGTTGTGGTGGACTGAGGTTAATGAAACTCTCCTTCATTGCTTTGACCTTTCCAGCATCAACCCTCTGTTCTTTTTGGACATTTTTTAATGACAACCTTTAAATAATTTATCTAACTTATTTCCCTTCATTAGGTGTCGCCTGTGACATTTTCCTGCTCCGCCTAACATCTCTCAAGGTATATCGCCATCGATTTCTCTCGGCTCATGTATTGTTGTTTTTTTTTTCACTTGATATTTCTTCAATCACGATTCTATTAAAAATGAAGTTATCACACTCGCTCTCTCTTTACACTGCATGGCTGAGATTTGAACATGCCGGAGACGTTTGTAATCAGAAACTAATGTGAGCTCATTAAATGTACCTGGAGTATGGCAAAATATGAAAGAGAGAGTGAGGGAGAGCATTCATTTTGAATGTACAGACTCTCGCACTGAAATAAGATGTTGCGAACCATCTGGTGTGAAGTCATGATGCGCAGCGAGATATTTATGGCTTTGCTGTAAATTCATTTTATCAGCAGGTAATGATCATACTCTGTTACTGATGTTGCTCATAAGTAACAGCGGGTGACGAATATCTCATAACTATTCATGAATGTCCCCGGCATCATTTGTAAGGTAAACTAGATTTCCTGAAGAAAATGTGAGTGGTGCTTGTTCATGCAAATCTTGATGCCACTATGCTACGGTGTCGTGGGTGGTTCCCAGAGCGTTGCCATGCAGTTTCTAAGGTGGGCTGAGTTTAAGCGCCTTGCTATTCAGTTGTTAGGGTTTCTGGGTTATTGCTAGGGTATTGCTATGTTGTGCTTACTGACCTAAATATAAAAAAGCCCACCCAAGTCTCTATAATATATTTATCCCTAGTAATGTCTCAGGTCCTTCCCTCAATATAAGTCTATGGAATTTAACATTAAGCATTATGTTTTAATTTAGTCTGTGTCGCCCCAGGCAATGGCAGCATATTTGGGTACAGCAGTACTGTTCTCTGGAGCAGCACAAGGCACTGCAACCCCCTTTCTGCATCCTGCCCTCCATTCAAGTGAAATCACCAAATAAAATGCAACTAAATGTGCCCCTGTTTCTGAGATACATACAGGGTTTCATTTCCATTCAAAAAAGAGGTGAGAAAAAAAATGGCAGCTTGTTTGTCAAACCATTCTATTTCATGTAAGCTCCGGCCCATTTTTTGGTTTGATGATGATCCATTTCACACCATTCAATCTCTATTTAGCAAATGTACTTGCTAAAAAAAAAAAAAGAAAGAAAAAAAAAAGATTTCAGTCTTTACAAATAAAATGACTTATGTGCCAAAGTTTAATACTTTTTGATATAACCTTAAGTATGAATAATAGTAATAGTGATGCTTATCTTAGCAAGCATCTTTTATGTATGTCCAAAAATAGAGCTGTGAGAGAGATCTGTGTCTTATACATTTGCAGGGAGAGAGAGAACATGATTAGACCTATTTAGGGGTGAGATTGATAAAAATGAAACACAGAACTTCTCCTTATTCCAGATACGGAGATGAACGAAGATTTGGTTAAACTCCTCTGGCTCACAGTCTCAACATGACAAGAAACCCTCCTGGAGAGAGGAGCAGGGAGGAGAACCCCTGCTGTCTCAGACACTCTAATGACTCTCAATAACCAGCCAAACGCTGCACCCCATCAGGCTCTGCTCTGCCGCATGTGCTCCACTAACAACTTCCATCTGAGCTTTCCAATGAACTGATCATTTTCGTGATAAATGAATAAATTAGAGCGATAATCCATTCTAAATGTCAGTGTCCTTGGACTGGACATCTGTTGTATATTCTGCATTTCTTTACTCCGATCTTGAAGGGGAACTCCAGAAAACTGCTTTTGGCAGGGTGATGTGAGCGAGAAGGAATGTGTGAAGATGGATGTTTGTGTGCTTGCCTACCTTTGCTTGCACTAGCTGAGGATGGTGGGTAATCTGTGTGCCATCTTGTATTGATGTTGTCAGATGAGGGTTCAGATACACTTGACAGGTGTTAAGCACAGGAAGAATGAGGAAATTACAGAGAATGAGAAAGATTGAGATTAATTAATCAACACCATATGTGGCTGAATGAAAGCTGAGACAGCATCTGTACGTTCACACACAAAGTAACGTAATTAAGCCCACTGCCTGGTACTGTACTTGTGTGTATACAGAGTGTTTTGATTGTGGTGAGTAATGGGATGAACCTCAGGTCCGATTAGAGTAAACAGATCTCATCTGATACGACACCTGCAGTTAATGAGAAAACACTTTATACGGATATCTACGACACAGTTGGGCCACCGAAAAAGACCTCATCAATAGATTAAGAGCTAGATGGACGTCTTTGATCATTGCAACACAAATTTCACTTGTTTTTCAGCATCTTGCGCCATTAATGCATGTTTTTATGATGCCATGTCAAGTTAAACATTCAGCTTTTAAAGGAATGTTCTGGGTTCAATACAAGTTAATCCCAATTGACAGCATTTGTGACATAATGTTGAAAACCACCAAAAACCTTTTCGACTCATGTGAAAGTGTATAGGGCCAGTCCATAAATATTAGAATACTAGAATATTAGTATTTTGTCATGCTGTGTATAGTCATATGGTCATGTGTTAAAATGATTTTATTGTGATTTATTCAGGGATTACCGGCATAGAGTGTTTACCAGATTACAGGGTATACAGATGCTACAACGAAGTTGTAATATTGGATATAACTTCACAAAGATAATTTTAGTAAGCAATTTTATTACATGAAAATGTGGTTACATGTAGGGCTTTATTTTCATGAGCGCGCTAAGCACACCACTACACTTAACAACCGTGCGTTAGGTCTTATCCAATTTTTGTGAGAGCGCTAGTTCGAAGTGCATTTTTCTTGCCAGGGCGTAGCGCAAGTGGCCGTGGGTGGTAGTGATTGCACTTTCTGTGGTTGTATGCGCACAAACTCTGGGTGTATAATATGCAAATGAAGTGGCGCAAAGCTCAATTTGCTATTTTCCTGAGAAATAGGTAATTGCGCATAAACGATTGACCTCTAATCTCAGTGCAAAGTCAAAAATCAGTTTCATGCATTGGCAATCTGCCGATTCTGCCAGCAGCTGATAATGAAGTCTGTGTCCAAACTCTGAAAATATAGTGGAATATCAAATAATGTCCCTTACAATCACTGTTATAGCCTTTTTAATAAAGTAAAATTTATGAGATTTGTGTTGAACTTTCTAGAGGTCATGGTTTATTTTTCAGTTATTATTATTATTATTATTATGTTTATTATGTTATATTTACAATTGTATTTATGATCTAATTTTTATTAACATTTTTCCACCTGATTTTTAAGTCACTGCAAAAAAGGCCGGTGGAGGAAGTTGGCCTGTTAGAAAATACCAAAACTTCATGCCATGCCATTGACTTTGCACATATGATTTTTGGCATAGCGCCGCGCTTATTGCTAGTGCTCTTAAAATAGTGTCCATAAAGTTTACATCTTGTGGCTATACTTTTAAAACACTTAAAACACTTTACTTTGTGTATTTTAATGTTTATGTACTGGCCCTATTCAACTTGAGAGATTTTAGCATTTTTTTTTTTTTGTGGTAATAAATTTTATGCCACATACTGTATGCTGTTGATCTTAAATTGAACTTAAATTGCATTGAACCCAGAACATACTGACACAAGCATGTTTCGATACACCTGCATTCTCTGCCCTTACGCTGAGCTGCTTCTTGCTTCTTTTGTACATAAGAATGTGTGTTATGTGAACAACCCCTAAGAATACAAGTCCCACAATTCCTTGCTGAGTTGCTGTTTCTCAAAGAGAAGTTCATTTCCTAACTTCCTTTTTTGCAAACAGTGTGGGTTTTTTATACCGTGAAATGTACCCAGTGTGTGTGGGTTTGCCTTGAGGAATGTGTGTGTGGTTCAGTTTGCCTTGGGGAATGTTACGGGTGTGTGTGTGGTTTGTCTGGCTATACAGAAATATTGCCTCACAGTTTTGCTTGAGATCTGTAGACAGCGGTACATGTGGTGTCTCGAATGTATTTTGATTCCTGAGAAATTAAAACATGTACATATTCATTTACACACAGAGGCCTGTTTTACAGATTGGATTAAATTCAAGTTCTATGATGGCTTTTTTAAATGAAATACCAAAACAGATGGAAAGCTTTAATGAAACATGAAATGCAACTGAGTGGTTTGGGGTCTTTCGCCCACCTCCTCTCTCCTCGCATTTTCTACCTCCATCAAACATACCACCTTCTTTTTCTGCTATTACACACATTCTCATGCTGTAATGAAATATCCTATTTTTGCAGCTGTTGCATTTTCTGGACAGATTCCCCAGAATGAACAAACAAAATTTTTGCCAAGAGTTAGTGTGATAGGCCTTTCCTATAGTGCCATCAGACAAATATGAATGCTTCAAGCTGTCAATATGAATAACCCATATTTAATCCACACAACATATGGGTATATTAAATAAATTACCTGAATAATGAATTGTATTTGACCATAATGGAAGAACACTTTATTTCTCAAAATGCTCTAATTTACTCCAAAGCCTTTAAAATATAATTTAAAAAAATATATAAAGCTTTCTGAATAGAATATGCTGGATATTTTGTGGAGCAGTATGGCTGAAATTTAAATCAATTTTGATGGATGTGTTGTTATTTAAAAAAAAAATTTTTTAGCAGTATTGATATTAGTTTAGATAAATATGCCTAATCAGTTGAAGAAAAAAATTTACTTTCAGGGAATAAATAAGGATATTAATCTAAATGAATTACAATGACATTTTGATTTATTTACCACAGTTTTATCTAAAGGATTGAGGAATACAACATATTCAATTCATCCTAAAGAGTCTGTATCATGAAAAGTGCTGCAATACAAGGTCCCAAAGTAACTCAGAGGAGTACAGTCAATTCAGGAATTATATTGGTATAGGCATTCTCATGTTTTGTCACAAAACTCGTGTTGGACTAATAATATTCCCTTGTTTTGTTACTATGTTGAATTGTTTTTAACTGAAATTCAATAAATTCCTTTTGTTGTTCAATTGACCCTTCGCTAAGCTCCGCCGCTCATAGCACACACATTTTAATGCTGTGAACTTTTTATTTATTATCGCTTTTACTCTGGCTTGATTCAATGCATAAATTAATTAACGTTCAGTTTTTAGCTTGGAGCAAATGTAGGTTTCTTTGCAGATGTTATATATTAATTTGCAAATGAGGACTGACACTGTTCACACTTCTCCAGATTTATTTAATTATTATTATTTTTCAAAAAGTAATATAAACTCTATGTGTATCCTCTCTGGGTAACTTGTGTTACTATTACAAATGACCCAGCAATAACATGTATGAAATTTTTTATTATTATTATTATTATTATTATTATAAAATCCTGCTTAAAAATACTCAAACACACATTACTTCCATAGCTGTCATTGGAAAATAGCAAACACGTGTCAGAGTAATGGCGGCAGGGCAACAGTGCTAAAATAGGATTGGTCAGAAGAATTTTTAAGGCGGGGCTTAGCGAAGGGTCAATTCCATTCCAATTCAGAATCCTGAGGGGTGTGGCCTATTCAATTCAAAGTCCAATTCATGAATGAAAATGAAAACCATTTTTACATTTTGCCACCGTGCTGACATGCCATACACTCAAAAAATACATAAATAATAAAAAATGTAAAAATTTAATAAAAATCTTTGGCTGAACTTAATTGAATCATGGACAGTGGTTCCACATGTTTGAAATTAGTTTTCTTAATTCAAATTAATGTGTTAATTTAAAATCTTCTTTTAGAGGGAACCTAACTGAATCAAGTCAACCCAATAAAATTTTACATTTAATTTTGACAAAATAACTCAAATTAAACTATTTTAGTGATACAGTATGCTAGCTAGTAATAAATGTTAGCATGCTAAATACATGCTGGTGGGAAGCACAATTAACAGAAATTCTTCTTAATCTCATCATAACAAAATATTAAACACTAACAAGTCTCCCCCCTTTATATTAATGTTGCACATAGACACATAAAATATCACTTAATTTTAACATTTACTCTCCCTGTCAAGTCCGATGCAAAGCATGCTGGTAAATTGAAATCCTCTGACCACTTTCAGCTAACCAAACAAAAAATATTCATATCAATTAAGTAAAGCTGCCAATATTTTTTTTTTAGTTGACTTAATTCAGATAATTTAAATTCCTTTGGTTACATTATTATTATTATTATTATTTATTTATTTAATTTTTTTGAGTAATATAACATGGGAGGAGTAAGTAAAACAATAGTGAAAAAACATTTCTATGAGTGTGTATCTTTGAAAGGAACAAATCGATAAAGTGAGAGTTGTTGAGTGTTATTTTCAGCTGTTGTTTTGCTCCTGTCAGTTTATAATGCATTTTTGTTACACTAGAAAGTTAATCTGGCTAATCCCCTTTTCCCCAAGAAGAAGAAAGAATGTGTAAGTTTTGTTTTGTAATGAATCTGAGGCTGTCATCAGTATTCACAATGTGGTATTGTATTGTAAGCTTGTCAGAGCTGTTTTTCATGAGTAAAGAGTATCCTAAAGGAGCAAAGCTGCTTTTGACCTGATAAGCTCATTTGAATTCCACATTAATTACTCAAGTACCCTCGAACTCTGTAACGAGACCTCACAGCGAGAGGGAAAGAAAGAGAGAAAGAAATGAAAAAATCTGAGAAAAAAAGGGAGACAGAAAAAGTGAGAGAGAGAGAGAAGAATGGCAAATTAGCCTGCCCACCTCCAAGCATTTTCTCTGCCTTGTCAAGGCTAAACTGAGGGCAGCAGGGAGTGGGGACCAATGTGTCAGAATCTCCGTGGCAACCAATCCCTCAGCCTCCTGTCTGCGCGCACACATGCCCAAGAATCTGCACCCTACTGTGCTCAGGCTGACAGTGTATGGTTTGCATCTTTGGCCAGATTGGATCTGTTTCTGCCTTAGACAGTGTATGACACATCTCTTATCACCATGCATAATAAATCATATAGATTGTGTAAAAGTCATGCAGATGTAGCCTATTCACTAATGTTTATCCACTGGTACAGAAAAGGTTTTTTTCCATTGTTCCTTGTTTATTGGCTTCATCTGTATTGTGTTTCCTACTAGAATGTTTGATAAGTTTTAAAAACATCTGCCCAACTCGGGTGGAGGACATTCCCAGCTGCACTTCAAAGAACACATTTAGTAGATGTTGTTTGTTTTGGTGTCTGAGTCTGAGTGTTTTGTATATTTCATATAGAGTTTCATGTGTATAAGTGTATAGTTGAGTCTCTGTGTGTAATTTATACTGGGTGTTCTGTTTGGAGTGTTTTGCTTATTACGGTTGGTTTGTTTACATGTGTCATTTTTTTTTTCTAGGTGTGTTGTTTTTTGTACTGTTCTTTGATATGATATTTTTTGTTTATGCCTGGAGTTTTGTGTAGGTGTCTAGACTTGTAGGGATGCCAAATACCATATACAGAAAGGCACGAATAAAGCCAGTGCCAGCCAAACATCACTTCAGTCTATTATGATGGACTTCAGAGGATGAACTAATGCCAACTCCAACCATAAGACATGGGATACTTCACATGCCATTGTCTGAACCTTGGATTTAGGATGGACCACACCGAACCTCACCGAAATTACCAGCCAGTTTGAACTGCTTTCACATCCCTGATTTCTTTCTGCATCACCTCGGTCTATTGATGGACTACACTCTTGAAATGAAATACACAGACTATCAATTGCCAACAAAAGAATTCATCAGACAATTAACAAGGACAATTGCATCTATGTGAACTTCTGCAGTTTATCCAGGATGGACTTCAAAGACATTGGTCATTAATCTTACAGTTCATACAAAAATCTATGTTTAAACACTGACCCTTAACACTTACTTAGTTTAATAATTTTAAACCATGACTTGCACTATACATCAGTAATATTGGCATTATATTCATAATGTTAGTCAGAGGGGAACTGGCACCCACAGTGAGCCTGGTTTATCCAAGGTTATTTTTCTCCATTAATCAACATCTTTTGGAGTTTTGTGTTCCTTGCCACAGTCATCATCGGCTTGCTCACTGGGGTTATTAATACAATTATTATTTAATTGCTTGTTTTTAAACACGATTAACAATCTTATTTTATCTAATTACACAATTATGACTCATGGACATTATAGACATTACAGTTTTATCAGCTGTTAATGCTTGATATTCTGTAAAGCTGGTTTGAAACAATGTGTGTTGTGAAAGGTGCTATACAAATAAAATTGTCTTGTCTTGACTTGACTTGAATAATGACTTCAAAACGGATAATGGATTCTTCCAAAATATATACAAAATATTAGTTTGACTGATTATCCAAGAAGCACAAGGATAAAGCAACATTTGAAATAACATTTTTCAAAATAACAACGAAATGATGAGTTTGTCAATATTCGCCTGCTAAAGTGTAAACCATAAGAATGAAAATGCACACAGTGTAATTTCAAATTGGTTGGCCGTGGTTTTACCTCATTTGCAGTAAACCTTTATTGTGCACATCTGGAGCTTATCAAAAGTAATATTAACAAAGGTACTACATTATATGCATTTTCCACTTCTTAAAATATTTCCAACTCCTTCAAATAAAATATGTTTATGTATCGCACGATTCACATGATTCCCATGTAATAATTAAAAAACCAACCTAAGCATGATGTTAAATTCCTGACATTAAGAGAAGATTTCAGAGCAGAGTTCATAGTCCATCCCTTAAACTTGACCATATTTATATCCACATCAGCGATTAAGGTAATTATCTGGTTAAGATATATATTCCAAAATTTTTAATGTTCCATAATCATTTAAATGCTCCATAGAGTGCACATCTATTCTGAATATTCATGTGATACAAAGAAACATAACCATGCTTGTTAATTATGTCCTCCACATTATGTTAAAATATGTGCGTACATATCAGCCTTGAGTATATTGTAAAAATTCCTGATCACCTGTTTGTAGGCTATATTGATTTATTCTCATTTATTTAAACTTTTGTATTTGTATTTATTTACTATTCACTGCATAATGTGTGTTTGATAATAATGATAATAATAATAATAATAATAATAATAATTATTATTATTATTATTATTATTATTATTATTATTAGGCTATTAATATGAATAGGCATATACTGTACAATAAATATTTTATTTATTTAAACTATAAATGTAATAAATGGGCATTTCATTCCATTTTGACCACTTCCGGTTTAAGCAGCACCCACATCTGGTTCTGTCCGAATACAGATAATGGCTTCACTGCATGTCCTTAGTGTATAATTTGTGTTCAGTTTTGATTCATGAGTGTCTTAAGCATCCAAAATATTTGGACAACTGTATATGTCTAATTTAGATTAAACTATGTGGTTTAGTTTATCCTGTTTAGATATCTGGGTGTTTAGTTTATTCTGTTCTTGTTTATTCTGGTGTTTTGTGTAGGTGTCTAGTTGTTTGCTGGAAGGCTCTTCAATCAGGCTGCTGACAGAACTTGTCTGTTCTTTGCCTCATCTTCTCCTTTGTCTTTCTCTTTCTAATCCCATCTTCTTGATATTTTTTACCAGAGGGGTAAAACAGAGCCATTGATCTGGATATGGCCAACAATGCAGACACATAGGTTTGTATATATGGAAAGATGTTTACTAAATTAGTAAATGAAGATATGGAAATGATTAGCCATGTGTGGTGGAATCTCAGTAATTAAGTCTCTGGACTATTACCACAAACAAGAGTAAATAAGAGTATCTCCATCAACACTGTGGCCTTGAGCAAAATACTTAACTCCATGGGAAATGTTCATGCAGTTAGTTTACTTTTTCAAACTAGGATTTGAGCTCTAACTGAGAGCACGGGGTTCACTTATACATTTTATACTCAAAAGTAGCTTGAAAATAGCTCTAAAACACAGTTGCCAGACTTAATCTCATTTTTTAATTTAATGAGTTGAGGATATGTAAGTGAACTCAAAACTGTCATAGGAGATTTTTTCATGTACCAAAGTCACAGTGTTTTTAGACCTCTGACATCAGTATTTGAAACTAGGGGGTTTGATTGGAATGGACAGATATTATTTGTTTCAGCAATGTGTGTCTCATTCATCGGTCCCAAGTGTCATCAGCTGAACATCTGAACTGTGCTTTGATTATGCTGTGATATTTATATAGGGCCCCAATAGGGCTGGCACTAGGGATGTCCTGTTAATGATACTGGAATTGGAATTGGGTCCAATACTGTGCTTGTGTACTTGCACTCGTGCTCATAAAAATGCTTTTTATGCCAAATACTGAAACCATCTGACATATGAATGTCATTCCGTAAATATTCAAAGCTCAATTTAAATGGAAAAAAGTATGACAGAAATATATCACTACTGTATAGTTACGTAATACTCACTGTAATACTGCTACTACTAATAATTAATCAATAGTAATTGGATTAAATTATATATATATATTATCACAATGCTGTTATGCAGCACTTAATTTGACAAAAAATAAAGTGTTGTATTTTGGATTGCGCTGAAAATAATACAATATTATGTCGAAAATATTTTTTTTCTATTTTCATTTGATTAATGCTTTAATTAGTAAATTTTTTTAGACACCATTTGGTGATCAAATTTAAATAATCTGTTGATCTGGAATTCAGAAACAAAAAAAATACATATTTACACATGAGAAAAATTAAGCAACATAAAATACAATTCAAGACAAGGAAGATCTTGTGTAATGCAAATCAAAGTGTAATACTTGTCTACTGTTGCTGAGAAAGGTTGCAACCCACTGCATTAATATAGAATTTAATTGTTGTGCAATTGATCTACAGGTGTGTGTATATCTACTCTTTAAGATTCACACTCACAGCTCAGGTTTTGCAACGGCTCATACAATAACATGTTCACATTTAGCATACACATACTTCGTCATGCTCACACAAACGCACAAATCCTGCAGCTGTACTGTAGATTGATAAAGTGCATTGAGGAGTCTGAAACTCAGCTGGAGTTCATGAGCTGTCTGTGTAAAGCAGTGGTTGGTTTTCAGACTTTCCCTTTTTCATTTATATACTATCAGAAAAAAAGTGCAAAATTTGTACCTTCAATGGCTTGTCACTGGGCCAGTACCTTCAAAGGTACATCAATGTACACTTTGACATGGGTACATTTTCGTACCCTTAAAGCTCATACCTTTTAAGAGGCAAATGTGTACCCTTGGTGAATAACTTGGACCTCAGTGATATGGTACTATAATGTACCCTTAGAAAAGGTGCAAATTTGGCCTTTTAAAGGTACTGCCCCAGTGACAAGCACTTTGTACCATATAAATGGCAAATTTGTACCAAATAAAGCATATTCAAAACTGCTAACTTGATGTTTAATCACATTTATTTAATATCATCAAACATTCTCACATTTGTGTTCACAATGTCACAGAATTAACACTAAACATCTTAGAATCACAATTTGTCATCAAATACAGTAGGATACATATAGCATTTTTTTAGCCATTTTGCTTTAAAAATATTACTACACATTTCATTTTTATTTCTGTATCCTTTAATACTAACCCAAAAATACATTTTAGGAGCACACGAAAGGAGAGGTTTTAATGAACGACTTGAAATTAGATGCACAAGTCACATAGAGAACTTTTATGACATCGTTTGGGTCCTCCAAGCTTTAAATTGAGGCTCTATCCACAGGAACACAGGACATCTTTGAATGATTCTTTAATCGTATCTTTGCAATAGCACATTGTAGGAAGTGAGAATATTTTTCATATAGGGCCAAAAAAGTCATGATAAAAAAGAAAATATGCACTGAAGGCAGCAATTAACCCCTCTTTGATTCTTATGCAGTGGCTAATGGACCGGTGTAGAGCCAACAACCTGTCTCTGAATGTGAACAAAGCAAAAGAGATGGTTGCTGACTTTAGGAGAGCACAGAGTGACCGCTCCACTGAACATCGATGGCTCCTCTGTGGAGATCGTCAAGAGCACCAAATTCCTTGGTGTTCACCTGGCAGAGAACCTCACCTGGTCCCTCAACACCAGCTCTATTACCAAGAAAGCCCAGCAGCATCTCTACTTTCTTCGAAGGCTGAGGAAAGCACATCTCCCACCCCCCCATCCTCACTACATTCTTACTACATACATACTTTTTGCACAAGTTTTCACATGCACTTTATATAGGTATTTTATTTAGTCTGTGTAGTCTCATGTGGTTCTTTGTTTGTCATATGTGTTTTATGTAGCACCATTGTCCTGGAGGAACGTTGTCTCATTTCGCTGTGTACTGTACTAACTGTATATGGTTGAAACGACAATAAAAACAATTTGACTTGACTTGACTTATTCCCCTGCGCACCATCCATTTGATCTGGAATTGAACCATCCTGGTGAAAGCCATTTTCATATGGTGTATCAGCATCACACTGAAAGAGGAAAACATCATGTTAGAACAGTATGAAAACCATGCAATGTCTGCAAAAACACTTTCCACACTTTACTAAATTTGCTATGACAGAACTTACATACAGTATAACATAATTCTGATGAAACAAAAACATTTGTTTGACAATATTTACTACTCATATAATCTACAGTAAATATCTGGAAGATCTTCTGCAAGCATCTCCTCTCTTGCTTCAGTGTATATTTTGACCAACATGATTTTTTTGTTGTTGCAAGCTCATGCACAATACACAAAATGCCCAAAATGAAGCCCTCTTTGAAGCACTGGACAGTTGATTCATGGATTCGGTCATTTTCTTCACATAACTGACAAAAATGTATAGCAATGGGAAAGTAATCATTCATTATCTTGATTATTAAAGTAGTCACACCAGTCTTATAGGAATAGTTCACCCAAAAATGAAAATTATGTCGTAACTCACTCTTATGTCGCTACAAACATATATATATATATATATATATATATATATATATACTCACCTAAAGGATTATTAGGAACACCTGTTCAATTTGGCTGGTGGTGGTGGTGTAATAGTGTGGGGGATGTTTTCTTGGCACACTTTAGGCCCCTTAGTGCCAATTGGGCATTGTTTAAATGCCACGGCCTACCTGAGCATTGTTTCTGACCATGTCCATCCCTTTATGGCCACCATGTACCCATCCTCTGATGGCTACTTCCAGCAGGATAATGCACCATGTCACAAAGCTCGAATCATTTCAAATTGGTTTCTTGAACATGACAATGAGTTTACTGTACTAAAATGGCCCCCACAGTCACCAGATCTCAACCCAATAGAGCATCTTTGGGATGTGGTGGAACGGGAGCTTCGTGCCCTGGATGTGCATCCCACAAATCTCCATCAACTGCAAGATGCTATCCTATCAATATGGGCCAACATTTCTAAAGAATGCTTTCAGCACCTTGTTGAATCAATGCCACGTAGAATTAAGGCAGTTCTGAAGGTGAAAGGGGGTCAAACACAGTATTAGTATGGTGTTCCTAATAATCCTTTAGGTGAGTGTATATATATATGTGTGGAACGCTCTCACTTCGAGAGAGGGAAAACACAGGAAACAGGGGTTGTGAGAAATCCACAGGTAATAAGTTTAATGACTTTTTTTACACACTTTCTGTACACTGGGTTCCCTTGTCACTCTCTCCTCCTCTCTGGAGGTTCTGTGGCTGCTTTTGTGCCGCTCTGCCCGTGCTCACTGGAATTAGAGACAGGTGTTAGACATGATTTAGCTCAGGTGCAAGCGCCCTTATGGCTTTCTCTCCCGGACGGGCGCTTGACCACGCCTCCGCTGCCACAATATATTTTTTCTTCTGTGGAACATAAAAGGTGAATGTTTGAAATCTTCATAGTGTTTATTGGTCATAAAGGAACTGGATGGTGAATAAAATAAAAGTTTGAAAAGAGGGAAAAATACCATAAAACTACAGTAGAAGTAATCAATGCTACTTAAACTATATTCCAAGTTTGTTCACTGGATGAAATGAGGTCCAGAGTGGTTTTCGGTGTTTTATTACTTAATTTGGTAGTAAATATCAACTTAAATTATGTTCTGTTCATCAAAATTATCATATACGCACTGCAGAATACATTGCACCTTTTATTTCAAATATTTTTACTGTGGTTTATGTCCCACCACCACCAGAAATTCACCTTTTGTTACAAAGAAGAAAAGGGTCATGTTGGTTTGAAATTCCATTAGGGTGAGTAAAAGACAGAATTACCCTTTTTGGGTAAATTGTTCAATGATTTTTTTAGCAATTTAAAAATATTAAAATGGCCAAGTGACAGAAAAATTCTGTGCCTCTCTCATTTTCATGTCCCCCTGTTCTTTCCAATGCAGTTCTAACCTGCTGTTTCACATGCTACACTGAAATCAAAGGTACATTTTAAGCTGATAATTGACAAACAATTATCTGTGATATTACATACTGGAGAGTTTTTATCCACCAGTCATTCCATCTTCTATCTCCCTTCTCCACCATGAAAAAGTGTGCTGCAACCGGTCTTTAACAACCAAGGTATCTGGTAGCATCTTGCCATACAGTACATGCAAAATATTTCCATGTCCCTCAAAGGTGCATCCTCATCAATGACAGCAAACTCCTGATCGCCAAATAAAAAGTGCAGAGGGAAATATTTGATCAATCTCAAAAGTACAAAAACAAATGTTCTCATCTGAACTTACATTTGGCAACCACTCATAGATACTCTTGTTACTCTTCAGTTTGTAAGAGTATTAATGTTATATTAAAGCTATATCTATTGTGAAAAGCACTATACAAATTAAAATAAAGACTTGACAAAACATTATTGTGCGCTTGGCTAGCTAATATCTTATACTATAGCAATCTCCTCACCCCTGACACAGACCTGTAACAGGCTCTTTGCAGTTTCTTCAGACTATATGATTTGCCCAAATTTCTCCTTTGTGACAGAAACAGGATGAGAAGTATTCAAATGTAGAAACAGTTTTAATTGAAGAATTCAAAAAACACAGAGGGCAAATCCAGTGAGGCGAGGTTAAACAGTCCAAAGTAAGAGCCAAAAGATCGATCCAATATAAACAAACAGACGGAGCAGGGCCGGGGAAAAAAACAAACACGAGAACCTACGCTAGTAATACAACTACGGTGACGAGGAGTGCATCCCCTAGGAAGCAGTGCAGGTCGATCAGGATACTGGAGATGGAAAATTTCTTTCAGTGTATTGTCCAGGATGTCCTTCGACAGCACCCAAGACTGCTCCTCTGGTCCATAGCCCTCCCAGTCTACCAAGTATTGCAACTGGCCACCGCAAAGTCTGGAGTCCAACAAAACCAGGACAGCATAGGCTGGTTGGCCACCAATGTCCAGTGGTGGAGGGGGAGTCTGAGAGGCCGCAGGCGGAACCATCGGGCTGTAGAACGCAGGCTTGAGCAGGGAAACATGAAACACAGGACAACTGAGACAAAAACAGAGAAGAATATATAAGCATGATGAAGGATTACAGGCAATAAACGTCATAATACTTGTATTTATTGTGACAATACTGTGGCTGGGGAAGAAAAAGTGAAATAAATCAACAATGTTTTTTAATACTTTGGGCATTTGGAATTAACACTGGCATCTTTCTAACTGTAATTGCTGTGAACCAGCCCAAAGAACCAGCTCACTGGCGTAGTGAGCGGAGTAGAGCGGATGTCTAATACTTGGTGCAAGAAAGCAGTTCGACACACAAATGACGTGACGTGATGAAAACGTGACAAAAAGTCATCTTGAAGTGTAGCAGCTTTGGTATAAGTGGAATGATTTTCTCGAACGTCCAATTATTGAAAATGAATGCAAACCTGAAGCGTAACGGCCGCAACGGGATTACCAATACAGGGTGTGCAATAATTGTCAACAATTCGATGGTCCCTCATCAATTATACCATACTAAACTGAGGTAGGAAAACAATATGTTATTTGTATTTTGGTGGGAGGGCAAATATGGTTAGCACTCGAACACATCAATGGCCCTGTCACCGAACATTACTACCCACAAACACATACTGTAACAATAGGAAAAATACCCAAAATTCAAGTGAAATACCAATTATAACAACACTTAAATTTAAACATCCCAAACTTCCTGTGCAAAGCACGCACAGGGAGTCAATCCCACTGGACGAATCTGAATAAAGCACTACACTGTGAAATTTCCTGTTGCAACTCTTCAGTTTTTCTTATTTAAAAAAGTTTGTATTGTACGTAAGAGTTTGTGCTCTTCCTTTGAATAAATTAAACGTCCAAACAATCCAAAGTTTCATTATTTTATTTAAAGAAACAGCTTGTTTATTTTATATGGGATATGGGATGTTTCTAAACCCGTTTGTAATTTATTGAATTTGTTTTATATGTATAAAAAAAATTATAAAACAAAACTAAATATAAACGTAAACATTAAAATAAAAAAAGGGATTTTTATTTAAGCCTCCACATGCGCTACGTCTCCACGGTAACACGCTCAACAAGCCACATGGTAAGATGTGCGGATTGACAGTCTCAGATGCAAAGGCAACTGAGATTTGCCCTCCGCCATCCGGATTGAGGTGAGTCACTACGCCACCATGAGGACTTAGAGTGCATTGGGAATTGGACATTCCAAATTGGGGAGAAAAATAGGAGAAAATAAAAAAATATTTAAAATCATCCAGCATGCATCTTTTCCTCTCCACTGATCATTGTACATTACAGCTGGTGTAAGGAAAATGTGCAAGCTATCCACAATCTCCCTCTTTCCATCTCCCTTCTTTTCTTTTTTCAATCTCTAAAAGCTGAATGGAAAAGTGATGAATCTTCTACATTCCTCTAAACTTTGTTTGGAATGAACAGGCAAGCCGAGCAGGAAGTGATCCGTTAAACAACCATGGGCCACTACACACAAAAATCATTAAAATCACAGGGAAAGGAGCAGAAAGCACTACACAGACAGTTATTCAGGGCCCGATTACAGAGCAGGAGGGCCCTGGCTTCAATTAGAGCCTGAATATATATGTAGTCTGGACTCTAATGAAAATGGAGCCTTGTGCCAGCTGTAATTTCCCATATTGAGCAGATACAGGCGGCTGAAATCACAGGATAAATCTTTTCTCTCACTCTCTCTCTCTCTCTCTCTCTCTCGCTCTCTCTCTCTCTCTCTCTCTCATCCTTCGCTTTCATAAAATAGTTACCTGCAGCCATTGCTGAGACATACACTGGGGAGTAGAGGGGTAGACCTGAATAATAATGGCTCTGATGCATAAGTAGTGAGTTTGTGTTTATCTTTGCATTGCATCAACATTCCCCATCAATTTATGTGTGTGTGGGTGTGTGTGTGTGTATGGGGGGGGGGAATTATGTTTGTTTTTTTAAATGTAAGAATGCAGAATGATTTTTGTGAGATTTACGGGACAGAATCTATGGTTCGTACAGTATAAAAATCATTATGTATACGAAGAGTCCTCGTAATGATAGCTGAATCAACATCTCCTGTTTATCTTATTTTGTGTTGGTGATTATTGCACATGATTGGTTGATGTGATCACACATCCTCATGTATGAACACTCCTCTGATTGCCTAAACAATAGCATCCTGTGGTTAGATTCTGTTTTGTTGTTATCAGAGCCTAGGCCTGTAACAGAAACAGGTGTGATATCTCAGGATACCTGTCTAATAGTCCTAAATTGGAACATGGTAGCTGTTTTTTAGCTGATTTGAGCTGTTTAGTTGCTCATTGGCTAGTTGACCAAACAAGCTTTGAGTTTAAGCTCGATTTCCAAGCAGGGTAGGGACATTTTCTGCTATTCCTTAAAATATAAACCAGGTGAAATAATCTTGTGGGCCTTATATGCCCTTGAGGCCAGGCATTCCCCACCCCTGATTTAAATTCCCCCATGTTCTCTCTGATCAAGGAAACAGAATTATTTTAATTCAAGTGCAAGGTATTGTGGGTACTCCCATAGCCTCAATTTTGTACTCAATCCTTTGAGTTGTTACATTTCAAATAAGTTCAAAGAACTTAGTTAGTTATGAGCCCAAAAGTTGACATTTCAAGTACTGTTTTATTAGGACAACATTTTTCAGTAATGAAAACATTAGGGATTACAGTATGTGTTTTTTTAAGGATATTTTGTTTATGTGTGTGTAGTTTTCCCTATTCTGATTTTTTCTGTCCTCTTGTTTCTTTAAGTTTGATGCAGTCTGACACCCCACCCACCCCCCCACCCCCCACCTCTCTCTTCATCCTGCTCCATCTCTTCTCTTTGCAGCCTGGTGGAGTTGATGGAGAGGATCATTTTACGAACAGCTGTGAGGTTTATTCTGTTTTATCTT
Source organism: Moxostoma hubbsi (assembly GCA_032164185.1). Lineage (NCBI taxonomy): Eukaryota > Metazoa > Chordata > Actinopteri > Cypriniformes > Catostomidae > Moxostoma > Moxostoma hubbsi. The sequence goes on from JAVLUX010000023.1 coordinate 17,714,873, forward strand.
TCTTTCTTTATTACTTTATGTATTTCTGTTTCCTTTTTTCTAAAACCCTTCTTCCATTCTGTATTTACAAAAGATTACACAGCAGGGGAAGAATATGATGTAAGAGAAAAAAGAATAAGTAGAGGGTGAAAGAGAGAGCTGGATAATTAAAGAGAGCTAGAGAGAGGAAGAGTGTGGTAATCTCTAGTGGTCCATCTGTCTCTCTTTCTCATTCTGACTGATGAAATAAACTTGACTGCTCCTTATAGTCACCTGTTAAATGTTGCAGCTCTGATTACTTTCATAACAGCACATGGGGAGAGGAAGAGAGAGAATGAGAGAGAGAGAGAGAGAGAGAGAGAGAGAGAGAGAGAGAGAGAGAGAGAGAGAAACAATTGAGTATAGGCAACAGGAAATTACATTACATTAGTCATGTGACTCCTGAGACAGATACAGTACAGGGGTCAAACATTCACTCAGTAAAGCTGTAATGTTTAATGTACACTGGATAATTTTACAGAACATTGCAGGAGTGTGTGTGTGTGTGTGTGTGTGTGTGTGTGTGTGTGAGTGAGTGTGTGTGTGTGTGAGTGAGTGTGAGTGTGTGAGTGAGTGTGAGTGTGTGTGTGTGTGTGTGATAGTGAGTGTGTGTGTGTGTGTGTGTGTGAGTGTGTGTGTGTGTGTGTGTGTGTGTGTGTGTGTGTGTGTGTGTGTGAGAGAGTGAGTGTGTGTGTGTGTGTGTGTGTGTGTGTGTGTGTGTGTGTGTGTGTGTGAGTGCATGTGTGTTCTGTACATGCCTACATTTTGCGTGTGATCCAGTGTTAATTTTGTACCTGCGTGCAGTTTGAACTCTACCTCTACAGACCCCCATCAGAGGGTGGTCTTCCTCGCCGAGCATAGTACTGAGCGTAGTACTGTTACTGATAATGTTCCACTAAAATCAACCAGAGAGTTTCACAATACATTTTGGTTTCATTTTGAACAGTATATCTATTCTTTATCACTTAAAACAATGTGTTTTAATTACTTTAAAATTGTAAACATCCTAAAAATGGAATGTATACATAGTCTTTCTCTCCATCTCTCTATATGATGAACAAGCTATATCAGTGTCATTTGCCCTCCACCTCCATGAATGCCCCAGTTTAGCAGCCAAGCGAAACCAGCTCTGCCTGCTACCCCATCAGTCATCATACACACACACACACACACACACACACACACACAATGTTTCACAGCAGGCACAAACAGAATCATGTCAGATTGCACGGGGCCCAGGAAATATGAAAACAAATAGCCCTGTGTTTGGCTAATAGCTGTCATTTAAGCATCCACCCTGAGGGAGGAGAGAGAGAGAGAGAGAGAGAGAGAGAGAGAGAGAGAGAGAGAGAGAGAGAAGTGAGTCTGTGTCATGTGTACAGACGGTAATGAGGTGAGCAGTGAGAGGCTATTCTTTTACAGCCACACAGAGTAGTCATGTGGGATGGAGGGAAAAACACATCCCAGTGCAGGTCTCTCTCTCTCTCTTATTGTATGTCTTGCTGTTTTTCTTTCTTTTTCTCTTATATTGCTTTTTCCTGTTTGCCAGCTGTCTCTGTCCATCTTATTTTTGCAATAGTTGAGCCAATAACTCATTTAAAGTGTAACATATTTGTTTGTGAAAATATACAAGTGAATTGGTTTTTAAAGCTAAAAAAAAATCTGTTTCATGATGACTGGCCATTCTCATTTTGGTTCAGGGCTATGTTCACTCAAATTTTCTTTCTGTTCACAAGAGAATTGAGGTTCATAAAAAAGTTCAATTAGCTATTGCTTTCAAGGTATGTGAAGGTAATCACATTGCCCAGCTGAAAAAGTTGTCTGTTTTTTTTTTTGTTGTTGTTGTTTGTATTCTTTTTAAGAGTTAAGAAGTTTTCCATGCAGACATAGCAAAGGACGTTTTCCGTCGTCGGACACCAACTCAGAGTAAACTTCCTGTCACATTTGAAGGAATGCAATGTGAAAGTTTTACAAAGTAATATTTATCTTAAACCATTCTGTAAGATGATATATGCATAAGAATTGAAACAACATATATCTGGATCTAGGAAAAACCCAGCCTTTCAGTTTGGAATGTTTCCATGTCATAAATTACCGGCCTTCAGATGGAACCCCCATACCAGGCTATTCTGTGTAAGGTTACAAGGACTGTCAGATTTGCACAACTCTAAGATATTTCATCTTAATCTAGCCTTGCTAGATAATGCTGAAAATCACTCTGAACTGTGGTAACGTTTGTACCTGACAAATTAATGATTATAGACTGATGGAACTCTTTAAAATGTGTGTAGTGATGTGCAATCACCTATAATTGATAAATATTTTGTATAATTCTCATTCTACTAAGAATGGTAAATACAGTATAAGGTTTAACTTGATAAAATGCAATGATGTGTAAAAACCAATATGATTTTGTAACCAGAGATTTTCATGTTTTGTTACCTACATGTATAACAGCCTGTGGCAGGGCGGATGGCGGGGCCGGGTTGTGATGATACACACCCGGTCCCGTATCAGGCTAATCAAGCCTCCGAGAGGGATAAAGGCCGATGGCAGACGGTGGTGCGACGAGAGAGAGATAATTTATGGACATGTCCGTCATCATGTGTTTGTGTCCTTTGTTTTAAGTTAATTATTAAAACCTTATTTATATTTTCAAGCTGGTTCTCGCCTCCTCCTTTCCAATGAACTATGTTACACAGCCATAAAAAAATGCCATGTTTAGTATGTAAACATTTGTTTGTGTATGAAGAAAAATCTAATGACAATGAATATCATGTCTCTTGTACCTCATGATATAAAATATATTTTTGAGTCTGAAACAAATGACCATAACTCAACTGTAGGAAAAGACAGCCCAGTTGACCACGTGACTCTGAAAAGTCACTTCTGATTGGCACAGGACACCTTGGATGATGCGGCCAACATCAGTTCAAATAGTTCCAAACAGAAAGAACACGTCTTTTCATCTCCTCTCTTCGTCACTATTCACTCTTCTCCGGTCTCTTCTCTTCTGCTCGACTGACTGCTCAGACTTCTCGCTGACTCTGCCATGCCATTTGAGATCCACTCGACATCCCGAGAAAGAGTGTGAAGGCCTCGCTTCAATGCAAACCTCACCATTCATACAGACAATAAATTAGATCACACAGAGATTAAAACATCAACGGAACGAACTTTCGACCAAGCGCCAAGAACTAAGGAAACACCACAAAGACAAGAATGTACATCTCCAATATTTGTGCTCAAAGTGCTGGTGTATTAATCAAATAATCTGCGTAATCCAATAGCAAATCGATGTAGACTCAAAGAAGGATGAAATGGTTCTTAAGGTATTGTCAACAGACTCCGTAAAGTTCATCTTCACTGTACTGATCAGTTATTTCACATTCTGTCACTTTTCACCAACCTGTCTCATGTATATATGTGTTAGATTAAATTTATGTTTAAAATAGTAATAAAGTTTGTCTGTGTTCAAAGATGATTTGACTGTGGTATATTTTGCTAAATAATCTCATCCCTGTTTCTGAAAGCTTCCACTTCAAAGCTGTACCTAAATATGTGTGATACATGTGAGCTGATACAACTAGACGTTGTATTGCAATTTCAATGGTGGAGAATCTATTAAAGACAAATAACCTAGTTAATTGTCATTTATCTAATTTATAATGGTTGTTGAACGCGACTAATTCCATTATACATTTCATTACCTAATAAGGTATAACAAGGACAGTTTCATCTAGTCCATAGCTCACATATTTCGAGACCTTAAATTCCCTCTTAAATATAGCATTTCCTAAATACCCTACATAACTGATCCCATCCACATCTCTAAATTATATATGTAATACCCTACAATTCTATCAAAGTGAATATCAGGCACAACAGGGCCGCTGTAACATGGGCCGCCATCCTGACTATGTTAATTGAATGGATCACATGACTGCGTCACATGACAATAAATATGTCCTCATTTTCAGATATCGCCATTTTCCCAGTCCAAACTCTGACGTGAAAACAGCTTTTTCAAATTCATTCACTTGGAAGAGCATGTGGAAGGAAGGCCAAAACGCAGAGAAAGAAATGCATTTTCAAATGAAAACATATTAGTGTGGACGTGGCCTTAATGACCTCATGGAATAAAAAACTAAGTTTTGGTATTTAGCCCATGTCTATTAGCTTTAAGATCATCTAATTGCCAGTGTACTTCACAGTGCCCCATGCTGCCCCCAGCAAGATGCTGCCCCAGACAGCTGCCCATGTTGCCCATGCCTAAATCTGCCTCTGATTGCATTTAAAATTTGCAGTCTCTCTCTCTCAAAAGAATAGAACAATTCAGAACATTACAAAGCTGCTGAGAAATTGTCTAATTTATTTATTTCTACATAGAGAACATACACACCCTTTACATTTGTTCCAAATTACTGTTATCACCTTTCAGCCATCCAGAGCTCTCACAGTGGAAGCTAATTGTCTTCGAAGGGAATAGGGCATATAGATGATCATTTCTGTATGGAATGTGGGAGTTATGTCAAAAGATGTATCAAAATCCATTTCAAAGCAAGTCAGTCCACTCAGCCGCCATCTTTGAAATGCTCCCGGGCAGCTATTTACTATGGATACAAGCAGCATGAAAGCACAGCTTCTATCTACTATCTACTCCTATCTACTACAGAAAGAACGAAATCTCCAAAACAGATAGTCAAGATTACTTTCAAAGAACATATTTCAAATCAGCTGTAAAATTAGCTAATCTTGTTTAGCTAATGCGCATGTGTGTTCTCAAGTAAACTGACATGTGATGTCTGTATCTAAAAGGTGATTGATTCATTTACCTGTAAGTCAGGACTTCCGTTTCTATGTCCGTCATATTGGGTGTTCCATTTTCTCCCATTCATTTTAATACAAATTTTCTGTCTCTGTCTAAACAGTCTTGTATGTGAGGAAAATGTCTGTTCTCAGTTTTAGCACTGTGATGAAGCACTGAGGAAAAGGGATATGTGAGTGGCTTTGCCAAGATGCAATGTAAACTAAAGCCTATTGGTTATTTAAATAAAAGGGATGATTCAAAGTTGTCACACACGTCAACATACCAAAGAAAACTGCGCTCATGAATGCACTTCACAGGTATTTTAGAGCATGGCAAACTTGAATATGCATAATTAAAAATTGAGATTTAAAAGTTACCATGAATGGGAAGATTTTCATTGAATACCAACCTACAAAGACATGGTATTTCTTCAAAAGAGTGATATGATAAGTGTGGGTGAGTAACAAATCAATATTTATGTCATTTTTTTTTTTTGCTTGAAATTCTTCTCCCTTCCTAGTAGGGGCCGATATGCATGAAGAATTTGAATCACCAGAAACACAAGTAGAAGAATGTGAAAGTGATCTGTTTCTAACCCACACCTATCATATCACTTCTGAAGATATTGATTTAACCACTGGAGTCTTATGGATTACTTTTATGCTGACTTATGTGATTTTTGGAGCTTCAAAAATTTTGGTAACCATTACCTTGCATTGTATGGACCAAATGAGCTGAGAAATTTTTCAAAAAATCTTCATTTGAGTTCAGCAGATGAAAGAAATTTATAAACATCTTGGATGGCATGAGAGTGAGGAAATTATGAGAAGATTTTAATTTATTTTAAACTATTCCTTGTGGTGACTGTACAGACGTTTACACTACTCTAGCTTACTGAAAACTATAATATGTCTTCTCCACAACCAATTAACCAGTGGACACTATTTGCTGTGGTAGTTTGTTTCGCAGTGGCGGGACATGCATTTGAAGTCTAGGCCTTCAGTGTGATTCTTGCTATTAAGAAAACACTGTTTCACAATTAATAAGACACCCCTATGACTTTGGGCATCATACAATATGTCACAGCTATCTAGTAATACCAATTGACATTTTAAAAAACATGTCCACGCACGAAAGTCTGAACTTGAAATTACACTTAATACTCAAGTAAGCCTAATTTTAACAGCAGCATGACTGTTTTGTGAATCTACCAAGGATAATTATCTGTCTAATAATATTTGCGTATTAAATGTTGCTTGCAATAAATTTTGTTTCATCAGGGTACGAGCTTATGCTGTGTTCCATTCAAGTTGGATGTGGGATATTCCTACTTGATATCTCCGATCTCCAACCATAAAGCATTCCACTCCCACTCCTGTTAGCTTAGCAGGGGTTTGACTCTCATTAGAGATGTCTCCTAACAACACAACTGATAAACAATGCTGCAGTGCTAGCATTTGTGCTTCAGATGTACTGTAGGGTATTTACATTTATAATTTATAGATGTGGACTCAATCAGTTAAAATTCGTATTTTGCACACATTTTATCATCATTATATGCAGGGTAATTTGTATGCATGCTAAATTTAGGAGGGAATTTAGGGTCTTGAAATACGTGAGCTATGAACTCAATTAAACTGTCCTTATTAGGTAATGAAATGTATGAATAGAATTAGTCGCATTCAGTAACCATTATAAATTAGATAAATAACAAATAACTAGATTATTTGTCTTAATAGATTCTCCACCATTGAAATCGTAATACCACATCCAGTTGTATCAGCTCACAATTTCTACTGCTAATTCTACTGGAATTAGCTTTAATAAGTGAATTATGATTAATTCAATTATTGGAGTGATATTATTCTCATGTGTAACACAGTTCAAGTTCATGGGCAAGGAAGAGGTGAGAAACCGGCTTGACATATAAACTAAAGGTTTAATGGAAAACTCAAAAGACAAACACATAAGATAACGGACATGTCCGTAATTGAGCTTTCTCTCTCGAGCGCCGTCTGCGAGTGGCCTTTATCCCTCTTGACGGCTTAATCAGCCTAATACGGGACCGGGCGTGCGCAATCACGCCCCGGTGCCGCCCTCCACCGTGCCACATCATGGTTTATTGAATATAATATCACACATATTTAGGTACAGCTTTGAAGCAAAATCTTTCAGAAACAGGGATGAGATTATTTATCAAAATATACCACAGTCAAATCATCTTTGAACACAGACAAACTTTATTACTATTCTAAACATAAATCTAATCTAATACATATATACATGTGACAGGTTGGTGAAAAGAGTGACAGAATGAGAAATAACTGATCAGCACAGAGAAGATGATTTCTATGGAGTCTGTTGACAATACCTTAAGAACCATTTTATCCTTTGAGTCTACATCGATTTGCTATTGGAGGTGTTACGAGGTGCTATTGGTGTGCGTCCCAAGTTCCCTTGGATCTCACATGGGAGGAAGAGTGTTCAGAGAGCAACTGAAGAGCAAGATGAAGAGAGGGCAAGAGAGTCAGCGCAAGAGAGACCAGAGTTCTTCCTGTTTGGAACTATTTGAACTGAGATTGGCCGCATCACCCAAAGGTGTCCTGCGCCAATCAGAAGTGACTTTTCAGAGTCACATGGTCAACTGAGCCGTCTTTTCCGACAGTTGAGATATGGTCTTTTGTTTCAGACCCTTAAGAATGTCCCGCTCAAAAATAGTGCATATTTAATCATGAGCTTTTATATCATGAGAATGGTACACGAGACATGATGTTCATTGTCATCAGATTTTTCTTCATACACAAACAAATGTTTACATACTAAACATGACATGTTTTTATGGATGTTATACGTATAGGTAATAAAACATGAAAATCTCTTGTTACAAAATCATATTGGTTTTACACATCATTGCATTTTATCAAGTTAAACCTTATAGTTACCATTCTTAGTAAAATGAGATAAATCATACAAAATGAAAGAATATATTTATCAATTATAGGTGATTGCACATCGCTACACACATTTTAAAGAGTTCCATCAGTCTATAATCATTAATTTGTCAGGTACAAACGTTACCACAGTTCAAAATGATTTTCATTATTATCTAGAAAGGCTAGATTAAGATGAAATGTCTTAGTGGTCCTTGTAACCTTACAAAAGAGAAGTCTGCTTTAACTGTGTGTGGAAGATCAGGTTGCAGAGGGGTCTTTCTGACCAATCAGGACACCTGGGCTGTTTGATTAATGATGGTGAAACGTTCCAAACTGAAAGGCTGTTTTATTCCTAGATCCAGAAATATGTTGTTTCAATTCTTCTGCATATATAATCTTACAGTACGATTATTAAAAGAAATTTTATAATTGACCGTGTTTTATACACCTATTTCTGCAGGCATTTTTTTAAACAAGCTTTAATATAATTTAATGTGGAAACAAATTATTTATCTATATTAATTAATAAAGTGAACGTTTATCACTTACTTTGTATATCTCCCTGAGTGTCGACAAGTTTGTGTGACATCATGCAGCTGCATCTCGGCAAAATCAGAGTTGAGAATTGCTGCACGAGCCTACAAGTTGTAATTCTGAATTCAAGATCCATTCTATTGCACTTTTCCTAGTAGGAAGTTGTAAAATCTGACTTTCTGAGTTGTATGGAACACAGCACTGCTTTTCAAATCTTAACCAGATACTGAACGCTCAAGCAGCCTATATTAAACTTAGAAAACTCTTTATGTTGCTATAACAATGCAAAAAGTACTTACCAATTTACTTGAAGTGAAAATCAGTCCTCCTTTCCTGTTTAATAAATTAAGCAATCACAAGGTCATGCAGAACATCTTGTGTTTTTAAATCCACAAGTATCTCTTTCTCAATTGCAATAGTGGAAGTGATGACAGCCGACTCATCAGACAGCTTGATCTTATGCTTTTCGCTCTTGAATTACATACATCACTTAAAGCTAGAGGGGCTCGACCAGGACATACCCTAAAGATCACACTCACCAAGAACAAATAAATCAATCTGATTAACTGATGAATCTGACAATCTGACTTTAGTTGCTCATTCATTTGCACTGTTGATTAATTCTGAAGAAATTCTGAAGACCTGACGGGGTGGAGGTCAGACTCACATGCTGCTTTGGGCATGTGCTTTGTGAAACAGATGTCACACTTTGCTTGTAAGCATCAAGGAATAAATACTGACTGGATAACTTTTTGTTTTTCTTGTTTGTTTATAGATTAATTAAGAGTAGAAAGCGATTAAAAATACTTGAACAAAAATGTGGTTGAAAATGAAAGGATGTAAAATATTGATTTATTTATTTGGCATAGAAGACTTTGCTGGCCCTGAGAATTCGCCACTGGTGTTTCCTCTTCCTGGTGAATGAAGGCCATCTGCTAGCAATAACTCGACATGTGTGGTGCTAGCAATAAACCAACATATGCGTGTAAGACTGACATGGTTCAGTGACACTCAAACATGATCACATGGGGTGAAAGATGTCTGTTTTTGCTTTGGAAATTTAGACTGATGGTTTCCAGAATCTGGTCTACCTGAAAGAAACCTCCCCTGCTGATAACACAGGTTAGAGCAGCCAAGGTTGGTCTCCCAGCATGGCCAAGCTGGTTTGGATGGTTAGTTTTGCTGGTTTTAGAGGGTGTTTAAGCCCTTGTCAGCTTGTCAGTCTGGGAGCCCAAAGGGGAGACCAGCTAAAACAGCTCAACACCAGCATGGCTAGGCTGGAAGATCAGCTGAAGATCAGCTTGGTCAGGCAAGGAGACCAATTTAACAATCTTAAACCAGCTAAGACCAACAAACCACCTTAGGCTGGATTATGTGGTTTTCTTTATACAGAAAACTAATAATAATTTATGCACAAACCACACACACAAACACACACGCGTGCACACACACACACACACACACACACACACTGAACTTTATGTAAATAGCACTCTTAAACTCTGCTGGTTAAGGAGGTGTGTTGTCCATAAACACACTAAGCTCCTGCCTGAGGACCCATAAAACTCTTATTTACTGGAGAGCTGCACCTCCTCTCATGACAGTGAGAGAGAAAGAGAGAATTCATGTGCTGGCCTTGATCAGCTCAAGCTTTGTCACAGAGGTGATGTAGCTTTGAATTTTGGTTAGAGGGAGTGAAAGAAACAGAGAAAGTCTGAGCAGATTCTGAAAAGCTGATCAGAGAGCTGGTGTTATGGTTGGGCTGTGCATTTAATCATTCTGACAGGCCATGGTTTCCTTTTCCACCCTCCCCATTCCTCCCCAGCCAATCAGATTAAAGAAATGAAGAAACTCCACCAATAAAGAGCCCTCCAGTGGAATGGATTGTAATGCTAATAGGCCCCATGGGGGAGGTAGAAGAGTGGAGCGACTGGATCAGACACACATTCTAAAGACTCTTCATCCCACTAATGCAGGGAGCAGAGAGCAGTTTAACTCATAGACAGATGAGGAGAGGTTTATAAGTGCTTCAGACCATTAATTCATTAGCCTGACATGCATATAACTGATCACTGGAAGGACATATCAGTCAGAGCAAGCACGGTATTACAGATGTTTTTTGTGTTGATTATAGCACAGCAGAAAGATAAGATTTAAAAGGAAGATGCTTTCACTTTAATTGCCTTAACGAACTGGGCAATTTTAAAGGGGCCATATTATTCACATTTAGCATTATATATTTGACTGAAATCCAATTGTTAGTCATGAAGTCATTATTTAGTTTTACCATTGTTTACCCTCTCTCTGATCCTTCTAATTAAATGATTTCATTTCGCTGCCATATCTTTTAATAATATGCAAATGCCTCTGTTATTAGTGGCTAACCACTTTGAATGTAAATAATTACCGACATAGTATACAGCATATAGGAGTCATTTTATTCTGAAAGTCATGAAAATTCCAACCACAATTTAATTTCCACCACATCTCAAATTCTGTATTGTGTTCAATAGAATGTTATTATGGAAATTACATTTTGTTGTAATTTTTTAATTATTTAATAAAATGTCCTAATCTTTTGTCTTGTTAGGGCTAATTGAAAAAAATGTTATGTATTCTAATTTCACACAATTAAATTATATTATCACACTTTTTGCATTTGGAAAATTACAAATATAAAAAATATACTGCTATGTTATTAAAGTTATTTATATTTTCTTTGTTCCCTTTACAAAAAGCTTCACTATGATGCTGCTCTGAAGAGTGCTTTGGGAACGCGTCTTAGTCGTGACCAGCTGTGAATATGTGTGCAACACATCAATGAACATTGACTGGAATTTATAGCCTCTGCCGGTGTAATCATTGGACGCACCTGGCGCAGGGTTATAAATAGATGCGTCACCGGAGATCTTTTCAGATCTTTTGTCTTTAGATCATTCTGTGTTTGTGTGACTATCACGAGCCTGTCAAACTTTCTTTCCTCTGTTAGGAGTTAGAATCTGTTAGGCAGTACGCAGTGAACCTTTTCTCCTTTTTCTTTTCTCTTGAAAAAAAAAAGAAAAAGAAAGAAAAAATTACTGAAAATCAGGGCAAACGATGCGTGTTCCCCTGTCTCCACTCTATGGCCGAGAGGGACACGCATCAGTTCTGCTTTGTTTGGGAGAAGAGCATGCTGCTCTCGCGTTGGGGCGGGGCGGGTGTGAGCATTGCGATCTGCTTTTGGGCAAAATGCTTCACGCTCGCCTTGCTTACTTCCGGGAGTTAGCGCCCACACTTAATTCGTGGGGCTCTTATATGGATCTGGCTGAGGAGCAAGAGACGAGTTTGTCCCTTTCGCTCGCTCTCTCCCCAGATCCAGCTGATCCTCGTAAGCCTGAAGTGCGCCTCGGCGCCTCTTCAGTTCACGAGGACACTGAACCACTGTAAAACCCGTGTATAATAATAAAGCAGCTGTGGAATTAAGAGACCCCCTCCCCAAACGCTTCAAACTAGAAGACAGATTTCTGTCTGGTTGCCAAAATAAATAAATAAAATTGAAATAAATAAAAAAAAAGGGGGAAGGGAACACTATATCAGTCCCTTCCTTTCTTCTATGACCTCCATAACGAGTATTCTCATCCATGGAGGAATCCTTATACTTTCCGTGTGTTCATGCCCTCGACGTTGAAATATTTAACTAATCGTGGGTGCTGAGGCTCGGGGGTATTCGGTGATGCTGCCGGTAGAAGTGACACTTGCGGGTTATCTCTCGTCTGGCTCGGCATCACCGCTAAAGAGACCCACTCTCCCCACAAATCTGTGCAGGACCACCTCCACGCTTGTGGGGAAGGATTATCAGACAGCAGGTCAGACTGGTGCTGCCCTGCACACTATGGCAGTGTTACAGGTGTACTAGGCTAATCTGTTGAAGTATTCGGTGATGTAGCCGATAGAAGAGACACTTGCAGGTTATCTCTTTCCTGGCTAGGCGTCATCGCTAAAGAGACCCACTCTCCCCACAAAGCTGTGCAGGACCACCTCCATGCTTGTGGGGAAGGCGGAGAGACACTTCTGGCTTAACCTATCGGGCATCAGAGACGAGGACAAAACTTTCCTTCTCGATGCCCCTGTTTTTCCTTCTGGCTTATTTGGTGACGCTATGATTGTAGCTATCACCAGGTTCCAGGAGGCAAAAAGTCATCAGGCAATTTCTTCCTCGCCACACTCAGGGGGAGGGGCTGTCGGCCACCAAGCCCCATCCCGGTCCTCCTAGATGGGAGGCTCAAAAACTAGGTGTGGCGAATCGTGCTCCCCCTTGTAAAGACGGGGCCGGTTCTTCACACTCAGCAGCCCCCAAAGCAAGACCTCAGGGAAGTAATTTCTAGAAGGAAAAAGCCCTGACAATCTTGTGCCTAGCCCTGTGGGGGTAGCTCCCCTCTGGACGGGGGTGTATCATTCACGTCACCCCTCACGGTACCCCCACGAATCCTCTCCTTTCCCGCCGCCTCTGCTGTTTCGGGAGGCAGAGGCTTCCAACAAAATGTTGGGTGTACCGCTGCTTCCTGCCTTATTCCAGGAACGCTACAGAAGAAGAAGAAGAAGGCTACAGAATTCCATTCGCTCGCCGCCCTCCGTGTTTTCAATGGCGTGGTCCCCACTACCGTGAAACCCGTGCAGGCATGTCTACTGTGGAAAGAACTGCAAAATCTCTTGGTCAAAGGGGCCATAGAATGTGTTCCCCTTCCAGAGAAAGAGTCAGGCCTTTACAGCAAATACTTCCTGGTCCCCTAGAAGGGTGGGGGGGGGGGGGGGGGGGGGTGGCGGGGGTTGCGTCTGATCTTAGATCCTCGAGGCTTGAACTACTCAGTCAGGGTGTTCATGTTCGAGATGCCAACTATCAAGACGGTCGTGTCACAAGCCCAACATAACGTTTTGGCTGGTCACGGTCGATCTCATGGACGCGTATTTTAATATAGAAATTCTGTGACAACCGAGCCGTGTGCTGGGCTCCTCACTTCGAGCCCAGCACACGGTTCCTCTAAAACAATTCCAGAGGCTCCTGGGGCATATGGCATCCTCAGCCATGGTCGCGCCGCTCAGGTTGATGCATATGAGACCGCTACAGCACTGGCTACACAATCGAGTCCCGAGATGGGCATGGCGCCATGGCACGCATCGTGCGATAATCACCCCCGCCTGCCGTCAGATTTTCAACCCTTTCTGTGGGCTGGAGTCCCCCTGCAGCAGGTGTCCAGACGTGTCGTGGTAACTACGGACGCCTCTCGACAGGGTTGGGGCGCCGTGTGCAACGGGCACGCTGCTGCTGGCACCTGGAAAGAACCCCAGCAGCGTTGGCACATCAATTGCCTAGAGTTGATGGCTGTAATTCTTGCCCTACGGAGGTTTATTCCACCAATCCAAGGTAAGCACGTTCTGGTCCGCTCAGACAGCACCGCGACGGTAGTGTACATAAATCGCCATGGCGGCGTGCGCTCTCGTCATATGTAACAACATGCCCGTCATCTCCTCCTTTGGAGTCAGCTTGTTCATGAACTGTTGTTCTTCCCGAGCCGAAGACCCACAGAGATGCACAGTTTGGTCAGTGCTTCTATTCCTGCAGGAGAGACTGGACGGGAGGCTGTCCCCCTCCACCTTGAAGGTGTATGTAGCTGCTATCGCAGCCCACCACGACGCAGTAGATGGCAAGTCCCTTGGTAAGCATGACATGATTATCAGGTTCCTGAAAGGCGCCCGGAGACTGAATCCTCCCCGGCCTAGCCTGTTTCCCTCTTGGGATCTCTCAGTGGTCATCCCGGGCCTTCAGAGACCCCCATTTGAGCTGCTTGATTCAGTCGAGCTCAAGGCCCACTTCCTGAAGACGGCCCTCCTGATTGCTTTAGCCTCAATCAAGAGGGTTGGAGACCTGCAAGCGTTCTCTGTCAGCAACACCTACCTGGAGTTCAGTCTGGCGCTTTCTCACGTTATCCTGAGACCCCGACCGGGCTATGTGCCCAAGGTTCTATGACCCCTTTCAGGGACCACATCGTGAACCTGCAAGCACTGCCTCGGGAGGAGGCAGACCCAGCCCTTTGTTGCTGTGTCCGGTGTGTGCTTTGCATACCTATGTGGATCGCACACAGAACTTTAGATGTTCTGAGCAGCACTTTGTCTGCTTTGGTGGACGGCAGAAAGGGAACGCTGTCTCCAAACAGAGGCTAGCCCACTGGGTCGTTGATGCTATTGCCTTAGCCTATCACACCCAGGGTGTGCCCGCCCCCCTGCAGGTCCGAGCACACTCTACTAGAAGTGTGGCATCCTCGTGGGCACTGAGCCACGGCACCTCCCTAGCAGACATCTGCAACACCCAATACCTTTGCCAGATTTTACAATCTAAGGGTTGAGTCGGTCTCGTCCTTTGTTTTGTCAGGTCCGAGCCGGTAGAACTCGGTAATGTGGACCAACCGACCGGGTGTTCTGCTTGCACCTTGCGCCCTTCACCAAAGTGATCCAGTGCGCCTTCTGTCCCAGGTCAGCCATTGAATGTCGCTGCCTGGATGTTTTTCCTCTCTATCCTTCTGGCCTGCGGATTCAGCAGGGCAACTCGTAGCTAGACCCAGTACGAGTCTCAGGGCTCTGTACTGGGGTCAGGCTCCACGGGCACAGTAACCTCTTCAGACTATCTCCCCGTGATGTATTTTCCGCGGTACGGTCCTCCTCTCGGCAGACCCACGTTTCCCTCAAGCAGCACTGATGCCTCGGCCCCGTGTCTGTAGAGTCTACCCTTCATTAGGCTGGACCTACCACCGCGCCATATACCACGTCCGGCTTCACAACCCTCGTGGTGTATTTGCCACACATTACCTCCCCCTGGACTGGGCAGGGTGTGTTCTCTGCAGGGTCTTCCCCTCCTGAAAGGATAGGAAATTTGCGGGCCAGACAGCTACCTTGCCTCCGGTCCTGCCTCAGTGCCTGGCACGCTGCCGCTGATGAGTTCTGAAGATGCCTCCTTAGGCCTCTTCCTCAGTCTCTAAGCCGCCCCCTGCCGGGTGGGCGGAGCACGGTTAATGCTTCTAGTCTTCTCTCAGCACCCTAGCCTCAGGACACCTGCTGCTCCCGACAGGCTCTCCTGCTCCCCCCGGGGAAAGATCACCTTCCCCGACTTAAGTTGGGCCCCAGCCGCTGTACGTCCTATGTGAGAGACATAGTGAGAGAGAAGGCCGAGGCTGCTGGGCTTGCTCCCATGCTAGCATGTCACACCTTTTTCCCCCTCAGGGGTACGAGAAAACCTAAGGTGGGTAGGCAAAACTCTTTGAGGGGGCGTTAGGGAGGGCTACGTGCACTCGGTACAGGTGCCTCTAACACGCAATAGCCTGCTTTGCACCTGTTCCGACAGTCACGTAACACGGTCAGTGCGTGGCGTTTTTATATAGACCCCTTGTGTCACTTCCTTCGACATAATGTCGAGAGTGACATAAGGGGAACATCATGGTTACCATTGTAACCTCAGTTCCCCGAGGGAGGGTACGAGACGTTGTGTCCCTCCTGCCACAGCACTAGACCTAGCACTGTAAATGGCCATGCTTCATCTTTCGGCTCCTCAGTGCAAAATCCTGACTGGCATTCGCTGCCCCGCTTCCCTTTATACCCGTATGTCCAGGGTGGGGCATGCAAATTCTGTCTGCCAACTTGACATTGGCCTTTTCTCAGGTTCAGAGGAACAATTCGGCGTCCGAGAAGACCCCTTGTGTCAATTCCTTAGACACAACGTCTCGTTCCCTCCCTCGGGGAACGGAGGTTACAATAGTAACCATGATGTTTCTTCTCATTCCCAGCTGTCTCTGGCCCCCAGCTCCTCTTTCACAAACAGCAGCTCTTAAGAATCTCTCAGCACTCACGTTACATGAGGAATATTTCCCTATTGCTGTGTGTATATGTGTGTCTGTGTGCATTTCAGCTTAACGCCTCTCTGTCTGTGGAGATTAGCAGCACTGATTTCTCAGACGCTATCTTTCCATTCCCCCTCTTTCTTTGTTGTCAGATACATCTTATTTGTATCTGTTTCTATTTGTATCACTATATTTAATAATTCAAATTTCAAACAACACATTTAAGGTAATTTTATGTGGCATTTTGATTGGTGGGATTATAGAGACACACTGCAACCTAGTCTCATAGAATTAATCTTACTATAACTACATTTTTGCAAACTGAGTTTTACGTGCCATGTTCTAGGATTTTGCCAAGGTTTTTCTGGTAAATTGAACACTAGAGGCACTACAACAAAATTCAAGAGTACAACAGCTGGTTGTGACTTAATAAACGTATATTTCACTCTGTTATGTTTCTGTTATGTCATGATACCGAAAAACTTTTACTAAAGCATCATTTAAAAAACTACACATTTTAATGTATTTATTACAGTATGTAATACAGTGATTCACTTCCGTGGTAGCTCACCTGATAGAGTGTTGGGATTTTAACTCGGTTTATTGCGGTTGCTTCAGGAACTGTGCTTTTTATGTTGCATTTGCTATAAGAACACTATTGGTTAGGTTTAGGTGTTAAGTTTAGGTAAGGTGGTTGAGGTTTTGCTCACCTCTTATTTATTTTTTAGGACACTATTGTTTAAGTTTAGGCTAAATTTTTAGTTCAGGGAAGTACATCATTGCAAGTACTCATTATAATTTCCATCTAAAATTCGTCCTAAAAAGCCTTACAATTACAACATCAATTCACTTGCTTTTGGTGCCTCCCACTGGACATGCAGCCAAACATGTAGGCTTGTCATTTACAACTTATTGTACGAATTATTAAGATTCAGATTCAAGATTCAACTTTTTTATTGTCATTGTGCATAGTACCAGTACAGAGCCAATTAAATGCAGTTGTTTTTGCATATCCCAACTAAGGGCTTTGCTCAATTTAGGTCAGTAACCCAGAGCCTTAACCGCTGAGCCGCCACTGAATATGGATATGACCTTGAGTTACTCGAGGCTAATAGGTGTTTTAATAGGTGTTTTTTCTGACGATGGCATAATTCCAGCCAGAAAGTCCAAATAGAAAATTTTGTCTTTAAGCCAAAGAATGAGACTTGTTTAAGTATTTGATTTGGAAAGACTACACGTAACTGTACCACCTCAAATTTTCTGGTTACACCTTTACATGTCTCTGATCACTACTTAGTTATATTCAACTTGATTCTCCCATCCATAGTAAAACCAACTCCACCTTTGGTTTCCTTTCGCCGTAACCTCCGTTCCCTTTCACCCTCTCACCTTTCCACTGATGTCTCTGCCTCTCTTCCCACAATAAATGTATTTTCCATGCTCGATGTACACAGACACACTTAGCTCTACTTTAACAACCTGTTTAGACAACATCTGTCCTCTCTCCTCTAGACCAGCACGTACTACACCACCCAGCCCCTGGCTGTCTGACGTCCTTCGTGAATATCGGACTGATCTCAGGGCAGCTGAAAGGATATGGTGGAAATCTAAAGATCCAACCGATCTAGGTAAATATCAGCTTCTGCTTGCAACTTTTCCAGATAACGTTAAAGCTGCAAAAACTTCATATTACCAGACCAAAATCAACAGCATCACAGACACTTGTAGCTTGTTTAGTACATTCAACACACTTCTCTGCCCTCCCCCTCTACCACCTGACACATCACTGACAGCAGATATCTTCGCACATTTTTTACTAATAAGGTTACAACCATCAGCAATACATTCACAGCACCACACCCTGTCAAAAACCCACCTCCTGTATGCAACTCTTCTTGCTCTATGTTCTCTCCTTTAACTAACACTGAGGTCTCTAAACTCCTCTCAAACCACCCCACCACCTGTTCCCTTGACCCCATTCCATCACACCTTCTCCAGGCCATCTCTCCATCCATCCTACCTGCACCTACACACATAATTAACACATCTCTTCTTGCAGGCACTTTTCCCACTACATTTAAGAAGTAAGTAACCCCGCTGCTGAAAAAACCTGCACTTAACCCCACACAGATAGAACACTACAGACCAGTCTCTCTCATCCCATTCAAGGCAAAAACACTTGAAAGGGCAGTTTTCAATCAGATTTCTGCCTATCTCTCACAGAACAAGCTGCTGGATAACAATCAGTCAGGCTTCAAAAGAGGACACTCCATTGAGACTGCCCTGCTCTCTGTCAAGGAGTCGCTGAGACAGGCGAAAGCTGAATCTAGATCATCCATTCTGATTCTGCTGGACCTTTCTGCAGCCTTTGACACAGTCAGCCATCAGATCCTACTCTCCACACTCTCTAAACTGGGCATCACCGGAACTGTGCTTGGCTGGTTCAACTCCTATCTCCCAGATAGGTCTTTCAAGGTAGCCTGGAGAGGGAAGCTATCCAAGCCACATCAGTTACTTACTGGGGTACCTCAGGGATCAGTGCTTGGGCCACTTCTCTTCTCCATATACACAACGTCATTAGAACCCATCATCCAGTCACATGGTTTCTCTTACCACTGTTACGCTCTACTTGTCTTTCCAGCCCAACGACACCACAGTGACCGCTTGCCTGTCTGGCAGACATCTCAGCCTGGATGAAGGAACACCACCTGCAACTCAACCCAGCCAAGACCGAACTCCTTGTCTTTCCAGTCAACCCTGCTGCTGAACACAACATCACCATGCAGCTGGGTCCAACTACAGTGTTGCCTTCCAAAACGGTCAGAAATCTAGGGGTAACCATTGATGACAAGCTAAATTTCACAGACCACATCGCAAAGACTGCAAGATCATGTATATTTACACTCTACAATATCAGGAAGATATTGAACTGCTTGTTCAGTCACTTGTCATAACTAGACTGGACTACTGTAACACTCTCATTGCAGGCCTTCCTGCATGTGCTAATAGACCTCTGCAAATGATCCAGAATGCAGCAGCATGTCTGGTCTTTAATGAACCAAAGAGAGCACATGTTACACCACTCTTTGTCTCTCTCCACTGGCTGTCGGTTCATGCACGTATTAAATTCAAGGCCCTGATGCTGGCATACAAAACAGTCACTGGGTCTACTTCAGCATACTGTGGCAGCGGGGGCGTGGTCAAGCGCCCGTCCTGAGAGGGAAAGCGGTAAGGGCGCTTGCACCTGAGCTAAATTATGTCTAACACCTGTCTCTAATTTCAGTGAGCACGGGGAGACCGGCATAAAAAAGAGAGCTTCACTACCTTCAAAGGAGAGAATTACGCCAGTCCAGTGTTGGCAATATAGAGAGAGACATTAATTTGTTATGTGTAAAAGTCTTTAGTGGAGTCTACGTTTATCTTCTACCCTTCTGTGTGTGAATAATTTGGAATTAAAAACCCTTACCTGTGAGTCGAACCCCGTTCCCATGTCCTCCTTCCCGTCCTGTGAACCCAAACCGTTTACAATGGTGCCGAAACCCGGGAAAGTTAAAGACTGGATCCTGTGCGTCCAAACATGGAAAGAGGTCGTCCCATAGATTCCTCCCAGCTGGCCGAAGTCCTCCTGTCTGAGCTCAGGCAAGATCAAGATCGGCGGTTCTGCAAGATCGTACGGGCCCAAGCAGAGGAACGACAGGTCATCCGGAGCCTCCTCAGCCAGGAGGCCGCTGCAGCCACAGCCACGCCCCCGCTGCCACACATATCTAAAAACATTTATGCAGAGCTACGTTCCCACCAGAAGCCTGCGGTCGGCTAAGGAACGTCGCCTTGTCATACCAAAACAAAGAGGCACCAAAACACTTTCCCGGATATACTATTATTGTATACTATTCTGATGATAGTGAAACTTTATAGTATGGCACTTTTCGTACCACTGTCTCCTTAAGATGATTCGCTTATGTCTTCGTTTGGATAAAAGCGTCTGCCAAATGAATTTATGTAAATGTAAATGCTGACATATTGCCCATTGTGTTTACATGCGTGTTTGTTTACATAAGAATGAATGTCTCCAAGCGCTGCGTCTGTGCTCTCGTCCATTCTGTGTGGGAGGCGGGGCTCAAGCAGCACACACACACACACACACACACACACACACACACACACATAGCGGACAGCAACAGGTGAAGATTACGAGTTACTCGATGCTAATAGGTGTTTTTTCTGATGACTGCATAATTCCAGCCTGAAAGTTTGGAAGAACAAGTCCAAATGGAACATTTTGGCTTTAAGCCAAAGAATGAGAGAGGAGAGCCCATGAACGTGAATGAGCCGGTATGTCGACTTTGTTTATAAACAGTGACTACGAAAAGTGACAATACAACTCAGGGCTCAACATAAATGCTTGTCCGGGACAAGTGGATTTTTGCAAGTGTAAGTCAAAGTGAATTTTACTTGCCTGACAGGACAGTCTCAAGCCTGATTGAAACCTTAATAATGTCTTTATATTATTTCCAGAATACAGGAAATTCGCTTTTGCGTATCCTTCTCTGTCTCTCGTGCAGCAGCGCTTGTTGAATTTGGTGTGAGCGCACGAAGTGGATGCATTTTTTCCGACATGTGAATGGTTTTGTAGGCTACTCCGCCTGTGTTAAGAGAGCGATGCGATAAACAACTAGCAACAAAGCTGTCAACATTGCTAGCGCGTAACGTCGGAGCAATTCAGGTGTGCATCCTCCGTCATAAGTCATAATACAACACCTTTGACAAGAACTGCAGAAATAGCAAAAACACTTTTTGTAATGCTACCTGCTGCAGGATGAAGAGAAACATGTAAACACTCGCTCTAGCTCTTTCTAACATATACAGGAATTCACTGCCATGTGAATAAGTCAATTTGTAATGTGTAATAATATACAAACATAAAAATAAAATGGTAATATAAACACTATAATATTAACAATATACATAAAATGAAGATATATTATCTGTCTTCAAAATACATGGGTCAGTCAACAATAAGGTTCTCCCTAATGAAAATGGAAAATCTGCATAATCTAAAATAATATAATAAAAAAATAAATCTTAGAACTGTAATACTATACTATATTTATTTTTGTTTCATTGATCATACCAAACATTTTGAACACATCAAAGTTTTTTGTTTAATAACTAAAATGTTGTAGAAAGATTGTACATCCATCATGTAAAAAAGTACTATCATATGTTTCTTACACCTGATTAAAATTTTTTATATTTTATTATATAACTAAAAGAAGTAGTAGAGGTAAAAGTAAAAAATATTAAAAAAAAATAAAAGTAATAGTAATTTTAACAAATACTATTAATTTTTATGTCATGAATATTATTATTATTTTTTTTTTTATGGGATGTTCCATCTGACATTATTTACATTTACATTTATGCATTTGGCAGACGCTTTTATCCAAAGTGACTTACAGTGCACTTATTACAGGGACAATCCTCCCGGAGCAACGAGTCTTGCTCAAGGGCACAATGGTGGTGGCTGTGGGGTTCAAACCAGCGACCTTCTGATTAGCAACCCTGTGCTCTAGCCACTACGCCACCACGTTTTTTCAGGGACATAAGATGTGTTTTTAGAGAGGACATGTTATGTAATTTTCATATGTTGATAAATCTTCAATCCTGATAAAAGTTCTAAGTTATTTTATTTGTCAACGACCCACATACAGTATTAAATAAACAGGGTACTTTTTCAGGATTCGTTCGAATTTTAATGTATATTGTTAACATTAAAAAGACATTTTTACTGCTAATTTTAGAAAACACAACAGCAAAAAAAAGTTACATTTTTACTCGGACAATGAATGACCAATTTACAGTTCTTGTCCAAAGGACAAGCACATCACAATGCTTTATGTCAAGCCCTGTAATCTAAAAGCTCATCTCAAATATAACCATTCCATCCAGTTTTCCGAGCTGGGAACAAAGAACGCAGTTAGAGATGATTTTTTTTTACATTCCGATTCCAATGTCTGAATATTCTTAAGAATTAAAAGTTCATTGCTTTTTGAAAGGGTGTACTTGCATTATTATGCTATTATATTATCATTATATCAGTGGCATAAAATGGTCTAAAAATTACAGTAATATCATTTATCGCAATTATTTCTGGGACAATATATCGTCCAACAAAAGTAGTTATTGTGACAATCCTACAAACGTGGATACACAGCACACAATTTTTGTTTACAAAAATGTTGCCCAGGTTGCATAAATTTCTTGAGATCAGGCTGAAGACACTCCCCCATCCAAACTTTAATGATTTGAATATTGCTCTCTCTCTCTCGCTCTCTCTCTCTCTCTCTCTCTCTCTCTCTCTCTCTCTCTCTCTCTGTGTGTGTGTGCTTGTAGCAAATAAACAGTACCACAACATTAACCGACCACTTTTCTAAGAGGCCTTGGCTCTAGGAGTTTCTAGGACCTTTCGTTTTCTCCCTAGAGTTTTAAGAAAATTCAAAATAAATAAAGAGTTGTAAACCATTACCCAAGCCAACCGATTCTGAAATGATTCATAGTATTAAAACTTCTGATTTGAATCAAAAAAGTATTTGAAAATCAAAATAAATAAAAAAAGACAATGAACTAACGATACCATGAAGCATTACAAATTACATAACTGCTGACTTAATGTATAGTCGCTGATTTCTATAGGTATAAAAACAATATATTTAAGGTTTATTAAAACATACTAAAATAGTTTCAAAGTAGTTTGACAGTATGGGGAATGCTGCTATTTCAAAATATATGCATTATTGGAGTGCGATGTTGCCTCTGAACTCATCTGTATTTCCGTTTTCACTGTGACAATGATTTCTCTGATTGGTAGTTCTCTATTCAGGGCCATTATAGGTTTTTAAAAATGAAGTTAAATTCATCATTGAAGTTAAAGCATCATTGCTTAACAATCTCTGAGCTTATAGGTTTGTCTTAAAAGGTTGTGACATTACGGCTAAAAATCAATTTTCTATGGAGAAAATGAATGGGATTTGACTTCCAGAACCCAACTGTTGCGCTCTATTGCTGTATGTACAAACAAATAATAAAACAACAAAGTCCTGTCATTACATGAACAAATGGCCATGTGCCCATTATGAGGTGTAAATGAGCTTTTCGCACATGCACAGTTTGCAGTGCAAAGGTACATTTCATCAAGCTGTTGAACATGAATATTAATGCTAGCACCATTAGCAGCACTCACACAAGGTCAGAACCTGTGAGAGGCAATGTTGAGAATGCTAGAAGGATAAAATAAGAATATTTTAATGTTTTATTTAAGACAACTGTTAATTTGACATCTCTGTTTCTCAATTTGCGCGAGTGCAATTGTGTACAGGAAGGTGTAGCAGTTTATAAATCTGTACATTTGGGAAAGTGAGTGTAAATGGATTTGAAAATGTAAGGGTATGTAAAGAAAAAAGATGTTTAATGTAATGTAAGAATGTGAGTCGGTGTGTGAACAACATGATCTGTTAATAATGTGCTAATGATAACACAGATGATACTGTGTTGAGTTTGTTATGACACAAATGTTCTTGTGTGTGTGTGTGTGTGTGTGTGTGTGTGTGTGTGTGTGTGTGTGTGTGTGTGTGACACACTTTCTCTGTTTTTCACTCTCGTACACCCATACAAACGGATGCCGTTTAATGGTACAGTCATGTGGTTTGTTGAAAAACTATTGCTTATCTGGGTTGTCTGTATTCATTTTGGAGCCCATATTAACAGGTTGCATATATAAGTAGCTGAATGTACTGAATGTTTACACACTAATCTCAGCAGAAAATATTGTTAATACATTGTATGACTATTTATAAACATATTTTTTGCAATATAGGCTTTTATAAAAAAAAACGTAAAGTTAACTACTTACCAGGGCTGGACTGGGAACAGAAATCAGCCCCGGATTTTAAATGGCAACTGGCCCATAACGCTGTCCTTTTCAGCATATCGCAGCGCTATTTTGTGGTCCAGTCTGCATAACGCGGTGGCTCATTTTAGCTTATCACGGCTCATTCTGCCCATTTGCTGTGACCCACTGGCCCGCTCGGTTTTCCCGATGACCAGTCCACTTATGTTACCCTTCTGGCTGCACCTGCCTGCAGGGGGACAGTGAGAGAGAGAGAGGAGAGAGAAAATAAAATTGCTCGCCGGTTCTCAGACACACCGTCGCCTGATCCTCGACCACTCCTCCACCCTCTGGCGGATGACAGCTGCTCCTCCCCAGACGGACTGGAGTGAGTCCTCTGACCCCTGGCAGATGGAATGGCCCTCTGCATTCTGGCGGCCGATAATGAGCCCCTCCACCTCTAGCTCCACCGCTCCAGGTGGCCGACAGCGTCTCCTCCATCCCCCAGCAGACGGCCACGGCTGCTCCTTTAGGCAGATGGCAGTGGCAAGGATTCCATGACAGCACATACCTCTCGGGTTTTGACTCCAATGTAACAAGGTTTAAAATGGACAAAGAGGAGGCGGGAATTGGCTGAACAGTCAAAGTAATATTTAATGAAACAAAAAGACACAAACCTAAACACACACGACAGCTGCGTGTGGCTCTCTTTCTCAATTTATACAGGTGAAACTCGAAAAATTAGAATATCGTGCAAAAGTTCATTAATTTCAGTAATTCAACTTAAAAGGTGAAACTAATATATTATATAGACTCATTACAAGCAAAGTAAGATATTTCAAGCCTTTATTTGATATAATTTTTATGATTATGGCTTACAGCTTATGAAAACCCCAAATTCAGAATCTCAGAAAATTAGAATATTACATGAAATCAAAAAAAAAAAGGATTTTAAATACAGAAATGTCGGCCCTCTGAAAAGTATAATCATGCATATGTACTCAGTACTTGGTTTGGGCCCCTTTTGCATTAATTACTGCCTCAATGCGGCGTGGCATGGATGCTATCAGCCTGTGGCACTGCCGAGGTGTTATGGAAGACCAAGATGCTTCAATAGCTGCCTTCAGCTCTTCTGCATTGTTTGGTCTCATGTCTCTCATCTTTCTCTTGGCAATGCCCCATAGATTCTCTATGGGGTTCAGGTCAGGCGAGTTTGCTGGCCAATCAAGCACAGTAATACCATGGTCATTGAACCAGGTTTTGGTACTTTTGGCAGTGTGGGCAGGTGCCAAGTCCTGCTGGAAAATGAAGTCAGCATCTCCATAAAGCTTGTCTGCTGAAGGAAGCATGAAGTGCTCTAAAATGTCCCGGTAGACGGCTGCGTTGACTCTGGACTTAATAAAGCACAGTGGACCAACACCAGCCGATGACATGGCTCCCCAAACCAACACAGACTGTGGAAACTTCACACTGGACTTCAAGCATCTTGGATTGTGTGCCTCTCCATTCTTCCTCCAGATTCTGGGACCTTGGTTTCCAAATGAGATGCAAAATTTGCTCTCATCAGAAAAGAGGACTTTGGACCACTGAGCAACAGACCAGTTCTTTTTTTCTTTAGCCCAGGTAAGACGCTTCTGACGTTGTTTGTTGTTCAGGAGCGGCTTGACAAGAGGAATACGACATTTGAAGCCCATGTCCAGGACCCGTCTGTGTGTGGTGGCTCTTGATGCAGTAACTCCAGCCTCAGTCCACTCCTTGTGAAACTCCCCCACACATTTGAATGGCCTTTTCCTGACAATCCTCTCCAGGCTACGGTCATCCTTGCTGTTTGTGCACCTTTTTCTTCCACACTTTTCCCTTCCACTTAACTTTCTATTAATGTGCTTTGATACAGCACTTTGAGAACATCCAACTTCTTTTGCAATTACCTTTTGAGGCTTTCCCTCCTTGTGGAGGGTGTCAATGATGGTTTTCTGCACAACTGTCAGGTCAGCAGTCTTCCCCATGATTGTGAATTCAACTGAACCAGACTGAGAGACCATTTAAAGGCTCAGGAACCCTTTGCAGGTGTTTTGGATTAATTAGCTGATTAGAGTGTGACACTTTGAGCCTACAATACTGAACCTTTTCACAATATTCTAATTTTCTGAGATTCTGAATTTGGGGTTTTCATAAGCTGTAAGCCATAATCATAAAAATTATATCAAATAAAGGCTTGAAATATCTTACTTTGCTTGTAATGAGTCTATATAATATATTAGTTTCACCTTTTAAGTTGAATTACTGAAATTAATGAACTTTTGCACGATATTCTAATTTTTCGAGTTTCACCTGTAATTGAAATAATTTTTACTAAATACGTGTAGGTCATCGATGCTTACACTATATCCATGGTAACGCTTAATAGCGCATTAGTTACATGAACTTGAACGTGTTGGCGCAAAACAAATAGTGTGACTGAAGGAAGGAGCTTCTGATTGACTTTCTCGTTTAGGTAAGCATGCTTACCTTGGTCATTTGTAGTAGCAGGCATGATTCAGATTGAATGAACGTATAATGTTGAATGAAAGGGCGGTAAACAACGCTTTGAATCTAAGTTAGAGAAAGCATAACATAGTGTGATTTTTCTTTTCACTCTTCTGTTAGATAAGCACTGCTTATATGGACAGCACATCCCTGGTTTGTACTCTCTTTACAACCTGCCGGACGCTAGCAGCAGTGTAATCCAATATCAACATTCTGTGTGTGTATCAGTCCAGTTTAAACCCAAACACAAGAACTGTCCATGTTCCAGCTGCTGTCCCAGAGATGGGGCCCTGTTCTGAATGAGACCAGAGAGAGCGAGAGAGAGAGAGAGAGAGAGAGAGAAGGATTAGCTGTGTAGACAGTGCGTTGGCGTGACTGCCCTCCTGATGCCAACTTGTCTGCCTTGATGGGAAAAGGACTGAGTATGAGAGAAGACTTGAGTGAGGGCGGAGAAATAAAATTTTGGACAAGGTCTTAAAGGGGGGGGGGTGGGGGGGGGGGGGGGGTCAGGAAATACAGCTGTTGGATTTCATCTCACAAAAACAGAAGAGAAAGTATGAATGTACTCTATCCTCTCTTTTTCTACTACTACTACTACTACTAGACTTTTGTGAAGATCGTTTTAAAGTTCAATAGCCAATATAACCTCCCCTAAGCAGTTCACACTATGTTGGAAAGAACAGTGTATATCATGGTTCCAAGGCCGTTTCTGAGCATACCGGGACCCTAAGCAAAATCCTACTTGGAGGACCTCCCATTAATTATTACATAAAAAATGGCTATTTACAAGCTGCATTTAATTCCCCTTAATATTTTAATATGGCACCTGAAAATAATGCAGTCAAGACAAACAAAGCCCTGGTGGTTCAGGGGCCCTAAGTGGCAGCTTATACTGCTTGTAGCTAGAAACTGCCCAGGGTGGTTCAGATGTCGATCCCCAGCACAGAATGCTGGTGACCCCACTAGGCTTCTTAACTAGCATGACTTCCCTTGTTAACCAGCTTCACAAGAAAGACTATGCTAGTTTGTCTGCATTTTTTGGCTGGTGATCAGCATTGTTGTGTTGGTCCACCAGCTTGACTAACAAGAAATCAGTTTTAACCAGCATGGACAGCCTTGAAATGTATGCTGGAATAAGTTAGTATTTTCACTTTGAAATTGAATATTTGAACTTTCAGGACTTGCATAGCCAGAGTTTTGACTACCATCTTAAAATCTGATCCACATTGCAACTTCAATGAATAGCTAACCCTGTGATGAAAGTTCTGCAATCATTACTCAACCTCATCGTATCTCGTATCACTTTCATACTTATGTGGAACACAAAACAAATATTTTAATAAATAATGCAGTCTGTTTCTATAAAACAATACCAGTGGATTGTGCCTTACTTTTAAACTTAAAAAGGGCCCAAAGTGGTCCATACAATTTGTGGGTCATACTCAAAGTCTTCTGAAAACGTGACTCAAAAATAAAGACTATTTTTGTGAAAATCTTGATGTCTATTGTGCATTTATAAGTGCCATGAGAGAAATGTATTCACAATGGCTCATGTGTTCTTGTGAGAACTTGCATTTTTTAGCATTAAAACAATGCAAGTTCTTGCATGGACACAGGAGCCACTGTGTACAAACTTCTCTAATTTTTGGGTGAAATGTTCCTTTAATCTGGCCAAGAACTGCCCAGTAAGGGGCTGTCTGATCAACATGTTGAAACAAAGCTTGTTTTTTATGTGACATTTAGGGTGGGTCATTTTGAAAAGAGATATTTCTCTGAGAACAGAGCAGAATATGGATGGGTGAACAAGAATATTTTATAAATACCAGTCAATGCCCTGAACCTTGCAATTTTGGCAGATCCAGCAACTGCTGCTTCTTTTGAAATGCTTATTACAGTAGCCCTGAAACTTTGTATACACATAGATTTTTCCTGGCAGACTGATAAAAACCTGTGTGCTTTGACTCCCAGAAATCACATAAATCCGATCTGACTATAAATATACATCAAGTGGTCAGGACATAGTGTCTGAGGCTAAGAACATTTACAGAATATGCTTTCCGAATAAGTGATATCTTAATTACTGTCTACAGAAACAGGTGAGAGTCTCTTGTAATTGTTTATTTGTTTGTTCTTTGTTTTCCTCAGGATTTTAAGGGAATCACTATACAGGGGGTTGTGTGTATGATGTCGGCTTCTGAAAGATCCTGAATCCTCCTTCCTACTTGAACTTCACACTACCCCTGAACCCTGTAGATCAGAGCCTGGTCTCCACATGATTCCAAACAGAATCATGTCTGTGTGAAGTTAATGTACAGATAGCAAATGAAGCTCTCCTAACTCTTAAAGCATTCTCGAGACATCTCTTTTCTCTAAAAGCCTCTGCTAAGGATTTTTCTGCTCAGGCTCTCATTCTAACCCCCTACTCTTTCTCTCATTTAAAATCCAGACCCCTCTTTTGAAAATAGATTGACATAGATGAGCATGAGCAAGAGAAAAGGAATCCTGAAGGCAGGATTATCAGAGATTTGATTTTCCTGTGTTTTAGGGCCTTGCTGATGTGTATGTAGCAGTGCTTATAGTGTGATTGGCAACCTCCTTTAGTATGGCCCATTATCCAAACTCCTCAACCCGGTATCACGCCGAGGCGTGAAATAGACACGCCGGTCCACTCGCGGATGCGTGTCTATTTCACGCTTTGCCTCCTCCAGGCGTGTACATGACACGCGCGCGTCTACGTAGAATACCGGCAGGGGGCGATCGTTTCCTCGACGCCAACAACTGTCCGCGCACCAAAGAGGAAGCGATACATCGCGTTCTCCACTTCCGGGTTTATTTTTGTATATAAATACACTTTTTAAATAAATATATATATATATATATATATATATATATATATATATATATATATATATATATATATATATTTATATATATATATTTATATATATATATTTATATATATATATATATATTTATTTGTTTATTTACATCAGCACAAGATACTCGACAGCCCACACACACACACACACACACACACACACACGTATAACAACGTTAGGCTACAGCAACGTTAGGATTTCTTCATGAAAGCAGCACTATGTAATGAACCTTTATTTGTCACATATGGTCACAAGTGAAAGTAACCGGCGAAATTGGCCGGCATCCCGCCCGCACGAACGTGCAACGCGACGACAACGGTATCGCTTCCTCTCTGGTGCGCGGAGAGTTGTTGGCGTCGAGGAAACGATCGCCCCCTGACGGTATTCTACGTAGACGCGCGCGTGTCATGTACACGCCTGGAGGAGGCAAAGCGTGACACCGACACGCATCCGCGAGTGGACCGGCGTGTCTATTTCACGCCTCGGCGTGATATCGGGTTGAACTCCTTGACCGTGTTAGCACCCATCAGACATATTTTGCGTATTGTGGCCCTTTGCATTTTTTGGTGGTTTAATGTGCCCCCATTGGCTTCTGAAATTGAGTACCCCTGCTCTAGAGTCCACTTGCAAATTAGTTAGACCAAACTGACAATTGTGGCTAAACAGCAAGATATATGATACTGTTAATACAGTGATGTAGTAGTGTCAGAAGAGGTGAGCATGCTGTGAATCCTTGGTTACTTACTTCCTGAAATGGAAAATATTATTAGCTAGCAAATGTTCAATCACATCTGAAATTTAAGTTCTGAATGGTGGATCAGATTAGTCGGACTTTTTGCATTGCTAGTGCCATCAGTTGCACTCCAGCCTCCTGCAACTAAATGCTAGTTTAGAGAGAATCTCTATACACTCTGTTCACAAAAAACATAATTCACCCAACGGTGCTGCGGCATCACATTAGTAGATTGAATGTTTCTGGTCAAAAGCCTACTCGTTGTTCTGGCGGCCATTTGTATCATCGCTTATTTTATGTGGGCATTCGCAAAATCCTAAGAAAGTTAGGTGGGCATATGGCGTATGTCTACGTATGCCCTAGACTACACTACTGAATTAATGTCAGATTTTATAGCCATTTTGATATACATTAAGGTCAAGTCAAGCGCTTTTCACAATACACATCATTTCAAAGCAGCTTTACAGAAAGTCATGCATTAACAGAAAATGGAATTGTAATATCTATAAAGTCCCAGAGTCATCATTATATGTTTGATTATTATGATTGTATACACATAAATAATTTTATAATTATTTTATTTAGAACCGTAGTGACCAAGCCGAAGGCAACTGTGGCAAGGAACACAAAACTCCATAAGATGTTGGTTAATAGAGAAAAATAACCTTGGGAGTAACCAGATTCACTGTGGGGGCCAGTTCCCCTCTGGCTAAACAACATGAATATAATGCCAATATTAGTTATTTGTGTGCAGTGCAAGCCAATGTTAAAAATTCCATGACTAAGGTAATCTTGAGGAACTGTTTTGGAGATTTCAGTCTTTTCCCTTTCATCTCGATGTAAAGAAAGTGTATGACTAGAAAATACAGTTGCTGCCTGGAAGCATTGCCAAGATGGCCGCTAAGTGAATAGACTTGTGTAAAACAGGCTGTATTTATATATACACATGAGCATATTAAGACACCACACATCAATATTTGATTGACTGGCTGTGGGTGTTGAGGCCTTGCATTTGTGTCCAATGTACAGAGAACATGGAAATGATCCACCAATCAGAAGATGAGTAGAGCGGATGAAGACATAGACAGGCTTAAGAGAGACAACACACACTCACACATGAAAGGACAGCGAGAAAGAGAGAGAGACTCCCTGCTTAACTGCTCTCGTTTCATCTGCCCGTCATCCTTTCCTTTAATGAGGAGGTAGGAGAGAGCAGGGAGAGGAGAAGAGACATGGGGGTGTGTTCAGACTTCCTCTCCAGGTCTAATTGGGCCTGTGACCTCAGAATGAAGGTTTTGAAGCCTCTTTCTTCCTCTTCAGAGAGAGAGAGAGAGAGCGAGAGAGAGAGAGAGAGAGAGAGAGAGAGAGAGAGAGAGAGAGAGTGTCAGGTTAAGTGTGTTTGTGTATATAGGTTTATGTTTGTTTGGTTGGTAGCAAATGAGGATGAGTTTGTACACACTATATGTGAGGGTGGAGGAGTGTTTATTTATTGATTTTTTTTGTGTGTGTGTGTGTGTGCACGCGTGCATGCGTGTGTGTGTGTTGGCAGGTTTAAGTGGTTTACGAGGAATTTTTTTTAGGTTACAAACTAGTAATTACAAGGGTATTATGCTATAAATGTTGTTTATGAGGATATTTCTAGTGTCCCCATAATTCAACTGGCTTAAAAATCATACTAAACTATATTTTTTGAAAATGTAAAAATGCAGAAAGTTTTTTGTGAGGGTTAGGTTTAGAGGTAGGGTTAGGGGATAGAATCTATAGTTCGAAAAGTATGAAAATCATTATGTCAATGGAGAGTCCTCAGTGTTGTAGGTTATACTGTGATCAGGGTTGGAAGGGTTAATTTTTTAATGTAATTCGTTACAGATTACTGATTACTTAACAATAAATATAATCATAAAGTAATGAAATTACAGCAATATGAAATTAACATAATCAGATTAATTTAATTCTTTTTGGATTACCACAATGGCGCATATGTAAATAAAGTCAGGATAAAATCAGTATGATCTCTAAAACTTTAAATTGTGCCTTGAATGCATACAGAACATGTAAGTAATATTGTGAGTACTGTTGTAGATGTTATTATGTCTAAGGAAAAGAAAATGAGCTGTTAATGTAGAACAACCCAGTATTTTTAAAGAAATCAGGTTGTCTGTCTGCTACAGTAAAAGAACATTTCTCATAAAGCAAAATTATGAATTTTGTCTTGGTTAACATTAAACTAAATCTGACAGGATATACTTCAGATTCTAAAACATGTATTGTAATTCTACCATGTATTGCAGTTAGTGTGTATAGGCAATTGTAATTTGCACTATTCATTAGCTTCAGACTGTATTCAATAGGTAGATCACGTTAACATTGTCATTATAATTCAATGCTGGAGAGTGTCTTTCCTCTGCTTGTTCATGATCCAAAGTCAAATATCACCAGCTAACAATTTATGGCTGATTTCTATGATTATGTTTCTGCTTTAGGAGGATTTTAAAGGGTAAAAAAGTTTTTGATTGAAGGGAAAACAAATCTTGTTTAAAAGAATAAATAAAAACATTTTAAAACATTTAGTGTGTCTTTTCAATTACTTATTCCTTATTAATATAAGTGTTGAGCATGTTACATTTGTCAGAATGTCTCCCTCACCCAGATTTTTGATCAACAATAATTTATCAGAATCAGATTAATTCTTCATTGAACTTTCTTTCCTAAGAACTTAAAACATATTTCAATTAATTTGTACATACATGTAAATACATCTCTGCTCATGTCTGGATTTGTTTATAATGATAATGGATGCAAAAGCATGAGAGGTGAAAAAGGAGAGAAAGTCATAGCAGGTTTTCTGGGTATTGTTTCTGTTGATATTTGTATGGTTGTTGTATTTAAACCTTTTTTTTCTTAAATGATGAAGGTTTAAGTACCATTCACCTAGGGGAAGGGTAATTTTTTCATCTTCAATATGGAACAGCACAACATACAGGATGTCCTGGCTAATATAGTAGAGTTTGCATTTGCAACCATGCAAACCAAGGGATTTCTATGCCGTACCAGCAATGATGCGCAAATCGTGTCAGTATTGGCAGCTGTTCCTGCTCCCGTCAAATGATGAGAGCCACGGATTTCTTTGAGCACTAATGCTAACTCATTTGAACACATTTTATTAACTAATTTTTGCTAACCTAGCTATCACGATGAAGTAGCTGTTTGCCTTGAGAGCAGAGTACTGATGTGAGACAGGTGTTCTTTGTGCATAAGACAGTAGGAGTCCTGACTCAAGTGACTCATGAGAGAGAACCCAAAGAGACGAAGAGATCTAAACCATCTCTCACTCTAAACATACAGCTGTCTGTATCACTTTATATCAGGAAAATTCACTATTTCTTTTTTCAGAAATTAAAACGTTTAATCCTGACAGTAATCCCAATGTTTTTAAATGTAACTATAATCTGATTACGATGGGTTTTTATGTAACTGTAATGGGTACAGTTACTTTTTTGTATATTGATTACCTAACACCATTACAAGTAGTTCATTACTCCCTAAGCCAGCCTGTGATTGATGGGTTTCTCTAATGCCCTGTTAAAGACCAGCAGAGACATGCCCGAAAACATCTGACAAACAAACACTCTAACATGAACACTGATTCTCCTCCTTTTTAATTATTCTGAATGTGTTCTGTCCATCAGAGCAAATCAAACCTCTACTGACAACCAATAACAGTCATCCAAGCTGCTTCATTAAACATTTTCTTGGTTGTTTGGTTTCTAATTCTACAACGTTGCGCTCACATAGCAGTCTCATTGGAATGAAATCTGGCTTCATATAACTGTATATTTAACATTGACCTTTATTTAAATGAATAAAATCAATAGTGCTTTTGAGATGTAGTGATCAGAGTAAAGTCAGACTATACTATACTACTAAACAGCTCTAAACACACTGACACATCTTTTCTTCAGTGTGCTGATTGTATTACAGGTTTATACTGTCCCAGTATTATGATAATGTAATGCATTCATTATCTGTGTCTGTCTGTGTGTGTGTGTATGTGTGTGTGTGTGTGTGTGTGTGTGTGTGTGTGTTGTGTGCAGTAAACTCAGGTGCCAGTAGAAGAGGGAGAACATCGGAGATCTGATCCAGGAGACATTGGCGGTATTTGAACACTACGGGGGTGAGGACGCCTTCATCAACATCAAATACATGGTGCTCACCTACGTATCATGCCTTCTGAACTAAAGCAGTGCAGAGAACTCACACACACACAAAAACACTTACTTATACCCACAATCATTCAAAACACACCTACTCCTGCAAACATGTAAACACACCCACCTTATTTTACGATCCTAATTTCTGACTTTATTAAACTCATAAACAGTTCCCTGTTTCCAATTGAGTGTAACCTAGAGTGTTTTTGTGCACTGCTGCTGTCTGTATAAGATGCTCAGACACACAAAGCTTTGTGTAAAAATACAGGCGTATGAAGCTCAGGGGTCAATAAAGCTTTACAGACGAATCTGGCCTGGATGCTGTGTGTGTGTGTTTGTGTGTGTTTGTGTGTGTGAGCATATATACAGTATAAATATATTATATATACTGTATATAAAGTAAATCTCGTTGTCTAAATAAAACATATTGAAGACGACATGAAAACCAATCAGAAACCTCTGCCAACCAGTTGCTATGGGTTTTATATTCATATCTAACTATTTTAGACCTAATTGTGAAACCTTTAGGACAAAAACTCTAGAATTACTGAAAATTACAAAATAGTCTCATAGAATGAATGCTACTATATGTTACCTGGTGAAATTAACACTAGAGGCGCTACAACAAATTTGTTTTATTGACTTTCAAACAAATCACGAATGCAATGGCTGATAATGTCTTTATAAACACATATTTTTTGCACTATTTTTTGCACTACACTGCTATGTTATATTATCCAAACAGTTTAACTATAATGCATCATTTAAAAAATGATACATTTTAATGCTTTTATTATCGCCTATATTTTCAAACTTATTCCAATGTGATTAGCTTCTGAGATATCTCACCTCATAGAGTGTTGTTCTTTGTACTCAGAAGTACACGGTTCGAGATCAGTCAAGCATGCAACCTGACATGTGCAATGAGAGTGTCACAGAAGCAACACGACATGACATGGATGCTGTTTGTTTTGTTTTTGGTCACAATCAGTCAGGTTTATTGGTTGGTTAAGGGTAAAGATGTCTATTTTGTGGCAACTTCTTGTTTGATTTTAGTATAATATTGGTTAGGTTAGGGAGGTACGTTTTACTAATTAAATCCTTTATATAATATTTAACGAAAAAACCTTGTCTGATAACTACAGCATTTCACTTGCACCCTGCTGGAAATTTTATTGGAAAACTGCAGCCAAACGTGTTACAAGGCACGTAATTTCATTTAGCAAAATTGTTGCCAAGGTCACAAATTGTTCATTAATTTGTGTTTGTTTGCCACTGGTGAAACATCTCTACTAGAAG
Organism: Moxostoma hubbsi; assembly: GCA_032164185.1. Lineage (NCBI taxonomy): Eukaryota > Metazoa > Chordata > Actinopteri > Cypriniformes > Catostomidae > Moxostoma > Moxostoma hubbsi. Next base: position 17,750,566 of record JAVLUX010000023.1, read on the forward strand.
GCAACATCGATCCGTTCACTATTTTATTTGACTTTTGTCTTGTCATATAAATATATATATATATATATATATATATATATATATATATATATATATATATATATATATATATATATATATATATATCTACATTCAGACTGGGAGTTCTTCAACAAGACCACAGCCCGCTAAATCTGATGCAGGACAACATTCTGAAATAAATTATGACTTTATTTAGATAGCAACATTATGTGCTTTTAAAAGCCATGAACTTGCAGGCTGTGCGCCAAAACACAATGTCTGAAAGAAAGAATAATTTATCAGAGCGCACACACACATATACACACTCAGTCTCATGGGGCTTCCCCAGGGGCGTAACTAGAGGGAGGCCAGGGTGGTTAGCCGCCCAAGGGCCCGAGGGGTGATGAAAAACAACCAAGGCTCCCCAAGGAGGGGGCCTAACAGTTTCATTGCACTAGGGCCTGCAAGATCCAAGTTACGCCTCTGGGCTTCCTTTATGCTTTGCAGCCTTCTTTCTTTTTCCACCAGAGAAATCAGACATTGTAAGTGTGCATTGGTTTATTTATTTTGTAGTATATTGATTTTAAAGCATATAATGCCCCCAGAGCCTTTTCACATATTAACAACCAGATTAAAACTTCCAGATCACTTATTTCAATTGTAAGATCCCTCTAATGATATTCACACTTTTCTCTATTGAAAGCACTACAACTACAAATTATATGATGTTTTTCCTTGTGAATTTTATTGTTTTTTTTAAATGTACAGTCATTTTCAAATCAGCTGATCGCAACACGCTCCAAAAATTTCGGACAGTTGAATGTTTTCCACTGTGAAACATCACCATTTCTTCTGATAAAACTTATCAAGCATTTGGGCACAGAAGACACAAGTTTGTTAAGGTTAGAAAGTGGAATTTTCCCCCAATCATCCATTATGTAAGTCTTTAGTTGCACATTTGTACGGGGTCTTCTTTGCCATATGCTGTGCTTCATAATGCACCACACATTCTCAATTGGACACAGGTCAGGACTGCAGGCAGGCCAATCTAACAATCATACTCTCTGCTTACACAGCCATGCATTTGAAATCCAGGCAGTATGTGGTTTGAAGTTGTCCTGCTGGAAAATGACATCCCTGGAAAAGACGGTGCTAGATGGCAGTAAATATTGCTTCAAAATCTGCATTCATGGTGTTCTCACAGTTGTGCGAGTTGCCCATGCCATGGGAACTGGCACACCCCTGGCCCATTCAGACACTGGCCTTTGGACTTGACACTAATAACAAGCTAATAACAGCTTGGATGGCCCTTTTCCTCTTTGGCCCAGATAACACGACAGCTTTTTTTTTCAAAATCTTTTTGAAATGTGGACTCTTCAGACTAAAAAACACAGTTCCACTGTTCTACTTTTCATTTAAGATGAGACAGTGCCCATAGAATTCGGCAGCGGTTCTGGACAGTGTTGATGTAGGGCTTCTGCTTTGCATTGTAAAGTCTTAACTTGTATCTGTGGATGCAGCGGCGAGTGGTGTTGACTAACAAAGGTTTACAAAAGTTATCCCAAGCTCGTGTTCATGATATCCAATGCAAATGTGTGCCATTTTTTTAAGAAAGTGACATCTGATGGAACAGAGATCATGTGAATTCAGAAATGGTTGTCATCTTGCCCTTTGCGCACCGAGATTTGACCAGACTCCTTGAAACTTTTAACTATATTGTGCACTGTAGAGGTTGAAATGTCCAACATCTGGAACATTGTTCTCAAAGTTCTGGATTATTTGCTGAAGCATCTGTTGGCAAATTGACAAGTCTCAAATGATCCTTGCTCTTGAAGGACTTGGCTGTTTTTGGAGGCTCCTTATATACTATGACACGATTGCCTCACCTGTTTAATATCTCCTGTTTCACATTGCCTTGTTATTTCAACTCGTCAAATTGTTATTAGTCTTAAATTGCCCATCTCCATCTTTTTTTGAGTGTGTTGCGATCATCTGATTTGAAATTACTGAACATTTTCAAAAAACAATGAAATTCATAAGGAAAAACATAATAGAATTTGTAGTTGCAGTGCTTTCAATATAGCAAAGTGTGAATATCATTTACAAATCACTCCTTTTTCTTTTTACTAGCATTTTTCATACTGTCCCAACTTTTTTGGAATTGGGTTTGTAATTATTTAGAGGGATTTTGTTCTGCAATTGTTCTTCTTGTGCACCAGTCCCATATCATTTCCCCATTAACAGTGGCCACAAAATGTATTTGGACACTTAAGCTACACTTAAAATGAATGTCTTTGCAAGATACAACAAAATATCAAACATAGTGTAATTTCTTTTTCATTTCTTTCTTTTTTTTTTAAGAAAGATGGCCCAAGCACATTTCAAGCAAAACATTCAAATTCGAGTTTAAAACAGCAGATTTGGCATTTGGAAACTTTTTGCTTGTCAAACATCTCCATAAATAATGTGATGAACTACACCTGTGGTTATTCTGCAAGAGCACCTGTGTGAACTTGACGGGAACTGATTTCATACATACACTAAAAAGGACCTTGACACCAGTTGTTTTGAAGTAATTGCAAAAATTGCTCAAAAAAAGTTAGTTCTGACAAAATGTCTAGCATTATTTATTTGTAAATGCCACTTGAGTTGATCATTTGTTATCTAATGCAAATTAAATTCATACACTTACACATACACAAGTACATACACAAGTGTCCAAAAGTGTCTTTCGGGGGGCACTATGATTTTCTGACACTAGTAATTTATTCTTCCAAATCAACATACCATAATGGGAAAGATGTGTTTTACTGGAGCTTTTACTTTCTCTTAATAACTAGTATAGACAAGAGAAAAATAAATCTGTGTTGGTCTGTTTTATTCCTTTTTCAAAAACCTTAGACATGTGTTGTTTATCATTCTGGTAAAGGTGATTCCCATGAGCTGATGTGTGCAGTGAGCTGAGATTTATAGAACATTTGATCTCAGTTTCAGTTCAATCTGGATTTGATCACACTGCCTGTAAATTAAAGCTCTGAACAGACACATGAGGGAATGGTGCAGGGATTTGCCCAAATCAGTTTTACTGCAACAATCAAGGTCAATAAAGAGACCCGGAATCCCAGCTGAAGTCCTAGAAACTGAGACGGTGAGTTATTTTTGGAGGGGTAACAGCTCAGATTGGCTGATTAAAGGAATAGTCCACCCAAAAATATAATATAAAAAGATAATTTACTCATTCTACTATGAGGAATTATCCTCATTCTTTATAAACCGGCGTAATTTTTTGTTTTTCTTTTTTTATGGGAACACAAAAGTAGCTATATTGCTAAGAGTTAGAGTAGTTGTTTTTCATACAATAAAAGTTAATGAATGCAGGGGATGTCAAGATCCAAAAATGCATCTTGAGACACAGAGTTTGAATTTGCACAAGCACAAAGTGTGGCTTCAGAACACTGTATTTCAGGATATAGCACACACTTTTCCACTTTTATGGTGCATCGTTGGAGCTCGACAGCTGGGGCAAATTAACTCCTTTTGTGTTCCACAGCAAAAAGAAAATCACAATTTCAGAATGACATGAGGGCTAGTAAACATTGTGTGAACTTTTCCTTTATGTCTGCACTGATTTGCCCTGCTCCGTTCCGTAGGCTCTGTTCTAATTGGCTCTCAAGTGAATGAGTGGCAATGAATGAAATCCAGGCATATATAAAAAAAGAGAGGAAGCGATGGAGACGTTCATGTGGGAGCAAAGGGAAGGGGAAACATTAGAATGTAAAAATGCCAGATTGTTAAAAGCAACAGTGCAGAGGGGAAGGAGGGAAAGGGAATGGAGCAGCAGGAATAAATATCCCTCTGGGACCCATTCTTCTTGTTCAGCGCATCTGCTAGGGGCCACACGAAACCCAACTCCAGTCACTGAGCATGTGCGAAGCCCTGAGCAGAATGGAGATTTATTTCAGAGTGACTTCATGCTTCAAGTGTCACCTGCACCTCTTAACCCCAGAGTTCCACCACACAGAACGAAAGGGAACTCTGCTGTTTATTACAAAGTTCCCTTGAACTGCACTGAAAAACTTCATTAATTTGTTCTTTTTAGCCCTCAGTGCTGCAGTGAAGAAGGATGAATATTTCTTGAGGCTTTGAAACTTAATTTTTAAAGTTATAATTTTTGCCTTAATTAGATAGTATAGTGGAGAGGGAGACAGGAAATTAATTGAAAATGACATTGAAAATTAAAAATGGACTCAAATAACTTTATTAATGCACATTCTTGTTGTGCAATTCATTGGTGCCTGTTATTCCAAATAAAAGAACAACTGTCTTTGTAATCTTTTATCAAAAATAATAGCTATCTTGGCCTCTGAAACAACTTTCTGTTTCGGCCTACATCACAAATCCCTGTTTTCTTTTTTTTTTAACCCTTCCCCTACAACCACCTGGCTCCATTCTGGTATGTAACACACACATTTTACAATCCAATTGATTCCCGGTGGATAAAATCAAGACCCAAGGAAATATGGAAATACATCTGATTGTGGAAGTAAAATGTGTAGAAAATGGCGTTTTACTTTGACTTGAAATGCACTTTTGCAGTTCTGAAGTTCTGTAACATCTTGCCTTGTTCCAGGCAGCAGAATTGAGCTGTATTGTTCAGCAGTCTTTGAATATTGGGCTGTTTGTGAAGCAAGTCTCTTTATAGCAGTCCTGTTAACCATCGTTGGTTTGTAGAGTGTGAGAGTGTGGAGTGTTCTGAAGAAGGCTCACAGAAGACCGATGATTTTTTGGCAGGAGCCTAAAAGATCTTCCTCTCTCTTGTGCTCCAGATCAGCGGGGTTCTGCTTTCTGATCCTCACTCCTCCTCTTCCTCAGCCAGACGCCCTTATCAGACACAAACACACACACACACACACACACACACATGCCGATCTCTGACGTTACACACACACATGCCAGCACAACCATCTCCCATCTATCCTGCTCTCAAATATTTGCTCCCTGGACAATAAACTGGACTACATCTGACTCCAGCAGGCTATGCAGCGTGAGCTTAGAGACTGCTGCGTCTTTGTTTTTACAGAGACGTGGCTCAGCGACAGAGTTCCAGACACCGCCATTCAGCTAGACGGGCTCGCCTCGTTTTGTGCCGACAGAAATGCAGCTCTGTGCGGTAAGACTCGCGGTGGTGGCTTGTGTGTTTACATCAACAGGGAATGGTGCAAAAAATATGCTAGTCTCTAATTACTGCTCATCACTGGTGGAGCTTGTGACTGTTAGATGCATACCTTTTTAATTTACCACGGGAATTCACCACTGTTATTATACAGTTTACATTCCCCCCAGCGCTAACGCTAAGCCAACATAAGGAAGCGCTCTGTGAACTGTATGGGGCTATGAGCGAACTGCAGAACGCTCACCCCGACGGACTGTTTATTGTCACCGGAGATTTCAACCATGCGAATCTCAAGACAGTGCTCCCTAAATTCCATCAGTATGTGGACTTTGCAATGAGAAGGGCGAACACGCTTGATATTGTTTACACAAGCATCCCAGGCGCGTACCGGGCGGAGCCCCGCCCCCACCACGGCTACTCAGACCACATCTCTGTTATGCTAATTCCAGCATACAGACCGCTTGTCAGACACACAAAACCGCTTCAGAAGTAGGTGAAAATCTGGCCAGCAGGAGCCATCTCTGCTCTTCAAGACTGTTTTGAGTGTACTGACTGGCACATGTTCAGGGAGGCTGCAACATATGGCGATTCTACCAACTTGGAGGAATACACAGCATCAGTGACCAGCTACATCAGCAAATGCATTGATGATGTCACCTTCTCCAAGAACATCACCACACGCTCCAACCAGAAGCCGTGGATGACTGCAGAGGTGCGGACCCGAGACTCTGCCTTCAGAGCAGGCGACAAGGCTGCCCTAAGAACAGCGAGGGCCAAACTGTCCCAGGCCATCAGAGAGTCAAAGCGAGTACATGCCCAGAGAATCCACAGTCAATTCCAGGACAGCAACTACACATGGCGCATGTGGCAGGGCATTCAGGCCATCGCCAACTACAGGACAACATCAGTTGCCTGTGACAAAGATGCCTCCCTTCCAGATGCACTGAACGACTTCTACGCTAGGTTTGAAGTACAGAACGACGTGGTGGCCACCCCTCCTCCCAATGACCAAGTGCTCTGTCTTACCACGGCTGATGTGAGGAAAACTCTACGTAGAGTCAACCCACGGAAGGCTGCTGGACCAGACAACATTCCTGGCAGAATGCTCAGAGGATGTGCAGACCAGCTGGCAGATGTTATTACCGACATCTTCAACAACTCTCTGAGCAGCGCCATCGTTCCAACGTGCTTCAAGGCCACCACCATCGTCCCCATGCCAAAGAAGTCTTCAGTGTCCTGCCTCAACGACTACCATCCCATCACACTCACACCCATCATCATGAAGTGCTTCGAGAGGTTCATCATGAGGAACATTAAGACCCAGCTGCCCCCCTCACTAGAACCACTGCAATTTGTGTATCGTCCAAACCGTTCAACAGACGACGTCATCACCACCACCCTCCATCTGGCCCTCACCCACCTAGATAAAAAGGACTCATACATTCGAATGCTGTTCATAGACTTCAGCTCTGCATTCAACATAATCATTCCTCAGCACCTGATTGGAAAGCTGAACCTGCTGGGCCTGGACACCTCCATCTGCAATTGGATCCTGGACTTTCCGACTGGGAGACCTCAGTCAGTCCGGATCGGGAACAGCATCTCCACCACCACCACACTGAGCACTGGGGCCCCCCACTCCTGTGTGCTCAGTCCGCTGCTACAAAAAACACTGCATCCGCAAAGCAACCAGCATTGTGGATGACCCCACACACCCCTCACACAAACTCTTCACCCTCCTGCCGTCTGGCAAGAGGTACCGAAGCATTCGGGCCCTCACGGCCAGACTGTGTAAAATCTTCTTCCCCCAAGCCATCAGCCTCCTCAATACTCAGAGACTGGACTGACACACACTGGCTGCAACCTCAATAACTGCTATGTGCATAGAACACTATCTCATAGTATGTTATTGTAAAGAAGATCAAGGTTACGGGCAAGGAAGAGGCGAGAAACCGGCTCGTCAACATAAATAATAATTTAATAAAGAACTTAAAACAAACATTTAGGACAGCAGACATGTCTGCTGATTAAGCTCTCTCTCTCGATCTCTGTCTGCGAGTGGCCTTTATCCCTCTTGACGGCTCAATTTAGCTTGATACGGGACCGGGCGTGCGCAATCACGCGCCGGTCCCGCCCTCCACCGTGCCACATTCCTCCCCCGTTCTCTCAGGCTGGGGACCCCCGGCCTGACGTACATCCCCTGGGGGGGCGGCGCCTCCCGCGCGGTCTGCCGGCGGGTCATCCCCATCAGCCTGGACGAGGGAGGGGGCAAGGGGGAGGGAAACAACAATTAAAAATAGGGGGGGGGGAGGGTTCCTGCACTGGGCAGTACCTCCCCTCCCACAAACACCATAATTTAAAAAAAAGAGGGAAAAGGCCAACGCAGAGCGGTATCGAGAGAGAGAGGAGAGAGTGATTAAAGGAAAGAAAGAAAAAAAACCGTACTCGCCGGCTCGTTCCTCAGCCACTTCTCCACCCTCTACAGGACAACAGCCGTGCCTCTCCGGGCAGATCGGAGGCAGTCCTCAGCCCCTGGCGGACGGAACGCCCCGCCGCGTTCCCAGGGTGTCGAAGGGGCCTCCCCCCGCCCCTGGCAGCGGTTCTCCCGCTCCAGGCGGTCGGCGGCGAGCCCCTCCCCGCACGCGGTCGGCAGTCTCCAACCCCGCCGCGTTCCAGCGGCTACTAGGGGACTCCCCCGCCCCTGGCAGCGGCCCTAACCGCTCCAGGCGGTCGGCCAGGAGCCCATCCTCCCCTCGCGGTCGGCGGCCGTTCCTCCGCGTCCAGGCGGCTGGGCTCCTCCGTCCCCCGGCAGATGGCCGCGGCTGCTCCATTGAGAAGTGGCGAGAACTCCGCTACGGCGTATCCCTCTTCCTTCCCGGGCTTTCGGCACCAACGTAAAACAGATCACGTTCATGGGCTAGGAAGAGGCGAGAAACCGGCTTGTCAACATAAATAATAATTTAATAAAGAACTTAAAACAAACATTTAGGACAGCAGACATGTCTGCTGATTAAGCTCTCTCTCTCGATCTCCGTCTGCGAGTGGCCTTTATCCCTCTTGACGGCTCAATTTAGCTTGATACGGGACCGGGCGTGCGCAATCACGCGCCGGTCCCGCCCTCCACCGTGCCACAGTTATGTTTACATTTTGCATTTTTAGGAACTGTCATCTTTTTGCACTACTGTGTACTGGTCGGCGCTGCACTGTCTCTCACTGCGCCTATTGTCCTGTTAATTTTTAGTAATTGATTATACTGTCCTGTACTTTTTGCACACGTTTGCATGTGCACTTTATATAGGTATGTTATTTAGTCTGTGTAGTCTCATGTGGTTCTGTGTTTGTCCTATGTTGTTTAATGTAGCACCATTGTCCTGGAGGAATGTTGTCTCGTTTAACTGTGTTCTGTACCAACTGTATATTGTTGAATGACAATAAAAACCACTTGACTTGACTTGATTTGACAACCACTCTCCTTATTGTTTGGACCACACACACACACACACACATATGTCATTGTAAGTCAGTATTTTTTCAGTTGTAATTATCTCACGTCAGACCATTATTTAAAGCTCATGCGATTCCACATGCATGGTCTTCAAACAGTTTAAGAATTGGCTGCCTTTCTATTCAAGTTGGAACTCGAGTTGGAATCTGAATGTAACTGGCCATATCCCTACCGGATGTTGAATTACAATGGCAGAAATTAACTGAATTTAAATTTAAATAATTCATTAGCAAAGGAATTTCATTAGTCTAACAACAAAATGGACACAACTTCATTGTTTACAGTTTCTAACTTGTAAGCCTGCTTCATGTTGTTTTACTCCATTTTGAAGTGCTTGGGGTAACACTGTATTTTACATTGTCTGTGTTACACATATTACATGTTACTATTATTAACTACAATAATAATAACAAAAACAATATGTAAGCACAAATAGCAGTAAAACATATTTACACAGTACATGTAGTTCATTAGTAGACCTATTACTCATTAATTACCTATGTAAACACACAGTGACACAAACACAGTAAAATGTAAAAAAAAAAAAAAGAAAAGAAAAAAAGTGACCAACTTGGGGGGAAATTGCATGATTTTACATTTGTAACAAATAATAAAATATATAGTATATATATATACACTCACCTAAAGGATTATTAGGAAAAACATACTAATACTGTGTTTGACCCCCTTTCGCCTTCAGAACTGCCTTAATTCTACGTGGCATTGATTCAACAAGGTGCTGAAAGCATTCTTTAGAAATGTTGGCCCATATTGATAGGCTAGCATCTTGCAGTTGATGGAGATTTGTGGGATGCACATCCAGGGCACGAAGCTCCCTTCCACCACATCCCAAAGATGCTCTATTGGGTTGAGATCTGGTGACTGTGGGGGCCATTTTAGTACAGTGAACTCATTGTCATGTTCAAGAAACCAATTTGAAATGATTCGAGCTTTGTGACATGGTGCATTATCCTGCTGGAAGTAGCCATCAGAGGATGGGTACATGGTGGCCATAAAGGGATGGACATGGTCAGAAACAATGCTCAGGTAGGCCGTGGCATTTAAACGATGCCCAACTGGCACTAAGGGGCCTAAAGTGTGCCAAGAAAACATCCCCCACACCATTACACCACCACCACCAGCCTGCACATTGGTAACAAGGCACGATGGATCCATGTTCTCATTCTGTTTACGCCAAATTCTGACTCTACCATCTGAATGTCTCAACAGAAATCGAGACTCATCAGACCAGGCAACATTTTTACAGTCTTCATCTGTCCAATTTTGGTGAGCTCTTGCAAATTTGTAGTGGAGATGAGTGGTACCCAGCGGGGTCTTCTGCTGTTGTAGCCCATCCGCCTCAAGGTTGTGCGTGTTGTGGCTTCACAAATGCTTTGCTGCATACCTCGGTTGTAACGAGTGGTTATTTCAGTCAAAGTTGCTCATCTATCAGCTTGAATCAGTCTGCCCATTCTCCTCTGACCTCTAGCATCAACAAGGCATTTTCGCCCACAGGACTGCCGCATACTGGATGTTTTTCCCTTTTCACACCATTCTTTGTAAACCCTAGAAATGGTTGTGCGTGAAAATCCCAGTAACTGAGCAGATTGTGAAATACTCAGACCGGCCCGTCTGGCACCAGCAAACATGCCACGCTCAAAATTGCTTAAATCACCTTTCTTTCCCATTCTGTCATTCAGTTTGGAGTTCAGGAGATTGTCTTGACCAGGACCACACCCCTAAATGCATTGAAGCAACTGCCATGTGATTGGTTGATTAGATAATTGCATTAATGAGAAATTGAACAGGTGTTCCTAATAATCCTTTAGGTGAGTGTATATATATATATATATATATATATATATATATATATATATATATATATATATATATATATATATATATATACTGTATATATATAGTAATATAGAGTATATATGTTTAATATAAATTCTATTGGTGAATTTCCATGTGTTTATGATACCTCATACAGTTTGTGTGTATGATAACATGTTTATGGGTAATTCATACAGATTTGTTATGTATTATTTAAAACTACTCTTATAGCAGTTGTATCAATTTCTTTCAATTTCATATCACTTTAACTCTACTTCCTTTAATCTAATTGTGCATCCTATTTGCTGCATCAATTCAAATTTAATTCAAGTTCAGGAACTGAATAGTACTTAAAAGATATTCTCAATTCAATTCTGAATGCTGCTCAACCCTGGTCATTTACATAATTCACACACACACACACACACACACACACACACACACACACACACACACACACACACACACACACGCTATCCTTTTGATGACTGTCCATAGACATAATGATTGATTCATAATGATTGATGACAAACTATAGATTCTATCCCCTAACCCTACCCCTAAACCTAACCCTCACAAAAATTGCCTGCATTTTTACATTTTCAAAAAAACATTGTTTAGTATGTTTTATAAGTGATTTGAATTATGGGGACACTAGAAATGCCCTCATAAACCACATTTATAGCATAATACCCTTGTAATTACCAGTTTGTAACCTAAAAACATGTCCCCATGAACCACCTTGTCTGATTTTGTATTGTTTATGTTCATCCTTGAAGCCTTCAAGCTCTCCTTTGACAAAATAACTAAAAAAAGCTTTGAGAGAGCTCCTGTTATTATGTTCCAGTCATACCTCCTACAGCTTTTCTAATCAACTCGCGATGCTGACCACAGGATCATGACTGATGCCCCCTTCTGATGGCCCATCTCCCTCTCACGTTCTCTGCCTACTGCTTCACAACCACCTGATTTCATTTTCAGTTTTTATCTAAAGTGCCATTAATTGGATTAATCGTAGAATGAAATCCGTGTTATTAATAGAGGATTCAAATATAGAGGTTGGGTGGGGATTAATATCTCACAGAAACACTTACACACATAAACACACTCAACAGCAGCTAGCAACACACAGACACATGTATACAGACACAGAGTGTCTGACCTGTCTCAAGTAGTGCCTAGTAAAGTGGAAATTTATGGACGTGCCTAACTTATATACAAATTCCCATGTCCTCATTATTTGTTTTTCACCAAAAAATATAACAAATCACTCAAGCTCCTCTCCCCAGCCTCTTAAATGTTCAATCTTTTGTGCATCTTGTAATAACCACATATGAATAATTTATAATGCATTTGTTAATGATTTTTTGGCCATTAATGAACCATTTTATAAACCCTTATCAAAGGGAACATATACAGTATGAAAATGATTAGGAATATTTTTGCTGCCTGATTTTATTTTATTTATTTATTCTTTCAATAAATTATACTATATCTTTGCCCATCTTGGCCAGATGAATGTATTCAATCAAAGTTAATTCATTTTGACAAAAAGATCAAAAGCTTTGATGACTATTCTATGTTCTCAACCAAACATATGACAGCACAATTCACAATAGGGTAGGCTGTAATGTTACCAAGCTGGTTGAAGACACAGGAGCAGATGAAGAAGTGTGAGAACCGAAGTTTGGTTTATTTACATAAAGAGTGATATATCCAAAAAAATGTGAATCCAAAACAAACATAAACGACTTGACTATACTTTACTTGAAACAATGTTACATTAACACAATACTCGACAAAGGACTAGAGAACATGAGGGCTATAAATACATAGAATAGGTGAACAAGTTAACAAGACAATGAAACTTGACTAAACTAATAACAAGATAACCAGGCAATAACCATATGAACCAATGACATAACAGAACTGATAACAAGACTCATGAACACAAACCAATGAGGAGACAGGACTAATAAACATAGTGGTACAAGAGGGTCATATGACAGTAACACGACAAGGAACCAATAAGAACTAAACACATGAAAACATGGCAGGAACAGGAAATCACTTGACAGGAACAAGGAACGTTTTCAAAATAAAAGACATGAAAAAAAAAAACACATGCAAATGTGACATAGGGTCTCTTTGAGCAACATGTTGTTAAGTATTTCAGCACATAGGCATGTGTGGAACTTTGTAACTCTCCAGGGCTGCGTTACCCAAAAGCACAGTACGCCATATTAGATCATAGAAACCATTGGCAGCAATAATCCCTATGATAAATATTAGCTTGTGATGCTTTTTGGAAATGCAGTCCAGAACAATGATTGCACCCTCATGGGTTCGACCCTGGAGCCATTAGATTAACAGCCCAGATATTAAACTCCTTACATGTGTTTGAGATCCTCACTGGTTCAGGGGAACTCTGTAATGGTTAAAGGTCACATTGCAGATACTGCTTTTCCATACCTGCTATTATTGGCTGTTCTTTTAGAAGCTGTGTGATGTCACCAGCTTAAGGAATGTGTCACGTTATCTTCTATTTGGATAACAGAGGATCTGGAAAAGGTCAGCTGGGTCTGTGGACAATCATCTCTCACTCACAGTGCTGATTTAGTGCCTGTTCACGTATGTCAAGAGAATGCGCCAGTGTCTAAACAACTGTTGAGAAGGTTACTTCATTCATGACCTTCCTGCAAGAGAAGTTGACTGGAAGGTTTCTAGTTTGAGATCTCAAGGCTCAAGTCTACAATGAAAATTATATAGTGTAGGCAACAATTGTTGTTATGCCAGAACAATTTAATGCTCAGGGAAGTAATCTAAATGGTTAAAGTATTTGTGGAATAGCTTTTCAAAAAGTTGCAGCTAGTTTTACACATAAAGAAATTTATATTTTTTAAACAAACGTATAGCATCAAGACCACTCGCATGAGATAAAGACCCTAATCATATCAGTAAACTTATTAAAGCTGTTTTATTCTACATGGAGAGGGTACCCTCATGGGATCACCTGACCTGCCAAATACTACTCTCTTAATCTTAGTAACCATCCTGTAATTGGACACTTTCACTCATGGATTAAATTAATCATGGCTGATTGTGAACATTAGTACATTTTTACAATGGCATCTGTAACAGATACTATTGATTTTTCATATGCTTACAATATCGATTTGTAAAACAGTTCACGCTCACGGGCAAGGAAGAGACGAGAAACCGGCTTGACATACAAATAAAGGTTTAATGTAAAACTCAAAAGACAAACACACAGGACGTGTCCGTGAACAATCTCTCTCTCACGCGTGTCTTCCGCGGTCGGCCTTTATCCCTCTCGGAGGCTTGATTAGCCTAATACGGGACAGGGCGTGCTGAGTCACGACCCGGCCCCGCCCTCCACTGTGCCACATTCCTCCCTCGTTCTTTCAGGCTAGGGACCCCCGGCCTGACGTACATCTCCTGGGGGGGGAGGCGCCTGCCGGCGGGTCATCCCCATCAACCTGGATGAGGGAGGGGGCAAAGGGAGGGAAACAACAAACAATTAAAATATGGGGGGGTACTCTTACAACCGCCCCCCCCCCCCCCCCCCCCCGTCAATCCATTAAATTTTTTAAAGCATGGCAAAAACAATACAATTTAAAAAAGAGGGAAAAGGCCAATGCAGAGCAGCAGTGAGAGAGAGGAGAGAGAGAGATAAAAGAAAAAACGTACTCGCCGGTTCTCCGATACGCCGTAGCTTGTTCCTCAGCCACTCCTCCACCCTCTACCGAACGGCAGCTGCACCTTTCCAGGCGGATCCGAGGCAGTCCCTGGTGGACGGAACGCCCCGCCGCGTTTTCGGGGAGCCGAAGGGGACTCCCCCGCCCCTGGCAGCGGTTCTCCCACTCCAGGCGGTTGGTCGCGATCCCTCTCTGCTCGCGGACGGCGGTCTTCCCTCGACCCCTCCGCGTTTCAGCGGCTGGTAGGGGCATCCTCCGCCCCTGGCAGCGGCTCTGACCACTCCAGGTGGTCAGCTAGGAGCCCCTTCTCCCCTTGCGGTCGGCGGCCTTTCGCGGCCGTTCGACGACGGACATGTCCGTGAACAATCTCTCTCTCATGCACGTCCTCCGCAGTCGGCCTTTAACCCTCTCGGAGGCTTAATTAGACTAATACGGGACCGGGTGTGTTGAGTCACGACCCGGCCCCACCCTCCACCGTGCCACACAATTATTGAGCAAAAACTTTTAATTTAACTTTGAGAAATAAAACTTTGCATTTCCACTTTAAACTAAAATTAGAGTTTGCATTAATTTTAGTCTACTTTCTTTTTGCAATAACACAACCAAATTTATGTATTTCACTGTATTTTCATAATTATTATTGGATATTGAAAAACAGCATCAATACTAATAGGCTATGTGAATATAGCATTTAAAAAAATTAAACACTGAGAAGTACTTTTTTCCCAACTGATTATCTTCAATTGTGCAAGCCAGACATTTATTTTAAACATATTCAACAAAAAGGAGATACGTTTAATGATTAGGCACCCTAACACACCACGAAACGTGTCCGGTTACTCATGTAACCTCGGTTTCCTGAGATGAAGGGAACGAGACATTGCAATAAATGCTATTTTCCACTACCTAGTTGAAGCCCTAGCATCATAACAGCAATCTTATGATTGGCAATGATGTTTGAGCCATGCCCCTTTAGGTGAGCATTTGCCCTATATATGCGGGTGATAAAACATAATTTCTTCAGAATTTTCTGACTGAGGGACAAGAACACTTCGCTATTCTTCAAGACTCTGAAGTAGTAGTGCGGCCAAGTTTTACAATGTGTTGTTCCCTTCATCTCATGGAACCGAGGTTACATGAGTAACTGGAGACGTTCCCTATCGATTCAGTTCACTCGACATTGCAATGAACGCTATGGGGAAAGGAGACCCATCACACCGCACTACATAGAGTCATACACTAAGATGTACCAGGGTAGAAACACTTAGAAGAATATGTATATGAGGTCACCGTCTCTTCGGGCGGTGACTTTTATGTCTTGAAGTGTTTTTGAAAATGAATCTGAGGATCTATATAAATCATATAATAAACAGAGAACAATTAATTCATAACCAGAGGTAGGAATTGAGGTTTTATTATATTGGAAGTGCTTGAGACTTCTAATAGGTGTATATTTGATAGTGGCCTACACAGGTGGCTGTATTAAAATTATATCAGGCCTTTTGTGTGTCTCCGTTATGGAGCAATTCATTGGGTCTTTACTGTGTGAAGAGCACCAATTTGCAAACACACACCACTTTAGAGCATTGCGGTGTCTCGATGATTGTGATCTAGCCTGCAAAATGGTGCTCATTACAGACTGAGCCAGTTCGGGCTCATTCGCTGTGCTCTGTTCAGAGGCCATAAGTATATGGCCATACATTTAGGTTCCACAGCTCTGTGCACTGGGGATGCCAAATCGTGCCCTGCAGACGAGAGAGCAGACACCTCCTCAATGGAATTTCCCGTGGAGGGGCGCCTAATATCATTTTCAGAAACCATGGCTGGTTGGGCCATTTTGGCACAACCAACAGAACCGTTTCCTTGTCCTCTCGGACTTTGCTGTTAACAGAGATAAGGAGACTTACCGGGAGAAATGCATATTTGCATTTTGTTGGCCACTTGTGGGCCAAGGCATCCATTCTCAGCAGAGATTGGGATATGGAGCACCAAAGAGGGCAGTGGGCTTTCTCCGTGGAGGCAAATAGGTTGACTTCCGCTTTGCTGAACATTTCCCAAATCCTCAGAACCGTCTAAGGATGAAGTCTCCATTCCCCACCATAGGTCCTGGCGCGACAGCATGTCCGCTTTGCAGTTCAAATGGCCCGGAACATATGTCGTGCACAGAGAGATGAGATGGCGCGTGCTCTACACGAGGAGACGTTGCGCCAGGCTCATCATTGGTAGCGATCCAGTGCTGCCCTGGCAATTTATGTATGTTACCACTGGCATATTGTCTGACCGAATCAGAACATGATGATTCACTATGGCGGAATAGAAAGCTTTCACTGCGAAGAAGACAGCTATATGCCAGACCCATTTCACACTGGTCCCAAAAGTGCAAAAAGCCTGACGTCCATTGCACAGCGCACCCCAACCTGTGTTCACACCGTGGTCAGCAATTTTCATCTGAAAACCTGATCCAGAATCACACCCTGCTGATAAAGGTTTGGAGCTGTCCATGGTGCTAGAGCAGCCAGACAGTGGCGAGTCATGGCGACGCGCACACGCCCCAGACGCAAGGTGTGACTCGGTACATTGTGTTTGAGTCAGCACTGGAGAGCAGGGGTGGACTGGGAAGAGAAATCGTCCCGGGATTATACATAGAAACTGGACCAAAAGTTGTTGAGACGGGGGGGGGGGGCTGTGGATGCAGGAGTGGATACCGAGTTTTGGACGTGTGTTGAGGGTAGCTGCTGTTTATAAGACGGGAGCATTTTGTGAGTTGTGTTGGTTAATTTTTCTCTGAGATACCAACACTGTGCTCATTCATAGAGGGCCGGAAGTCGTCACGTGCATACTTCACTGGCAAAGATGCTGCATTGGAAGATTGAGGGGCCCGCCGAGCTTCCTTATGTTGTCCCTTGAGACTTCACACAGAGGAAGCAGTCAGGAAGCGGAATCGTCCCTCAGAATGAGAGCAAACCTAGAGCAGAACGACTTGATGCACTCACAGTGAGGGCAATCTGTCCCCATGAGAGCTGCTTCAGCCTGGGGTGTGGCCTAGGTAGCAAACGCAGCTCTCATGTTGGTCTGAGGGAGCGATGTGTTGCTCACAGGAACACTTGCGATACGACATCTTTAAAAAGACGCATACACACAAGCGGCACTTACGTCACTTGTACAGAATAGTACATTGAGATAAATATTCGAGAAAAGATGATGTCGTTCTTGAACAGTGATGGGTCATTTATGAACGATTTGTTCATATTTAACAAATCTTTTATGTGACTCAGAAGAACGAGTAGTCTTCGAGAGTGATTTGTTCATTTTGTGTTGGCCGCACATGTGCATTGCGAAACCTCCATTAGTTTGTTACGTGAAAACCGCATATGCGCTGTACAGGAAACCAAAATTATTAGTTCACCTCTCGAGTCTTCGGGTCCAATTCATTCATCCTTTTGTCACGTGACAGCCATATGTGCTATGCATTGCTCACACGGGAAACCGAAATTATTAGTTCACCTCTAAAGTCACACGGTCCGAGTCGTTCGTTCTTTTGTCACGTGACAGCTGTATACGCTTTGCACTGCTCACATGGGAAATAGAAATTATTAGTTCACCTCTCGAGTCTTCTGGTCTGAGTCATTTGTTCTTTTGTCACGTGACAGCCGTATACGATTTGCATTGCTCACACAGGAACAGAAATTATTAGTTCATCTCTCGAGTCTTCTGGTCTGAGTCATTCATACTTTTGTCACGTGACAGCCGTATACGCTTTGCATTGCTCACACAGGAAACAGAAATTATTAGATCACCTCTCCAGTCTTCTGGTCTGAGTGGTTGGTTCTTATGTCACATGACAGCCATTTGCTATGCACATACTGCTGTCACATGACAAAAGAATGATGACTCAGACAAGAAGATTCCAGAAGTGAACTAATAATTTCTGTTTCTCATTATTTTAAAGGTTTTTCTTTATTGGTATTATAATCAAATTTTGCTTAAGTAGACGTGTTGGGGGGATGTGGCTATTGAAAATTTAACATTTTAATTTAATTCTGCTAAAATGAACGAAATGAATTGAATAAAGATTCGTTCATTTTGCTGAACGAGCCTCAAAGATAATATCATATCCGATCTTCCCATCACTAATCTTGAAAGAAGAAAATTCTGAAGAATGTATGTTTGAGCGCCCACTTACAGGTGAAACTCGAAAAATTAGAATATCGTGCAAAAGTTAATTAATTTCAGTAATTCAACTTAAAAGGTGAAACTAATATATTATATAGACTCATTACAAGCAAAGTAAGATATTTCAAGCCTTTATTTGATATAATTTTTATGATTATGGCTTACAGCTTATGAAAACCCCAAATTCAGGATCTCAGAAAATTAGAATATTACATGAAATCAAAAAAAAAAAAGGATTTTAAATACAGAAATGTCGGCCCTCTGAAAAGTATAATCATGCATATGTACTCAGTACTTGGTTTGGGCCCCTTTTGCATTAATTACTGCCTCAATGCGGCGTGGCATGGATGCTATCAGCCTGTGGCACTGCTGAGGTGTTATGGAAGACCAAGATGCTTCAGTAGCTGCCTTCAGCTCTTCTGCATTGTTTGGTCTCATGTCTCTCATCTTTCTCTTGGCAATGCCCCATAGATTCTCTATGGGGTTCAGGTCAGGCGAGTTTGCTGGCCAATCAAGCACAGTAATACCATGGTCATTGAACCAGGTTTTGGTACTTTTGGCAGTGTGGGCAGGTGCCAAGTCCTGCTGGAAAATGAAGTCAGCATCTCCATAAAGCTTGTCTGCTGAAGGAAGCATGAAGTGCTCTAAAATGTCCCGGTAGACGGCTGCGTTGACTCTGGACTTAATAAAGCACAGTGGACCAACACCAGCCGATGACATGGCTCCCCAAACCAACACAGACTGTGGAAACTTCACACTGGACTTCAAGCATCTTGGATTGTGTGCCTCTCCATTCTTCCTCCAGATTCTGGGACCTTGGTTTCCAAATGAGATGCAAAATTTGCTCTCATCAGAAAAGAGGACTTTGGACCACTGAGCAACAGACCAGTTCTTTTTTTCTTTAGCCCAGGTAAGACGCTTCTGACGTTGTTTGTTGTTCAGGAGCGGCTTGACAGGAGGAATACGACATTTGAAGCCCATGTCCAGGACCCGTCTGTGTGTGGTGGCTCTTGATGCAGTAACTCCAGCCTCAGTCCACTCCTTGTGAAACTCCCCCACACATTTGAATGGCCTTTTCCTGACAATCCTCTCCAGGCTACGGTCATCCCTGCTGCTTGTGCACCTTTTTCTTCCACACTTTTCCCTTCCACTTAACTTTCTATTAATGTGCTTTGATACAGCACTTTGAGAACATCCAACTTCTTTTGCAATTACCTTTTGAGGCTTTCCCTCCTTGTGGAGGGTGTCAATGATGGTTTTCTGCACAACTGTCAGGTCAGCAGTCTTCCCCATGATTGTGAATTCAACTGAACCAGACTGAGAGACCATTTAAAGGCTCAGGAACCCTTTGCAGGTGTTTTGGACTAATTAGCTGATTAGACTGTGACACTTTGAGCCTACAATACTGAACCTTTTCACAATATTCTAATTTTCTGAGATTCTGAATTTGGGGTTTTCATAAGCTGTAAGCCATAATCATAAAAATTATATCAAATAAAGCCTTGAAATATCTTACTTTGCTTGTAATGAGTCTATATAATATATTAGTTTCACCTTTTAAGTTGAATTACTGAAATTAATGAACTTTTGCACGATATTCTAATTTTTCGAGTTTCACCTGTATATAGGGTAAATGCACGTTTAAAGGAGCGGGGCTCAAACATCATTGCCAATCATAAGATTGTGATGATACAAGGGCTTCAACTAGGTCGTAGAAAAGGAATTTCCTCATAAGCGTTCATTGCAATGTCATGTGAACTGAATCGATAGGGATCCTCAAATCCCGTCAAAACACACAACAAAAGCCAAACACTTGTTGTCACAGGGAGACAAGTTGTCCCAGCAATTCACATATATCGTCCCCGTGTGCCATTCGTTTTTCGGCCTCAAATATTCTGTCCGTCATGTCAGGCGCTGATTCGTATGGTTAATATTACTATCCCCGCCTCTCCAAAACGATGCGCTGATTGGTCATCCCGCGCGGCTCCTCGCCCAGTTACGCTCAGGCAGCCAATGTGCATCTGGCGGGTCGGGCACTTTCGGAGGCTCCTCAGCGATCGCACACGGTGGCAGACAGTCCGGAGTTACAGTGCGAGCTCAGTTCACAGAAGATTGGCTGACGAGTCCACATAACGCGACTCTTACGAAGGGAGAAATAGAAAGAAAGAAAAAGAGAGCGAGACTGAAGGGTTTGTGTTTCTTCCTTTCAGCACAAAATCAGTCGTTATATATCTGGAGAGGGTCGCCGCAGCGTGGAGGGGACACAAGGGATTTGATCCGCACCGTTATTTTTTTTCTTTTGTTTTCTTTCTTTTTTTTCCCTGTGGAAGGATTGTGAGGGCTTTTGTGCAAAGATGATGGTCGGGGAGATGGAGGTGAAGGAGAGGCCGAGGCCGAGTCCCGACTATCTCATGCAGTTACTGAACGAGAAGAAGCTCATGACGAGTTTACCAAACCTGTGCGGCATCTTCACACATCTAGAGAGACTCCTGGACGAAGGTACTTGTGTTTGTGTGAACCTGAACCACAAGTGTGTATGTGAACCGTTTCGCAACTTTGCAAACTCTAGTGTCATGAGAAAGAAAAAATATGTTTAGAAATTCAGCATTCTACTTTAGTTTTTGAAAAGTAGCCCCCCCCCCTCGTGTTAGAGTGGGTCCATAGCGCTGTTAGCAGTTTGCTAAACACCAACAACTTTTACGCTCCGTCATATTTGCCCCACTTTAAATTATTTACCATCATATTAAAGCTCCACTAGTTTAAATTGAGTCTTTTTGTGTCGACGTGCTTAAATTGAGCTGTTAACGACACATTAACTGGATTGAGAACGGTTGCTAACTTTTATTTTTGGGGTTTGATTGACGTTAGCAAAACTTAAATAGCTGCACACACAGTACACTTCTAGCCTATTCCTTTATACTTCTGTTAAAAGCTCATAATTAAACGTGTTTTTACTCAGGTTTATGAAAGCACAAGATGTATATCTCCACTGAACTCGAAGGATTTACTCTGAACAATTAGCTGTTTGTTTACAGATATTTTTTTTTCTTCGCGGCAGACAGAGGACAGATTGAAAGAGTGATAATCGGTTTGGTGGCAGTGATGTGCAGCAGATTTCTCTTATTGCAGCTTGTGTATCTCCGCACCAACACATTTCACTCCGCACGGCCATGCTATGCGTTCATTTACATGCTGTGTTTGTGTCCGAAGTGAGTGTAGTTTATTAGCAGGGTGTAAGGACGGTACGCTGTGCTGATCCGGATGGTTGGAATTCCTTAACACACGAGATTCATGTGTTTTATCGTTTCACGAGCCACAGAAGAGCCCTACTATTGACATGCTAAACACGAGCAATCACAATGTTATCCAAAATCAGCTTTGTTTGCGCTATTTTTCTGTCAACGTGTTGCAAAATCACCCTGTGCGTCACCTGTTAAACTAGTTTGGTTTCAATGGTTTGACTGATAATATCTCCACATACCGACACACAGCCCCAGAAACCACACTTTAGATTTTGGGCAATTAAACCGAGATTATTTAGCTTTTATAGCTGGACTCTGCTTGAACTAAATGAAAGTTAATTACAGTTATGAAGTCAGCAAGAGTAAATGTTTTCAGATGTTAGTTTTGCTAGAGAAGTAAACATGCTTAAATATCTTGTTTTTCAGTTTTGTGTGCTTGTCAGAACCAATGGCAGTTTAAAGCTGTGGTGACACATTGCACTTGAGTTCTAGTTCTTACATCTTCTGTATGGCTTTTTAGCACTGTGTTAATGGCACAGAGTGTGTTTTTGTTAAGACGTCTTCTGCTTTGCCCTTTTTAGTGACTCCATGAGAGATTTCTCATGAAGCTGTGTGCTCCCAACACCAAACAGTGAGGTTTTAGTTCTTCCTTCAGTAATACAGCTTATGCAAGCTGCTTCATGTTTGTGTATCTGGTCTGATTCGACTATGTTTACTTGCACTTTGTTCCTCTCTTTCTGTAGTCTTTTTTTTCCCCCAATCCATTTAAAATGAGCCAAGTTGAGGACAACCTCATCCTTCGTTTTTACTTCCAGTTCTTTGAACACATAGATGGAGCTAATTGTAAATCTCTGCTGAGCTCAGCTAAATTTCCATACTGATTTGGCTATGCAAATGAGAAGCTCAGGGAGATGTGGTCCAGTTGTGTTTTTGTAACGGTAAATACTCAGACTTGATGCTCATGGAGGAAACTTTGCACAGCGTTGGCTCTCACTGCTACTGCAGTTGTACGGACCCTTTCTATGAATTGCACTGATCAAAGATCAGGTTTCACTCCTAATTCCATATCTGTGTGGTTACAGGTGAACAAGGACTCAATATACTGCAGAGCAACTGAAAAAGGCACATTGAGATTGAGCTGTGAAAGTTAGACAGATGACATGATCTTAATCGTTTCATGATTAAACATTAATTCTGTGAAATATTTATCCATCCATCCATCTTCAACCGCTTATCCGAAGTCGGGTCGCGGGGGCAGCAGCTCCAGCAGGGGGCCCCAAACTTCCCTATCCCGAGCCACATTAACCAGCTCTGACTCGGGGACCCCGAGGCGTTCCCAGGCCAGTGTGGAGATGTAATCTCTCCACCTAGTCCTGGGTCTTCCCCGAGGCCTCCTCCCAACTGGACGTGCCTGAAACACCTCCCTAGGGAGGCGCCCAGGGGGCATCCTTACCAGATGCCCAAACCACCTCAACTGACTCCTTTCCACGCAAAGGAGCAGCGGCTCTACTCCGAGCTCCTCGCGGATGACTGAGCTCCTCACCCTATATCTAAGGGAGAAGCCCGCCACCCTTCTGAGGAAGCCCATTTCGGCCGCTTGTACTCGCGACCTAGTTCTTTCGGTCATGACCCAACCTTCATGACCATAGGTGAGGGTAGGAACAAAAATTGACCGGTAGATCGAGAGCTTTGCCTTCCGGCTCCGCTCTCTTTTCATGACAACGGTGCGATAGAGCGAATGCAATACCGCCCCCGCTGCCCTGATTCTCCGGCCAACCTCCCGCTCCATTGTCCCCTCACTCGTGAACAAGACCCCGAGGTACTTGAACTCCTTCACTTGGGGCAATACCTCCTTCCCCACCTGGAGTACGCACTCCATCGGTGAAATATTTAGTACTTAAATAATCCCAAGACTTAATTCAAGGCATTTTCATTGCAATCCTTTCACACTTTCCTGAAAGAAACACTTTTGTGTGAGTTTGAAGGTGAAATGTGGAAACACTCTCTCGGTTGTCTGCGAGTTCTCATGACAGCTGCATACAAATGCTCATAACTCTGGCAGAGCATGTGCTTGCAGCTGTTGTCATGGTAAAGGAAAACCAACACCCTTAGTGTCGCCCTCTCTGATCCCTGCATGAGACAACTGCCTTCTATTGCTGTGCACTGTGTTTTTGAGTGTGTGTGTCAGGCTGACGAGAGAAGGACAGGTTTGCAGTGTGCTTGTGATCTTCAGAGGTGACCCTGCGGGTGTTTTTAGAGCTGTCTTTGATAAGTTAGTGGCAGCTGAATCCAGTGCCCTATCCAAAGACAGGCGGGTTCAAAAATGGACACAGCGATGGAGGGAAGGGCTTTTGGGAACAAGTCAAGGTTAAAGATCTTGATTTTATTTTTATTTTTTTCATGGTCACATATTCTTAGGTTTTAAAATGGTCTGTGTGCTCTCTTTCTAGGTAATGTATGGGTGTTGCTTCAACTTTGGGCATTTTTATGTCACAGTGGTTGATTTTTGGGCTGCAGACCTTGTCAAGCATGTAAACTATAACAATAGAATTAAAATGCTACTGGCTTGCTTGGGAGTGCTTCCAGTATCACTACCGGATCCTTTAAATAAGACTCTTGAGTTTACAAGTTTTCTCAAAGAACATCAAATATTTACCAGAAGTGACTTATCCAGACATTTTGATACAGAGTATTTACTCAAGAAAGGCGATACAATTGTATCATAGTTTAGATGTTTACAATTATTTCCTCAGTGGAGAGATCGGAAATATTGAATCACTCCTATTATCATTAATTTAGCCATTCAATAAAGCTGTCTGTGTGACCTGCAGACAAGTTAAGAATTGCTTTTTTGTGTTACTAATTTTTATGGCATTTGGATGAAAGCATCTGCAAAATGAGTAAATGTAGTATTAAATGACTCGCATCATCTTTCATTATAATTGGAGTGATCTGTAGACACTTATAGAGCTCTACCCATCATACTTACAATTATTTGGCCTAAATTACCAAGGGATAAGATGTGTGCTACAGATTTTAGTACTGCAAGTATCCAGCTGTCTTGCGTCACTGCTGCAGTTCATCCGACCATTTGTGGTTGCTTTTCTGGAGATGTTAAGTCTTTAATTTCAACAACAAAAACGTCATTTCACTTTTTGAAATGGTCTATAGAAAAAGTAAAAGTAAAGTTGTCTGAGGCATTACAAATGACAAATCTTTAAAAAAATCTAGTTTAAAACACGTGTCAAGTTTGTAGAAATGTAATCGTTGAGTCCATGTTGGTTCCACAAAGTTTTGAAAAACATTTATAGCATTTTCTACAAAATATTTAATGACTCTACAGCAAAAAAGTAATGTGGTTTAACCATCAAGTAAGGTGTATTAAAATACTTTTCTTTTGCACCTTGAAAACATGAGTGTTCACAACTCAATCATTAATTTTATAAAGGTTTTCAGACATTTTTTTTTTTTTTTTTTAAGGTGATTTTAATATAATGTTAAATATCATTTTTACATCAAGACGTTTTCTTAGGGTAACATCAAATGACTTGGGGAAAAAAATGAGCCTTCATAAAAAGTTAAAATATTTACATTTATTGATACGACAATGTTTTTATTTTTTAACTTCGCAAGAAGTTAGGGCCTAATCTGGTTCTTTTTTTTCACATGACAACAAAATGGCTGTCTTCAACATTGGTTACACAACATGACTTGGTGGACAGAAGTTTTTTACATATTCATCATATTTTAATAAAATGGGTTCACTGCTTTAAAAATAATTAAATAAATACAAAATGATACAATTAATTTGCACTGCTCATGCCAACTTTTTTTATTTAAGAATTTCAGCTTTTGATGAGGCTTTTTTTTTTGTGCATGTTTTCGGACAGTTACACATTTACTTTTATGGCCACATCCACATTTATTCATTTTTGTTTAAGAACGCATTCATTTTGCAATGTTTTGGCCTTCCTTACAATATTGAGTAAAAATGTGTGTATGTATGTTTATACACACACACACACACACACACACACACACACACGTATTCATAAATATTTAATTAATATAATACATGGGACAAGTAACGTTTAAAGAAAAATCAAGGTGTAAATATAACTTATGAGCAAGATAATTTTTATTGAAGTTCATCATAAATCAAGCTATTGTTTTGCCAAATTATACAAAAAAGTGAAAATATTATTTGTGTGTATTCAGAATAAATAAAACTTTAGCTATACAATTACGCTTAAGATAATGGAGTCGGCTATATATTTTATTTACAAAAAAAAAAAAAAAAAAAAGTAATGTATTTTCCATCACAGAATTCTATTAAACACAATACAGAATTTGAAATGTGGTGGAAATGACACTCTGGTGGTGGAAATATTGACTGCTAAAGTGTGTAATTGACCATTGTCCTAAATTGATTTCAAATGTAGCTGTAATACACGTCTTGTACCACTCTGTGTTCCCTTCTCACATAATAAAATAATTTAAACTCAAATGTCCATCTGTTAGGTTAGATAATGTACAGTCCAATTGCCATTATTGCAAAATAATCCCCTGCAGTCGGAGTGACTACATTTCCTGTTGTTGGGTTTAACAGCAACCGCTTGCTGGTTGTGCAATCCCTAAATCACATGATGATTGCTGATCTACTCTTAGCCCGTTTCAGCTTGCTGTATGCCTCGGAAGGCGTAAAGTTCAGGAACTTCTAGAGATTTAGCAGCAGTAGCTCTTGATGCCACCAGGGAGTGGTTGTTTTAGGCTGAGAGCTGTGTGAGCCCCCCAGCGCCTTACAGCATCTAGTTTAATTAGCTTGATCCATTAGCTCAGGTATGGCTCGATCCGAGGTGCACTAGATTGAGTGTGGAGAGTTTTATTCTCTATCTTTGTTACACTCTCTCTTTTTCTGTGTGGTGATGAATTGGATGGCAGGAAGAGGTTGACTGGGTTAGCACAGGGAATGGAGGGGTCTAATTTTTTTCTCCCTCTTTCCCACCCAGTGGCACTGTGGGGTGTTTGCGTGTGCTTGCTGGCCCTTGGCTCGGCCCTTGTGCAGCCCTTGATAAAGTCATGTCGGTGTGCGTCAGGCTGTGCCCCGTTATCAGGGGGGACTCTTGGAAGCACAGGGGGTTCTTATCTGACTCGGCCCTGCCAGCATTGCTGCCTGCCTGACAGCACACACCCTCAAGTTTTCAGTGAAGAATTTATTTAGGTGGATGCTAGTTTAATAGGCCAGTTGCGACATTCGTTCATTCAGCACAGTTAATCCATACATTTTTCACTTATTGGGCAAGGTCACAAATTTAGTTACAGAAACCATAGCTTGTGATGACTGAAGCTGATGCAATAATTCAGACATGGTCACGACTCCCTAACGACCATGACACACTCACACTCATGTGCTACCCGGAGGAGAACAGCAAGGATTTCATGGGCCTTCTCGTACAGGAATAGGCCAATTCTGTGTTTTCTCTCGACAAAAAACAAAATATTTCCAAGAGTGATGCGGGGTTTGTGTGTCTGTAGTTTTACTGTGGATAGTTCTAATTTGGTTGGGAGAATCTGTCCAGGAGTGGTTTGTGTTTACCCCCTTCTCTCTCTTATGCTGGGGGAAGGGCCTCACCCTTTTACATTCCACAACTGCCTGAAATATCTCCACACCCCTTCACAGTCCTCTATTCATGCAGTTTCTTTTCAGTTTTTTTTCTTTCTTTATTTTTTTACAGTCAGCAGCTTGGAGACACTGTATTTGTCTTTGTCTGTGTTTTACTGTTTTCATCGATGTCTAGAGAGAAAAGGAGTTCTCTCTAAATGAGTAACAGAGGAATTGTTTGGCTAAATCAGAGAGCAGTATTCCTCTATTCTCTCATTAAACCATCGAATCCATCCAGTGTTTGTTCTCTCAATGCTTTAATTAGTCGTAATTATGATTACTCTCGCTTTTCTTTTCCACCGCTGGAAATGGTCCTTAAATTGATCTGTGTGCACTGTGATCTCAGCCGTAGGTGTTTGTTTGATTGTCTCACCCAGTGTTTTCAACTCTTCAGCTCTGATTCACTGAGCAAATATGCAACACTGCAGGTTTTATTTCACTGCAGAAATCGGTGTCTCCAAACCAAACATGTTTTTTGTTTTGTTTTTGCTAATCTGTTTTAAGTATATTACCTAATAGAGGGCCAATCAGAGTGTACCGTGTGCTGGGCCTTGTGGGAGCACACAGATGTCATTGTGCTAGATGTAGGTTGTTTGTCTTTTATAGTAAATTGTCTGATTGATTCCATTCTGGTTGTGTTTTTCACTCGCATCATCCCTTGTTCCTGTTTCATTCTAGTTCTTGTTTTTAAATGGAATTTTTCTCTCTCTTTCTTGTCTCTTCCTGTAATTCCTCTGTACACATGCGCATGGTAGCGTACCAGAACACATTTTTTAGATTTTCCTTTTAAAATCTGTGGCTCCACTTATTCCACAATGAAAGTGCTTCAGTATTTACTTATTTGCTATTTTTGTATAATTCTAGGGCTGCCCCGACCAAAGATTTTCCTAGTCAACATGTTGCACGTTTATGATATTAATTTAATTACATAAATGTATGTATATTTTGGGGGCATCAGAAAATTGTTTGAGTTCTAGGGCTGAGAAAGATTGTTAGAATTAACATTGCTTACACTGTTCTAGATTACAGACAAATACTAAACTGTAATAATGAGCCTTTAAAATATACATTTTATACAAGCGCACAAAGCGAGCCACAGCGACACCGGCAAAAGCTGTAATGATTCCGAAAGTGTTGGAAAAACCAGCAAGGAGACTGTCTGAACATTTTAATTTATTGAGAGAAATGCACATTAGGGTTGTGCCGACGGACGATGATCTCAAGATCGACTATGGTCAGAGTGATCGCCAATAGCTGATGCCTTTGACGATATCAAGACTATATTTAGCTTGTTTTCCCATTCAATGCATTTTATTATTATTAGGCTATTATTATCAAATTAATTTGCCCCTAGAGAGACAGACACACGCTTGAAGCACTTTATTATATTTTTAAGAACAGATGACAGAAAAGCCGTCTATTCGCATGTCTGATGGGCTGTTTGTAAGAAGGCATGCAGTCTTGTGGAACACATGTATGTAAAAGGTTACCACTCTTTCTTTGTTTCCGTCTTCTGAATTTCTTTTTTGCAAGATCTGTATTATCTATGAGTGCAGCAAATTACCTCAGACTATATAATATATCTATATCTCGTGAAGGAGGGAACAAAACAAATGTATTCTTGCACATGATGTATTTTCCTGGACAACAAAATATCCGATCGGTAGAGAATGCACAGATGAAGTAGGTTCTTAGCCAGAGAGATGTTGACCTTCACAACTGTTGTAAAGCCATCTTTTTTAAAAAAAAGTTGAACAACACACATTTTAATTGCACTTAATTTTTTTCCAGTTTCATTTAAATTTTTAGTTAAAATATAAGAGATAAAGTTAAAAGATTTACATCAAGGTGTCTTGCTTTGTGTAGACTTATCACTAACCTTGCTTAATGAAAATTACCCTATCAAATTTGGTCGACCAAGACTCTGCTCATTGACTAACGTTTGGTCGACTATTAGGGGCAGCTCTATATAATTCCCTCATAGTGTTCATCTACATCACCTGAAGCTTTTTGGAAAGTTTAGAGTGCATCTGGTCTGTGAATGTGTAGTTCTTCCTCTCCTAAGTCAGGTGCGAGCTGCAGTGCTGCTATCGCACGTCATCATTAGTTTAAATTGATCTCATGTTACATTAAATGAAATGACTATTAGACAACATGTTTGTCATACTTTTTTTTTTTTTTTTTTTTGTCGATAATGCCGATTAATCGCATCAGCCCTACAGGTAATGTCATTGAATTTCTAATTAAGTGAATAGTCACATGCTTGATCATTATAGTTTTCATGATCGATCATTGCTGCCACGCCTGAGTACCCGAGTACTCGTGCCCATCCCTATTTTCAGCACATTCAAACAGCTGTTTACTCCAGACAGATGACACAATGTGTGTGTGAAACACAATAATTGTTGACACTGAAGCTTATGGTTGCTTATTATAATTGTAGCATTCCTGGTGTGCAAGAGATTTACATTGCACTGTTGATGTTATGTTTCCATCAATTCTCTTGTCATGCTTAACAAAGCTTTGTCTGTCTTTGTCTGCAAGCTCTTCATTACACTGCTGCATTTGTGCTTGATTAGCTCTTAAATGTTTTAGAAACAAGAGCATCATGGGATAGGAAGAACATGTCACAGATGTGCTTTGTGGGTAGGGTTAGTGGGGTCAGCACAGCACTGAACTGATTGATTGTGTGCACAGAGTGAGCGATAACAGGGGCAAACTGAACGGGGTGGTGGAAAAGAGAAAAACATGGGATGACAAAGTTTGTGTTGTGAATGAGGTCAGCCTGCATGGAGGGATGTGTGTGTGTGGGTCTGTGTGGTTTCAAAGGGTGTCTGTTCTCAGACAATGGATTATTGTGTTTAACAGAACCCCATCACACACGACATCACTGCCCCAGTGTACAGGACGTGACTCTGTTAAGAGTTTTCCTGTTTGACTATTTTTTGCATCTCCAGTGTGACTGATTGTAAGAGGTTTATGATGTACACACATTCTGTAAACCTTCAGCAAACAGTAGCTACACATAGAGGCCACAAATTAATTTGACTTTATGACTGAAGTGGTTTAGATAAGTGCGATATGAACAGTGCTTGAGTGTATGCCAGAAATATGTAGACGTAGGCGCATTTGCATCCCAAGTACACAGTCCTGATGATAGTGACCTTAAACTGAATGTGTTGGTACTTGTTCCAGTAGCATGTTGACAGTTAAGCGTGACTAACTTTAACTAATATGCTCAGCAACATTCTCTTTTCTCTGCCATGACAGTAGTTGGCCTGAAAGTGAAAACTGACACATGATGATAGTTTGCCCTAATTCCCTCTGTAGCTAGAAGCACTTGCATTATCAGGTTTTGTTTCAGGACCCAGATTTCACATTGGACATCATGTGGCGACCAAACATAATCCCGCAATTTTAAAATAAAATAAAAAATGTAACGAAAGTAGGCCTAAACATGGTTTTCAAGAATGAAGGCATGTCACGCAACCTGTCCAAGTTTGCATCTGACTGATCTGGCTAATATTGAGTTTGATTGGACACGCAAGCTTTGACATTATGGGAAGCATGTTCTAATACCCTTTAAAAGTTGTTTAGCGTAATTATGTTGCTATTTTAAACAATGCACAATTTTATGGTTAGTTGCATTTTATTGTTTGCATTTAGCATGGTTTATTTTTTTCTTAGACCTTCTGTGTGCAACCCAATGAGTTGAGAACCACATTGAATGTTTTTTCTAACAAAGTCCCAGTGTATTTTCAATGGCAAATGTGTCTTTCTGGCTCTTCCACCCATTTCTGTCTCCTCCCTCCCTATTGTCGCCAACGGGCTGCATCCGTTTTCTTTTAACTAAAGACACATTAAAAGTCTATAACGGTCTGTCTGTTTGCATTAGTCAAACTTAGCCTGCACACGCTGCATTTAGTATGTTACACTTTTTTTCCATACTCTTTTCTCCTCTTTTCCTCAAGACCAAAACTTATAAGCTCGTGGAAGACAACTCATCATGACAGCTAGTCAGCTACTGAGTCAATGTTGTGATTCAGTTTTTTCATGCACAGCATTTACTTCTTTTTTCTTGTTAGTATATGTATGTTTGTGCTGGACAAAAGAATCACCTCTCTGAAGTATTTCCTCTGACCACTCTTTGACCATTTGAACACTGGAGTTGTAATATCTCTCTCGCATACATGCACGCACAGTATTTCTGTGTGTGTTTTTATTTTGATTGCAGTAGGCAGCCTAATTTTAAATGACTGAATCCCTTGAAAGCATTGCTCTCTGATGGGTGCTTTGGCTTTTTGAAGCAAAGAGTCATAACAGAATGCAAATGAACTGTTTTAATACATCTACAAATCTATACTGCATGTCTGGAAAGTTACTTTATAAATATACCTTCTCCCTTTTTTAATAGGTTTAATTTGGTGTCATGGGTGGCACAGATTAACTAAATAATTGACTTCACAATGAAACTTTTGAATGGAATGATAAATTATTTCTGTAAAATATTCCCTGTCACATTCATTTTGTGTCTCTGTATTAAAAAGGTTTGAAATATCTTCAAAATAGTTTCTGACAGTCTCCTTGTCATACATTGCTGTGTCTGGGCTTATATGTGAGCTTCTGTTGTTGTGGTGTTGTTACCCAGTATGCTTTGCAGTCATCACTGCTCTGGTGAAGGACGGCACTTTGTGTTGTATGCCACCCAGTGTCTCCAGGCATCTCTTATGAGATCAGTTACATGAAACCAGCACCTTGAGATCACACTTGCTCTCTCTCTCTGGCTGGTGTAAATGGTCCCTGTCATTGGCTACCCTCATTTCCTGTTAATTAAAAGTGGAGGAATGCAGCCATGCCACTTCATCTCTCACTGATAGAGGATGGGAAAAAAATGAAGCGATAAGGAAGAGTAGAACAATGCAGACACACGAGCCAGCAGTTTCCTCCAGAACTAGCTTTTGACCACCACTTCAGAGAGGAGAGGACCTTCACTAAACCACTGAACGAGATTTGTTCACATTAGTAGTACTAACATCTGTTTTTTTTGACACTAAAGCTGTTTGAAGCTTAAAGGGTTAGTTCACCCAAAAATTAAAATTCTCATGATTTACTTACCTTTAAGTCATCACAGATGTGTATGACTTTCCTTCTTCAGCAGAACCAAAGTGATGGTTGTTATAAGCACATTTTAGCTCCGTTTGTCCACATAATGCATGTCAATATGTTCCATCAGTCTGCTGGCTGTTTGATGGTCCAAAAGGCATATTTAGGCAGCATAAAAGTTATCCACACAAATCCAGTTGATCAATTAATGTCTTCTATAGCAAACTGAAAGGTTGTTATAAGAAACAGTCCTAACAACCGGTATGGAGTAGTAAACTTGCATAGTATAATAATCTAATTTAATGAGCCGCAAATTTAATCATTATTGCATCCATTTTTTATTTAAAAACAAAATGTTTAGGAAGGAGATACAAGCGAAGCCTGTTTGAAACCTCTTGGAAGGAACAGAGTGAGAGACTCATTGATCCACTATTGGAGAGTGTTCTGGTTGGGGGTCATGCAGTGATCCTTGTCTTATATCTCCAGCTCTGTAGGTCGGCTAAACGTGGTAGTAGTATTCCTCGCCAAAACAAAAATGCATTTGACGGCCGTTATCGCTTTTCCGTTTTCTTCAACACCAGATGAAGATTCTACCCCTGACTCTTGAGCTCACATCTTTGACTATCTCAGTATTATTGACATTATTTTGCAGATATTACATTGTACTACATCAGTTTTCACTTTTGGGAAACTTGTCCATGCAATGCTATTTTTCCCGTGACGTGACTCTCGATAGTTTAGCACCTGCAGCAAATATGAGGTAAACCATCAGATTTAAGAAGATAATGTTTATGCTTTTTAATACTATTTGTTATAGAATTTGTGATTAGAAAAAAATATATAAACTACAATAATTCCAATATTAACACACTTTCTTAAATATAATGAAATGGTACAAACTTTTTAATAATTTTAATGTTTAAAAATGACTATGCAATGAAACTAATAGACTAGTCAGTTGATCAACGACTAGTTGACAATTCTTGCAAATCCCTACTATTTGTTCTGGGGTGTTAATAGCATACACCATTATTTGCACCATGGTTTAAATAGCATCTGCTTTGTGTTTCTCATTTGTAAGTTGTTTTGGGTAATTGTTTGCTAATTGTAAAAGGAAATTACTTGCGCAGCTTATTTCATCATAAGGGGAGCGATCTATCATCACGTTTGGAGCTCTACCTCTCAAACTTACTGTTACTTTGCAGAAATTCCATTCACATACCAGAGATAAGATGTGTGCTGCAGTTGGTACTGCACATATTCAGTCTCGCTTCATTGCTGTGGTTCATGCGTTATTTGTGGTTGCATTTTCGGAGATCTAAACACTTTAAATTTTGTTTGTTTCAGGCATCCAGCCACTGAACAACATGGTCCACATTTAATAATGACATTTTATGACAATTGTGTTAACGTTAATCATGTTAAAGTCACTACGAATGAAGCACCTCCCGCTATTGTTTTGAATGAGTTTTTACACTTGCAGGAAATGTTCAAGAGACAAAGATGACAGTTCCTTAAACCAACAAAATGTCCTCGAAATGGTCTAGAAGAAAATCTTTAATGTTAACTAGTATACTAGATAATGTAGCAGCAAAATTAACAGAAATCCCAGTGAAAGTCTTCAGTAGAAAAGAAGCCAGTTTTCTTTGCACAATTTTTTCCAGCTTGCAATTGGATTAAAGGATTCAGATCTTTTTTTTGGTTTATTTTGTAAGATCAGTCCACTTTTCATTCACACAGTTATGTTTTTAGAACCCAGTTAACTTAAATATTATAATTTGTTGATAATTATAATGATGATGATGATGATGATGATGATAATAATTTAATATAATAATGAAAATTATTATTATTATTCTCATCCTTAGTTGGGCTGGACAAGCTGCTCAAACAGTGGAATGTTTTGATAAAGCCACAGCGCCACACTGTTACACTTCAAGGTGAAATCAACCTACAAATTAATTAAAGATGTATCTGTAGATTGAGCTGGGATTCAAGCACAAAAAGAATTAGAATTTTGAACATTTTACACACATATTTACCTTAAAGCACCACTTTAGAGTAAATTCAGTTTTAAAGCAGAGATAATAGGAAACCACAATAACTTTTTTTTTTTTTTCTTTTTTTTTTTTTGTGCAATTTTCTGTTGAAGTACTAAGCAAATTTTTGTTAGCATGAATCTGGATATAGAGGGGTGTCCTGTCGAGGAGGAAGGAGATGATTGGTTATCTGCTCATAGCACATTTCTTACTGGTTCCTTCCTGCTTGAGCATTCATGAACATTCTTCCTGTCATTGTTTATCAATTTTACTGCATTCTCTTTCTCTTTCTGCATGTGTGTTTGTGCGTTTGACCCATGAGAGTATTCCTTAGGAATAAATCGATAAGATAGATAACCAAGTTAATATTTATCTGCATACTCTTCTTTAATAAAAAACACGAGTAACCTGCTTTACCTCCATGCATGTACCCATATTTGAGGTAAACTTGCAGGATTCTCTTGTCTACTATTCACATACTTTGTCTTTCTAGTGGAGCTATCAGGAAGTCTTAGCACACAGTTGGTGGTTTGTTAAAACGTAGATAGCTTTTCCTTTCTGAACCAATTCAACATCCCCTGGTTACTTCCTAAGTTTACATACTCCTTAGCCAAATAAATTTAAACTCACAATTCCTGATATTTAATCATAGAAAACATTCCCTGTCTTAGGTCAGTTAAGATCACTAATTTAAGAATGTGAAATGTCAGAATAATAGAGAATTATGTTTTTCAGCTTTTATTTCTTTCATCACATTCCCAATGGGTCAGAAGTTTACATACCCTTTGTAAGTATTTGGTAGCATTGCCTTTAAATTGTTTATCTTGGGTCAAATACTTTGGGTAGCCTTCTACAAGCTTCTCCCAATAAATTGCTGGAATGTTGGTCCATTCCTCCAGACAGAACTGGTGGAACTGAGTCAGGTTTGTAGGCCTCCTTGCTCACACACGCTTTTTCAGTTCTACCTACACATTTTCTATCTGATTGAGGTCAGGGCTTTATGATGGCCACTTAAATACCTTGACTTTGTTGTCCTGCATTTTGCCACAACTTTGGAGGTATGCTTGTGGTCATTGTCCATTTGGAAGACCCATTTGCTTCCTGGCTGATGTCTTGAGATGTTGCTTCAATATATCCACGTCGTTTTCCTTCCGCATGATGTCATCAATTCTGTGAAGAGCACCAGTCCCTCTTGCAGCAAAGCACCCCCACAACATGGTGCTGTCACCCTCATGCTTCACAGTGGGATGGTGTTCTTCAGATTGCAAGCCTCACCCTTTTTCCTCCAAACATAACAATAGACATCATGACCAAACAGTTACAAATTTGTTTCATTAGACCAGAGGACATTTCTACAAAAAGTAAGATCTTTGTCCCCATGAGCTCTTGCACACTGTAGTCTGGATTTTTTTATGGTGATTTTTGGAGCAGTGGCTTCTTTGCTGAGCAGCCTTTCAGGTTATTTTGATGTAGGACTTGTTTTATTGTGAATAATAATACATTTTATTTATAGGCGCCTTTCAAGACTCTCATGGACACCTTACAGACAAAGTTTACAACAAGAAAACATAACCTAAAATCACATATAAAAATTAGCATTATCATAGGAATATATATACTGTCATAAATGGAGGTCGACTGATTCAACGGTTTTGCCAATTGGAACTATCGTTATCGGCAAAAATCCATACCAATAGTTTTTCCTGTTTGCGTCTGTTGCTGGAGCGGCTGAGAAGTGCGCGCTGTCATTACACAGTACGAGAGAGCTGAGAAGGGTCTGCTGGCATCATGCAGTACAAGAGCGGCCTCTAGAGGTGTAATAAAAACTATCACTGATGCTTCGTGTTGTTTATTTTGACACGTGATGCCGCGCTCTGCACTGAGAGCACACGGCGGAGAGCGCTGACATCAGATGCGCGTTTAAAGCACATACAGCGAAAAGGTATGTATACAGGACATATAATGATGTCATATCATTATAAATTGATTAATTTGTTGACTGGATGCTGCATTAGTAGAGAAAGAACAACACAACAGTATGTTTGTTTGCCTTCGAGGCTGAGAGGACGCTAACATTAGTAGTAACGTTACCTCAAATGGTTAAAACACTGACAAAAATAAACCTAAGTCCGACCCGAATGTTTAATGTCCCAATTGTTACCATATATTTGCATTAGTTTATAATCAGCTGGTCACTTTCATGCATTATGCAGCAAAGTTGCATATTTAAAGCTAGAGACGTAATATAGCAAACTGATATGTTCATACAGTCGACAGAAACATATAAACAAAATCAGAAAAGCATTCGATTTCGGTTCTTTTTTCATCATCACTTTAATACATATTTTGTTATTTTGATTAGATATTCAAGTGTTATAAAATAGAAGCAAAAGTGTGAGACTATACACGTAGGCCTAATATTTATGTCCTTTCAATGCTCTGGCGTTGTAGATATTTAAAGTTTGAAATGATGACACTTACAATAAAATTCCATATGTAACATTAACTAAGGTTAATAACTGCTGTTCATTGTTTGTTTGTTATTAACATGTACTAATACATTTTTGAATTAAGGTTTTTATTTGTTAATAGTAATGCACTATGAACTAACATGAATGATTGTATTGCTCAAATATTAATACATGCTGTAAAAATGTATATTGCATAATGCACATAGTTCATGTAAGCTAGCTAGTAAATCCTTGTTAACAAATTGGACTTGCAAAGTGTTATAGCTAAAGAAACACACATTTGACATATCATATTTTAATGTTTAAATTATTTAACTATCGGTTGATTAATCGGTTATCGGCAAGTACGGCCCAACCTAGTTATCGTTATCGGTAAAATCCACTATCGGTCGACCTCTGGTCATAAATAAGAGTTATTTGTAGTAACCTAATTTAAAAAGGTGGGTTTTGAGGAGGGACTTGAAAGTGGAAAGACGATCACAATTACGGATATCTGGCGGTAAAGAGTTCCAGAATCGTGGAGTAGCACTGCTAAAGGATCTGGACCCCGTAGAAGTCAGCCGAACAGATGGTATCGCAAGAGAGAGAGAGAGGAACAGGATCTAATAGTGCGGGTAGGAGAATATATATGAATCAGATCTAGAAGATATGAAGGTGCTAAGCTATGAAGAGCCTTGAAGGTCAATAACAGAGTCTTGTAATCAATACGAAGTTTAACAGAGAGCCAGTGAAGTTGTTGAAGAATAGGAGTTATATGGACAGAGTTAGAAGTTTGTGAAATAATCCGTGCAGCCGAGTTTTGTACCAGCTGTAATTTATACTGAAGTTTTTGTGTTAGACCAAATAAAAGGGAATTACAATAATCCAAGCAGGACGTGACCAGAGCATGTACGAGAGTGGCAGTGCTGTGAATTGAGAGGGAGGTGCAAAGACGATTTATGTTGCGCAAGTGGAAATAAGCCTAATTATTTAGGGTGGTAATATTTACATGTGCTTCAAAAGAAAAAGTGATATCCAGAATGACACCCAGACTCTTAACTTTCAAAAAGGGATGTACAGTGGAATTGTCAATGGTCCGAGCAAAACTTTGAATATAGATACAGTACTGTGCACAAGTTATAGGTTAGATGTTTCACGAAAACATTTGTCTTAAGATGTATATTTATATCTTCAGCTTTAATGTGGCAATAGGAAAAATTCATTTTAGACTCCCAAACATTACTTTTACAAATAGAAAAGATTAGAATAGAAGAACAGGGCGCTCTGCAAGAGATGAAGAGCCCCCCACTGAACATTTGTCAGTCTGGGATTACACTTGGTACGTCCTATCTGCCAACAACCAAGAAAAACTGTCAGGATGGTGTACCTAGGAGAATTGGGGCTGTTTTAAAGGCAAAGGTGGCCACACCAAATATTGATTTTAGTTATTTTTTTTATGTTTACCGGACTTTGTATGCCGTTAATTGAGAAATGAAAATTATTTTTGAAGACATCCTCACTATGCAACATTTTCCCCCAAATGCCTAAAACTTTTGCACAGACTGTACTTGTTTAACTGTTTCCTTCAGCATCTTCACAAGGTCCTTTGCTGTTGTTCTGGGATTGATTTGCACTTTTCGAACCAAACTACATTCATCTCTAGGAGACAGAATGCGTCTCCTTCCTGAGTGGTATGATGACTGCGTGGTCCCATGGTGTTTATAGTTGTGTACTATTGTGATATAGTCAATAAAAAAGGGAAACAATCTGTCCAGTGTTTCCCCTAGGTTTACAGCTTTTTTTTGGGGGGGGGGGAGTTTGGTTGGTTGGGGAAAATTGACACAGACGCTTAAAGGAGTCATTGTGATCATTTGTTTCTTTTAATGGCAGCAGTGAATATATTAACTGAACAATTATTTGAACTGTGCATTAAACTAAACATTGGAACATTTATTTTTATGTAATTTATCCACAAAGTGTGCAGCTTTTGTCACTGCAGTGTATCTTTCTGGGCTTCTGGAAGAACATTTCCAGAGCCTCTTGATAAGGGAAGTCAGAAACGTGTGGCCCATTTATTGAGAACCGCATGCATGCTGCAAGATGGTCTCCTTGCAGCCTATTGCGGATGTTTGCGGATGTTTGGCAAACTTGTTAATTATCTTAAATGTGTAAATATTATTAGTTTCTCTTTACAACCTGTTTAATTTCGAAACATCTGTTCTATGTCCATGCACGTGCCTGTATTGACCCGTGCCACACCTGTCCAGTCCTGAAAACAAACCACAATGTGGATATGCCGTGACATAGACTGGTTTTGCTTATCGTCTGAGCATGTGTGTGAAGAAATATAGCAGCTTTGAGCCTGAAAGCTAAAACACCCCAAGAACTGACCAGCTGTAACCACCCTCTTTAGAACACCACGTTCAAGATTCTAAAATGCTTCTAGACTCTGTTGGATTGTCGAATTCCCATTTGAAGCATATGGGTTGGGTCCAAGCATAATCTGCAGGCTGTGGTTTAGACTCTGCCTGCGCCCTGCTGGGCAGCCATTAAACCACCGCAGTGACTGTTGTGCTCTCATCCTGAATGATAACCCAATCCCACCCCCTCCCCAAAAGCTCTACTATATAACCCTGCACCATATCATCAAGTGTGACAAGCCTCCCTGCTAAATTTAGCTCTTCATAATGGCTCTGCGGAAACCTGGACTGCAGCATGACAATCTGGGCAGTGTTATTAGTTTTAGGTTTTTAATTTAGTTTTAATTTCTTTTTTATATTCAATTTGTCATTACAGTTTAGTTTTTAGTTTAGTTTTTTTCTCAGTGTTTTTGTATTTTCAGTTTTGTTAGTTTTCTAGTTTTAGTATTTTTTTTAAATTTTTTTTTTATGGCTGCCAAAGCTGAGTGTTTACTGGTGTAATTTAAAAAGTCTAACATCATTACATTTCTCACGGCAGTCTTGTTACTTCTATCTAGGCTAGTGCTATTTTCAAGTTTAATGTGAATTGTAAATGTTGCAAATATGGTGAAATATGGGCAAAGTGACAAAAGATATTTAAGCTTGATCCATATTGTGTGTGTGTGTGTGTGTGTGTGTGTGTGTATTTATTTCATTAAATTATTTCATTAAATTATTATAAATCATTACTAAACTAATCTTTGGGGAGTGAACGATTTATGGGATAGTTCACCCAAAAATGAAAATTCTCTGTTACTCACCGTCATGTCTTTCAGATATGTATGACTTTCATCTGCAGAACACAAATATTTAAAAGAATATTTCATCTCCATACAATACAACTTAATGGGATCTAAATCTTTGAAGCTCCAAAAGCACACAAAGGCAGCATAAAAGTAATCCATATGACTCCAGTGGTTAAATCAATGTCTTTAGAAGTGATATGATGAAAAAACAGATCAATATTTAACTCCATTTTACTGTAAATTTGTATTATATTTCCCAGTGACATATAGCACTCTGCAAACTCAACTAGTAAGTGTAATGGAGCTTGAAATCATGATCGTTCCTGTCAATTGCAAGATGTACAGTGAAAAAGGAGTTACATTTTGGTCTGTTCTCACCCAAAACAGTTTAGATCACTTTAGAAGACATTGATTAAACCAATGGAGACTTATGGATTACTTTTATACTGCCTTTATGTGCTTTTTAGAACTTCAGGGTTTAATGTTATGATGTGAAAGTGTAGAAGAATATATAAGAATTAATAAATAATAAAATAATAAAAAAAAAATATATATATATATATATATATATAATATTTCCTAGAGAGTATTTTATCCTCTGACCGACGTTACCAATATGCCCTGCTGCTTAAACATATCCAAGGGTTAAAAATATCTTTTGGTCAAAAGAAGGTTCTACTTCCCAGTATTGAATATTTCTTAATGTCTGCTTTTGATTAAGGGAGAAGGTTGTTTGTCTTTTGGAGCATAATTCAAATTGTCAAGAAAATAAACATTGCCAAAATTGTCCCACTTTACCCATATTCACCATATTCTGATAATTCGATTTTGGAGTTATGAACAAGTATTTTAGTTTAGTTTGAGTTTTTTCCCAATGCGCAGGGGGATGAAGGAGAGATCGGAGTCTGCGTTTGGTCAGGGATCCGGTTCATTCCAGTTCTGATGTCCAGCTTTCTAATCTTTTAATCCTCAGTCTTTCTGATATCATATAACTCAAACACCTGTTTTTACTGGCTGGGATCTCTCTCAGAATTGTCCGATGTAGCTACATGAATAATCTTTTGTGACCTGTTGGTTGGTGGACCTGTTGGTGCTTTTTTTTTTTTTTTTTTTTTTTGTTCCCTATCCTCTCCGACTGATAATGTGTTGAAGATTCCAATACTGTGTGTGTGATCTCAAGGTGATGCTTTTATGGCAGACACAGTCAGATCTGTTTCTGTTTTCACTGCGATCTCTGGCCTGAACTGAAATGTTCCGTTTTCCCATCAAAACATGTCGCGTGCGTCTGTTTAAACTAGATATGCGCATATTGCAGATGATATACAATATTAGTTTTATTGATATTTGCCTTTTTATCATTTGACAAGACTGTTAAAAGTTACAGGGAACTGTTGAGGAGAGAGAGAGAATGAAAGAGGCGAGCACTTTAACATTTATGAGCTCAAACGGGTCTGTCTGATCATGTAGGAACCACCATCATTAAGTGGAATCTGAACCAGAATCATCAAATTTCTTCCAATTTATTCGGTATGTAGAAAATGCAGTTTGTTTCTGGAGAACAGGAATGGGCCATAAACTCCAATACCGCACTTTCTGCATTTCCAGAAACTCAACGGAACAGACGGTTCATGTAGGTAGAATGAGCCAGTAGTGTCTTCCAGTAGATTCTAGGATTTGATATGAGTGTGTTATCTGATTACTTCTGTCGTGGTGCATGGTGGTGCCAAGCAAAAAAAAAAATCTGAAAGAGAGGCAGAGATTTTTCCTCTGCGTTTGATGCTTTTTACTTTTTCACCTCCCTGCTTTCCCCCTCTCAGAAGCAGCATTTATTTTTTATTCTTTCCCGACAGGCAGCCGGTGCGCTGCCCAAAATAATAAATTTATTTATAAAATTTGTTTCAGCTCTAATATTTACAGAAGGCAGTCTCTGTGAAAAATGTGATTCTCAGAGTTTTTGCTTTAGGCCTCTAGTCATGTAAAGGTAGAATCTGCAATTAGTTTGGAAAATTTCATTACCCTGAGACCATTCAATGCCATCTGGCACTATTTAAATGTTAATCTTACAAGATTTTCTTTCATTTAAGTCAGAATAGATGTTGTTCTCTATAGACCATTTCACGGACTGTTCATTGGTGACGTCACTTTTCCGTGAACATTTCCTGCTTGTCAAATGGAGACCATTTAGCAGAGATGGGCCACTTTTATTAAAATTAATCTAAGAAATTGGAACGACCAATGACAGCCAATGGTCAATGAAATAAATACAGCCTCATCACCACTGCCTTTAAACACAGCACGCCTCTTCTCGGGAGACCGGTCTCTACCTGCTGGCATCATCGTGGGTCCAGGAACGGAGCGGTGAGTGTCCTGTGCGAGTTACATGCTTTTGCCGGACCCGCACCCCTGAGTGAAACCGCTGCCACGCACACATTGCACCAATAAAATTTTACTGCTTATTTAAAATGTTCTTTTATCGTAATCTTGAACAACCGTTTGAGATTT
This sequence comes from Moxostoma hubbsi, assembly GCA_032164185.1. Taxonomy (NCBI): domain Eukaryota; kingdom Metazoa; phylum Chordata; class Actinopteri; order Cypriniformes; family Catostomidae; genus Moxostoma; species Moxostoma hubbsi. The sequence goes on from JAVLUX010000023.1 coordinate 17,793,175, forward strand.
TGGTGTCTTCCCCATTTTCAAGTAGGTAGGAGCTGCACTGTCATGATACTTGTTTACATAGATAAACATTTGCCCAAGTGCATTCCAGAAATGGCCACAGAGTGTATTGACTTGCCTTGTAAAATGTATTTTCTTGAAAGGATCTGGAAATACGTTTAGACTTCTAATTCATTTGTTTTCGTTTACATTCTTGAAATGGTCTGTTCTACAATTTTTACAGTTATTGTCTAGTGGGGACAGGGACATACAGCACCTTTTTATTTATGTAAATTAGCCTACAGAATCAGTTTATTTACTAAACACCTGTATCTACATTTCTTTGTCTAGTGCAATGATGTGTTTTGTTATAACGAGTGTGCATTGTGTCTATGACGTGGAAAATCTTGATTGCTTCAAATAAAAACTGAGAAACTCTCACATGTTGTTCCTTTTCAAACAAGCTCCCATCACCTGGATTTGACTTCATTGTTGTTTCATCTCGTTTAATGTCGGCAAAATATTTCTCTTGAAGAAACGTATTTATGCTGCTGGTGAATATTCTCCCAGGCAAAACATGAAATGCTGTGCTGAGTTTACAAAATACATGCATGGTGCAAACATTTCTAAAATCAGTTTTACTTGCCGGTCGTCAGCAGTGAAATGCACTGAATTCAGTTATTTGAGGCTGAGGATTTTGTTAAATAAAGGTGTGGACATTTGATAAGTTCAAATTAGCACACTCTCCAAGGGCCCTATCAAGAACCCCCCCCCCCATACTTTTTAATGTACAATTGAATTGTCTGTTAAGATAAAGTTGTCCGCAGTTTCTGTAAAGCAGCGAATGCATTAAGCAGAAATCTTGTAGCTGCAGCGTCTAGCTGTGCTTTGTGATAGCTAAAGTGCATTGCTTCAAAGTGGAAAAACTTGTACATCAGCATACTTTCATCTCAAGCACCTCTCTCTTTTATTTTAATCTTTAAGAGCTTTGAGCACTCTCCACTCTTTTGTGCGGCATCTACTAAAGTAGTTGTGAAATCAGACTTTTCACTGTTCACTCATTCATTCTTCCTTCAATTAAGGGCTTTTTTTAACTTTAGAAAAATTAAAACCAGACCATTGAAACCATATTTGATTTGGCTATGTTCTTGTGCACTGTATGTTGAGGTTAAAGAGTTAGACTAGTTCATCCAAAAATATAAATCTCCGTTATCATTTACTTGCACTCATGTTGTTCCAAAGCCTTATGACTTTCTTTCTTCCATGATACACAAAAGGAATGATGGAATGAAAGTAAATTGTAACTGGGGCTGTAAGTCCCTAACATGGTACCTAACATCTCTTTTGAATATCCCACAGAAGAAAGTAAGTCATATTCATTTGGAGCAACATGGGGTGAGTAAATTATCACAGAATTTATTTTTGGATTCACTGTCCCTTTAATACACTTTTATTATTATTATTATTATTATTATTATTATTTTAAATGCGCTTCAGCATTGCTATTGGCCCACAGACTGCACTGTGTAAGAACTAATATCAGTGACTTTTTATTGGACCAGTTCACTCCTGCTTGCAGTTATTACTGTAAGTGTCTGCTTAATACCTTCTAACAACTATCAATCCACATACAGATGGATGGAGGTGTTAGTTTGCTGAAAGCAGCAGGATTCACAGTAAGAGTGCTGTCTTTGCATCGGCCTTTTCCTGTCCACCTCAACCCTTTTATTCTGATACAAGAGCCAAACCTGTATACCCTGTGGACTGTCACCTCTGTACGCTGTGTGTGTGTGTGTGTGTGTGTGTGTGTGTGTGATATATATTTGCAAGAGCAATTTACTATTTATAGGTATGTGTTTGAGTAAAATTAAAATGGTTGTATTGTATAAACTAATGACAACATTTCTCATATATTCCAAATAAAAAATATAGCTACAAGCAGCGATACCGGGATCAAGCCTATTATCTGCATCATGAGCAGCAAAAGAAGCTTTGTGACATGTTTTTGGTTAGAGTCGATGAATGGTGTATTATGAGTTCGAAAAATTAAACTTTCAATCATAAAAACATTTATTTAAAAAATGGCTGCTAAGAATTTTTGTCCAGTATCTGGCACTGTTCTGAAACTGCTCAAGTAGTGTCTGGGCATGATGGTTATCATGCAGGGAACAAAATAGTCATTTTTCTATCTCCTAAAATTACATACCAAGTTTCGTCCCAATCCCTCAAACTGTTGTGGAGATACAGCCCCATGTTAAATTTTGGGCGTTCTTCATCGAATTTGTTGAAGTATGGTTTATCAAAATTCTGTGAATAATTTTGTTGTGGTGCCTCTAGATGATGCAGGCCAATTTTCATGCAAATTGGACAAACAATTTTTGTCTGAGGAGGAGCTTCAAAACATTTAAAAGTGACCGACAGGAAGTTTGCTCGATCATGACATAATTGGTATCATTGTTCGCGGCATGAACCACAGAATCTTTCAAGACCAGTCTCGTGACAGTAGGCAAAAAGAGCCAATAGCTATTAGCATTTTTAGAAATAGCATTATTATTTTTGAAAACAAGGTGGTGCTGTCCCAAAACTTTGAGTCCCTTCAGAGCATGGTGCCAAAGACACATTCAGAGTTTCGTAACGATACGCCAAGTAGTTCGTAAAATACTGCATTTTATGACAAAATTCAAAAAGTCTGTCTCTGCAAAATGTTTGCTAAACACGTTTTATTATCATTTGATGTAAGATCTTTGATTCGTTAATTGATATTATTCAATAAGAGTGACTGTATGTTACTGACTGTAATCCTGCCCTAAGTGACGTAACACCTGCATCTCGACGAAATGGCAGTTGAAGATTTCCGCACCAGTTTCCATGTTACAAGTCTGACAAAGTGTCATTTCGTTGCACTTTCCCCAGTTGAAAGGTGGAAATTCAGACTCTTGAGTTGGAATGGAATGCTTCATGAATTATTACAGCAATAATACGGAGCATTGCGGCTTTCCCACTGGAGCCAGCACATGCACGCACGCACAAACACACACTCGCACACCAGGCATGTGTGGCAGTGGACTCAATGCATATACAGCAGGTGAGTGTTTCAAACAGCTAGACAGAGCACAGCTAAATGGAACATAATGCAGTGTCTTCAAAAATGAAAGCGATTTGAAAATGGACCGTTCAGACAGTCATGAAAAAACTGGTGCAGCTTACTAAGAATACTACTAAGATTGAATTGATTATAGTGCACTATAACACATGACTGCCATATTCAAAGACCTCAAGGAATTGCTTTCCTTGGTTCTTTCTTGATGAAGAGAAAAAGTAATAGTCATAACTTAACACTATCCCTTGACATCTGCACATAAGTTCTGTAAAACAAATGACAGAAACCTGATTAATGTTGTGGCCACCTAATGATTGTTTGCATGAAGGTGGAAATAGACCATGTTTGTAAAGTGTTAAGATGTTTGAAGTGACATATCAGAATCTCAGTGTTGTACTGTGACCCCTCTAATTCAATTTGCATATGACTAATTGCTTGTGAATGTTTTTGAAAGTAGGCTTTTTCTTCTGGACGACTGGATTCAGTTGACTTGTGATGCTTATTGGAACTGCAGAGAACAATCAGTAAACCGAGTCTTAAGTTTTTATTCCTCAATATTCATATTGGGGACCCAACAGTTTTAACATAGGAAGAGTTAAGAAATCAGTATTTGGTGGAATAAGCCTGATTTCCAATCACGGCTTTAATGCGTCTTTGCATGCTCTCCACAAGTCTTTCGCATTACTGTTGCGTGACTTTATTCCACTCCTGGTGCAAATTCAAGCAACTTGCCTTTATTTGATGGCTTGTAACTATGCATCTTCCTCTTGATCACATTCCAGATATTTTCAATGGGGTTCAGATCTGGAGATTGGGTTGGCCATGGCGGGGTCTTGATCTGGCTCATGACAGGGTCTTGATCCTCCCACTCCTTGATTGTCCTGGCTGTGTGGCATGGAGCATTATCCTGCTGGAAAAAACAATCCTCAAAGTTGGGGAAAGTGGTCCGAGCAGAAGGAAGCAAGCTTTCTTCCAAGATAACCTTGTATGTGGCATGGTTCATGTGTCCTTCACAAAGATGAATCTGTCCTATTCCAGCCTTGCTGATGCACCCCCAGATCATCCTCCACCAAATCTCACAGTGGGTGCGAGACACTGACTTGTAGCCCTTCTAGGTCTCTGTCTAATCATTAGAGGACCAGATGTTGGGCAAAGCTGAAAATTGGACTCATCAGAGAAGATTACCTTACTCCAGTCTTCAGTGGTCTAATCCTTATGGTCTATTGCAAACCTCAAGGGAGAGTTTTCTGTTCAGACATCCTCATTCAGGTTTCGGGATGTTTAACCTTGTTTACCTGCTCACTGGCTGTGAGGAATATTTAGTTTTTTCAAGTGTGCTCTATCCCTCTTGCTTTCCGATGTTGTCTTTGTTACAGCAGCTAAGGTTGTGTCTCTCTCTTCTGTAAACCTGCACTCGTTCCTCCGTCTCATTTCATATCTATCTTTTACACCCATTGTTACTGTTGGGGTGTGTTGTATTGTGTTGGGGTGGGAAATATTTATTTGATTTTGAAATGCAATAGCTTTTGCAGTGCCATTGCAAAAATCATTTAATTCTTTACTTGGTGCGCACCTGAGTTTGAATGACGTAAGAGCTTTGGTGGTGTGAACGCGGTTTTCCGAACTCTGGCGCATGCCCTCGAGTTGCACCCAAGTCCGCTTGAAAAGATGGTCTGGGGTTTGGTTCATGTGAACTCCAGTACGGTTCACTGCTGAAGTGAACTGCTATTTATGCTGTATAATTCCCGATCATAATTATTATGGTTTAATGCATTTCTCATACCTGCTTGTGTCCAAATAAATCCCCTTCAGAAAGCAGCTCCCATTCTTCACATCTCTTGCAACACATCCATGGGCTCACAGCAGACAAATGCTAATATTCTCTAAATCATTACACATTCAATGCATCCGTGACAGACAATCATAATTGTCGTTTTGTGCTTGTAAAGTTTTGGTGGTAAATCCAAAGAGATTAAGGTGAAGCTAATGTCGTCTTGAGTTGTTTCCTAGATACAGTGGTGTGAAAAAGTGTTTGCCCCCTTCCTCATTTCCTGTTCCTTTGCATGTTTGTCACACTTAAGTGTTTCGGAACATCAAACCAATTTAAACAATAGTCAAGGACAACACAAGTAAACACAAAATGCAATTTGTAAATGAAGGTGTTTATTATTAAAGGTGAAAAAAAATCCAAACCATCATGGCCCTGTGTGAAAGTGATTGCCCCCCTTGTTAAAACATACTATAACTGTGGTTGTCCACACCTGAGTTCAATTTCTCTAGCCACACCCAGGCCTGATTATTGCCACACCTGTTCACAATCAAGGCATCACTTAAATAGGAGCTGCTTGACACAGTAAGGTCCACCAGAAGATCCTTAAAAGCTACACATCATGCCGAGACACAAAGAAATTCAGGAACAATTGAGAAAGAAAGTAATTGAGATCTATCAGTCTGGAAAGGGTTATAAAGCCATTTCCAAAGCTTTGGGAATCCAGCGAACCACAGTGAGAGCCATTATCCACAAATGGCGAAGACATGGAACAGTGGTGAACCTTCCCAGGAGTGGCCGGCCGCCCAAAATTACCCCAAGAGCGCAGCGACGACTCATCCAAGAGGTCACAAAAGACCCCACAACAACGTCCAAAGAACTGCAGGCCTCACTTGCCTCAGTTAAGGTCAGCGTTCATGCCTCCACCATCAGGAAAAGACTGGGCAAAAATGGCCTGCATGGCAGAGTTCCAAGGAGAAAACCACTGCTGAGCAAAAAGAACATCAAAGCTCGTCTCAATTTCTCCACAACACATCTTGATGATCCCCAAGACTTTTGGGACAACATTCTGTGGATCGATGAGACAAAAGTGGAACTCTTTGGAAGGTGTGTGTCCAAGTATATCTGGCGTAGAAGGAACACTGCATTTCATAAAAAGAACATTATACCAACAGTAAAATATGGTGGTGGTAGTGTGATGGTCTGGGGCTGTTTTGCTGCTTCAGGACCTGGAAGACTTGCCGTGATAAAAGGAACTATGAATTCTGCTGTCTACCAAGAGATCCTGAAGGAGAATGTCCGACCATCTGTTCGTGTACTCAAGCTGAAACGAACTTGGGTTCTGCAGCAGGACAATGATCCTAAACACACCAGCAAGTCCACCACCGAATGGCTGAAGAAAAACAAAATGAAGACTTTGGAGTGGCCTAGCCAAAGTCCTGACCTGAATCCTATTGAGATGTTGTGGTATGACCTTAAAAAGGCCGTTCATGCTCGAAAACCCTCTAATGTAACTGAATTAGGACAATTCTGCAAAGATGAGTGGGCCAAAATTCCTCCAGGACGCTGTAAAAGCCTCATTGCACGTTATCGCAAACGCTTGGTTGCAGTTGTTGCTGCTAAGGGTGTCCCAACCAGTTATTAGGTTTAGGGGGCAATCACTTTTTCACACAGGGCCATGATGGTTTGGATTTTTTTTCACCTTTAATAATAAACACCTTCATTTACAAATTGCATTTTGTGTTTACTTGTGTTGTCCTTGACTATTGTTTAAATTGGTTTGATGTTCCGAAACACTTAAGTGTGACAAACATGCAAAGGAACAGGAAATGAGGAAGGGGGCAAACACTTTTTCACACCACTGTACAGTGGTAAAGAGCTGCCTCTTGTACTCCTGTTGATGGAGTAATTGGACCATGATTTGGACCTAAAAATTATGATGTGAACGGAGACGAATGGGGGAGGGGGAGGAAACAAACTCTGGTTTGGTCCAAGCAGTCAAACAAAGTGTGAAAGAACCCTTAGTTTTTGTAGTGGTGGAGACATTTTATGCATTAAGATGGCTTGCCCATTAAGCCTTTTCTGTGTAACGATTCCACATAAAAAGCCATACTAAATTAGATCTGTTTTTACATGCTAATAGAAATAGAATAAGCACTACTAATAATTGACAATCAGAGGCAGATATGTGGCTTTTGTTTTGTCTAAATTAAATTATGAATCCGAGATACTTGAAACTTAAATTAATTCAATTAATTCCCATTCTTGCTTTCACTTCCATTTAAAAAAAAAAAAAAAAAAAAAAAGTTTTTATTTAAGATGACCCTCATGTTCCATTCTTTCATAATTACATAGTGGCCTGTATATTATTCATGGGTCGTAGACCAGGCAGCATATTTCTGTCAGTAAAAGGAACTGCATGATGATCAGACTGGTCCCATATGAGTCACAACACAGAACCATATGGACCCTGCTTTTTCACAAAAACTGACCCCGGGCAAACAGCCGGACCAAGGAGTGATTTTGGGGCTCAGTGTCTTACTTGATAGACAAGGATCTGATGTCACTATTTCACCTCATTTCTGCCTCACCCCTTATTTGTGTTTAAACTGTGACCTTGGTGCTGGCAAATAAGATACTTAACCATTAGGCTACCAATGGAAAGGGCTTTGAAATAAAGTACTGGTTTTAGAGTTTGTTCTTTCTTTTCTTTTCTTTCTTTTGAAATTTCAGTGTGCGCCTCTTTTTAAGCCAGAGGACAGAAACACTAGTTTCTATTTTTCATTGTCTCCTTTATTTATGTGAGCACTAAAAGTGTGCTCATGCAGACTTGCAGCTCTCTTACTCCTGAAAACCGGAGAGAGATCCTTTTGTACTCTAGTATGAAGGAAGGTGTAGGGAGAGTGGAGAAAAGGGTGGATGAATTTGAAGTTGGTTTCGGGTCAAGAGAGAGATGGATTTAACTCTGTAAATGTGTCTGAAATACTGCAGCAGTTGTCACCACCTTTGGGGCTCTGTGTTGTGTGTGAGAAGATGAACTGTGTTAAAGGTTTCAGCCTTACATGGCCCATGAGCTTCTGTTGTTCTGATTCTGGCAATGTGTACTAGGCCTCCTAAAGTTCATACTGCACAGTCAATCTCAGGGATGTTTACACAATAAAGTTAAGATGTGTCACAATTATAAACTCCACACAAATGTGACTGCAATTTGCTGTTCACTATCTTTGTGTTCTTTTCGGTTTTAGACCAAATAAAGTGCTCAAGTATTTTGAAACTCATGTGATCCAGGTGTCTACATCTGACCAACAGGCCATTGAAATAAATTAAACCGTCAGATCCGTGTGTTATAGAGCCTACTTCATATACACACCCACAATGCCCAAAAATGCTGTTTGGACATGCAGCTCACTTGGGTTTGAAGCGCAAACTCTGTGCTTCTGGGAGGGAATGTTTGATCATGAGGGGAGGCGTGCGTGTGTGTGTGTGTGTGTGTGTGTGTGTGTGTGTGTGAGACAGGAATGGTCATCCTGAGCTTAATCATGTCATGGCAGCAGCAGTTTAACCCTCTGGGGTCGATGGATGCGCCGGAGCATCCTGCTGGATTTTTTCATCATTACAGCAGAAACAACATAAAATTCTCCATCATTTTGGGGCAAGTTTAAGACTTCATTAGAGACTATAAAGGGTTTACTTTTATTTGTGTACACTCACAATAACAACAAAACCTTGTGGTTTTGTAAAATAAAGAAAATAAAAAAGGTGAGCTTTTAGCAGTCTCTGGGTTTGCGAGTGTGTGTGTGTGTGTGTGTGTGTGTGTGTGTGTGTATATATCTGAAACACATCAAAAAAATGAACTGAAACTCTGTGAATACTTATCACACAAACGTGAAACATATGTCTAAAGAAAGCTTAAAATGTCTACTTTTAAAGAAAATAATTAAAATGTAAAATAAATATTCTCCTGCAATGTAATCTGTATGAAACAAAGCGATGTACAGTTTCTCCTGACTCAACTAATTATCTCTAATGTAATCACACCCACGGACCAAGGGCACTATTCATACGGTAATGTGCAGAGACAATCAATGCAAATGGTATACGCCCCCGACTGTGCTGTAAAAACAAGGTTTATTCACTTTTCTGCGCGTTTGAAAGACAGCACGATAGACACAAGTGAGAGAACTCCTGGATAGTGACGAAGAGTTAAAATTTTCTATTAAATAATGCTATTTTTTATATTAGAAAATCAGCATATTATAATGATATCTGAATTAACTTGTGACACTGAAGACTGCAGTAATGATGCTGAAAATTATGCTTTGATAACAAATTGCATTTTACAATATATTTTAATAGAAAACTGTTCTTTTAAATTGTAAAAAGAGTTCACAATATCATTGTTTTAATGTATTTTGGATCAAATATATGCAGTCTTGCTGTAGTGTAGGTCTTAAATTAAAATGAATTAAGACAATGTATAGTCAGATTACTTTTAATTTAGAACTTGATTTTGATCATTGAGTCTCCTCACATTTATTCTCTTTGTCACATGCCAATATTCATGATAGTTCACGCCTCCTCGCATATGACCTTTCTAACACTAAAAGTGTCTTACAAAAGTTCAATTACTGTATTGTTTTGTATGAATGAGTGATTAGGATGGTTTTCACATCATTTTGTAGCAAAAACTCTAGGCTACAAGATCCAGTTCTCAAAAGGCTTGTGGAAAAATGTTTAATATGTGTTATATGACCTTATTTCAATGACTTACATTTTTTTTTTTTTTCAAAAACCATGCATAAACGTTATTTTCTCAAATACAAACATGTACACATATGTTGCTCAGACATTATTGTACGCCAGTTTGTGCTGAATACAGTGTTATCAGACATTAGCCATTAATGTGTTTTGAAGCAACTGAAAAAAAGCACAAATTTCAAGGCATGTCAAAACTTTTCCAGGGCCCGAAATACCCTCAGACCCCAGAGGGTTAACCTCATCTGGGTCTTTTTAACAGCAGCTTTCTGCAGCCCCCTTTGCACAATCCTTTATTGAGTTCCTGTTACTGTAGAATTTAAAATAGAAAAAAAAAAATATATATATATATATATATATATATATATATATATAAAAATTCTCATGAGCTTTAGCAAGATGATTTGGGTAAATATAAATGTTTTTGGGAATTTGAAGTTTGTGTAGTGTTTTAAGGAGCTCTACATGCTTTTGGTTTGATACATGCTGGAATGTAAGAACTAATTGAAAGAAAGCTGCATTTCATGCCTCTGTGTTTTTCTCTCTCTTGCCATCTCTAATCGGTTTGTTCTTTTTCTATGTCTGTAGAGATAACCAGAGTGAGGAAAGACATGTACAACGACACAGTGAACGGTCTGGTGGACAAGCACCCACTGGAGTTACCAGAGCCATTGGGACCCATCATACATCTGCAGGAGAAACTCTTCGTACCAGTCAAAGAATACCCAGATGTGAGTCTTAAACCCACACTTTTGTACAGTACGCCTTTTTGATGCCCCTCTATCTTTTAAAAACTTGTGCATCAATTGGCTGATGCAATAATGACTGGTGATTGACAATTATAGTGTCTGATAAACTGGAAAAGTGTGCTTTCTTTTGAGAGGTCTGGTCCTGGTTCTCTAACAAGATGCAAATTAAGAACTTTGTGTGAGTTGGACGCAACAAAAAGGTCTCCATTTTATTCCAGCAGTAGTAGTTTTCCAGTAACATGCCCGTACTAGGAGTGTGTGCGATCATCTGCTGCCACACCCAAGCAGAGATGCTGTCAGTGTTCTGAAGGTCCACTTTCTCAGTGAAAATATTGTCCAAGCGGGAGTATTTCTTATATATTTAGTGGAAGCTGCGCAAGAGTCATTCACTATAGAAACCACAATGTCCTCCGCCATTTTAAACAGTGTATCTCAAATGTGGAATCTCTAAGCGCCTCAAGTTCTGTAATCAAACAATCTGTTGTGTCTCTCAGCTGTGATAAGCCTTAACCCTGAAATTGTTAATTAAAATTATTTTTAAAACAATGTCCTAGCTTAAGTAATGTAGTAGTAACACGAGCGATCACTGAGCGCTGTTCTATGTAAACAATGACTAACGGACTAACTGGCTCATATTACACACAAAAATTATCTTTTGTCACCACCTGCTGGCTGACATGTCATTTCAAAAATAAAGCCAGTAACTCCTAAAAGATCTGAACTGTTCTTACATGTTAGTTTAGAACAGCACGAACACAAGCGGAGTGATACACACACGGTGAAGCGTCCGAGTGCTGATGCTGTCAGACCTTCAGTGCTCATTGAACATGTGTGTGTGTATATATATATATATATATATATATATATATATATATATATATATATATATATATATATATATATATATATATATATATATATATATATATATATATATATATATATATATATATATATATATATATATATATATATATATACACACACACACACACACATATATATATGTATATATATATGTGTGTATATATATATATATATATATATATATATATATATATATATATATATATATATATATATATATATATATATATATATATATATATATATATATATATGTGTGTGTATATATATATATGTATATGTGTGTATATATATGTGTGTATATATATATATATATGTATATCTCATACGAATGTCGTACTTATCCCCCAAGTGGCAGTCTTGATGAACTGTCAATTTGCTCACATTGGAGAAGGATGGATGCACCAAGTCGCATATGGTCTAGTTGCACAAGTTTAAATATATCAATGTAACCGAAGCTCAAATCAGGTCCGAATATGTTGTATACGGAGAAGATCGAAACCTCACGCAGCCCCTGTGCGACTCTCCATTGGAAAGGAATGACTTTTGGTCTATCGCCTGCAGTGAAAAGGCAGCTTTTTTCAGACATGAACACCCAGATTCTTCTAGGATGATGAGGAAAGGGAGGAGAGAGAAAGGGGGGGTCAACAGCATGAAATTCGTTTTCCCTCTGACGGCTTTGAAAAAGGCCACCCCATCAGCCTCAATGGAACGAACCCACACACAAATGTACTTTTATGTATCTTAAAGATTACTACTTCCTGAAGAAATATGTTCACCTGTGTATGACCCCCTTAGACTGTTACAGTTTCACCATGATTAAGGGATATTGATACAAAGTGGAGTATAGTAAAAGCAGAAGCAGTGGTGATGGCAATATGGTATGTTCAATAAATTATTAAAAAAAAAAAAAGATTTTAAGCCAAATAATGACAGTTGATAAGCATATATACAGTATAGGCCGTTTACAGTGTGAGTGGTAATGAAAGATCATCATTTGAGCAAATGATGTACGTATTCAAGTAATATTCAGCTGATGAGCACTTTATATCAGCTAGATAAGTGGGCAGGCACTGCTCAATTGGATCTGATGTTCATCCGAATATAGCCTAGATTGGAGTGTTTAGTCCATTTGAGTAACCTACTGTAAACACACCCTCCTTTTTGTCCATGTCTTTAAGTTTATATATAGAGGTATGTGTGAGGTTGAGTACATGTGACTCTCAGCCTAAGAATAGCAAGAATAGCTATTGAAAAACATGGCTGTCTTGTGTAGTATGAATACCACTTCATTGTTACGGCAAGGAAAATTTAGAGTGACTGAGTGTGTGAATGTATGAGCATGCTGAAAATGCAAGTGGGAGGAAACAAACACACACACTGAGAATCCCCATCTGACCCTTCAAATCTTTTTCTCTCTCACTCTGTTCCTTGCAAGTCTTGTCTCATTATTCTTCCCCCTGGTGGTTAGTATGAGTCACTATTTGTAAACATACACCGATTTTCATCCTAATATTCAAAACATGCAGGGAAGGGAAGCATAATTGTAGCCGGAATTAGTGTGTTATTGAGCAGCGAAATGCTAAAGCAATTTTCTGCTGTTAACATTTCACTCGCAGTTTTTACTCTGATTTGCTCTTGCAGACAGGAGAGTGGCTCTGTCATCCAGTCAACACCTTGATTGAGAATACATTTCTTGTGATTGGCGATTTGGAGCTTTTGATATCTGAATAATGCTGTCTTGTTTTGTAATGTAAGCTTACTATATTAACCCTTGTGTGACCTTCGGGACATTTTTGTCTCTTTTGTTTTTTTCCGTTAATTTTGTCTGTTAATGCCATTGGCATTAATTTAGCCGAAGGTGTGTATTTTTGGGGGAATTTTGATGTTTCTAGAATACATCTATAATGCACTGTACACCAAATAGTTACACTCAGGACCTTAAGGACAAAAATGTCCCCATTGAAACCCATTAAAATGGCAATATTTGCTCCCAGTGCCATTTAAAGCATAATATAATTTATTCTAAGATTTTATGCTTTCATTCCAGAGCCCTTGCTTCAAAATGTACATTTTTTTTTGTTGTTGTATATTTTACACCAGATGGTGCCATTTTCTCATGTTTAGCATATGGAGCAAATACATGCTTTTTTCTGTTTGCTGTATTATAGAGCACTGCAGGCCAATTGAATAAACGTTGCAGCTAAAATTGTGTGAGTGTGTTGTGAGAAATTTGTGTGTGTGTGTAAAAAAACAAATCATTATACAAGCAAACTGGCATTTAAAGAAAATAAAAGCTGGGTTTTGGTTGCCAGGTTGAGGTCACCAATTATTAGAAATGTGTTTGGTGCGTCAATTGTGTGAGTAGGATGCGTTTCATACAAGATCTGGCAACTGGACAACCTTGGAATAATATATTGATGTGATTATCCATATAACGTGGTTTGGATACGGGAGACTCCCGGGAAAAACGGGAGTGTTGACAGGTATGGTTACAAGCCAATCCCGAAGCAGCAATCGGTTTTACCTCTGATATTTGGCATCTAACGTACACTTAATGTCAATGTTGAGTGTAGTGGACACTTCAGTTTTGTTCATAGGCTTGTAATATTTGGAATTGTTTTGTTTGACGAGTAAGAAATAGAAAAAGGTCCATTTATAAAATAGTGGAAAATGACATCTGTTTTGTTATATAAAGCAACTCATTTTCAGTTCATTGTTATTTCTACCTCTTTCCAGTCACAGAACACTTTATATATCAGAAGTCAGAGAAGATCCTGTAACTTTGTTTGGGGGAAATTGTAATGTTTAATAATTTATTTTATGAAAATTACATTTTGCATTGAAGAAAGGTAGATTTTGTTTGTATGCGGTCAATAGTTCTTAGAAAGACGGTATTGGCAGGTCACACTTGGATGCGCATATATATACCATACCATTATATAAGGGGGGCGCCCCGGCCTCCTAACGGCTCCCCCCGCCCCCCTTGAAGGTCAAGTAAATTTGATTTGATTTTCTTTATAACGCCAGAATTTCCACGATGGCATGTCTTTTCTGTCTGTGTTTGCGCGTTTACAATTATCCCAATGAGTGCGCACGCATACAGATGAGCATACAGATGAGCACTAGCGGACAGAGCGCGCGGCGGGAAATATGTTGCGTCAACCTGATGAAAACCCGACCAAAATATTTGCGTTTTTTAAACGCTCACAGGGCAAACATCCGCAATAGGCTGCAAGGAGACCATCTTAGGCCAGACATTTCTGACTTCCCATATCAAGAGGCTCTGGAAATGTTCTTCCAGAAGCCCAGAAAGATACACTGCAGTGACAAAAGCTGCACACTTTGTGGATAAATGACAAAAAAATAAATGTTCCAATGTTTAGTTTAATGTACAGTTCAAATAATTGTTCAGTTAATATATTCACTGCTGCCATTAAAAGAAACAAATGAACACAATGACTCCTTTAAGCGTCTGTGTCAATTTTCCCCAACCAACCAAACTCACCACCGGTAAAAACCGGTAACACCGTGGCAACCCCAACATGGAATAATTAAAATTGTGCACAATACCCACTCCAAATTTCAGGCCACGATGCCAATTAAATACTTTTGAAATTGCATAGAGAGGGTTTTTTGTTGTTTTTAATAAATGCCTTTATTTAGGGATCAAAAAATAAATGAACCCCCCCCCCCCCAAAAAAAAAAAACACACATCTTCAGTGACACTGAACAGAGCCTCACTCTCAGATTCAGCCCTCTGCTATGGACACACACACACACACACACACATATTTTTTTATGCATCCCTGAAGATGCTCATGGCTTCCCATCCACCTGACAACTGTCTGCCGAGGTTCCCAATTACAGTCTCGGAAATACATCAGCCACGCACACACAGTGACTGTTTCAAAACCTAGCTGCCTACCTTGACAGAATTTTTAGGGCATCATAGGCTTTTTTGGACACACCTGTAATGACCCCCAAAAGTCATCATTTACATCACCTACATGTTGTTTCCCATATGACTATAATTTTTCCTACAAACACAAAAGGAGATTTTAGGCTGAATGTTATGATCTGACCGCCTCCGTCACTACTCCTTTTCATTGCATATTTATTATATTTAATGAAAATGAATGGTGAACGAGGCTGCCAGTCCATATCATTCCACCTAAAATCTATTTTTGTGCTCCAAGGAAGAATGAAAGTCAAGGTGTGATCACTTAAGACTTCACACACCAAGCATTCCACTCAAACACGCCTGTGTTTGGATGATCAGAAACGCAACATTAATCTAAAAAATTCTGTCTTCCACTGCACACCAAAACACAAGATTGGTTAAACTCTGACCTGCAAATTTGGAAAGACAAATAGAGGATCTGAAGGCAATCTTTTGGTTGAATTTTAAACATTTAATTTTTTAGCAGCATTGCAGGGTCATTTTGCAAGCTCCGTGTGACCGCAGTACCTAACATATTTAAAATAACGAGTAAATTATGACAAATTAAAATTTTGCATGAACTATCCCTTTAAAACAGCGGTGTCAAAAACAAGTGTGTTAACCACAATAGCAAAGTTAAGCTTGCATACAACTAGAGATGCACCGAATGCAATTTTCTTGGCAGATTCCGATTTTTTTTTTTTTTTTTTTTTTTTTTTTTTTTTTTTTTTTTTTTTCCCCCAAGTGTGACCTGCCGAAAACGTTTTTTTCTGATTTTCTTTCTAAGAACTATTGACCGCATATACAAACAAAATCTACCTTTCTTCAATGCTAAATTTTATTTTCAAAATAAAAGAAATTATTAAACATTACAATTTCCCCCAAACAAAGTTACAGGATCTTCTCTGACTTCTGATATATAAAGTGTTCTGTGACTGGAAAGAGGTAGAAATAACAATTAACTGAAAATGAGTTGCTTTATATAACAAAACAGATGTCATTTTCCACTATTTTATAAATGGACCTTTTTCTATTTCTTACTCGTCAAACAAAACAATTCCAAATATTACAAGCCTATGAACAAAACTGAAGTGTCCACTACACTCAACATTGACATTAAACTTACGTTAGATACCAAATATCAGAGGTAAAACCGATTGATACTATCGGCTTGTAACCATACCTGTCAACACTCCCGTTTTTCCCGGGAGTCTCCCGTATTTCACACCCATCTCCCGCCCCCCTCCCGTTTTGTTGTTTTTCTCGGGAAACTCCCGTAATTTGTATGGCCCAAACAACGTTATATGAATAATCACATCAATATATTATTCCAAGGTTGGACAACTGGACAGTTGCCAGATCTTGTATGAAACGTATCCTACTCACAATCAACACATCATACAAATTTCAACCCATTTGTGACTTCAACCTGGCAACCTACAACCCAGTTGTGCTGTTGATATCTGTGCAGGTAGCAGACACGGGAATTTGAATCAAGGTAGATGGGAGGAGACTCAGCTGGTGCTCCGGCGAAAAAATTAACGCATGCACGCGTAAATTTAACAACAGCTGGATGGAAAAATTTAATATCAAATCGATAATACCCACGCCTTTTACAATGTGTGTCGCACTGATTTTAATAATCGGACACGGTGGGAAAAATTACGTTACTCAGCACATTAAATCACAACGGCACAATTTGTATTTAGCCTGCCTCTGCCATCCAGCACCCCCCTTCACCTCCCGGATTAGTATACCCAAACGTTGACAGGTAACAGGCTGCGTGTGTGACATGACACGAGATTAAACCACTTGGGCAACGCAACGTCAGAATAGTACCGCCGACTCTGTATCGAGGAAATGTATCAGATTTCTGCTCCCTCTGTCCTCAACTGTGGAGAACGGCTAGTCATCCAGGGACATGAATTCCATATTTTTCCTCGTAATTCCTTTGGTCTTTTCGCTTCTCATACCAAGGAAAGAAAGGAGATGATGCTGACTTGTGGCTGGCTCTGAGCTCTGGCTAGCTTTAGCCGCTTAACTTTTTTAGCTTCTTTTTTAAAAGCGGTATTTTCAGCTGGGTGATGGTGTTTTAAGTGTCTAATTAGATTTGTTGATCCGATTGTTATTGTAGTGGTTCCCCCTCGGTTTACTTTAGCCTTACAATTATTACAAATTGCGAACTTTATGTATTTTGCACGCACAGTGAAGATCTTCCTGCCAATGTCATGTTTCCATGTGGCTGTGACGTTATTGCCTGCGCTGCTGGCAACAAAACGGACCGGCTTGAAATCGGAAAGATGTGAGACTGACTGGCCGGTCACCGGTCCGGGCCGAGCATGCGGAAAATCGGCTGATTCCGGTCCCTGGCCGGTCGATCGGTGCATCTCTACATACAACCTTTAGTTGCTAACATGTATGACTGCCAAATACCTTTAACCAGTGAGAAAAACTCAGAGGGTTTGGGGATTTGTTGGCCTATACTGAACATCAGTATTTTATCCATTCGTTGAAAAAAAAAAAAAAAAAAAAAAAAAAAAAAAAATCAGTTCTGGAAATATGTAGGCCTGACTTTGCACATCACTACTAGGTAGGAACCTACAGAGATCAACACCCACAGATATCCAAATTGTGACATAATCAAACGTTCCTTTTCTGACGAGTCCAATCAGTAGCTGTGGAACATTCTCCTAGAGTTCCACACAATATACAACATTAAAAAAAAAATTGAATGAGCACCAGAGCAATATAATATTTTAAAATGGCACTTGAGACCACAACCAAAACAAGAAAATATTAAACATCTGCACACACAAATGCCAATTAAGAGTGAACGTCAGGGAAATGAAAAAGTGTGCATCCACAGAAAGCTTGTGAAACACACAAGCTGTGACAAGGGGGGCAAGTGTGCAGGCGGGCATAGAGATTTCTCAGATGAATCAGTGGGCTTTCAATTTCTGGAAGTCATTTTTGAGGCTCAATTGGAGTTCCTTTGGCTTCAAAAGCCCCAGAAATAACCTGCAAATTAAAACTGAGGGCTTTAGCGTGATCTCGAAGCAACCAAACCTTAATATTGCCTTGTATAAAAAAAAACAAACAAACATAGCTTTCCACCCCCAAATGGGCCCACCCCGCTCTCCCATCATGTCTGACAGGGCAGAAAATCACGATAAAAAAGCCTTCAAGAACAATCCCAGCAAAAGACAGGGAGACCTATCCACCCTCAGCTCAAGAATGGCTCTACTAATAGCTTGTTGCTTCAGCGAGCTGATTGCAAGCGAACAGCCACACATCACAGGTGTTAAGTGAGCCACAATAAAAGAAATATGCATCCGCCTGCATCGCTGATGGACTTATGAACTGGATCTGTCTTGTCTCATGATAAGAGGCCAGACGTTTTATTCACGAACATGCAGACCGAGAGAAACCGTAATGCACCCAGGAGTGTATTAAGCTGGAAAAGGAAGCAACAGATCACAGCACAGACAATATGTGCTGATACAGATACATCTGTGGGAAAAGTGTGTGTGTGTGTGTAGTCGTACAGGTGTTTGTATGGTGTAGAAATGAAATTACAATACCAGCTAAATTAATCTGAATAATTTACAAAGCCCTGAGGCCACAGACGCTAAACCAGAGATATGCATCTTCACGTTTAAACAGCCCGGTAACATGTATACAAACATACAACAACAACAACAACAACATTACACCAGAAAGCAGTTCGTAGATGACAGGTGATGTAATAGGATTTTGTCCGGTAGAGAGAGAGAGAGAGAGAGAGAGAGAGAGGAGCTAAATGTCTCAGCAGAACAACACTGAAATTCACTGGCAGAACTAGAGGAAAAAGAGAGAGAAAGAGGGGAAGGAAATCTGTCACTTCCAGATAGACAGAGTCTGCCAGCCATCTTTTTTTGTCCCCAAACGTACCAGTCACTCTATTGCATCTGAAATCCTTTAAGGAGACTGCAACCGTTACTGTATATAGACAAGAGTTTATGAACTGAGTAGCTACTGGAGTGTGTTCAAAGATGTTTTGAAGGTCATGGGTCAACAAGACTTTTTTTTTTTTTAATCTAAAGTTAGATTCGTCTGATTGGCTGCACACACTCAAACACACACATACAGACAGATATAAAGCTCTTGATAAAATAATCTGAATGGGGTCACGCCAGCAAAGTTATTAAGAAATTGACATCCTGTGCAGAAAAACAAGGAATCAAAACAACCGAAGTACCTACAAGTGTGTGTGTGTGTGTGTGTGTGTGTGTGTGTGTGTGTTTCACAAAGGCGATAGAGTGAAGGAGACAAACAGGAAAGAAACAGCAAGTGCGCAGTGAGTTTCCAGTTGAAAATATAAATGGAAACAATAAATTCTCTCTCTGGATCAGTTCATTTAGCTATATTCAAAGCAGAAAGCAAAAGCAAGCATTTAGTATGGAACAAGGGGTCTGGCCTTGGTGGATGAGCTTCCATGTGCTGCTCTTCCTGCATGCTTTTACCTTCTCATCAGTTTTTCCAACTGAACACTTCCAACAGGAGTTCTCCATTAGGGAACACTTTTTTTAAAAAGCCAAATAATTTAGTGCTGAAATTGCAAAAATAAAATACAAAAAAATACCTACTTTTCTGTTCTAGATCAGGTGTCAAACCACAGTATGTTTAACCCTTGTGTGAATAAGACAACTATGTCTATCAAAAAAAACTGCCATTATAATTAGAGATGCACCGATTGCAATTTTCTTGGCCGATTCCGATTATTTATTTATTTATTTATTTATTTATTTATTTATTTTATTTTTTCCAAGTGTGACCTGCCAATACCGTCTTTCTAAGAACTATTGACCGCATATACAAACAAAATCTACCTTTCTTCAATGCAAAATGTAATTTTCATAAAATAAATTATTAAACATTACAATTTCCCCCAAACAAAGTTACAGGATCTTCTCTGACTTCTGATATATAAAGTGTTCTGTGACTGGAAAGAGGTAGAAATAACAATTAACTGAAAATGAGTTGCTTTATATAACAAAACAGATGTCATTTTCCACTATTTTATAAATGGACCTTTTTCTATTTCTTACTCGTCAAACAAAACAATTCCAAATATTACAAGCCTATGAACAAAACTGAAGTGTCCACTACACTCAACATTGACATTAAGCTTACGTTAGATACCAAATATCAGAGGTAAAACCGATGCTGCTTCGGGATTGGCTTGTAACCATACCTGTCAACACTCCCGTTTTTCCCGGGAGTCTCCCGTATCCAAACCACGTTATATGAATAATCACATGAATATATTATTCCAAGGTTGTCCAGTTGCCAGATCTTGTATGAAACGCATCCTACTCACAAAATTGACGCACCAAACACATTTCTAATAATTTGTGACCTCAACCTGGCAACCAAAACCCAGCTGCGCTGTTGAAATCTGCGCAGGCAGTAGACGCGAGAAGTTGATTCAAGCATCACCGATAGATGGGAGGAGACTCAGCTGGTGCTCCGGCGAAAAAAATTATATATATATATACACACACACACACACACGTAAATTTAACAACAGCTGGACGAAAGCATTTAATTTCGTGTCCCGAAGCCATATCAACAATACCCACGCCTTTTGCAAAGTGTGTTGCACTGATTTTAATATCGGACACGGTGGGAAAAATTACGTTACTCAGCACATTAAATCACAACGGCACAATTTGTATTTAGCCTGCCTCTGCCATCCAGCACCCCCCTTCACCTCCCGGATTTGTATACCCAAACGTTGACAGGTAACAGGCTGCATGTGTGACATGACACGAGATTAAACCACTTGGGCAACGCAACATCGGAATAGTACCGCCGACTCTGTATCGAGGAAATGTATCAGATTTCTGCTCCCTCTGTCCTCAACTGTGGAGAACGGCTAGTCATCCAGGGACATGAATTCCATATTTTTCCTCGTAATTCCTTTGGTCTTTTCGCTTCTCATACCAAGGAAAGAAAGGAGATGATGCTGACTTGTGGCTGGCTCTGAGCTCTGGCTAGCTTTAGCCGCTTAACTTTTTTAGCTTCTTTTTTAAAAGCGGTATTTTCAGCTGGGTGATGGTGTTTTAAGTGTCTAATTAGATTTGTTGATCCGACTGTTATTGTAGTGGTTCCCCCGCAGTTTACTTTAGCCTTACAATTATTACAAATTGCGAACTTTATGTATTTTGCACGCACAGTGAAGATCTTCCACGCCAATGTCATGTTTCCATGTGGCTGTGACGTTATTGCCTGCGCTGCTGGCAACAAAACGGACCGGCTTGAAATCGGAAAGATGTGAGACTGACTGGCCGGTGTCCGGGCTGATTCCAGTTCCTGGCCGGTCAATCGGTGCATCTCTAATATGTATAGTGTGTGTGTGTGTGTGTGTGTGTGTGTGTGTATACACCCTACTTTTTTGCAGTTACATTTCTGCACTTGCTTTTGCACTACTTTATTTTACTCTTGAAATCCAGCATTGCAGTAGGGCCTACTGCTAATATTGTTGCCTATTGTGTGCTGCTCCCCATTTGTAGCTTTTTGGGTGAAAGTGCCTGCTAAATTATTAAATGGAAGTGTTGTTTTTTAGTAACACTCGTCATCTGTTAAACCACCTGTTTACCAAACCACCCTGCACTCATGTGGCTTTTGTTTGTTTATATTTTGTTATTGTGAGTCTGGACTAAATGCTGGTAGCTTACAAAGATTGATTTTGCTCCAGGTGTATTGAAAGGATTAAACAAGAGAAAGCGAGGTAACTAGATGGAAAAAAGATAAGGGAAGGATTATATTTGGATAACGGTGTGTGTCTCTCTCTCTCTCTCTCTCTCTCTCTCTCTCTCTCTCTCTCTCTCTCTCTCATCCGTCCATCTCTCGTTTTCTTTAGAGACGGTAATTACTTTGCTCTCTATGGACTCATGTCATAATGTTTCAGATTGGATTTTCTGCCCTCCAAATTATTACACATAGAAAGAGAGTTAGAGAGACAGCCAAACAGGACTGTAATTTGGACCAGCTATCCAAGGTTTGGGCTTTTGGTTTCATTTGACAACTTTGTTTGGATGATATTGTTTTTTAACTGAATGTCATGTAAGTCATTTAGTGCCAGTGTTTTATAAAAAATGGAATCCGAATGAAAACGGGATCTAGATCCCTTCTCAGATCCACATCTGCCCACAGTGATTAAACGGTTTCTCAGCTCTGCCACACCACACGTTTGCTTAACACAGGTTAATTAGTAATTAGCAAGGGCACCCAATAGTCTCTCTCTCTCTCTCTCTCTCTCTCTCTCTCTCTCTCTCTCTCTCTCTCTCTCTCTCTCTCTGTGTGTGTATAGATTAATTTAATGAAGTGCAAAAACGTTTGAGATTTCATTTTCTGATTAATAATGAAACCCAAAGTCACCACAGACACAGCAACAAGATAATAGTAATTTGCCATGTTACTTCTCCGTGTTTTTTTTTTTAAGGGATTGAACTAAACATGATGTAGTGAGAAAGAAAAATGGGGAGAGATGTAGTTGAGTGACTAGGGTTAGAAATTAAGTGCTAAATTGATGAGAAAAAAGCAGGTCAAGTCGATGTGATTCTGTGTGCTGGCACCTGTCTGTAGATCAAACTGAAATGGTAGAGAACAGGAGAGCATACAAGATCGATGTATCGAGAGAAGACTGTTTTCTGATGCTATTGTTCAACTCCAGTGACAGATATGTTTAAACTGGGGTGAGCAGATTGTTATTTTGCTGTGTGTGAGAAGAGCGTGCCTCCTATCACTCCTGGGATGCCGCAGTTGGATGGATTTCCTCATTTCCTTTCCCAATTTACTGGATTAGCAGTTTTCAGCACTACCTCCTCTCCACATGTGTTTTCTCCTATCTCATTTTAAAGGCATAGTTCACCCAACAATGAAAATTCTGACTTCTTGCTCATGTCGTCTTTTTCTCTATTCACTTTCATTGGTTTCATTTCAAAGTGAATGTGACTGAGGCTGTGATTCTGCCTATAAAAAAATCAAATTGGATCTTTTAGTTTTGTAATTCTGTTTAGTGCTGCCACTGGTGGTGCAGAAATTACACACAGAAGCCTTAACTTGTTTTGGCAGCAGCCCATAACCCAGCAGCTCTCGCATGTTTACCCACTGAAGCTAAAACTGCATTCACACTAGGGTTTCATTCCAGGAATTTTCTTGAAAAATTGCTTAGGAGCCTTCTGTCGGAATGCAAGCTGGAGTCAGAATGCCAGAAAATTTGTTCCCAGGATCAGATAGTAACATGCTGGGATCAATTCCGGAATTTGTCTGTGTGAACAAAGGCAGAGCTGCTACTGGAAAGAATGTGTGTCATAGTGAAAAATATTTTTGTCATGTGTTGGAGAATGTTTGTATGCAGACTAGTAATGTAACAGTTTCATGATGTACTGGGGTTTTAAAAACAAATGTCTGTCATACCTTTGACTTTTTCCTCATTCAGGGCATTATGTGAATATTAATAGGTCATTGGTAAGGTTTTTTCCCTTGATTTTTTTTTTTTTTATTATTATTTTTTCAAATCTAAGTAAAGGATTTAGCATTTCCATGGTAAATATCACTTCAAATATGAGACGATTGACTACATATACAGATAGGGATGCACCAATACCACTTTTTCTCTGGAAAAAGGTATCTGATTGGTGCATCCCTATTTGACAGCGTCATAAACTTCCACTTTCATTCAGAGATCGCACTATATTTCCCTCATGTGTGGTTGAAGTCCATGATGTAGGAATACTTTGGGTATTTCAAATGTTAACTATGATTACCCAGTTTGTAAACTGTCAAAAAAGTGTAGTCTCATGCAGGGAACACTCCAAACATGGAGTACCATCTCCATAAGCATCATCCCATGGAATGTAGAGGTGAACGATTAATGTAAGTGTCATGCGTGTTGCTAAAAACACTAGCAGTTTGGCTTTCTTATCGTATGTTTCCACTGGCACGTAGTGAGCGAATGTGAGCATGCGCTTTCAATTCCTTCCTATGGAAGCAGAGCATCAAGCTCGCGAGATGGATTGTAAATTGACAGCAGTGCGGGGCAAGCGGTTCCCTAGTGTTGGGAGTGGCTTTGTGCGGACTTCCATGTTAGTGGAAATGCAGCCTCAGACTGTATGGAGTTGCTATTACCCCCGCTACGCAGGTGACTGCGTTCCGTATCTGGACCCCAGATTGATTCCACCTTGACTCCAAGATATCATGATGACGGTTACGCCCTTTCATCGTCTCTAGCGAGCAGCGCGACAAAACAACAGTGCCGGTTACATCATCTTTCTGTGCCGTATTCTTGAATATTTTTCTCTAGCACTGAAACATGCTTCACTGATGCCCCGTTTCGGTCCGCATCCTCTTTTCTCCACATGTGAGTAAACATGAGGTGCGTGTACTTTTCACTTTAAATTTAATTACACCAATGGGTTTTCAGTTCAAATGAAGTTTGACATTATGGCTCATTCTTTAATCTTATATACAGTAAATAATAGGTTGTATAAGCCTACTAGTTTTTAAGGCCTAGAATGAGTAATATTTATGCATTCACCGTGCAGTCTCACGTGTCAAAACAACCACCACGAGGCATCGGTGATAGTTTTATATTGCCTCTAGAGGCCGTTCTCATACTGTATAATGACCGCGCGCCCTTCTCAGCCGCTCCAGCACCGGACACAACGGGGGAAAATTATCGGTGTGGATTTTTGCCGATAACCAATAGTTCCAGAAATCGTTATTGGTGCCGATTAATCATCAAAACCTACATATCGGTCGACCTCTAATTACAGGGTCATTAAAGACTCTTTACTTTCACTGTAGCCCCTCTGTTTTGGTCCCTGTGTTTGAATGGAATCAGTTTGCTCTTTTGTCTGTCGTCTGTTCATTTTTAATGCTGTAAATTAATTGAGTGGTCAGCATTGAGCATCACTTTTAAGACTGTACATGTAAGCTTATTTTGTGCTGCAAGTTGTGTGACCTTTTGAACTGGTGTGTTGTGTGGTTGGTTTGGAAGTTAATTGTCAACACCTACAGGTTGATTTGAATAGATGCTGACAGGTGCAGTCTGATTGGCGAGAATGCTGACTGAGTGCATTGCCTTATGATAGGTCGTGGAGAAGCTAGGAAAAATGTTTGAATGCAGCCTGTCCTAACAACACACTTCCTTACTTGGAGAATCAGACCCCAGATGAGGCACATATAATGGTTAAACTGGGCAAATTGAGATAACTGGCAGGCAGAAATAGACAGTGTATTTATTTGTGCTTCATGACCTTGTGATATTCTTCTTTAGTGCTTTTGCTTTTTGACCTAGCTACATCAAGTTAAAGGGTTTATAATAATTTACTGACCCTTATGTTCTTCTGAAATTGGATAACTGTCCTCTGTGGGTCCTAAAAGGAGGTTTTAGGCATTGTTAGAATTGCTCCCTTTTGTTTTAATGGCATATTTTTCCATACAATGAAGTGAATGCTGAGACTCAACATTGGTAACAGAGTAAGTTTATTTTGAAAGTTATTTTTATTAACAAAAACATCTTTTGTGTTTCATGGAAGAAAATAAGTCATACAGAGTTGGAATAACATGGGGGTGAGTTAATGATGGCTATTTAATTTTTTAAAGTTTGACCCTCTATCCATCCCTGACTTCACCCTTCACTCCTATTCCTCCATAGACTAAACTTGGACTGTAAAGAACTACTATCAACAGCTTTTCTGATAATCCCATATCCCACTCTTCCTCGTCATTTTCTCTCATCCCTTTTCTGCAGTACAGAAGTGTGTTTTGGGTGGTTGTGTTACTGTTAAATGTTAGCAGTGTAGGGTCATAATATGAGCGGAGTTAAGTGGTTGTGATTGGAGGAGAGAGAGAAAAATGGGGTGGTGGCAGGAGGTATAATGTTGTGTTAGCATTGCTGCTCATTTGTCTCTGTCAGATCCCTTTGCTGCCTCCCTGAACTGCTCAACTATCTGCTTGCTCTCACATTTAGATGGTTCTGCTATACATCCCTACAGCTTAACACTAACACTCACAAACACTCATCGCATATAGATTTTTCAGTTAAATAGACGTATGAGCATGATCCACTGTGACGTAACGAAATGGCAGACAGAAGACATTGATTCTCTCTTTAACCTTCGACTTCTCTATCAAATCATTCAGAGCACCAGGCTGATTTCAGAGACATATGTTTAAGGGGTTTTGCTTGTTTTAAATTATGATCCATTTATTGTTGTTATAGTTTGATATGGGTATATACGATTTTAACAAAGTAGCACATTAAGTGAAATCCCATGCTTCAAGTGATATTTGGCATCACAACATTTTGCTGTTCGAAAATATAGAAAATGCTTTATCATGTTTGAATCCTGGCATAGGACAACTTTATCCTGTCCCCTGGCTACTGATGTCAGTTGTTCCTGGTTAAAGAGTTCATGTCCTCCTCATCATGTCAAGTTTTCAAAATAACAACTCTGAGTTGACAAATTAAAAAAATACTAGACTAGATGACTGAAGCTGTCTAAACTGGAAGTGCCTAATGCAGCATTGCAAAATGTATTTATTTGTTTTATTTATTTATTAATTCCAATCAAAACTGAGTATCCTTTCAATTACACACACTTTTAAGCATTTAATTTTGGAACTCTGAAGAAACATGACTACTGTAATAATGTACCATTTATACCCAAATCGAATCACACAGCACGGATGCTGTAAAGCAGCTCTCGTTAATGTGTGCTCAACCAAAACATTTCTGTGAGGCTTGTTGAATTGCCTGTATTCTTAAAGAGACCATATTCATTTAACACCTGTTCTACAAATCAGTGTAAATACTTGTTAATAGAAAAAATTAAGCATGTAAACAAACATGTATACTTTATATATGCACTAGAATATGCATTTTAATTACATAATTTTTATGTAATGCATGGATTTGTACATTTAAAAAAAATATATATTGTGGCCAAAATGATGAAAAACTGTTAACAGCATTAGCTGGAGTATTTCTTGCATATGTAAGCAAAATGAACATTAAAGGAATAGTTCACTAAAAAATTAAAGTTCTCATCATTTACTCACCCTAATGCCATCCCAGATGTGTATGAATTTCTTCTGCAGCACACAAATTAAGATATTTAGAAGAATATTTCAGCTCTCTAGGTCCATACAGTACAAGTGAATGTGAGCCAAAATTTTGACACTGCAAAAATCACAAAGCCAGCAACAAAATCCATATGACTCCATCTTCTGAAGTGATGTTATAGGTGTGTGTGATAAACGGATAAATATTTAAGTCCATTTTTACTTTTAATTCTTCCTTGTGCCCAGTATGTGGTATATGCACCAAGAATGTGAATCATAAACACAAGCAGAATATGAAAGTGCAGCCTGACTAGGCAGGGAGGAGAATTTATTGTAAAAATGCCCTTAAATATTGATCTGTTTCTCACACACACACACCTATCAAATTGCTTTTGGAGACCTTGATTTAACCTCTGGAGTCATATGGATTTCTTTTATGCTGACTTGTGTGATATTTGGAGCTTAAACATTTTGGTACCCGTTTACTTGCATTGTATGGACCAAAAGAACTTTGAATCTGTTTTGTGTGTGTGCCTTTTTTTTGTCTGGATTTTGCTTGTCACAAATTAAATCACACTCTCAAAGCCCTGTATTTAGGTGGCAGATTTTTGTGTGGCACTAGGGTGGAATTTAACAGTGTTTTTGTGGTTGGTCTCTGGCCCTCCCCGATGCTGAAGATCTCTCACAAACATGGAGGAAACATGCGTATCACCATACAGGGAAAACATTATTGCGTTCTGTCATGTTAAAATTATGGGAATGCTCTCATATTCTCGGTCTCTCGCATTTCATTCCTCCTTGTACCATCCTTCGTCCTTATGCAGGAAGTGGAATTGTGGTGTCTCCTTAAGGCTGTAATTACTGTCTGGTTCCAGTATTCAAAGTTAGCAATTTCCCCTACTGCATCAGGCCGCTGCTCTCTGCCATGTCCAATCAACATCAACACGCGCGCGCGCACACACACACACGCACACACAAAGTAGAATCCTCTATCACATGCATGAAGAGAGAGATTGTGCAGGCATATGCAGAGAAAGAGAAGAATAGATTAACTTTTGATGACGCGTGTAAAACAATAAAAGAAAAACAATAACTGATCATTCAGACACTGGCATGTACGTGCAGTGTATTGTGTCGCATGTGTTTTTTTGCTGCTGTGTTGTTACTGTCTTATTTGTTTACAGTGTTTGCAAGAGTGACATGAGGGACTGTCAACACACATTTTCACCTAAGGCATCACTACCACTGGCTGTCTCATGATGAATACGTCATATGATGTAGTGTGTGGTACAGCTCTCACATGGCTGCTTCAGTACACGATTTACTCATGTAACCTGCTTTGCATCTCCGAGTATTTGGGATGTATATGTAGAACTTCAGCTGTTCTGATCCACCTACACAGTCTGTTTATTATCCTCTGTGTTGTTAACGATGGAATAATAACGTAATTGAAAACATTTTTCAGATTATTTTTTGCTCTACTCCCGCAGGTCAGACTAATTTGCACTTTGAGTTCTCTTTCTGGTGATGTTGTCACTAGGGATGTGTGGAACGGCGTTTAAATGAAACGTCCAAAATAGCCTAAAAAAGAAACCAACCTTCACAGAAAAAAAAAAAAAACAATCGTTTATGCAACCCATTTAAAAATACTTTATTCTAAATCCGATGCTAAATTCTGCTGAAAAGGGGCATTTATTTGTTACGTGCTCGCCTTGCATTATGATCATAGTACAATCAACATAGAACATGACACGCATTCACCTTTAGCGAATACAAGTTTTTTTTTTTGTTTTTTTTTTACTGAAAACAATTGAATGAATAGTGCAGGACCAATAGCACAACCCTAATAACCTGTTCTAAATAGAATTCACCAAGTAAAATGTAATTTAGCATATTAAAACATTCAGGACATTGTTGAAAATAATTAACAGATTGGCTAAGCCAAATCTACGAGAGTGAAAATGCACTGAAAATTTGCGTGTATTTCACTACGTGCTGTCAGGCCTTTGGTCTAATATGACAGCTGTTCTGTAAGGAATGTAAACCAATAACAGATACAATGTAATTAAAAAAAATATATAAAATAGCTATAGCATTGATAAAATAGGCCCGTAATTTAGCCTAAAATAAACTATGTATTCTAAACATGATGTGCACTCAATTAAAAGCTTGTCATGTTAAGCAGACAGCACCTCATTGAAAATGGCCTTCTTAATTTGCAGATTAAAAAAACTTCATACCAAGCCTTAAGTAATTTTTTAGGCTACTTGCTGAAAAGCATAATTTTTTTTGATTAAGCAAAATTAACACTGGTGAAAGACGAGACTTGACTCGCCTGAGGCGGCTATCCTGTGCTTATCTTGCAAGGACGCACAGATTTAAACAAGACTCAAATGTGAATACATCCAAGGAAATCCGTTTCCTGCAACACCACCGAAGTCATTTTCATGGCTACTTTGCTGAGTTTGCTTGTCTAGCTAGAGGACATTTTCCTGCATACCTAATCTCTGTGATTTGACTTTCTCTGCACCTGAGGATGAGAAGCGCACATCTCAGGCATGCTGTTAATGTCCAAAAGAGATTATTATTATTATTATTATTATTATTATTATTATCATCATCATCATCATCTAGTTGTTCAGTTTGATTCTTTGCACTCTATGAATTAATTGAAAATTCAGGGTGGCTACCTACATTTTTCAAGAATACATTTTAGGGATGTACCGATACCGGTATCTTAATCGGGTCTGATACCACACACGTGTTTGTACTTGTAAAAATGCCCCAATACCAAAAACTATAGCCTACCATCTGATGTACGAATGTCATTATGTAAACATTCAGCACACAAAAGAAATCACGTCATGTCCTAGTGAGATTATTTTACATCAAAAGCTGTGATTTAATCTATAGTTTTAAACATATTTATAACATTTTAAATGGGAGTGCTTGTGACTGTGTATCCGATATTGTCCAGGCATAGGCACAAACTGCTCATACCTTTCGAGATCCTTGGCTAATACACGGAAAACACTATTATGAGCATCTCGTGCTCTGTTTGTTGCAGAAGACATCAGGCAGAGTGCTAATTAACTTTTTAGCATGAGTCATATACAGACTACATATTTATTTATATAGTAGCCTTTTGCTGTTTAATAATTACTGTGATTCACTTTGTGACTGGCTTTTCTGCATTGGGAATCTGCCATCATTACGTCAAAGCTCCTTGGTCTGACAACACAAACACTTCAAAATAAAAAGCTCTACCAAATTAAACTGAAAATAGATCACTACTGTATAGTTATGTAGTAGTCACTGTTATACTACTACTTATAAATCAATAGTAAGTATTATATTTAAGCAAAATCTCACATCTGTGATGCTCTACTATGCAGCACTTTTTTGACAGAAATAACTGCCATGTTGTTTTTAGGATTGTGCTGAGAGGTTCTGTATAAAATCACTTCATTTGATAAAAAATAATACAATTTCATGTTGAAAAATTAATTGTTATACTTTCATTTGATTTAATGTTGATGATGAAACTGCTGATATTGAGTTCAGGAACAAAAAAAATATATCGGACTCCGTATCGGCGAGTACTAAAAAAAAGTAAAGGTACTCGTTCTCAAAAAAATTGTATCGAGACATCCCTAATAAATTTGAAGAATGTGGTTGTTGCTGTAAAAAAAACTGACACGTATTTAGCTTCAGTGTGCTCATGACTAATTTGGCAAAATTTCTCTCTTTACCATGGGTCAGACAAGTAAACTGGTGGAGATAAAGATTAAGTGGTGTATTTTTATTTAGAGCTGTGCTGTCGGAGTGACACTTAAACGCTAGGATGTTTTTTGGGGAAAATAAAGCATGCTCTCAGACAAAGATCCAAAGCTAAATGCCGGGGACAAGCACCACGATAAGAACCCCACCCCCTTATTTCTCTCTCGTTGTTTAATTTCTTATTTACATTACATGCTGCCAGCTGTTTTCCCCCCTTCCATGCCTCAGAACAGGATGACAGAAAGAATTATGTAGGAATATAAAAAAATGGAAAGGGGAAGCAAAAAAATTTAATTATAATAATAAATAAAAAGTCCTATGCAGTGTTTTAACATTTGGTTCTGATTCACTGAAGCCTGAGCTCATAAGTGGCTTATAAGGTGATTTGTGTCAGTTGTTTATGTATTATTTTTTTAGATTTGAACAAATGTCTCGAAATAAGGTTGATGTGTCTAGTCAGAATGCTTTTCAATCTGGAGCTTTGTGTTTATGGCAATTTAAATTCAGAATTACAAACCATGTGCACAGTGTCAGAATCATTGAGGGTTCATAAAGTGTGCATGTACTGTAATTAAATTATTGTTTGCCTCTGTTTTGCCCAATGTGATCCCAAAACATCCAGATTACAGATTCTCTGCAGTAAGCTTCCTGTGGCTTACAGCATCACTGCTCCTCAGTTGTTGATGCCACATCTCTGACTACTACACAGCTGCAGAGCCAAAACTTTAACTTAGCAAAAATAACAAAGCAATAGTTCAACCAAAATTTAATTTACTCACCCTAATGTTGTTCCAAGCCTGTATGACTTTATTTGCTTCTGTCGGACACTAAAGGAGATGTGTAGCAGAAAGCCTGGGTTTCTCTTTCCATAAAAGTGGTCCACCTCACTATATATATGTATGTGTGAGAGAGGTTTACATACAGCATTTCACAATTCCTGACATTTAACGAAGCGTAGAAAACATTCCCAGTTTGGATCACTACTTTATTTTAAGAATGTGAAATATCAGAGTAATAGTAGAGTAAATGGAAAAGCGAGCCTGTAACAGGATGTTATATTCTTGCAAACTGAGACCATTTTTTCCTAGTCACTTATCACACTATGCTTTTATTGTATGGAAAGATCAGCCTATTTGGAATGACGTGGTGGTGAGTAAATCATGACGAATATGTCATTTTTGGTTGACTCTTCATAGTGACTGTAGCAGTATGTGGATACACAGCATCCTTTTACAAAAACAGACGAGTAACTAAATGCAGTTTAATGTGCCTCTCCCTCTCTTTAACAGTATAATTTTGTGGGAAGAATTCTTGGCCCTCGTGGACTCACGGCAAAGCAGCTGGAGGCAGAGACCGGCTGCAAAATTATGGTGAGAGGGAGGAGCTCCATGAGAGACAGAAAGAAGGTAAGACCCTCTTACTCATCCCATTAACGCACAGCTGCTGACGTTGGTCATTTGGGTCCAGTTTGTTTAAACCTAATGAACCAATTCACTAATTTGCTCCAAGTGTCTTTTTCATTCTCGCTATCTTACTAACACACTCAAGGTTTGTACTCGCTGGGCTCTGGCTGAGGCCCAGTTCAATTTCAGGCCTGGCCATGGTGGTTTTGGTGTCAAAGAGAGAACAAAAAGCACACAGTAGACAGACTGAGAAAGAAGGACTCCGATATTCCTTTCTACTCCCAGAGGAGGCCTGCTGTGTGATCAGCAGAGAAAGAACAAAACCCTGAATGATGGGAAATTATGACTCCAGGTGGAAGTTATGTAGCACAGAGACATTACAGTACTGCCCCGTCAGCTCCAGCAGAGGCTTTCTCCAGGGTTGAGCGAAATGACATTTGAATGTGTAACTGCACATCGCTACAAGCTGAAAAATCTGAAAAAATGGCTGATTCTTCTGCAAGCAATTGAGCAGATTTAATTCTGAAGTCTTGAACGACCCACGGAGACCTTGTTAAAAAGATTCAGCAACATTTGTCTGGTTCTCTCTCACTTGTTCCGCTCACCATCCCAGTGGAGCTGTTTTATCAGGAAATCCCCATCACTGTGCACTTTGCATTACTACACACACACACACACACACACGCGCACCTGAGCCCCAGTTGTGCTCCCCTCTGGAGGAGCCATATGTGTGAACTCAGGGGAGTGATGCAGAAATTGATTAATCCTCAAAAGTAGAGCTCTCTAGTCTGTCATCATTTATATAGCACTTCTGTAATGGGTGCTACTTCTATTTGCCCTGCTGAATGTAAAACACATTTGTCAGAACAGACTACAGTAACTCCTTAGTGACTCCCTTTTCCACTGAAATGGTGCTCGGATAGGGACCTGTGAACCTACCTCAAAACCAGCACTCGTTTCCACTGAGCTGAACTGAACATTACAGACTGCTCCTACAGAACCTGCCCATAAACTAACATGACGCATTGCTGTCTTTGTTAAAATATCTACTCTCAAAACTAGAAGTCAGGCTCATAATCGAAGTAATTTAATTGAGAGATATTATACTTATTATCTCGGGAAATGTAATGCAAATTTTAAAATCAAAGGGAGTAAATTTTTACTGTCGCCAATGGCGACCTTGACAGAAATTACACTCGCAAATAAATTTATTTGGTCACAAATGTGACCATTTTTAGTCGCAGTTTGGAGCCCTGCACAAGGATGATGATTTATCGTCTGTTAATGCTGAACTTCTGTAAAGCTGCTTTGAAACGATGTGTGTTGTGAAAGGCGCTATACAAATAAAATTGACTTGACTTGACTATACCATGATAAGCTAGGGCTGGGCGATAGGCCGATGTAATTGGATATCGACGATGTCTCAAATTTCCCGATGCCGATTGTGAACGGACGATGATCGACAATATTGGGAAATATCAAAACAATGGATCTAGGCAATCACCAAATATAATAAACAGGCTATGGTGTGAAACTAGCACCCGCCACCTGCAAAATGCGACAAGGCTGAATCCACTTTGCAAGCTCCTTGTCCAAATGTATTGCATGCACAGGTAATTTTGCTCATCTTCCCACAACAGGCGGCGACCTGTAAGATGTCTCGGAGTGACACATGACAAGAAATGCTTTTAGTCACAAATTCATGTGCTTGAAGAAACACACTATTATATTTTTGAGAACAGACAAAATAAAAGCCATCAGTGCTTGTGTCTGATTCACTGTTTGTTCAGAGGCGTGCAGTGCAAGCCTGTCATGTGGAGCACATGCATGTTGGTGTGCATCTTGGAATGCACATGTAAAGAGTTTTCACACTTTTGATGTAATGGTTGGAAGTTATTTGAAAAAAATAACAATTAAATGTCACAGACATCAATTCACACATGTAAATGTAATTATTTTATGTCAGACTGACAGTGAAAAGAGTGCCTGAAGTAGCTGAGTGACAAAAATAGAAATGGGGTGTCCATCAACTGAATGTGCATCTCAATATGCCACATTAGTTGCTTCCACTGTAAACAGCTTTGACTATATTGAAAGCCATCTAGTTTTGTTGCATCTATTATAGAGCACAACAGTGCCAGCCCACTGAAAATGAGGTTGTGGAGAGTGAGACAATCACACAGTTGTGGGCATAGTTAGACGTTTCAGAACTGATTGAAGACAGTTGTGAGCAGAGTTGGACAGTCCCAGTCTGAGGGGGTTGTTTATTTAGCGTCCATTTAGCAGAGCAGTTTTTCTGTTCTCAATAATTTAGTTTGCCTCTGGGGACTGAGAGAGCAATGGAGACATAAAAATGAAGAGAAAAGGAGGAAGGACATTTATTCAAGTGAAGAGTGGGAGTCTATTTTATCAAAACAAGGTTTAGTTTGGTCATTTGTGAGGATGGTATAGGGTAGTTTAGACTGGGCAGGAGTGATTATGTGGTTTATTGTGGTTGCCTGTGGAGTTGTTTTAGTAGTGTGTTATTTAGTGCTTGCACTGAAAGGGAAAGGCATGGATCACTAGAATACTCGTCTCTAGAGAAAATGTATTGTTAGCCTTAAATCAAACAGGCACTTTATTTAGCAGCTCCCCAAAGGTGATTTAACCCCAGTAACCCTCAAGAAGTGCATACAAGCCAGTTCACACACCCTCAAGATACACTACATCCTTGTGCTTTGTTGTGTATACGTAGTGAAGCTGAGCTCAGGCAGATGTAATGGGAGAGGACAGGACAGACAAACTCTGGATAATAACCTGTCCCACTGTGTAACCTTTTCCTCTGATCAAACACTGTTCATATTGAGGGGTCTCAGAAACCACAGTGCAGATCAAATGTAACAGACGGCCACCCTCACCAGAGCATCACAGAACCTCTCCAAAACAGTGACGCAACAGGCTTTCTGCAGCTTTTATTCTTTCCCTCTTTTCTTTGAGCTCTCTTTGTTCTTGCTCAAAGTGAGTTCCTTTCTTTCACACACACATAGCATATACCGGTAATGGAAAATAGCACTTAAATTGCTTATGTGTTTGGCATTTAGAAATTGAGGTCAAGCTTTTCAAGTAGTGGTCAAACCTATATATTAGCAAGGCCGATAAATCAATAAATCTGGCCATATTCCGAATTTTTTTTTTTTAAATTTGGCATCGGAAGAAATTTTCCCATTTGGACGATTTGTTTCATGAGGGCCCTGAGAATCGCCTGCTTGCATGTGAAGTGACTGAGACATGAAAAACGACCAGTCACGGTTTGTTTTGTGGTTACGTGCAATAGTGTTACTACAATAATAGACCGGTGTGCAACATGGTGCCATTTTAAACTGTCTGCATATCAGAGCTGCGGCAGATGAGTTTTAAGATCTCCTCAACAGTTCCCTATAACTTTTTGCTGTCTTGACTAATAATAAAAAGGCAAATATCAATAAAACTAATATCATATATACAGATATCTCATTTAAACAGGTGCAATTCATGAACCTCATGAAAATCCAGCGTTTCTTTCTGTTGGGCACTCATCTAATATCTTCCTCCTGAAGCACGTATTGTATCAGTCATAATAAAAAACTTCTGGATCAGAATCTAAAGTTCCAATGATTCACAAATCATGACGGTCAGTCTGTGATAATCCAAGTAGGTGATCCAGGCCATTTAAACTGTCAGGAGATTGCTGCTCGAGCTGGATCCGCATGAGCACGTGAGTGCAACTTCTAATAAATGCACTTCACGTGTTATAAGTAAATGTCTTATTCATCATGTTCTGTATGTACAATTGGTTTGAAACTGCGATTGCTAACGTGGACATGCCATCCATGGTTGCTGGACTACTGTGTGTACTGTTATTTCCTTCCTAATATATTAACAATTTCTTCATGTGCAAATAAATTGCTAATATTTGATGACTAAACAGAAATCAGAAGGTACTGCTATCTTCTATTTAAATAGGTTACAATATAATTTTTTTTATATAATTTTTTACAAAGCTTAAGTTAAGTGTGAAATTGAGTAAATATAGTGCTAAATAAGACCATTAATTATCAGTTTTATGTTTTTTACTTTATTAAATTCTGTGATATATCTGCATTGTATCGCCACCCTTCTCTGTGGATATCAGCATCGGCCATTCAAAAAAAAAAAAAAAACATATCGGTCGACCACTATTTCTAAGAGTTACTGGTCTTCACTGCTTTGGTTGTCAATTTGAAAGCAATGCCTTTAATTTAGGGGTATTTACACTTAGGCACTTCATGAGTTTTTATTGATCGGATGGCTATCCGATCATGAAAAGACCAATTGTAAATACCCCTGATTTGAGACCGTTATAAATCTGATCACCCAAAACTCAAGATGTGGTTTGAGATGCATAATTTCGGAACACGGTCAAGAGTAAATGGATCTGGCTGTTTAAGCCACATGTGTAAACTTCCATCCAAGTAGATCTATGCTAGCATAAGGGAAATGTGAGCATTTGCATAGGGCTCACGTTGCCTAATAAATTAAGAAACGGACAGAACTTTTTTCTTTATTTGATGAAGGTTTTTTAGCGCAAATGACGTGAATGACCTATCATACCTACTATAAGCCCCAAGGGTAAACGTACAGTGCACGCACACAGGGGAAAGTAGCTTGGAATCAAATTCAAAATCATATCTTTTAAATTCACTGCCCGGCAAAAGCATAATCATGGAAAAATAACTGTTTTATTTGCATATAGCACGGGAATTGAAGATTGGATTTATATCCATTTGGAGGAGACACATTGATGTGGCCAAGTGTTAATGGAATGAGTCTTTATTCGGATGGCAATCTGACCTGTTAAAGTGCACTAATGGGGCTTTTCCACTTGTACGACTCAACTCTGCTCGCTTTTTGGGGGTTTTCCACTGTGGATAGAACCTGGTACCTGATACTTTTTTTAGTACCACCTCGGTCGAGGTTCCAGGCGAGCCGAGCCGATACTAAATGTGACGTCAAAACCCTGCAGAGCACTGATTGGTCAGAGAGAAGCATCACTGGATTTGCGACACGGGATATCAACCCGCTAGTTTGTTCACGTGACTTTCAAATTGTAAAAAGAAATGGCTGTGCGCAAAACCATGCTGCGGTCCAGACGTTCCTCTCGTTAGTGTCAAACGAAACGATGCAAAACAAAAAAGTGTCTCTGCTGTTGGTCACACACGGCTACCACCGGACCTACCAACAGTGTTGGGAAAAGTAAAAAAAAAAACTTAAGTGACTACAGAACCATCAAGGGGAAGTGGTTCGTGCAAGTGCGTCTAAGTTAGTTTAATTTTTTTATTAAAAACTGGTTTTTAACATCCATTGACAGATCTATGGGTGGAAGTTTGATTACGCTACTATTTTAAGATGGAATTGATGGAACGTGGATTGTGTTAAAGATCTGTGTATTTTCTGCTGCCTGTCCTGGCTTTTGCTTATGTCACGGTTCCTCTCGCTTTGGTAAAATCTTGGGCCAAGAAAATAAATGGGGTCAAAATGTTGATTTTTAATTTTTTAATTTTGTTGTAGTGGTCAGTGGATTTGCAGTAGCCTACAGTTTCTTTCCTCATGTCTGTTCAGTAGAGCTTCTCTGAAATTAAGTGCGCATTCTGCTCTCCTGCCTGGGTTAGTAGATTGATTATTTTTCCAGTCAGTTTTACATTCCTGAGGAACAGGTGTCTGTAAAGTACTCCACCCGGGGCAGCTGTTGAGGACTGCAGCATAGGTTCAGTCCACTCTGGTTGATCTGAACAGTATTTATAGTCTGAGATTATTTCCAACCAGGCTGACTGCCAGTGCTTCTGCAAGTAGTATCAAAGTTGTGCCTTTTCTTCAGGCAATAGAGATGGTTGCTTTGAACTAAAGGCTCATTTAAGGAATGATAAACGTTGTATGTTTTGTTCTGCTGCTTATGTTTGATGCACATACGTGTTCATAGGCCCAGTTGCACATGCAATAATTGAGCCACATCAGGATTTTGTACAGTTGAGCAACATTTACATTGAAGTATACATGACAATACATTATCAAATATTTGAGGGAACAACGTCAGTTGAAGTCTATGGTATACATTGCTTTTCCACGTTCCATTATATCTCACACACTGTCTAGCTTTCAGCCTTTCAATGTATACTATTTTGACTGCGAGCCAATAAAGAAGCAATATGAACTTACTTGAATTTACTAAATGCAAAATAGGGAATAGATCTACTAGAAGATTTGCATCATGACTTTGTGCTTCAAGGGCCAAGGGTGCACAAACCCGCTCTTATTTGCTGATTAGCTATATTTGGGTTCTTACTCTCGCATACTCTTTTTGTTCTTTATAGATCTGTCATCGCATGCATGTTTCGCATGTGAGTAATACATGTAAGGGGAATACGTATTTAAAATACAAAATATAAGTAACTGTATTCCATTGGTATTTAGTTACATTCAAAAAGAATTTTGATTGCTGAAGAGATTATTTAGCATTTTATTGTCATTTGTTTCATTTAATATTTGGTCCTTTTCAGGTGGAAAACATTTAAACATATAAATGATGCGATCCAAAGTGCATCTGAACAGCGGTGAAACAATTTCTTATGATGTTACATTCATACGAGCAGACAGAGATTGTTTGAAGTAAGTTTTGAGAAGAAGAAGAAATAGAAATAAACCTTGTGTAAATTGTCAGCTTTACGCTAAGCTAATAATGCTGTTTCTATCCATTTTACATGAACGTTTCCAGGCACGATCATATTTTTTTATCTAGAAAATTCATATTGTATCATAATTTCTTCTTTTCTATTAAGACCTTTGATATTAGGGCAAGAATCTTATTCTTGATGAAAATTTTTGTATTGTTTTCCTGTAAAAATATAAAAAGAAATCCTTAAAACAAGATCAAGTTATCTTGTTTTTGAAACAACACTACATATGATATTTAAGTTTTTCAGAGAATGTATTTTTATGTGTAGTTTGTCTTACTGTACTGGCAGAGTTTTTATAGTCAGAACAAGTGAAAAATCTACCAGTGCTGAAGAAGTAATCCAAAGTATTTAGAATACGTTACTGAACTTGAGTTATATAACAAAATACATTACAAATGACATTTTACAAAAAAACAAAAGTAACCCTCCCAACCCTGCCCTCTTCGTTCTTCCAGCCTGATGCTACCCACCATCAGAGGACATAACGTGACCTCGCTCCTCATTGGCATGGGAGGGAGCATATGTCCATGGTTTTGCTCTGGGCTGAAGGTCTATATCCTTGGATGTTGCAGCATTTGTCAGTTTTGTACAGCTTTAAAATAAAACAGCTTGATGTTAAAGATTTTGCTTTAAGTATCCTTTATGCAGTTGCAAGCCATGATTGATCAGGATCATCATCATCTCAACAGACGAATGACAACATTTCCGAGATATCCAGTTTTAAACCGTAAAGCAGATCCAAATTGATCCATTTCTATTGTGTTTCCATCCATAAAGGAAGCTTGTGAGAAGCAGTATCATCTGCATAACTAACTGGTCAAATGAGAAATGTGAAACCCCAGTCAATGATCATGTTGTTCATTAATGCACAGTCTGAGAGCGTCTGATTAGTCAGTGGACAGGCAGTTGGATAATAAACTGTGCAAGTTTTGCCCTCCTTCCCTATGTTAGAGATGCTCACATGCACAATGTTTTCAGTGCCTATATATTTGTGATCATTACTATGGCAATCGTGTCCATGACAGTGTCATAGGCATCGACTGGGTCTCAGTCTGCGAATTAATGCGCTTGCCAGGTGGACCCTTTTCCTCTTCCCTGCTGAGGTCCAACATGCTCTACTCATTTGTGACGTAGGCATATTAATTGAGGTGTCTAACTGTGCAATGATGTACAAGCATCATTAGAAACATTGGTGGAGGGACAGATGCTGACATTACTGTTTTTCCCCCTTTAAGCAAAAGGCAGATGTATGGAGAAGACAACCATGTAGATTCATTTTCAGCCTTAAAATAATTTGCCTCCATCCAGAACTGCATAATTTTGTAGAATGGTGAACTAGGGTAAACAGACATTTTTGTACACTTTCAACCTCTACAACATGCTGTCAATTTTTCACCCTAGCAAATTCAAACCAACAAATGAGACTTTATAGCATGACAACTCAACTAGACTATGGTAATGTTAAGTTGGTAACATTAGTTTGTAATATCAAATCCCTTTATAGTCACTCAACCATATACACAAGTGCAACAGTGGGTGAAAGTCTTGGGTGCGGTTCCAAGCAACATAGCAGTATGACAATTACAATAAACATCTGATTTACACATAACACTTAGTTTACACATCTTGTTACACAACACAATATACACCTAATAAGACACTATTCAATAAAAAGAACCACTGTAACCCCACCCCATGTAATCAGAGTAATAAATATGAAGTGTTGTGTTGATAGTTAGTTGTCTGTGTGTTCTTAAGTGAAGTATAAATTGTGGGTCCAGTCTGAGGCTAATAAAGTGCGGTGCTGATAGATGTATCGTGAGCTAGTCAAGAGTTGAGAAGTCTGATTGCTTGGGGGAAGAAGCTATCATGTAGTCGGCTGGTGCGGGTCCTGATGCTGCGATTACCGTCTACCTGATGGTAGCAGTGAGAGCAGCCTCTGGCTCGGGAGGCTGGAGTCTCTGATCCACTTAGCATTTTTTTTAACACACACCACCTGGTATATATGTCCTGGAGGAAGGGAACCTCACCTCCGATGAGGTGTCTGGCAGTTCGCACCACCCTTTGCAGGGCTTTGTGGTTTAGGGCGTTGCTGTACCAGGCTATGTCATGATGCTCTCTACATGCTCTCTACCTCCGATGGCCGTTCGCACCACAACTTCCTCAGCCATCTCAGGAAGAAGAGGCGCTGGTGAGCCTACACAACAGCCTCAGTGTGGGCGGGCCATGTGAGGTCGTCAGTGATGTGGACACTGAGGAACTTGAAGCTGCTGACTCTCTCCACCGGTGCTCCATTGATGGTGATGGGGCTGTGTTCTCTCTTTTCTCCTGAAGTCCACTACAAGCTCCTTGGTCTTACTGACGTTGAGGGAGAGGTTGTGCTCCTGACACCAGCGTGTCAGTGTGTGTGCTGCTCCTCTTTGTAGGCTGTTTTATCATTACCACCATACTACTATCATATCATCAGCAAACTTAATGATGACATTGGAGCTTTGTGTTGCCTCACAATAATGTGTGTACAGGGAATACAGGAGTTGGCTGAGAACACAGCCCTGTGGGGCTCCAGTGTTGATGGTCAGTGATGAGATGTTGCTTCCCATTCTAACCACCTGGCATCTGCTTGACAGGAAGTCTAGTATCCTGCTGCATAGCGAGCTGTTTAAGCCCAGAGCCCGGAGTTTGACATCAATCTTGGAGGGCACTATGGTGTTGAATGCTGAGCTGTAGTCTACAAACAGCATTCTCACATGTGTTCCTTTTTTCCAGGTGGGAGAGAGCAGTGTGTAGTGTAGATGCAATGGCATCATCAGTGGAGCGGTTGTTTCGGTATGCAAATTGCAGTGAGGCAAGCAGCACAGAGCAGATGTAATCTTTGATTAGTCTCTCAAAGCATTTGCTGATGATAGTGGTCAGAGCAACAGGACGCCAGTCATATAAGCAAGTGATTTTGGATTGCTTTGTACAGGCACAGTGGTGGACATTTTAAAGCATGTGGGGACCACAGACTAGGAGAGGGACAGGTTGAAAATGTCTGTAAAGACACCAGCCAGTTGGTTCGCGCACGCTCTGATGTGGCCCGGAATCGCATCTGGACCCGTAACATTACGGATAGTCACCTGTCAGAAGGATCTGGTTACATCCGCTACAGAGAAGGAGAGTGCACGGAAGCAGAAGCAGAACGGAAGAGTGGTCCGATTTGTAAAATGGTGGGCGGGGGAGGGGATTTGTTGCCATCCTGGAAGGGAGAGTAGCAATGGTCCAAACCCGGTCCCCTCGTGTGTTGAAACTAGTGCTGCACGATTAATCATATCGCAATTGCAATTGCGATGTCAGCAAAGTTTACAACTGCTGTTATATAATCTGGTCAACCAGACCTTCCTTATCATTCGTAATCAGTCAAATATTCCTCTGTTAGCACATTTATCATCTTCAAATAATGACTTAAAAGGTATTTTACAACTGAAAACAATGTTATTTACATTGAACAAGTCATCAAACATGCCTCCTACATGTGAGAAAACGTGTGCATTGGCACGGAAACTTGCATACGTGCATATTTGCGCTTTTCAGTTTAAACTGGACCCGAGTGATACAACCGACCCAGAAAACTACAATCTTCAAGCAATGTCGGAAGATGTTATCTGCAACCACTAATCTAGAATATTTTTTTTAAGTTTCTCTTCTCGTTAAGGTGTGGATTTGGCTTTGAAATTCTCTACGCAAGAGCGGAAATCTTTACTAATCAAATTATCAATTGTACAATAGAGGCATGAAAGCAGAAAGCAGAATGTTCCGCCTGAAAATTAGGACACCGTGATCTGCCAGATCATACATTTCTTGGATTTGTGTGTGTGTAAGCCGGGATTCAAGGGAAAAATGCTTTGCCATTATACAGTATTATTACGCTTACGTATTCAACTGAGGGTGCTCTAACGTTTGCAACCCCGTAGAACTGGGCTTGCATCTAGCTGGCAGCTGCACTAACATGATGGCAAAATATGTTGAAAGCACATTCTCGTGCGCTATGGCAGTGTGGTGCGAGCAATTCCAAAAGGAATATTTGATCATTTTCTCTGTCTCTACATACTCCGTTTTGATTTCTTAGTTTTGATTAATACTTAGCATTTATTGAGGTTATATTATTATATTATCGTAACTTCACTAAAACAATGTTAGCACTCCATTACCTCAGGCCTATTGCTTATTTAGCAGATTCCCAAACCAGCATTTCACGAAGCGCATTTTGGGTTGAGCGAGCAACACTTAAGCGGCCTGAGAGAGTGCAGTGGAATATTCAAAAAGGCGCTCTCCGCTCAGTTGGATTTATCACCACTCCGCTCAACGCTCCACTCCGCTCACATGCTCTGCTCAGTAGCCGGCTTTGTTTCCGTGGCCGGGCAGCCCAGACAAAGGGCTCCGCTGTTGTGTTCGAAAACAGCAGGTCGGCATTGAGCTGTTTAAAGTCCGATTTTCTGTGTGCTATTGCAGAACCAATTTGTAAAAGTGTTTGTCTATTGTAGACAATAAAGCAGACTACATCCAAGACAAAAAAACATAAGAATTGTAGACAAAACAAACAAAAAAACTGCAATATTGAGTCGGAGCTCACAGCGCAGCAGCCATATTCTGCGTCAACTTGAACTCGCAGTGATTGAGAAAGAACTGTATGCAAAAAAACTTAGCTGTCCAACATCCCACAGATTACCCTAGTTCACCCTGAAAACATAAATTGACAAGCCAGTATTTCTAACAAGCATATTTTTTATTAAATCGAGAGTAAAGTGACAATTGAGATTGCTCTCTCTCAAATCCCTGTATGTATTTTCCTCAAAAATCCTCCAAAGACCTGATCTTTTGAGCAGGTTTAGAAGTG
This sequence comes from Moxostoma hubbsi, assembly GCA_032164185.1. Lineage (NCBI taxonomy): Eukaryota > Metazoa > Chordata > Actinopteri > Cypriniformes > Catostomidae > Moxostoma > Moxostoma hubbsi. The sequence continues at coordinate 17,837,231 of JAVLUX010000023.1, forward strand.
TTACTTCAATGTACGCTATTACTCTTTATCAATCGTTGGCTATTACCTTTTTTTTTTTTTTTTTTTTTTTTTTGCCTTTCATCTAGCCATTTAAATAGTGCTTCATCAATGCAGAGCAGGCTGAACTGTCAGGCTGTTGAGAGGTGTTGAAAGCTTTGGTGGTGAGTAATTGTTGGCTTTGAAAATGGCCCACCCGCAAGAGCACAAAGATTTTTTAAAAAATTTTTTATTTAGCTTTTTTTTTTTTTTCAGTTTAGCACCTCCGACTGTTCAGATGGCGCTATTGTAGTATAATGGCTTTCTTTTAAGACTGATGTTAACCCAGGCCAATGCAACGGTCATGCACACCAATTGCAGGGCATTTTAAATGTTCATCTTGAGAATTCTGCTCAAAGAACATCAATCTCACCCGTTCTGCTTAATTTTTATTTTTAGGCTCCATTTTGGATCATTGCATTTAGACTGCACTGTGCTAAGAAAATAAACAGTAGTCTAACAATTAGCATGATATTCATTTTAACATTGTGTTAATTTCTTGAGTTGAAAATTGGATGACATGCATGGTTTTATTTTTTTATGGTTTGTTGCCAAGAACCCAACTTAAGAAAATCTAGTGTATGTGCTAAATATCTTATGTCAAAAAATATTGGCAAGACTGCTAGTTACCAGAGTATGTCATTGATGTCAGTTACAGTTATACCCATGAGAAGACAAATGTTACAACGATGACCAGGAGTCAGAGTTGATGTTTCAATCAACAGAGCTCAGGCCTCATCCAGATGTCTCCTGAAGTCAGGCTATATGAGAAGGCAATGTTAATTGCATTCCTGACATGGGTCAGATCATCAGTCACACCTCAGCAGAGGTGGAAAGATTACGGAGAAATCGTACTCAAGTAGAAGTACTGTTACTTCCCAAAAAATGTAGTGCGAGTAGAGTAAAAGTAGCTGTCCTAATAACTACTCAAGTAAGAGTAAAAGTGTAGCTCACAGAAATGAAAATAATAGTTATTTTCAATACACTGATCACCATTTTAAATTGGAATGTATGAAACAATTACATTAAAATCAGTTTGTGTAGGGTCTACATTTCTCTTACTGCCGACAGAGTGTTACTGTTGTGCATAAAACATGTTCAAACAATGCAAGGAATGCAAACAAAAAATGCCAAATAAACAGGATCACTTGGCATGTCATGTCCTGCACAATAGAGGAGGTAGAGCAGGCATGGGACAAATTGTTTGGTACAGGGGCTACATCACGCTTAAAAAGGAATAATTCACACAAAAATGAAGGTTCTCTCATTTACTCACCCTCATGCCATCCTGAATGTGTATGACTGACTTTCTGCAGAACACAAATTAAGATTTTTAGAAGAATGTCTCAGCTCTTCTGGTCCATAAAATGAAAGCTAAAATAATGAAGCTCCATAAATCAGCATAAAAGTAGTCTAATCCATGTCTTCAGAAGCAATGGATAGATGTGGTGAGAAACAGATCAATATTTAATTCCTTTTTTTACTATTAATTCTACTCCCTGCTCAGTCAATCTCCACTTTAACTTTCTTGTGTTTTTGATTAATCACATTCTTCATGCATATTGACACCTACTCGCATTAATTTGAATTTCTAGCAAAAATTGACTTAAATATTTATCTGTTTCTCACCCACACCTGTCATATCAATTCTGAAGTCATGGATTAAACCACTGGAGTTGTATTACTACTTTTATGCTGCTTTTATATGCATTTTGGAGCGTCATAGGTTTGGCACCTTTCACTTACATTGAATGGACCAACAGAGCAGAAATATTCTTCTAAAAATCTTTAATTTGTGTTCGAAAGAAAGTCATAGACAGATAGCATGAGGGTGAGTAAATAATAAGATCATTTTAATTCTTTAAGTAGCATATGGGGGGTCACATTTTGAGATACAATGTTCAACATTTGATTTAGTTCTTGTATCTTTAAACCAAGAAATTGTTGTGTTCTCATTCTAATGCATGATGCACAATTTTCTGAAGTTTCTGACCGGTGGAATGTTCTTCTGAAGTATTGCTCTACAAATGTTGATACTTTTCTATCTTTATAAAGGCCAAGCATAATTATATATTATTTTATCATCTCTACTTTCCTGGTAATAAATTATACCAAATAACACACACTCTACATCAGGGGTCAGTATTAAAAAAATGATCAGTATTTTCAAAAAATATTATTAAAAATGTCACCGTTTTATTCTATTACATAAATACTTTTAAAGCTACAAGTTATTCGGCCAAAAGTAGTAAGTGGTTTTCTCGTTAATGTTGTTTGATTAATAGCTTTTTTATGACATAGCCTACTAGACAGTGCTCAATTCAGTTACATGTACACTTAAAGTCCAACATTTTGATACTCATACGCTTTTTGTCCCACTTTTTAAATTCACTATAGACATAAACAACTGCATTTACATTATTGCCTCACCAAGACAGGCATTGGCAGAATTATAAAGTGTATTTGATAATTTAGGCACATGAGCGCATTAGCGTTCAAATATTAGCCGCCTGCCAATCAAACAACACGCAGTGATAGATGTCGGGAAATCTAGATTAATCAACCTATGGTGCTCTTGCTGTCGTGATTGATGTAATGAACACCCTTGTTCTAGATGTAAAACATAAGCTAAATATAGAAAACTCAAGTTTGATCAAGGACATCTATTTTGTTCCAATAAACATCTAGATCATTTTATCGCCCAGCCCTATTGATAACATTGAATTAATCTCTCACAGCAGCCCAATAATCTTAGTGATAGTTACATTACAGGCTATGTTATAGACACACAGAATCTAGTAAACAGATTTATGAAATTTACCTGTGTTTTTTCAAATGAGGGGCAGGATAAATTCTGATATCTTGCTTGAGCAAGTTAAACTCACATGACACGATCAGGTAATTGGCCTTTTTCACTGTGAAAAGCCCTTTCAGGTGCAGCCGGTTATGTTCAGCTGTAGACTGTGCTTGAGGCATTCTCCACAGTTGGCGACAGATCTGCAGCTGCTGTTCAAGTTTTTTTTTTTTTTTTACATGTGATCTGATTTCATGGGGTCACGAGACTCCCTAGCCAATCATGTTGATTAAATTAAAAATTAAATAAATTAAAATTAGGACAGGGAAGTAGTGAACACAGCCGGTGGGAAAATAGCGCAGTGTAAGTACAGTTACAGCACTTAAAGTAAATTATAAAATTTTTGGACTATTTAAAGTAAAATTTTGGGGAAAAAGTAATTAATTACAGTAACGTGAGTATTTGTGATTTGTTACTTCACACCCCTGTACCTCAAAGGTCAAATACACAAATGACCTGCAACATTAATTATAATTTAACCAGAATAAATGCACATGACTAAAAACGCTTTAGATTACCTTTTGATTAAAACAATTGTTTGTAAATGTAATCAAGTCATCAATGGGCTGAAGAGATGGGTAAATCCACCCCTTCACTACAACTTGTCAGTTTTGCCACATCCATTGGTGAATGTTGTGCTGTAGTGATAAGCTGCATACCTGTGGAGGTGGATGCTCTGGCATTGCGATCCGCGTGTATCTTCTCCCTTACATCGTATATTACAAATTGAAAGTCAATCCTGATTTTCACTAGGGGGTGAAATGAAACTGTTGTATATGGATGTCAGAGATGGGGAAACGGTGGCGATATAAGCTATCAATCATTAACGCTTAGTTGTGGAATACAAATATGGCTGCTTAAACACCTTTGATGGCTTCACCTCCTGTTGGCAGTTTATGGTTGCGTCTGCAATCCAATTATATACATTGTACATATCAGTGAGTACTACCGATAAACATTAACGTACACAAGTTCCTACAAGTATTGCCACATGAAACATGGTTAACATTATTTTAGTGTGATAATTATGTACTAAACTTATATAGTTATATAGAATATTACAACTTTGTTGTCATGATAACACAAGGTTGTCTAACCCTGTAATCTTATAAATGCTGTTCCTGATAAATCCCTTATTTTATCACAAAAGTCAAGTTGACATGTATTATGTTTAAAAATCGTCTGTGTTTTTGAAAAGCTGTGTATTTTAATGTTGATCGACTCACCCCATTCACTTCCATTAAAGTGCCTCACTGTAATTTTTGCTTTATTTAATAAATGCAGGATGAGTTGAAAACATTTTTGTAGTCATGCCATGCCATCATAATGCTGGAACATTCCTTTAAATTCAGCCATCATGCTATCATTAAATTTGCTATTCTTTAATTACATTGAAAAAGTAGATCTGTTACACTGCTCTCTAGTTAGGTATCACCTTGGTCTTATAGAAAAAAACACATGTCAACTGCTACAGCTGACTAACAGTAAATCTTTTCATATATATTCAAGTTTAATTCCCAGGGTGTATTATCTGGGGTAATAGCTCCAGTTTAAAGAACAGCCATCTTTAACTTGCTGTCAGGCTACATCCGAATGCTGACTGTCACCAGCAGCATGAAAATGTGTCACATTCTCTCACACTGAATTGTCCTGTTAAAAAAATAAAAATCCTTTCACAGCTACTGACATCTCCCCCTTTCATTTGTTCTCTTTCTCAGGAAGAGCAGAACAGAGGCAAGCCAAACTGGGAGCACTTAAATGAAGACCTACATGTGCTGATCACAGTGGAGGACACACAGACACGTGCCGAGATCAAGATGAGAAGAGCTGTCGAAGAGGTCAAGAAGCTACTGGTGCCTGCAGTAAGTTGAAAAACACATGTTCAAACTTCCCAAACGTGCTTGTGATAGTGGAAACAGATGTTAAAATTTTTTGACCATTGAGAGCTTCTCGGTGGACCTACCTGAGGCTTGAGCTTCTGATTTAACCCTCTGGGGTCTGAGGGTATTTTGGGCCCTGGAGAAGTTTTGACGTGCCTTGACATTTGTGCTTTTTTTCAGTTGCTTAAAAACATATTAATGGCTAAAGTCTGATTACACTGTATTCAGCACAAACGGGGCTACAATAATATGTGAGCAACGTGTGTACATGTTTTTGAGAAAATAACGTTTATGCATAGTTTTTGAAAAAACACTAATTTTAAGTCACTGAAATAAGGTCATATAACACATACTAAACATTTGTCCACAAGACATTTGAGAACTGGATTTTGTAGCCTAGAGTTTTTGCTACAAAATGATATGAAAATCATCTTGATCACTCATACAAAACATTATAGTAATTTAACTTTTGTAAGACATTTTTTGTAATATGCGAGGAGGCGTAAATGATCGTGAATATTGAGGTAATTCACATCTGAGAGACAAAAGTCTCCTCCCCTGGGCCTATCAAGCAGGGGTAGAGAATGGATGTGAGGAGACTTGATCAAAATCAAGTTTTAAGTTAAAAGAAGTAATCTGACTATATATTTTATATATATAATTTTAGACCTACACTACCATTTAAAAAGTCTCTTCTGCTCACCAAGACAGCATTTATTTGATCCAAAATACAGAAACAATATTTATATTGTGAACTCTTTTTACAATTTAAAAGAACAGTTTTCTATTTAAATATATTGAAAAATGCAATTTGTTATCAAAGCATAATTTTCAGCATCATTACTGCAGTCTTCAGTGTCACATGATTTCTGATGACTTCAGAAATCATAATAATATGCTGATTTTTCTAATATGGGCATATTTAAAGTGCATTTTACTCATTTACACCTGAACAGATATTTGCAAGCACAAGCTCTGATGATAATGAGGCAGCATAAACACTAGATAAAATATAATCAAACATTCATATTATTTTTATATCATATTACATATCATATTTATATCATACTGCATACAATTTAAATGCCTGCTTTAGCTGAAACAGCATTTAAATGTAATTAAAACTTGCTTATTAGGACATATTTCAAATGTCAATACTCTGAATCCTGGCTGGCAAGTCTGAACAGTCCCACTAGTAAAATATGTACATGTTTATATAAAATAACATGTCAACTAATGAAAACTAAATGACTTGCTCATCTGAAATTGTATCCTTGGCTGGATCAAGTCTCTCTTCAAAATACAAACGTTCATCTGAGTCCCTCTCTTCTTCTGAGGAAAGTGTTAAATCTTCCTTACATTCCTGGAGCTTTCTCACCTGTGTGTCCTTACAAACGCACAGAAAAATGAATGAATTTTGTTTACATTATATCTCACAGTCGGGGGGCGTGTACATTTGCGTTGATCATCTCAGCACATTAGCATATGAATGGCGTGCTCTGCTGGTGGGTGGGATCACATTGCAGATAATTTGATAGACCTGTAAAAACTGTACATCGCTTTGTTTCAAACAGATTACATTGCAAGAGAATATTTGATTTAAATTTGAATGGTTTTATTTAAAAGTAGACATTTTAAGCTTTCTTTAGACATATGTTTCATGTTTGTGTGAGAAGTATTCAGTTCATTTTTGTGACGTGTTTCAGAAATATGCTTGTGAACACGGAGACTGCTGAAAGCTCACCCTTTTTATTTTCTTTATTTTACAAAAGCACAATGTTTCATTGTTATTATGAGTGTACACAAATAAATGTAGACCCTTTATAGTCTCTAATGATGTCTTACACTTATCTGTATACCCCAAAGTGACAGAGTATTTGAAGTTGTTTCTGCTGTAATGACAAAAATATCCAGCAGGACGTGCCGGCGCGTCCGTCGACCCCAGAGGGTTAAGGCAACAGTTGATGTGTTGTTGAATCTGGCTAAATCCTCTCTACTGCTTCCTGTTCTGAGTGTGACACTGAGGGGTGCCTTTGTGCTTATGGGCTGTGTTTTAATCCCACCCCTGACCTCTGCCCTCTACTTTTGGATTTGATATTTTTATCACAAGATCCCAGCTGAGAACAAATGGGGGCACTCTGCGACATGATTCCCACATATTTTCCCCCCTATTCCTCCTCTCTATTCTTCGCTTTCCCGCTGGCATCCGTTGGTTGCTGTAGGGGGTTGGGGTAGTGAAGTCAGGGTCTCTGGCTCCAGGCTGTTTGCCTGCAGTGAACAGAATGGCTGGACAGCTGCAAGTGCCTGTTTCGTATCAGGCGACATGGTGGAGAGGCCTCGACCCACTGAAACCTGGCCAGAACTAGCTGCTCCGCCCAGCCATGTGCTTCTCTCGCTTCATTTCAGAGCAGGACACAGAGTCCTTGGCGTTCTTTGGCTGCTCCTAGGCCTTCTGCTGTTTCTTTGTTTGTCTTTTTTGCTGCCAGAATGGTGCGGTAAACCCCACATTTCGTCTCTTGTTTGGGGATTATTCCTCCGTAATGCTTGTATCTCTTTTGTTCTGTTTAAGCGAGAAGGCCGTAAACCTTACACACACACACACACACACACACACACACACACACACACGTTAGAAATAAAACAAACATACACTGGCTGAGAGTATGAGTCATTCTGTACAGTCTGTGTGGGTGGGAGATGAGTAAATGGCTACATGCTCTTCAAATTTTAGCTCCGACCTTATGTACCCCTGAGATCAAAGTCATTCTCACAGCTCCAGTGTATCCCTTCTTTCCCACAAACACACATGCCTTGCTCAGGCTCACAGGGGGCCTGTATTTGCACTACTCATTTGTTTCATTTAGTGTTACACAACGCTTGAGTCTTTTATATAAAACTCGTATCTTTTTCAGCATTGAGTTTGTGAATAGATCTGATGTAACACATCTATCTCATCCTTTCATTGGTTAAATTGGCTTAAGTCTGTGTAATGTGAGTTTTGCCATTCAGATAACACTCTTCTAAAACATAATTTTCCTGCTGGTTCTGTGTGTGGCAGATTGACTCTAATGCCCTTTATCGTGCCAAGCTAAACTGGATTAAACGACAAACAGTCCATCTCCCAGCCTGTGCAGTCTTAATGAAGGATATCTTTGCCTCATTTAGAGCCATGAAATTGTCTTATTAAATACATAATAAAACAGACGGGGTCACAGTCTGTTCCCCCCGGCTCTCTTCATTTTGTCAATGTGGAAAGGATTTGATTGGTTAGGAGGGGGGGGGGGGGGGGGTAACTTCTGAAAGCTCTCAGAGAGAGGCTGTCTGCTTTATAAACATCTGCGATATTGATTTTTACCTACCTTGAGAGGCAGCTAGCACATTTCCCGCATGAATCTGTAATCCTGGCTCGGGCTCTGAAGAGTTGCCACAGCCGAACAGTTCCTGCTTGCAGAGACCAAATTGCAATTTTCAGCCTTGCTTAAGGAATCAGTTCTACACCCTGCATTTAAATAATCATACTCTGTGAGAGTGCATGAACGGTGTGTATTTGCCAGCGTACACGCAATCTCAGAGGCCAGGGTTAGAGGCCAGTGATTGAGAGATTCGGCTCAAAGGCCCTGTGAATTCTTCAACTCCCAACGAGAGACAGAGGAAAGGAGACACACCGGCAGAGATTAAAGTTGAAGGTGAGCTGGTAATGAAGGTTGTAGCGACTGCGAAACATGAAACGAATTGAGGCATTGAATGAAACACTTTTTTTTTTTTTCTATAAATACTTGAGGATTGCTTCACACAGTTCTTCCCCCTCTAGACTAATTTTCACCACCGTCTGTAGCCCTTTTCACTTAACCCTGTACTCAGTGTTCGTGTCTTTTCTCATGAAAGTGCTGACACACAATGACTTAAAGTATTACAGCTGTTGTTTCCGGTCCTCTGATTGGATAAGTGTTATTCAAAGAGTTCTAATATTTAGTATAACAGTCCAAGGATGCCTGACTGTTTATCACTCCATGTCTGTTTCATCGTTCCTGACTGGCTGCCAATGGATGTTCCTGGTTTTGCTTCCTTTGCAACAATTTTTCATAGTGGAGCAAAAATATACAATAATTGGCCATATTATTATACATATTAACATCAGACATAGTGATGGTCCAAGTGATCAGTAAAAACAAATGACCAGTATCATGACATAATTTTTTTTATTTTAGTACTGACTAATGTTGCGTTCCATTTGTCTCGGAAGTCGGAGCTCGGGACTCGGATCGACATGATATCCGTTAAGAAAATACAAAATCTGAGTTGGATGCGTTCCATTTACACAACACAAGTCGGGAAAAAAGATGGACGCCTCCGAAAGAGCTAGTGCAACAATTACTTTCCTGGAGTACAGATAGCTACAAAATAAGTATGCCCTTCACCTAAGAGACCTCGAGGAAGATGACAAAGTGGAGAAGGTATGTTAATGTTTCCGCGTATTTGATTGTATCAAAACTTGTTAACCACGTTTTAATTGAACCTGCGGTCGATGCTCTTCGCAGCCAATGCTCTTCGCAGCCATCTTGCTTTTCTGAACTCTGGCAAAGCTTAATGGTGAAGAGAAAACGTATGTGGTAAAAAGAAAACAAATATTTATTTGTTTAGTCGTATTGAATTTGGTTTCATTGAGGCAATGGAAAAAGTGCGAATTGAGTGTGTGATATGTGATGAGAGGCTAGTGAATGAAACAACATGAATAAATTGGATGTGGTGTTCCAAGGCGCCGTTTTCATGCCGTGAGTGCTCTGTGGTTCGAGTGCACATGGAAAAACACAAGATATTCTCCATTAATTTTCTACATATCATTTAACATTAACAGGTTGAGTGATTACATGAGAAGACACTTTTCTTCAAGTTGTAGGCTACTCCATATCTGCTATTGTATCTTTCGACATAGCCGTTGATGTTCCTTCATGTTTTCTTTTGTGTTTTTTTTTTTATGCAATACATTGGGGAGAGAGTGCTGCACTCTGCTCCATTTGAATGGGCAATTGCTACTATCTATCACACACCGCATTAAAGAGTATCAAAACAACATTTATTACCGTATAAATTATATGCATTCTATATGCAGTTTGGAAACTGTTTGTGTTCTCTGGAATAGAACACCCCCCCAGTAAGTAGTCATAAAATTCAGTATATTTGGGCAGTGGCGGTTCCAATGTTCCACACGCTCCGTTAACATCATATTATTGGAGCAAATCGCATTAACCAACAACTTAACACACATTGCATTTTTTCTCCATATCGTGCAGCCTTACTGAAGAGGCATCAGAGTACCAAAAACCCTCAGATGGTGGGTAAACCCAGGGAGTTTTTCCTTGTGAAATTGTTGCTTTCAAATTAGACCCCATAACTTAAGGGATCTTTTCACATGAGCTCATATTAAATACCACTTTAAATGTACATTTCAAAGTTTTAGTAGTAATACAAATAAATGACATACATAAATATGCATATAACTTCAGTAATAGGTGATTATCTCATCCCACAATATACATTTTATTAATAAATTATTCGTTTTATATTAAGTATATTATTATTATTATTATTATTATTATTATTATTAAGTATAGAATTAATCAATTTGCAGAACAGGGGTTCGTTCAGGATTTTGAATGTTAATATAAGGGTCTCCTGGAGAGGAGTTTGGGAACCACTGCTCTTACCTATATGACTAACTTTTAGTGACCATGCCCTTGCTAGCACCCTGCTGCAGGAAGAATTGGAAGCTGGAGATGAACACCAGTGTGGAGTTTAGATGAGTGATTAGCTCAAAGCAGTGACTTGATTGGTACAACAGTGGTTAGTGGTGAATTCATTTGTTTTGAGCTGCTAATATGCATAACGGTGGCCTCAAGTGGTTTGGGCACACGTAATGTTATTGCATTAGATAACAAATTAGTTACTGTACAAGTGTGCTTTTGCTAGCTTTCTTGAAAATTAAAGCTATTTAAGTTTACTATTTTGCCATCTAATGCAATTTCATACATTGAGAACTGCCGCTTCAGGGTGAGTTTTGTAATATACAATGCCAGTGTGTATTTTCTTCTGAACATTTAGTACACGATCGATGATGCACGATTACTGCTGGAAAAATGCCAACTTAATTTTCAATAGTGGTGGGTAAAAATATTGTAGACAATATTGAGTCAATCCCCCCCGGAGCAACCTGGAGTTAAGTGCCTTGCTCAAGGACACAATGATGGTGGCTGTGGGGATCGAACCAGCGACCTTCTGTTATGTGCTTTAGCCCACTACGCCGCCACCACTCTCAAAAATAACAAAATACATCTAAATGAAAGTTCACTGAAAAAAACCCTATTGTTATTAGGTGTTTTGTCTTGTTTTCCATTTAAAATTGTCTGAAAATCCTTAAAGCAAGATACATTTACTTTAGAAGCAACATATAAGAAATTAAGAATTGTTTTCAGAGAATGCATTTTTTTCACTTGTTTATACTTCTGCCAGTGCAGTTAAGACAAAATATACTTATATTCAAGAAATATTCTCTGAAAGCAAGTCTAAATATCCAATATGCTGATTCTCAGGTAAATGCATTTTTTTTTTTTTTTTTCCATAAAATATTGTAATTTAAAAAAAAAATTATATTCAACTTTCTCAGATAACAAATTTGTCTTCTGCAGTATAGCTCCTTAAGTAAACGTATGTTGTTTTAAAGGAGTTTTAGATACTTATGTTGGAAAACAGCCAAAACAAATCAAAAACCTATTTTATGCAGTGTACAATTGGCTAAGACTACCCTCTCTCTCTCTCACCTTTTTGTTCTCTTCGATCCATCTTTAACTCACAAAAAATAAACTCTCTTCTTAGAGTTGCATATTGCTTCTTGATAAGACATGCCGGAACACATATGTATTATTCACTGTTGCGAGCCATCACATAATAATCTAGCTGCAGCAAGCATGTGCGAAGGATGAGTGTCCCCGCGCCAGAATGTGTATGAGCTGGGATTCAGTATCAATCTCTCCTCTTCCCCTTAGATCAGGTCACTGCTCGCGACTCATAGAAGCTGTGCTGACAGCACACAGAAATGCCAGTTTCGAAGCTTGTACTTAAGCTTCGAAACTGTTTCATGAATCTGAATACTTAAGTACTCTCCGGCACCGCCATCTTTGTTTTGGGTCTGACGAATCGACGCGCATATTTTGCGTCGACGTATTTTTTGCGTCGACGTCATCGATGACTTCAGCGCGTTGTCCCAGCCCTACTGTGGATGTATTTTAAGACCTACATTCAAATTTAGTGCCTCTGTGTGACATTGTGGGGAAATCCAAAGAATTCAGCCAATTCCTCAAATTTTGGACCTCATAAGTCTGGTTCATCCTTTGGAGCAATTTCCAAATGCCTGAAGGCACCACGTTCATCTGTACAAACAATAGTATGCACGTATAAACACCATGTGACCATGGAGCCATCATACCGCTCAGGAAGGAGACTCATTCGGTCTCTTTGAGATGAACGTAGTTTGGTGCGAAAAGTGCAGATCAATCACAGAATTAACAACAGCAAAGAACCTTGTGAAGATGCTGTAGGAAACGGGTAGAAAAGTATCTATATCCACAGTAAAACGAGTCCTATTTCAACATAACCTGAAAGGCTTCTCAGCAAGGAAGAAGCCAATGCTAAAACTGCCATAAATATGCCAGACTACAGTTTGCAAGTGCACATGTGGACAAAGATCTTACTTTTTGGAGGAATTCCCTCTGGTTTAATTAAACAAAAATTGAACTGTTTGGCCATAATGACTATCGTTATGTTTGGAGGAAAAGGGGTGAGGTTTGCAAGCCGATGAACACCATACCAGCCGTGAAGCATGAGGGTGACAGCATCATGTTGTGGTGTGCTTTGCTTCAGGAAGGACTGGTGCACTTCACAAAATAGATGGCATCATGAGCAAGGACAATTATGTGGATATATTGAAGCAACATCTCAAGACATCAGCCAGGAAGTTAAATGTCGGTCACAAATGTGTCTTCCAAATGGAAAATGACCCCAAGCATACCTCCAAAGTTGTGGTAAAATGGCTTAAGGGCAACAAAGTAAAGGCATTGTTGTAGCCACCACAAAACCCTGACCTCAATCTGATAGAAGATTTGTGGGCAGAACTAAAAAGGTTATGCGAACAAGGAGGCCTACACACCTATCTTATTTACACCAGTTCTGTCTGGAGGAATGGGGCAAAATTCCAGCAAGTTATTGTGAGACGCTTGTGGAAGTCTACCCAAATGTTTGACCAGGGTTAAACTATTTAAAGGCAATGATACCAAATACTAACAAAGTATATATAAACTTCTGACCCACTGGGAATGTGATGAAAGAAAAGCTGAAATAAATAATTCTCTCTAATTCTCTCTCTATTATTCTGACATTTCACATTCTTAAAATAAAGTAGTGAACCTTCTGACATAAGACAGGGAAAGTTTTCTCCGATTAAATGTCAGAAATTGTGAAAATCTGAGTTTTAAATATATTTGGCTAAGGCAAATGTAAACTTCTGACTCCAGCTGTATTTATATGACCTGCTTCCTTATTATTTGAACTTTAATAAAGGATGCATTAAAGATATATTGGCGGGGTGTTTCCTTAAAGACACGAGCATGCAAGTGTTGCTTAAGCAGAATGGCAGCTCCGGCTCCACTTTATTTCATAAAGAGGGTGCTTTTGTATTTTTTAGAAATTCTCTCATATTTTGCCATCTATGTTACATCACCATAAAGTTTGTAGTGTTTCTGGACTGTGAGCTGCGTTTTCTTCCTCTCCTCAATCAGGCGCGAGATGCAGTGCTTCTCTCGCGCTCCATTAGTTTCATATGATCCCATGTTATGTTAAATGATATCAAATGACTATTCGACATGAAAACCAGTGATTGAGCACAGCAATGATTACAAATAAATCCACAATCTTATCTCTGAAATTTGGTAATTTCCATTTATAAATGTGCTATTTGTTTGTGTAAATCCAAGCCATGTGTGGAGATTTTAATGCACTTTTATTTGACAAGATTATGCAACATAACTCCTTGCTGTATGCCAATGTATCCTGGAGTCATTTGCCTCTAAATCCTTGCTATCTTGGGCTTTCCTTTCTTTCCTAAAGTCTCAAGATAAAGGACAGCAGTGCTGCACCATGTCATGGATTATAGCAATTTCAACAAAGGGGATCTAATCTCCTACAGATATAATGACAAGTTTAGATGTCCCAAGTTAAAAGTTGCTACAAGTGGCATTGTTAGTTTTTCTTAGAGGTTTGTGTTTCTTCAAATTCGGGCAACTTTAGCGCTGATAACTTTGCACTCACTAAGTTTTAAAATGTGTCTACTATCAATGTACAACAGTGTATGTGCATGCATCACTGGAGATTTAAATCTTTTTATTTATTTTTTTCATTCGGTTTAATAGAATTATGTGGTAATTTTGATAATTGTGGAAATTACATTTTGACATTATGCTGAGGCTAATTTCACAGCTAACATTTTGTGTGCCCTAATTAAATAAACATAAGTAAATTATTTAGTTTATTTATTTATTTATATATATATATATATATATATATATATATATATATATATATATATATATATATATATATAAAAGAGAGAGAGAGAGATTTATTTTTTGCATAATTGGCAAATTATCAGCTTTATTGAAAATGAATAACTCATACAATATTTTAATATTTATTGTGAGAAAAAATACATTTCACTCTGTTTAGATTATCATAGCTTTAAACATGTAGTCGTTTTGTATTTTTAGAATACATTTTCTTAGTTTAATATTGAAAGTCTCTGTCTAGGAAGAGGCCAAAACAGTCTTGTGATTATTTGTTTGTATTATTATTATTATTATTATTAGAAAAAAAAAACAATTGTCCAAAGTTAAAGAAACACCCACATATGAGAGATGTAAAGAATCCATCTAACAGAATGTAGTAGAGTTTTTCTAACGATTGGCAGTAGCTGTGTAGGTATATGAGGTCAGTGTTAATCCTGCTGTTCCTACTGAAAGGCCTTCTGTAAAAATGTTAGCCTGAGATATCCTCCCTCTGATAGGCACTCATTTTGAATGTGGGCAATTTCCAAGAAAGCGTACTTCAGGATGTCTGCTCCCAGTTGGTATGTGTGCATTAGGGAATTTTGTGAAATAGAAGCTCACACCTATGACACCTCATTAAGAATCTAGGCCACTATGTGTCCATTAGCTTTCCTCTGCTAATTAAAATGGCATGTCAAAATATTTTTGGAGGTTATTTTAGTGTCAGTGCGCTGGAAGCGGCAGTTGACAGGAGTGAGCAAAGGTTTTAAATTATAACAGTTGACAACGACCTCCTTTTGAATCCCTTTTTTAAAACTCGGTATGTTACTAGTAATTGTATATTTTGTGGATGCTCATGGCTGTATGGAACTTCTTATATCAGAGTATTTGTTTGTGTTCTGTTTATGTCAAGGAGGCCCTTCCTGCTTGAAAGTGGTGTATCTGTTGTAATAGTTTTGCCTCGACAGTTCAGTAGTTTTGTAGCTGTATGTGGGTGCATGTAGCTGCTGCAACCCAACAGACTGGCTCTTTATTCCTTCCTTTCTTACTATCCTTTTTACCCAATAAAATCGTTTCATTTCTGCTTGCGCTTGTAGCCAGAAATCGACTACAGACAAAAAGTGCTGCTCTCAGTGTCCTCCATGATGCTTCCAGTATCTTGAAAGACCACAAAGGAAAGGAGGAGGGAGTTAAAAGAGTATAGAAATGAGGGAACTGTGCTAACACAATGCTTGCAGTATCTCTCTGTGAATAGGCTCGTCCTTGCCTGTAACAAAGTGACTGGGTTAGCAGTGTTTGCACTATAGCCTGGAGCTCTGTTCCATTCTCCTCTTACTCACTTACGCACCCTCCCACTCTTTCTTGCACTGTCTCTCTTGGCATGTCTATCATACAGTGTACTACAATAACCATCACACTCAGCGGCTCTGCTGAGAACAATGAGTCCCCGATCTGGAAAGGTTTCAAGCCTCTCTGACTTGTCATAGATGCTTTTGCATTTGTAATCTTTTCCCATTTCGGAAGCATGGTTCATTTCACACTGTACACCTGGTTATATGCCTCTCTCTCTTACACTCATTGAGAATACAAGGAGGGGAGAGAGAGGAGGAGACAGATGGTGTATTTAATATAAGACAGGCGTTGTGGTCTGTGAGGCGTAGCGTCCTCGTCAGCCAAATTCTCGCCATCAGCTCACAGGCCATGTGTCTTGTGTAGCACTGCCTGAATGAGTCCTGTTCTGGGCATTCAGAATGTCTTGATCAATAAACACCTTGTTTTGAACATACTTAATCTCTCTAACCTATCAGACCGATGTGACAAACCACAGCAAAATTACATCTGGCTGCTTGCTGTTGTTTCTGCACGTGTTTGTTTGAATGCTTATGCAGTTAATGACTTATTTGTATAGAAATTTAAGTTATTAGAAATTATGTTTTTTGCCTTTTATAGAGCACATCTTAATGGCAATGGTGCACTGGTTTCCTGTAGTTTCTTATATCTCAGACAGCTGCGTTCATTGGTAGAGCAGCAATGTAATTCTGTTGTACTGCATTACTTCACCACAGCTTGAGTTTCATTGGCAGAGGTCATTGGAGATCTTGGAGCACAAAAGGATAGGAAAAAATCACAGTGAAGGCAACCACCTGTGACGACAGCCTCCTGAAATGTGTGCAAGTTGCCCTGCAGGTCAGTGTAACCCGTCCGAGAGTGCTCTCGTGTCCCTGTTTTCAGAGCATTTGTCGCATCCAATCACACTCAAACCCCAGCTGCAGGGTCTAGAGTGAGGGATCATGGGTAATGGGAACATACTCGGCCATGAGCTTGTAAAAGCCTGCACTGGCTTGGTGGAGTGGCTAATGGCTAGCTGGGGAGACATCAGTTCTCAACATTGACCTTAAATAATTGTTGGTACAAACAGAACAAAGGGTCAAGCCACCTGATACTGTAGACATCCATAAAGCAGTGTTTTTTTTGTTTGTTTGTTTTGTAGAGATTTTATTTTAGGCAAGTTACATAATCTTGCATCATTAAATATCCACTCCCCCTCCAATTTGTTTGTCATTTGTTTGGGACCTTTTTGATTCTTTAGATGCTAAAGCAAACCACACTGGGCCTCTCACAATTGGCCATGTGGTAGTTCTGAGGTTTTTTTTTTACCTCTAACTGTAGCTGTGCTGGACTGCTAACAGAAAGCTGTTGGAGAAATTATGATATTTTCTCAAGTGTAGAAATAGATGGAGCTGCTTTTATTTCCTTACGCCCCACTTCTCCAGCCCTTACTGCAAATCTGGTGACTAGTGTTGTCACGGTGCCAAAATTTCAGCAGTTGGTATCAATACTAGTGAAATTTCATGGTTCTCGATACAAATTTCGATACCACAACAAAAATTTGAATATGATATTGTACTGTTGAACACACCAGTTAAGTTATTTTTAAGATTTTAATTATTTCAATAATTTTATTTTCCAGAACTCCATGTATTATTAATTAACATAATCAAAATGGTGTCTAATCAATTTATTCTTGAAACATTTAACAAGTGAAAATAGAACTTTTCAACATGTCGTTGCATTTTCCACCCAAACTTTTATTTGTTTTAGTCTTTCTTGTGATGTACAGTATTGCGTAATTATTATTGTTACAGTGAATATTACATTTTTCTATACAGTTGCAGTATATTCCTGTCACAGTTTATTCAATTTCAGGCATCTAGATTTGATTTTGTATCATGCTTTTATGACGCTTGTTGCTGGAACTTTTCCAGATAAACAGTTTGCGACATGGCCCAGTGTGACCATTGAATACTTTTAAGTCATATATGAAATCTCATCTCATTACACTGGCCTTGACATATAAAATGTAGGACACAATTGTGGAGTATTTGTATTTTAGATTACTGGTTTTTGTGTAAGGGGTAATTTTGAAATGTTATGTGTTAAATTTTATTACTGTGAAGCTCTTTTGTCAACTCTGTTGTTTTAAATGCCATATCAATAAAGTTGAGTTTAGATTAAAGCACAAATGCTGTGATTTTAATTATAAATGTATAGTCTACAAGTAATATGCGCTTTACAGTGGATTAGTTCTGTTTTTTCATCTCATACAGTGTGAGTGATTCTCAATGTCTGTAGAGTTTACAGTGTATGAGCAGTCTCATTTATACAGTACATTCATTTAAAGTAAGCAGTTCATCTACACTAAGATTGCAGCCTTTAGCAGTTTAATAAGTGGAGTGGTGGTGGCGTAGTGGGCTAAGGCACATAACTGGTAATCAGAAGGTTGCTGGTTCGATCCCCAAAGCCACCACCACTGTGTCCTTGAGTAAGGCACTTAATTTTAGGTTGCTCTGGGTGAATTGTCCCTGTTATAAGTGCACTGTAAGTCACTTTGGATAAAAGCATCTGCCAAATGCATAAATGTAATAAATCACACTAGGACATGTCACGATTTTAATTTGATTGATTGTTCATTTAATTGTAAAAGGAGTAACATAACCCTGTGAGCATTTTAAAGCTGTCGTGTGTCAATCATACTGAGCAGTGGTAACGGATCGAGGCACTGCTCGGTACTACCGGTAATGCAGAAACTGGTATTATTACATCTTTTTTTTATTTTAGTATCAACTTGGTACTGAAGTACTGTACTTTTGACAACACTACTGGTGACCGATACCACCAAAGAAGAGCGATTGGGAGTGAATCTGTAATGTTGTGAATTAACTCATTGAATTGGTATCAGGGATGTGTGGTGAGCTCAAATCGTTTTCGTCAGTGATTTCATAGACAAGATTTATATTTGACAGTCCCACATAAAGAATTAGGGGTATTAGTTACGCCCATCATTTGTTCTGGAAAGAGTCACAAATTTGACTCACGACTTTGAAAAGTTGAAGAGTCCATCCCCACGCTCTTTTCTATAACAAGCTATCTGGATAAATAACATAAACCTCTTAGTTTGCTGGCCACCTCCAGAGGTTAGTCCAGTCCCTTGCTCTTCTGAAAACAGTTGGCTGTAATCTTTTTTGTTTCCCATAAAAGATCCCCTGCGGACATCAGTCCAACTGCATTTCCTTTGAATGAACCACTAATCCTTTTACTTGAGGGAGGATAGCTGCAGACTGAAACGCAAGTATTTCCGCGGCAGCCTGGATCTGGAGATGTTTTTGCCCCCTCTCTGGCTTCCTGCACTCCCACCCCTGTTATATGGTGTCTGGGCTAATTATCTGCCTATTAGGAGTCAGACTGGGACTGGGACCACTACGATCAGCCCTGGCATCTAGAGAATCCTCTTGAACAAATCAAGGAGAGAGCCAGGAATGGATTCCTTTCATCTTCTTGCACAATGATTTCGAGGGCGAAACGGGATTGTGTTATGGTGTATTTTAGCTCAAGTCATGCCGCATTTCATCCTGTTATACCCTGAATTCCATACCTAAATTTGGTTGACTGAAGAACACTTTATCCCTCTGCTATACCTTCATAATCTGTGGCCACAGTTGGCGGAGTCCATAGGCAAGAAATGCCCAAACAGTTGTTCCAATCTGAGAGAGTTTTCTTTTTGTCACTTTAATTGGTAGATTATTCTGACCCACTCCTGGAGGTTTTTTTTTGTTTGTTTGTTTGCCTAATTTATAATCTCTCATTGGCAATACATGTCTCATGCTTTTAAATGAAACTCTGCAAAACTGTGTAGGGCATCAAGCAAGTATTGCAAGTACTGCCTTGGTTGTACACTCACAGTACTTTCACATGCAATATATTTTTAAAATTTTGCTCAAGCAAAACATCTTTTCATGCAGTACGCAATGCTAGATCAGGATGTGCCTTCTGCTTGCTAATGTAATGGCCCTGAACCATAGAGCAGTTTAACAGTAAAGAGACCTTGACTATGCTGGCCAACACTTCATTTTGTGCATTTGCTTTGCAACTCCTAACCTTGACTGTAGAGTAACCTCTGTTAGGCCATCAGGGGAAGTAGTGTTTTCATATGAGTTTTATGGAAAGTTCATTGCCTCGATATGGTACATCAGTCCCTACTGCATGTTCAGTGCTTTCAAGAGGCAATCCTATAAATACAGCTTTGTAGATTTATTTGTTCTGTCTTTTTCTTTCTTTTTTTTTTTTTTTTCTGTCAGCTGATTCATTCTTATTTTGCACCCCAAGCTAAGCGTAAGGTTAAGGGGTTGTAGAGTGGGCAAGGTTGGGTCACAGTCCAGAGGTGTCTGCCCGGGCGGCACAGGGAGCACGTGGACCAGCTTCAACTCTCAAATCTCGGAATCTGATGCAAATCCGGCAGTATTTAAACCTCCAGATCAGCCTTACCAAATCCTTTCAAGATATTCTCGGCTCGATTGGGTGGCATTAAAGGATCATAGAAGCAGAACAAAACATCGTCTGGCAGAGAGATAGAGCAGAAGGGGAGAGAATATTAGAGACAGAGAGAGGAAGCGGGTGAGCCAGCTGAAGGTTTTACTGTTGCACTGTATGGAAAGCATAGATCACTTCAGTTTTTTTTTTTTTTTTTTTTTTTTTAGTATTATTTTGTTTGTTTGCTCATTCTAATCTGTGTTCTTGCTGGCCGCTCTGGTGAAATCCAGAATAATCCCGTATGGATGGCTGTGTCCGGTGCATTTCAACATCTGTGTTGCATTTTAAATACAGCTCTCAAGCTCCGATCTGACCTACATATTATATGGATACACATTTTATTCAAAGTGATTCACAGGGCACAAATTGTGTGTCTTGCTCGAGGGAAGACTGCAGTTTTCTCATGGATCAGACCTGCCACTGTATTATGTAATAAAATCAGGTCCACTGTAGGAATGCTTGTTTAAAGTGTTTAGTTCAATCCTCTCAGTTAAAAAATACCTACCATACTTTACTGTGGTGTTTTTTTTTTTTAAGATGTGGAGTGAAGGGGATTTTTTTTTTTTTTTTTTTTTTTTATAAAAAGACTGATAGCTTGTTGTGGATGTTGATGGCCCTGTCCTTGAGTCCCAAAGGTGCTGGCCACTTTTCAGTGACTGTTCCCAAAAATTCCATTCATTTACCATCACAAACCAGGGACATAAAACTGGGCTTCACTCTGCCAAACATTGAACACTTAATTCCTTCAACAAATCATATAAAAGATTAGGGATTCTACTAGTTTCTCAAGCTGACAGGTTTTGCGCCATGCAAGGAGGCTGTCGGAGCGTTTATAGGGCTTTACCTCAACACCGTTGACAGCAGAAAGGTGGTGTAACTGCTCGTCATGTACAGTAATCTCTCTTTGCTAGCTGGGCAGCTGTTGAAGTTTACATAAAGGAGTTTGAGCAGATGAGGCAGAGGGAAAGGAGCCAGAGTCATGTAGATTTTGGGAAATTTGGCAATGAGGGTGGAGTTGAAAGATATTTTTGTCTTGTTTAAAGGCAACTTTGGAAGAGCAGAAAGTGACTAAGTCTAGAGAAATTAGAAGTTAGAAACTTTGTTAGAAATTAAAAATTATTTCTGTGATATCAAATAGAACTTTCTCTAATGTTTTAAACACTTTTAATTATGGTTCCATAATTTTATATTACAGTCTCTCTGTAATATAAATGTTTATCTTGTGGTCTTTTTTTTTTTTTTTTTTTTTTTTTTTTTTTTTGTAAAAAGATGACCTCAAAGGATTTTGTAACACTTGGAATCAAATTCTTGTAAAAAGCTTACTTGGTTTTAGGGCTGCACTATATGGTGAAAAAATGCGATGCATAAGATCTTGGATAATGCATTATATACGCAATACGACGTTCCTATGATGACGTCATCGGTGTGTGTGGAACAACTGAACCCCACTGCTCAAATAAACAAAATTTTATTGGAATAAAAAAAAAATTACCATCTATCCCAGTGATTCTAAACATGGTTGTCTTTTGTTCCAAATTCCATATAGACTCTCTCCATATAATATATATAGTTTTTCCATTAGCTATGTAGCAGATATTAAAATTCATATTTCAATATTTGTATTTTTTTTCAGTAAAAAGCATATGAATATAAAGTTCATTTCACCATATCCTGAAATAGAGTTGTGCAATATTTTCTTTTATTTTAACACTAATTGATGTTTGTATTTTAATTCATATTTTTATTGATATTATTCTATTTTGAAAAATGCTGGCCAGAAGCGATTGCCATAGATATTGTTGGTTTAGCATACCTATACTCAGTTTGCGAAAACTTGAGACTGTGAGGAATGATTCACGGAACAACAAATTTATTGAAAACCATCCTTTGATATCCACAGTTGCCAATAAACAAGCCAATTTTGAGATTGTATAGCAGTGTGTATGAGTCTCAGCCATACCTTCAGGTAAAAATAAGCATGGAGATTCTTGATTTTAATTGCTGGACATGACCGAACGCAAACTTCTGACATCAGCAGTTACATATCTTCACTTAAAAAGGAAACTGACTCTGATACAATGTTGCTGTTTTATATGATGTATTATGCTGTTTTAAATGTTTTGCATGATGGTGTGTAAATACCAGTTCTATATGTAACTGTAGACGAACTCCTAAACTCTGCTGTCACATACATTCTACCATCCCTTGTCGTCCATTACGGACAAAGAGAGCCGCATCACTCTGCTGCCCTAACATATAGACCCCATTGATTGAATCTGATTCCTGTGGATAGAGCAGGATTATTGAGCAGTCTTTTCTTGTGTCTCACACATTAGAGTGTGTGTGGAATCATTCTCTTGTGTCAGCTTTTGTTGGTTAAATCAGAGGGACATATCCCTTGAGCCTCTCCCATGTCTTATGACACACAGCTCTCTGTAAATGCTGCATCTTCTTATTTCCCCTCTCTTTCTCTCTGACTCATTCACTCCCTTGCCTGGAATAATCTCTACATATTTTACAAGCATCCCAAGAATGCCTCCAGAGATCAGAGAGGATGGATGGCAGAAATAGGGTGTTCTAACAAAGAAAAAGGAGAAAAATACAGCATGACCTTAAACATAAATGTCCATTTTTATCTTCCAGTGAATCTAAAAAAAAAAAATTGTCAGGCCCTCAATGGAAGTCTATGTTCCACTGACCCCTGTGTCACCTCAGTCATGTGGAGAGTAAATTCTAGTTTCAGTGGCACTGCAGCCTCATTAAATACTCAGCGGAACAATCCGGAAACAAAGTCCTTGATTGTGGGATGTGTGGGTCGGTGAGAAAATGGACTCCATCACCTTTCACTGGCAGCACTGAAATTTAATGAAATTTATTTGGATTTAAGACTTAGCCAACCACAGAAAGGGCCATATCAGCAGAAATAAGAGTGTGATGGTTTATAGTGTTTTGGGGCTTTTCATGTCAGAGAGAGTTTATCCTGTGCCGCACCCCTCTTAAAGGGAAAACATTCCCATCTGCCCCGTCAACAGAAATGCCAGAGAGGTTACAAAGAGGCATGCTCTCTAACTCTTTTGAAAAACGGGAAGGTTTTTTTTTTTCTTCTCCGTTTTGGGATTTTTATTTTGGGTGATGGTTTTTGTCATTATAAATATGTTGCATTCTCTCTTGCTGTTTCTTTAATCACATCAACAAAAAAATCTAGCAACTACAATCAGGCCTGTTTCTTTAATCATTCTTTTTGGCCTAATGCATTTGTATAGCCCTGTAGTGAAAGTTCACCCTCACCGGGCACGAAACCCTGGTACAGATCTTGTCAGTTCAGACTGTTAATGCAGCTGTGCATAACACACACTGATCTGAGATGAACTGGCCAGAATAAGAGCAAAGAGGGCAGAGACCTCTTGTAACACAGAATGTGTGACAGGGATGATGCTTAGTCATGGGAACCCCTTTGGTGTGAATATGTTTCACTCTTTGGGTGTGGTAGCCTAGTGGTTAAGGGTCTGAGTTGGTCGCACAAAATTTACAGGATTAAGGTGAAACCTTTGATGGACAGCATTTTCACTAGGGTGTTAAACTCTGTTCTCTCTCTGTGCTTTACCTGTCAAGTGAAATGGACAAAAGAAGAATGTTTTTCTCTTTCCGTGCTGCATTAGATTAGACAGAGCCATTTTCTTTTGTTCCGTCTCCACATGAGCGGTGTTATTGTAACAAGTTCAGAGATGATCTTCATTGGCTCTCCACAAGCTCTTCAGATGTGAAGGGTTCAAACAAAAGCTTTGCTTTCTACAAGAGAATGCTTTTGTGTCTGTATTGAATTTCTAAAGTGCTCAGGAATGGATGAGTCACTCATGCGGGGGGGCATCCGTAGCTTTAGCACATTTTTATTCATTTTTTTTTTTTTTTTTTCTTGATTGAGGAAATTACGCCGGGTCCCTCTCAGCTTTGAGTCATGTGGCTGTGCAGATTTGTACTAATCTAGAGGAATGCTGTTTCTGCAGTCAAAGTCCCTTAAGGAAAACTCTCACAATAACACTCAAATATGGTGTCTGTCAAAGCAGTTTGGCCTTTGATGCGTACTCTTAAGGAAACTCTGAAACACCATAAAAAGTTAGCCCTTAAGTGTGTCTGTTACTTGATGTGTAAATCTGTATCTCTCTCCTCTTAGGTTCTCTTTTTTTCTTCTCTCCAGTTGGAAATGAGAGCCTTTTTGCATTTGAACTCAGCTACTCTGAGTTAAGAGACCTCCTGTTTGCATTTCTTTCAGTAATCCAAAGTGTGCATAATTCTCTTTTTGCATCTAATATCTGACTTTAAATTCCTGCTGAGAATTGTGTTTTTTTTGTGCTGTTACACTAAACATCATTATGAACCCTGAACCCATGATGACCAAGATGATTTATTAACCAAAATTTGGGGTTTTTGAGATTAACATTAGGAATGCACCTATGTTGAACACATGACTGGCCAAATTTTAAAGAAAGCCAGCCACAATGAAAGATAAAAAGTATTGTGTGTGTATTTATATTTTGTGTGCATGTGCGCGTGCGTGTGCGCGTGCGTGCGTGCGTGCGTGCGTGCGTGTGTGTGTGTATATATTAATTGCATAATGTCTTGTTGATAATAGTGCTGAAATTTGACACTATATATACTACTTTTCCTGTATTTTAGGAAAGGGAGCAAACGATATATAAAAATATTATGGATTATTTACATTTTCCAAACAAAGCCTTCCATAATATAACGATATAAATGGTAAAATAGCACAAATTCAAGAAACACTAAATGTTTCCCTAAGTGGGAGTTTGACACATTGAAAGAACTAGTGCCCAATAGGATGCATATTCATTGAAATAGGCATTAAATCACTTAAACACTCATCCACCACAATATTAATCAGCCAGTAGACTGTGACTTTCCGCTTCCTACAGCAACCGTGATGATGCGTTCATGATTCACGTCAAAGCATCAACGCCAGCATTAAACGCTCATTTGAACTACGCTCTCAGACAAAAACGTGATGTTTAAGACTTGCCGTGCTTCTGTGTTAATTAAAACGCACCTTACATATATCCCATCTATTTGTACATCAAATAGCGTTAAGAGTTCCTTTCTCCATTTGATCACTGACAAGGAAGACTGTCGTGTGTGTTTGTGGTATGTCCGTCAGTGTAATGCCTCCGGGCAAACACATTACAAAGGTTCCACCCTCCCAAGAAGAGTTGGTTAATGCTGTATTAATGTTAAATATGTTAATCTGGATTAAGAAAAAATGAATGCGTTAAAATGTTCTAAAATGAATCATGTGTTAATGCCGCCAGCACTAATAAAAAGACAAAAAAAGTCATAGCATGATGTGGGGAAAAAAGGGTATTTTGAACTGATAAAACATGAGCAAAAACTTTAAGAAGTTCAAAATACCCTTTTTTCCACATGCTATGACAGTTTTTTTTTTTTTTTTCATTATTTTTTTAAACTGAACTCACATTGTATATGTATGTACCATATTTGATAGAACATTACAAATTCATTCAAGGCAAATGTTGGGAAATTCCACGGAAATTTCAGCCACATCATGGAAAAATAAATGGTTATAACCGAAGGAACAAAACACCCTTTTAAATTCTATTGCGGTATAATGGATATTGCCATCCAGACCGGTAGAGAGCGCTATATACTATGTTTTAAAATGGAGCCTTTTAAGGTGTAGTAAACATGCAAGACCATATTGCAATTTAAATCTTAAACCAATCAATTGCACAGCCTTGTTTGATACCATACCAATTTCTTAAGTCAAAGCGTTTTGGATGGGTTCCCTCATGTACACAGTAAGTGCCACTTTCACAAATGTCACATTTGTAACACCAGTTTGTCCTCATTAATTTTAAAACACAAAAGAATAAAAATTAAATCTTATATGTTCTTAGGAGTGCCAACCCTTCAACATTTTTTGGCTACCACTATTTCTGAATTGTGAATTTGAATTCAGAGTTTTAACAAAGTGTCAATAATAATTAATAAACCATTGGTTTTCAATATCAGTGTTTTCATGCTTATAACCGATATGCTGATGTTTTTAATTTGGTCAATAATTGCTCAAAAAATATTGCCGGCCGATACATAGATGCATCCCTATTTAATGTCATTTTATAAAACCATTGTGGTTTGGTCAATTATCTGAGCTGATAGCTCCTCATTTTGTAATTTCTAAAATTTACAGATGACCTTGTCAGTGGTTAATGCACACTTTGTTTTCAAGTATTTTAATTGATTAAATATTGTGTAAAATAAATGATAATTTTTTGATAATGGCAGTTTTTCTGTCTCATTTGAAATAATTAAATTGTATTCAATACATAGTAGTATTGTCTCCATTATTTGTCATCCACTAGTTTTAATTTCCTTCTATGAATAACTTCACTTTAATTGTTTGCTGTGATTATTCATTGGTAGTTTACTCATTCAAGTATCAACTTGGATTAACACTAATCTGATTTTTGTATTTAAAAAGAAAATGGAGAAATGATTCATTTTTACATTATGTGCACTTTTGCTGTTTATGTTTTGAATACAGATTTTCTTTTAATGATTGGTTACATGAGTAATCCGCTCCCCTCTTATTGGTTGATTTTAATATGTTTTTCTTAGGCTGAAGGAGAAGATAATCTGAAGAAGATGCAGCTGATGGAGCTAGCCATTCTGAACGGAACATACAGAGATACCAACCTCAAAGCTCGTAAGTGGGCACTCAAATTCAAACATACCAACAGCCAAAAACTTAAGAACTTGTTCGTACATGCATGCATACATACTCGCACTCTAGAATCTCAGAGGTCAACAGAGAATGGCCAGACTGGTTTGAACTAACAAAGTCTAAGGTAAATCGGATAACCACTCTGTACAATTGTGGTGAGAAGAATAGCATCTCAATTCTATTCTGAGATGAGGGTTGGTGCTGTTTTGGTGGTACGACGGGGATCTTCACAATATTAGGCAGGTGGTTTTAATGTTGTGGCTGATCGGTGTATATAAGAACCTAGTGTGTTTTCTCCATTGGTTTGTATTTGAACATGACAGTCACACTCTGATCCATTCCAAAACAATCTGTACAAGACAACCCGGACGAGGTGGTTTCGGTCTGATTACAAACTACCTGTGGAGCAGTTCACTTGTGGTGAGACACAATATCCCTATAAATCCAATAAACATTCCTGAGGAGTCTGCAGAGAAAGAGCTCGTTACTGTGATTCATCGTCAAAACGGGGGTATAGCCTTTTTCCGACTACAGTATATTAGATATAGTTGCCTGTTTCAAATTGTGATGAAGAAACCTCACCTTGCACTCAAAGAACCTGTAGGACAAAAGCGAAAGGCACTTTGGAATTTTTTGATTTTGTATATCTTGGACATATTGCATGTCTAATGGTAGTTTTTGATGTTATGCCACCTTTCTTAGGCTATAGAGGTATATTAAACGTGTGGGGATGTGTTTATCAATGTGCTACATGTAACAGGCATTTTGAATCAAGTAAAAACTGGTTTTGTAAATAGTTTATGAAGATCCTACAAATATCTTTTATACCATAGATATCCTTTTAAAATAACATTTATTAGGCCTAGCGTTAACAGAAATTATTACAATATTTAATGCTTTAAAGAAACTGGAGCACAGCTCATTTCCACTGTTGAAATCTGCTAATCTGAAGAACCACGCGGTTGCCTACTTTTTGACATTACGGTAATTGAATCTGGTAATTCAAGGGCAATAATTGGCAATTATGAATTTTGTCATAATTGTGCAGCCCTACTCATCCATGTGTCGGATGATGTTTATTTGCAGTGCAACCTCTGATGCCCGCATTCTGGACCACGCGGTGGCATTTTGCATAGTCATGGCCTAAACATTACTTTAATGTTTGTACCTGTTGAGCCAATTTTACAAGTATATGATTTTAACCGGTGTATCGATGTACGAGCTAAATCTTCTTTATGAAGTAAATGCAACATTGAAACTATTTTAGCCCTGGTTTTGGAACAAGGCCCTAAATCATTCTATTACAATTGTTTATACTCACGTGGTACTGCTGTTATTAATTCAGCAAACTACATATGACAGGGAATCGGAGAGAATGAGTTGCATTGAGTTGGTATGTTTGTCATCTCTCCACCATTTTGTATTGGCAAGTTTGCCATACATCCAACCTAAGAGAGCGAGATCTCTGCAAAACAGTCGTGACACTCTGAAACAACATAGTTGTTTTGAGTCTGCTAGTGTGGTGCCAGCTTTAGCTGTGATTGTATATTGCACAGAGACTAAGAAGATTTGCTTAAGTGCTCACACACACACACACACACACACACACACACACACACACACACAGAATTGCACTTGCATTTAGGGGCGAATCTTACACACACAAAATATCAAATCAAAACCAACTATAATCTGTCTGTTATATCCACCCTTAATCCACATGTAAAAGCACTCACATACACATGCAGTGGCATGAAGAAAAGCCGTTTTTATTCTGTGCCTTCTCATTCTCACCATAAATAAACTATTGAAGTTTTGAGTAAAGAAGTTCATCTGACTTCAGAATGCACGTTCATTAGAGAATGAATCCTGTTCACTTGCAGACTCTTCATAAAAACATTGCATCATCTGCCCACGTAGTCTAGTATTTCTGTCTCTCTCCATCTCACTTTTTCCTTCTGCCACTGCCTTTCAAAGCTGTTCCAAATGCAGTCACAGATTGTGTAATCTTGATGTGGCACACAGAATCATTTTACTGCATGATTGTGTGTTTTATGTTTTCATGAGGTCAAACATATTGCTGGAGAATATTCACATATGACTCTTCCCATGTCATACATATAGCTGTAATGAATTTCCACATTGCCATGGAGAATGTGAAACTTTCAGTAATGCATGCACTATACTATGTATAGTAATATTTGCTTGAATGTATAGATATGAGTAAATGGATGGGAAGGGGTGTATGCGTGTATGACAGCGACATCTCTTTGGTATAATCACATCTGTTTACATTTTTTTTTTTTTTTTTTTTTTAACCAATTTGGCTTCAGTGCAGAATGTAACAAAAGCATTTTAACTTTCACCATGTTGTAGATATTGCCTCCCCACATCTGCATGAAAGGTCCCGGTGGCATGTAGAGATTTAGATTCTTGGAGGAAAGCTTCTGGCAAATTAGTTCTAACACTGCCAATTTGCACTCAAGGAAGTCCAAGGATTGTGGAACCACTATTATTTATACTTCTAAGACATGCATAAGCTTGGTAAACTTAATCAGAATAAGTGCTGCCTCTACATGCTGCAGGGCATTGAGTTTAGATGGGTTTCTCTTTGATCAGTGCTTCCATTTTGGGGATGGCTTCACCCTGCTATGATCAATCATCAGTTTCTCCTTATATTTGTTTTATTTGTAATGATTTTGGGTGTGGGGTTTAGTTTGCTTTTAGAGTGTACCTTTTTGTGGTTCATTGACCATCGCATGGACTAATTTTTACCTTTTTTATTCCCCTCCCCCCACCCTCTTTTTTTCCTCTTTTCGTGTACTTCTGTTTTCCTGTTTCTGCCTGTGCTTTTCTCACACCTCTGTCCACCTTTCACTGGCTCTAAAATGTTACACATTCACAAACCCAAAATCTTTTTATCTCTCTCACTCTCTCACTATAACTCCCATTAATGTCTCTACCACCCTTTCCTGGTTTTCTTTTTCTCTGTCACCTTGCCTCTCTCATTTTCCTCCTGTTCTTTCTTACCTCACCCTTCCTTGTTTTCCATCTCTCCCTCTGCCCCATGACCTTCATCCTCTCTCAATCACTTTCTCTCTTTCTGTCTTTCACTCTTTCGTTTACGGCAGCCACCCTTGCATTCTCTCTTGCAGCAGCGGCAGCAGCTGCCCAAGGTCCGCGGCTTATCGCAGCCCCTGCAGGTCAGGTTCTCCCCCCTGCCGCCCTCAGGCCCCCCACTCCGGCAGGGACTCCTATCATGAACATCATGCGGCCCACTCAGATGGCTACCATGCTACCCAATGGCACCCCAACCCTGATGCCCCAGACTCCCGATGGGGGCATCATCTACACCACGCCCTATGACTACCCTTATGCCTTGGCACCCACCTCTTTGCTGGAATATCCCATAGAGCACAGCGGAGTCCTAGGTAAGCTGGCGTGGGGGCTTGGCACATCACCCTACTTTGCCCCGCAAGAGGGCACTGCCAGGGGGTTTTACGGGGGCGTGTTTGATGGGGCGTCACCCCACCCCGTTCAGGACTCACTGAAAGGTAAATATGTGATGACTAGCTCATGCTAGCGGGATAGCTCACCCAGGTGATTAAAGAAAAGAAATAGCTATATAGGTAACATTCAGCTTCATTGAGACGGGCTGGGACAGGGACCACTTACCCTATGTCTAAAACGAGGTGTATCGGTTAACTTTTTTTTTATTTGTATTTTTTTTTTAATGTATAGATTTTTTTTTTTTCTTTTTTTGTGGGGGGGTGGGGTTGCTGCTGTGTAAGAAGGCTATCATAATTCACACCCTCGCTCTCACAGACAGTGACACGTTTGTGCACAGATTTTTTTTTTCCCTGTCTGTCTCTCTCTGTTGCCGGAGGCTTTGTCAAGCAGGCTACTGGTAGATCCCCTCGGATTTCTCTTGGCTTTTGAAATAACTTCTCTCTTCCCTGTTGTAGCAGGCCTTGGTGCCGGTGCTGAGTGGCAGAGAGCAAGAAAGAGCCCTGGGTCCCGTTGGGGATGTTCATTAAATTCTTCCACTATTCTCACTGTATCCAATTGTCTTATTTTTACCCTTGTGAACCTGAACACTCAACCCTATTCAGAGAGAATTACCCATACTCGCCTGCTTGGATAGGGGCTTCTGCACACACTCACAAGGAAGGAAGATAATAACCACAGTTATTAAACAGGATGTTACACAATTACCTCTTTTACAAGCTGCACACTTTGCATCAAAACTGCTGAGGTCCATAAACATTCAGAATTTAGATTGTTGAAGTGAGCATGTTAAAAGAATGTGGTGGTCAGTGATATGATCCAGTTGCATCTGTCCTAAGAAAGTTAACTAAAGTCTTTGATACAAAAAAAGCACGTTGTATTCTGCATACTAAAAAAAAAATCTGAATTTGAACCACTGAAATTGTGGAGACAAACTTGTAAAGCAAAAGATAATAGCCTGAACATTTACCTGGCAAATAATAAAGGTTGCATTGAACTGAATATTTGGGAACCAAACATTTAGAGGGTGAATATTAAATGATAAAATTATGTTGGAATTGTTTTCACAAAGTATTTACTGCTTAAAAATTTTACCATATTAAAGTACAGCTCGAGAAACACTCAAGCACTGTTAATGCAATGTGTTTTTATTTGATAAGTGCAATTTTTTTTATTTAATTTTTTTATTCTATTTTTGTATCAAGGATTTGAGTAATGATTATTCTTCCATAGTATCCCTTGGTTAAAAATGAAGCCAAATAATCCACATGTGCAAGCAGTGGAAAACTGCACTTGAATAGCTTGATTTGTGGTCATTCAGAGCTGATCAGGTGGAGGGTATTCCAAGTTCAGGACACTGAATCTATACGGTTGGGACCTTTTGGATTTTCTGCTATTCTTACAGTACTGGGCGTCCACTTTTAAACTTCAGCACTCCCAAGTTTAGTAGCCTTATATTTACTTTATCGATTCCACATCCAACCACCCCCAGACACAATCTCAATCTCAATCTCAATCTCTCTCTCTCTCTCTCTCTCTCTCTCTCTCTCTCTCTCTCTCTCTCTCTCTCTCGTTTGCTCTCTGGGCTTCTGTACAATCAGAAGTGATTTGTTGGACATCTGCTGTTGCAGCATGTCGTGTGGATGTACATACACATGAAAAGGAAAACTTCAGTACTTCTCTAGAATTTCTTTCAAAGAGAATAAGAAAATTTGTCCTTTAGCAGCTCATCTGTGATATCATTATAGTTTTCTGTGCTTTAGTTTAGTCATAAGTCTCTTTTTTTTTTTATTTGTTTTTATGCCAGTTAATATGCCATGAGTCTTGACAAGCTCTGTTTTGTTGCTGAAAATTGGCACGTTTTTGGCCTCAATAGTTCAAATTCTGAGCGTGACTTATTGTTTGAATACTTTTCTGGTCATTTCACTGACTTGCAATCCTCCAGAGGGAACTCTGCCTAAAGCAAAAATAAAAATAGCATCTTAAATGAATTGTCTTCTCGTTTACTCACCCTCATGCCATCTCAGATGTTTGACTTTCTTCTGAAGAAATCAAATGAATATTTTTAGAAGAACATCTCCGCGCTGTTTGTCCATACATACAATACAAGTGAATGATGACCAAACTTTGAAGCTCCAAAAAAGCAATTAAAGCAGCGTAAACGTAATCCATACGACTGCTTTGGTTTAATTTGTGTCGTCTTAAGCAATCTAATATGTTTTGGGTGAGGGCAGACTCAAAATGTAACTCCTAATTCACGGTGCACCTTGCATTGCATTGTCTATGCACAATTATGGTTTCAAGCTCACTTAGACGACTTAGTGCTTGAAGCATGATTGGAACGCTAGATGGCGCTAGGGAGTGTAATCAAGCTTGAAATCATGATCGCCAAGGAGACTGCTGATGTCAGGATTTATAGTGCAAAATTTGTTATTTGGTCTGTTCTTATCCACAATCGATTGGATTACTTGTTAAATCATGTAATAAACCACTGGAGTCTTATGGATTACTTTTATTGTCCATTCATGTTCTTTTTGGAGCTTCAAAGTTTTGGTCACCATTCACTTGCACTGTCTGGACCTACAGAGCTGAAATATTCTTCTAAAAATCTTCATTTGTGTTCTGCTGAAGAAAATAAGTCACACATCTGGAATGGTATGAGGGTGAGTAAATGATAATAGAATTTACATTTTACAGTGATCTATTGCTTTAAGACTGAAGACTGAAATAAATCCATCACCCCTGCTGTCAAGTGAAGCATCCATGTAATGGCGCAACAGCCACTTTTTCATCTCTCATAGCCCACTCTCTCATTTGTTTGGGTGTGAATGACTGTGTCCACTAAAATATGGAATGCAATTCTGATCCCATATATGCCGGATGATACAGATGGTTGGCAACTGTTATGCAACGCATGACTGAAAGTTTATTAATCAACTTGCGGACCCCACCTGGAATTCTCCTGGTCCTCCCGATTCGCCACTCGACCCTGGCTAGCATGAGCCAGGTGCTATCTTACACTAATTACAGGGTGTCAAAATTTGATTGGAATTCACTATACTCTTTCCACTGTAGCTAGATATTTTTTTCCCCTAAAGACATCCCTTGATAAATCTTTGTTGTTTTTTAATATTCTAAATTTATTTTTTTTTTATATCTTGAGTCCTTGCCCACCCGTCTCAAACAATCTTAGAATCTTGTGAGTCAAAACAATTACTGTGTAATTTAAGTTGGACATTTATTAAACTCTTGGGTTTTTTGAATGCATTTGCCATCCATCAGGTTGGTATTTTGAATATGTATTATATTTAGAAACATTACATGCATAAATTTAAATATGGATGAGAATTAATGTAAAGCCTGTTTCACAGCCAGCCTGCACATATCTAGCCTCATTTGGATCTCTTAAAATAAAAGGTCATAATCGGGTTCTTTTCCAGTTTTACATTACTATTCTTTAGTTTCTGGAGTTGTACTGGTTTAAAAGAGGCAAGTGTGGTCTAGCTGTCCTCTTCAGGCTTTACATTTCTACTGTCCCGGGCTGAACCATGTCTAACCTTATGGACCTGTTGTAATCTAGGTGCAATGGCTACTAAAGTGCGGAGACATGATTCACGGGTCCATCCTTACCAAAGGATAGTGACCGCAGACAGAGGTTAGTTAGACATGATACTTCTACTATTTAACTTTTTCTGTTTTGCTTTGTTTCGCTGAATGGGGAACGGCAGTGACGTACACGTGTATATAAACTGCACATCTTATCTTTGGAAATATGTTTACAATTGAAATGCCTCTGGAAACACTTAGGTTTACAGGAAAAATATCAAATACTTTTGATTGTAATGAAGTAAATGCTGTCTGTTCAATAGCTTTAATTCAGTCCATTCCTTAACTGTGTCAAGATCCAAAAGTTTGTTACTTTTTACTGATTTGTTTTTATATTAAATTACAAAGTAGAAACTGGAAAAAGTTTCCATTGCCAACAAAGCCTTTAGCTAACTGCTTAAGCTATTAAAAATCAC
Source organism: Moxostoma hubbsi (assembly GCA_032164185.1). NCBI lineage: Eukaryota > Metazoa > Chordata > Actinopteri > Cypriniformes > Catostomidae > Moxostoma > Moxostoma hubbsi. The sequence continues at coordinate 17,871,745 of JAVLUX010000023.1, forward strand.
ACATTTTTCTCAGGTTACATTTATCAGATTTTGTTTGTTCAACTCTAAGTGTAGAAACAAAAACTATATTTTAGTTTTACTGAAAGTACTGTTGCATACATGAGTATTTTTCTAGCAGATGTATTTTTTTATTCCTGTGTTTACGTTTACTGAAAAGAAATAAAGAAAAAATAAAAAGTGAGATTTCTAAGTATTTATTTGCATAAGTACTAGTTCTCCGGTTTCCCTCAACTAATTACATAGTTCGTAACATGCATTTGGACTCAAGACACTAAAATATTACTATTTTTTGTTTGTATGTGTTTTTCTTGTTTGTCTGTGACACCTCTGCTTTTATTTGTGGGAACATGGGGCATTTTAGCGCTTTAATTACATGTAATAACATTCTGATTGAAACGCGGATCATGATGCTAGTGTGTCATGATCATAACCAGGTTTAGCCTGTTTGTCTCTTGGCCATGGAATTAGGGGGTTAAATAAAGAGATTGCATTTTGCTGTTAAAATGATGTCATTAGTCTTCTTGCTGACTAATATCTTTTCTACCTTTTTTTTTTTTTTTCTTTTTCTTTTGTTGTTTTCCTTTTTGTTCCTAACCACCTAGCCGCCACCGGCAACTAACAAATGACCTCTGAACTCTTCACCCAATGATGAACCACCCAAGCCTGCCTGCTGATCAGATTAACTGGTAATTGCCTTTTGCTAGCCTGGTGGACGCAGAGAGAAAGGCACCTGTCCGAGCAGTGATCCTAACACAAACCAACATAAAACACAACCCTCCATACCAACACGTTGTGTAGCGATAACAACGAATATACTCTTTTATTTTATATATGAGTTTTATGCCTTTTTTTTTTTTATTTGTTTCTTTTTAAAAAAATAAATAAATAAAAATAAAACGATTGGGTGGATGTTAACAGCGATGTTGCATTACCCCAAAATCTGCACTGAAGTTTATAAGCAATAAAGACGTGTCTTCTGCTAATTCAGCCCTTAAATGCATTTATACTCCTAAAACTCCAGTAAAATATATAAACTCGGTGACCCTGAATTTATAAGTCAAAACGCTAAACGGGGGATCAGGATCCAAATTCTGTTCATCCGCTACAACTGAAAAACAGTGTTGTACCCCACCCATTGAAACTGTTGATAGTCACTATAAGTCAACAAAAGATAAAGGACAGAAATCTGCACTCACACCAACTTGTGAATTTCCTGTCTTTCTCTGATGTAATACTTTTTAGTTAATACGTTTTTACTGTGCTGACACATTCTGGGTGTGCCTGTCCAGCTGACTTGGAGCATGGCTAAAATGACAGACTGCAAAAAGCTTGTTTTTATTTTTCCTTTGTGTTACTTCTCCTATATTTGTTTTTCTTATGTTTCCATATATCGTATTAATGGTGTTTGGCAATACTTGCAGGTTTATGCATGCTGCTCATTGCAGGATTGGTGCCAGCTCAGTAGGGGGCAGTAAGCAGAGTCAGACAGGGCAATAGGGGTGTGTTTTTTAAATGGAGAGATTAAGGTGAAGTGTTTTGAGTAAATTTACATCTAGGGTAATTCAGGGTTGGACATCTGGGATATGAACCTGGAATCAGTTTACAGAACTGTGCCATCCCAAAAAAACCCACATACAGTGCCTGAACTTTCTAGAAATATTTCTAAATGAGCTGTGAGGTTAAAGACAAAAAAAAAAAAAAGTATTATGTGTGTGTGCATTTAGCCAAAGGGTTTCCATTTAATGAGTTTCTAAATATATATATATGTATCTAACCACCAAGGGTTCTTCATTTTAGTATAGATTTTGAAAACGTTTGATGTCATGTCTGTATCTGTTTATGATCGCAAATCCAAAATAGATGGAATCATGAATTTTCTTACAAGATGCTAATTTCCTTGGATGTGCAATAGCAATGAACACTAAGGAAGATAAGGTAGACAGAATGGGGGATGGCTTACCTCTCACTGCTGTTTGTACACTTTTTATTTTTTCTGTTCTGCATTATCTAATTATTTGACCTTTTTTTTTTTTTTTTTCTACAAAAATTTATGAATTTATCTAAAGCCAAGTCCTCTCCCCCATCCCACCTTACAGTTCAGCTGAAATGGTATCAATGCAGGTGTTCTTATAAAGATCTTCATTAACTTTTGTCAGTCACGATGCAAGTTGATTAGTTTTTTTTGTCTAGATCTCAAAACACCCACATCAAATAGCCCATCCACAATGTGTCCTGCACACCCTGAGCCCACTCATTTCGATACACCCTCACAAAAAAAAAAAAAAAAAGGATGTGAAAGCCATGTCTGCCTGTTAAAATTGCTTTATACATACAGTATATATATATATATATATATATATATATATATATATATATATATATATATATATATATATATAATATATATATATATAAATGTAGATATGTCATTGCATATTAAACATACAGAAAGATCAGAATTAGATACTTTTACAGGGTGCTGGAGAAGAAATATATATTTTTGGCAATTATAGCTTTTTATACTTGCAGTTCCAAAATATGAAACGTAATACAATTTTTTTTTTTTTTTTTTTTTTTTTTTTTTTTAATAAAACGTTTTTAGAATTGTACAGCAAGAGGTGGTCAAGAAAAATTGTGTGGCTCTGGATACAATTGGCCAGTGGGAAGAAGAAAAAAAAAAAAACAGACCAAAAAAAGTAACATTTTGGGAATGTTGGAAGAATTGAATGGTGCGAGTAGAAATGTAAACGGAGTATATTTACGGAAAATAAGTGCCTTACTGATGGTCGTTTCTTTTTCCGAGTGTTACATTCTGTTCAATAATATCCAGCACCAACTCAGATAGTGTAGAGAGGGGGAGGGGTGTTTATGATGAGAAAGCACCCCAATAGTTAAACCAACTGGCTGTTGCAGTCTTGTGCCACTGAATCTATTCTATGCAAAGGAATAGCAGTCATTTGACCAGCTAACTATGTGCCATGATTTGTCTTCCCAAAAGTAATTTCTTTTTTTTCCCTTTAAACCCCATTTGATTAAAGTGTTTTATTTTCTCTTTATTTTATTGCATTATATTCTTTTATATTATGAGGACTAAATCAGTAATGCTGTCTATGTAATAAGTTACTGTGATTATTGTTAAGAACTGCCAATCATGACATGGAAGCCTGCCAGGTGTTAAGTTTGGGAAGGGAGATTTTAAAACAATTGAATTAACTGGTCAATTCACATTGGGAATTGGACTTTACCTGAAACCTTCTCTTGTTTCAAGATTAGCAAACTGGAAACTTTCAATCATTGCCTTTTTTCTGAGATCAAAATGTACTTACTTTAATGCCAAGGAAATAATAAAAAAAAACACCTGCCTAATATTGTGTAGGTCCCCCTTGTGCCCCCAAAAGAGCACCAACCTGCATCTCAGAATTGCATTCTGAGACCATATTCTTCTTACCACAATTGTACAAGGCGGTTATGTTGGACTTTGTCAGTTCGAACCAGTTTGTCCATTCTCTGTTGACCTCTCATCAACTAGGCGTTTCCATTCGCAGAACTGTCCCCCTGGATGTTTTTGATTTTGGCACCATTCTGAGTAAATTCAAGAGACTGTTGTGTGAAAATCCCAGGAAATCAGCAATTACAGAAATACTCAAACCAGCCTGTCTGGCACCAACAGCCATGCCATGGTCCAAATCACTGAGATCATATTTCTTCCCCATTCTGATGGTTGATGTGAAAATTAATTGAAGCTCCTGACCTGTTTTTGTATTATTTTATGCACTGCTGCATAAAATCACATGGATGATTGTTGGTGCCAGACGGGCTGGGGTAAGTATTTCTGTAACTGCTGATCTCCCTACACACAACAGTCTCTTGAATTTACTCAGCATGGTGCCAAAATCAAAAGATTTTTATCCAGTGAGGGGCAGTTCTGTGGACAGAAATGCCTTGTTGATGAGAGGTTAACAGAGAATGGCCAGACTGGTTCAAACTGACAAAGTCTACAGTAACTCGGATAACCACTCTGTACAATTGTAGTGAGAAGAATATAATCTCAATGTTATTCTGAGATTGTGGTTGGCGTTGTTTTGGCGGCACAAGGAGGACCTTCACAATATTAGACAGGTGGTTTTAATGTTGTGGCTTGTGTGTGTGTGTGTGTGTGTGTGTGTGTGTGTGTGTGTGTGTGATTAGATATATATATCTCACATACATACACACACACACAAATCAGCCACAACATTAAAACCACCTGCCTAATATTGTGAAGGTCCTCATATATATATATATATATATATATATATATATATATATATATATATATATATATATATATATATATATATATATAAAATGGTAGAAGCATTTTTCTCACTGGCCTCCCTGTTTTTGTAGCCTTACAGTGCACTGATCTGAGAAGTGCACTGTAGAAATGCAGGGAGAGTAAAAATATTGCATTTATTTAAAGTATTAACAAAAGGAGGGTTGCAAGGATATTCACCTGCTGCTTCATCAGTGACAGAGCAGTGTCAAATCTGAACAGTCACAGAGCCACAGTATCAAATCACATGTTGAAGATTGGGCCTCCCTTAAGCAGCCCACCATCTTCACCAAGCCATTTTCAATCATTGAAACAACTGGGGGTGTTCATCACTTTGGAAAACAATGGGGGGAAAAAAGGTTCTTTACAGTAACCCTGGCAGTCTCTGGTGTAGTCTTGTTGTTCACTTTGTTACACAAGAAAGGTCAATGTGTTTTGTCTTCTCAGTGTTACAGTATAAACATGTTTTAAGCATATTGAAATGATGAAATGCAATATTAGAGAGGAGTAGAGAAGACTACAGAGGAAATGGACAGTATTAAACAAATCCCCTCTGCCATGTTACTATGTGCTGTTATTGTTTTGGAGTTGGGTTAGTTTATCAGGTGAATGGAGAAATCTGTCGTATTCTCTTCCGCCTGCCTACTACACGTGTAATAATGTAAATTACAGCCTTTGTTACAGGTTTATAATGTATTTTTCTAACTTCATTTTCTATGTACAAGTAATTTTTTTCTGATCTCCTTTTGTGATGAAACCCACTACATCTTTTGTTTTTCCATGTCCTCTCTCCTTCACCCTCTCTCTCTCTCGTCCCACTCTTTATCTATCTCTCTTATTGGGAGTGTTGCCTTTTTCCTACAGTTATTTTTTCTTGCTGATTCTTAGCTTGTTTAACTCATTAGCAACTTAGTTTCTCTTGTCATAGGTATTTTTACATGCTTGCATTTAGTTTTTATGGTGTATGCTGTTATTTTTTTCTTATTAACCTCCTTGGCATTTATTTTAATAAAACATTCTTAGTAAGAATTTTACTAACTTTGCTGATATTATTTTGTGTTCTTTTTTTAACCAGTTTAATTAATCTACTACCTTGGTCTGGTCATGGACTAACCCAATTAAATCTGGTGTGTGACCACCCTCACAATGTCTTGAGATACGCACACTTGCACACACATACACATTTACTAAGTCATCTAAATGGGGGTAAACCATGAACTTATGTTTTTATATAAAGCTAAGTGAAATTACTACAGACTGATCCTAACCCACACTCTACCTCTAAAAGAAGATTATGTATTTTTAGAAGAATAAAAGTAAAAAATAAATAAATACAGGATTTACTTTATTTTCCAATTGAGAACATCCCCTAATATCCACAAGGGAGGTTTTAGCTCACTTTTGAACTATAAAACTATATCTTGGAACATAAACTGCTATT